>NIPS01000006.1:996524-1596524 GCA_002215975.1 Dryadomyces quercus-mongolicae | reverse complement strand
GCGCCGAGTGCCGTATTCTTGGTGATTAAAAAGCACGAGGCCCTGGACGAAGACGTCTAGAATGGACATTCTCGAACGAATCACTTCCCCTTTCAGTTACCAACGATGCAACCCATCTGCAGGTAGGAAAGCTCGCGGGAATGACCAGCACAATGCGACCGACTCTTCTCAGGGCCGATGGATTCTACGAGACGCATAAAACAAGGCGATCTCAACCAACGGCACACGCGTTAGGCATGATTGGCGTGTTGGGGCCAAGATGGCGTTTTGAATATTCAAACAACGAGGCGACTACACTGCTGTTCGCTGTTTGCCTTTCTGAATATGTCCACGCGACCGCCCTCGTCCTCGTGGCAGCATTTGCTAACCCCTGACCGCCGGTAGCTGAGTGATGCTGGCCAACAGGTGGTTGGACAACGCAGAAAGGATGGACCTGTCGTGGCCATCGTAGGGAGACACGACATCTGGACGCCTCACTCCGCATGTCTGCGGCAGCCAAATATGGAGACGAGAGCCATGTCACACCGAAGGATGCCTGCAAAACGCGGGTGATGACGGATTTCCAAGGCCGCCAAAAAAGAAGAAGTTGTTTTCTTCCTGAGGCGTCGCAGGCCATGATCAAGGCGAGGATCGATTGGCATTCCATTTGCCTAAATAATTCCTTCTTCCCCTGAACCGAATCTCTGGTTACCCAATCGTAGTCCGCATCACAAGGAGAAACCATGGAAGACTACGGAAGACCATTGGCTGGCTTCCATAATAGGCCGCTTTATATACAACGCTACGCTGTCGTTGGACATCGGTTTTCAACCAAAGATTCTCATTGCCAGGCAGGGCGCGGCAGCCCAACCTGGAATTCCATAAGGCCAACGCTCTGCTGGTCCACACGCACAGGGGTCAACTGACCGATTTCCAAAGCCCTACTGAAATTGGTAATATAGCGGTGACAGCCCAACATGGCCAGCCCCAAACGGGAACCATTTGATGACGGCAAGATGCATTTTTAGTCGTATAGCCTCGAAGCTGAAGCTGAGTGTGTCCCAGAAAGGCATCGCCCTCTTTTCCTTTCTCTCAACTACGTCAGAGATTCCACAACTTGTGGCTGTTGCCAGACTGATTCGTAGGGCTGTATTTCCTATCAGCTGAATAAATCTGATTGGCTGCTGATTGGCTGCATGACGACGGATGCGACTCTCCGTGGCCGACGGATTTGCGTGGGCGTCTAGACGAATGAAAGGCTCGACAAGACGTTTTCGTGCGTTTGCTGACGCCAGCGAGTGTCCGGGAAATCTTGGCGATTCCGGGATCCCGAGCTTTATAGCGCACTACAGGGGCGCCAATACCGTGATATCGCCGAAAGACAGTTAGAGCAATGCTCCCGTGCGGCGCGTTTGGTGGTGAGGGGTAGGCAGATTGACATCACAATTGCCGGAAAACCCCGCCTTCCGGCCTTTTTTCCCTGCGAACGGCAGCGGCTCGCAAAGCTCTACGAATTCCCAGATAGGCTAACAAAAGCGTAAGACTTCGCCCGTCTTCCACTGATTTTCTTTCTCCCTCCCCTTTCTTCCTACAATTGCGTCTTATTCAGATCACCGAACAGAAACGCATCCATTCACCCGCAATGGCATCTACCGTCGGCAAGGTAAGAGGAAGAATGGACAGAGGAGCGATGGGAACAAACGATTGACCATGCCAGACTATCACCTGCAAGGCCGCCGTTGCCTGGGAGGCCGGCAAGGAGCTCAGCCTCGAGGACGTCGAGGTCGGCGCGCCGCAGGCCCACGAGGTCCGCATTGAAATCTACTACACGGGTGTTTGCCACACAGGTATGAGCAACTTAACTTACCTTTTCCGATGGCGTTCTGTAGCGGCGACGTAGCTAACAGCACTAGATGCGTACACGCTGTCGGGCAAGGACCCCGAGGGTGCGTTCCCCGTCATCCTGGGTCACGAGGGTGCTGGTGTGGTCGAGTCTGTGGGCGAGGGTGTGACCAATGTCAAGCCTGGTGACCATGTGGTGGCTCTCTAGTGAGTTCAACTCTCTGAACTCTGTCTTTGTCTCTCCCCCCCTCAAGTGCTGACCCCTCTTTCCCTCCCCCCCCCCCCCAGCACGCCGGAGTGCCAGGAATGCAAATTCTGCAAGTCGGGCAAAACGAACCTGTGCGGCAAGATTCGGGCAACGCAGGGCAAGGGTGTGCTGCCG
The DNA here is from genome assembly GCA_002215975.1 of Dryadomyces quercus-mongolicae. Taxonomy (NCBI): domain Eukaryota; kingdom Fungi; phylum Ascomycota; class Sordariomycetes; order Ophiostomatales; family Ophiostomataceae; genus Dryadomyces; species Dryadomyces quercus-mongolicae. Next base: position 1,594,321 of record NIPS01000006.1, on the reverse strand, counting down.
GACGGCACGCCGCGGTTCCGGGTCAAGGGCAAGGATATCCTGCACTTTATGGGAACGTCGACGTTCTCGCAGTACATTGTGGTGGCCGACATATCGGTGGTGGCGGTGCAGGAGAACGCTCCGCTGGACCGGGCGTGCCTGCTGGGTTGCGGTATCACGACGGGATACGGTGCGGCACGGGTGACGGCCGGCGTGGAGGAGGGCAGCAATGTGGCCATCTTCGGTGCTGGGTGCGTGGGCCTGTCGGTGGTGCAGGGTGCCGTGGCCAACAAGGCGGGCAAGGTTATTGTAGTGGACGTCAACCCGACCAAGGAAGAGTGGTCGCGCAAGTTTGGTGCGACAGACTTTGTGAACCCGACAACACTGCCGGCGGGGACGACGATTGTCGACAAGCTGCTGGAGATGACGGACGGCGGCTGCGACTACACGTTTGACTGCACGGGCAACGTACAGGTGATGCGTGCAGCATTGGAGGCGTGCCACAAGGGCTGGGGTCAGAGCATCATCATCGGCGTGGCGGCGGCGGGCCAGGAGATCAGCACACGGCCCTTCCAGCTGGTGACGGGACGTGTGTGGAAGGGCTGTGCGTTTGGCGGCATCAAGGGTCGCTCGCAGTTGCCGGGGTTGGTGGGTGACTACCTGGAGGGCAAGCTCAAGGTGGACGAGTTCATCACGCACCGGATGACGTTGGGTCAGATCAACGAGGCGTTTGAGGTGATGAAGCAGGGTGACTGCATCCGTGCGGTGGTGGACATGCGGAAGTTGTAAAAGGTATCTTGGTATCTTAGTATCTTAGTATCTTGGTATCTTGGTATTGTGAGAGAACAGAAGTAAAACAGAGGAAAAACAAATACAGAGGACGGAGTACCAAAGTACTCCGTCGCATCAACAAAAATAACGAGATCTGACCAGCCTTTATAGCAATGGAGTGATGAGAACCCTTGTGTCCTGTTGTCAGTGGTCCTCTTCCCCACCCAATAGCACGTGACCATTACGTCAGCCAATCTACTTAGTCGAGGGGAGGAAACTGGATTCGCCGAGATCTTCGTCTCCTAAAACAAGGAACAGCCACATGAGCCACGTATCTCTCACTGTGCTCACTCGAGACGCATCTCGTATCACGCACCCGCGCTCCGTATTAATTACCCGTAATGCAGTTGCACTGCAATCTGTCAGATGGGGCGACTGCCATCCTGCTACGCTGACCTCTCTCGTGACCCAGAACGTGAGCACAAGCAAAGGACCGACGGCCGGTGTGTCTTGATTTGGCCTGGGCTGGCCACAATTCCCCAGTCGGCGTGTGGCTGGCGGCGCTAGTCCGGAACGGGAGGCCGCCGGTGGACCCGTGGAGACAGGTGTTCTAGGTAGCGATACCCGGCAGATTGCACGACGTAATCGTGCGACTGCCTTGTAATACGGGGTACGGAGTTACTCGTACTGCGTACGGCGTAATAACTTGTCCTACAAAGGGAAGGCATGAACGCCACGACTGCCTGCCCACGGCCGCCATTGTCGCCTTGCCCGAAAACGGAGCCTTGCCTATATAGTATATAGGAGTACCTTTCAGATGTACTCTCCCCCTCGTACTCGTACTCGTACCGCCTCGTAGTACTGTGGCGGACTGGCGGACTCTCGTACTCTCGTACTCCGTATATTCGTTACTTCGTACTAATATATACTCGTACTCGCTCGTTCACCTCTGGCGCCAACGACAGCGGCAAACACGGATCGTCATCCCATACCGCCCCAATCTTACGTATGAACACTTGGCTCACTCCTTCCGCCTCTTTTCCCTTTTTTTCCCTCTTTCCCTCCTTTCCTCTTTCTCTCGCCTTCGCTGTCCTTCCGTTTTTCGCCTTTGTCTGGATGCATGACGAATAAGGCAGCAAGCTTGCGCACTCCAGGCGCCCCTTCCCAACGTCGTCTCCTCCCCCCCTCCAACCCCCCGTATCTCGTAATCTTGTATCGCACTTGTATCGGAGCCTGGGATCCTACGCCGCCGCCCAGACCGTCCCTTCCTTGTACGAGTAATTGAAGCGAAACCCGAACCGGCACCTGCTGCTGGGCTCCGCCAGGCGCCCCACGTGAGTCCTTTCCCGGCGAACGCTTGACTCGCTCCTTCCCTGCTTTCATTGTCTTCTCGTCCTCTTCATTTCCTTCCCTACTTTTTTGTTTCTCTTTTTTTTTTTCCACCTTCTTTCTCGTGAGTCAGACAAACGTCCTTGTCTTCACTTTCTTTCTCCTCCCCACTGCCACCTCCTATCTTCTCTTCTCTCTCTCCTCATCCTCTCCTCCTCTTCTCCTCCTCCCCTTCTTCCTCTCTCCTCTCCATTTAAACACGTTATCGCCCGTCTCCGGCCCTCGCCCTCCTCCACATCTCCCCTCCATCCTTATCTCACCATCACCACTCTTCACAACCACAACCGCAACCATGGCGCCTCGGAAAATCAAGTGCAACTTCAAGGACTGCAAGGAGGGCGCTCAGCGCATCGCCGGCGACTGCGCCTTTTGTAATGGCCACTTTTGCGGTCGGCATCGGTTACTAGAGGACCACAAGTGCTCCGGCCTGGAAGATGTGAGTATTCTGGCCGGCATCGTCAACCTCCTGGCTACTAACCTCCCCCCTCTCAGTGCAAGAAGGAAGCCCATGAACAGAACGCTGCACAGCTCGAATCCGAGCGGACCCACGTCATCCGCGGCGTCTAAGGCCCACCTGGTCGTGTGTGTTTCGACCTGCTTCGCCTCCGTGGCTTGCCCTGCAGCCCGAGAATTCGACATTCCTGCCTTGCCGACGCCTTCCAGCGCCTTCCTTTCTTCACACTTCCGACATTTGCACACCGCATCCCTCCCTAGCATACGTGGCACCTCGTACGAGGCATTCTCTGTGTCAAAGCGCCCAAAACAACACCAATTGGCCAAGGGGGGATACGTGGCAGAGGTCGGAATGGCAATGCGTTGAGAATTGGGAGCCCGGCATGCAGTGACCCTCTCTCCATCACTCGTTACTCGTCTCTCAACACGCTGCACGTCTCTTGTATCGGGACGCACGGCTGCATTATTCCCACCTGCGCAACCCGCCGTCCTCTAGCAGGGACCAATCTTGCATCCAACACACCACCGACCAGGGCGTCGTCCCCATCTTGCACATATCACTCTTGGATTTTTGATCGATCCAATCTTTTACTTGGTCCTTTTCTTATCAATTCACACGGCGTTGGGTTTGGGTAGCGCCGGAGTGGAACGAGGCGGTAGCATTTGTCTTTGCTTCTTGCCTGATTTCATGATATAGTTTGGAATGCAATGTTTTCTTTTTTTTCTTCTGTACCAATAGAATGCGGTGCTTTCTTGACAGTTCCTTTTGGCTTATAAGTTTGACGTGAATATTTGGCCCATGTATCCCGTACTCCGTAACGAGAATGTGCACTTTTTAAAGGGGTATATAATACTCCGTACTCCGCACAAGTATCGTAACCTGTACGCCATAAGATACATTTGCCTGTTTGGTTATTCCTCCTCTTTCTTGATCACAGCCCCGTTCTTCTGTTCCTCTTCTTCCTTTTGCTGTTGCTGTCGTCGTCGCCCTTCGGCTACCTTCTTGCGATCCGCTGCTCGGCAAAGCCCCCGCAACCCCAAAGTGCAATTGCCACATTTGGCTCCCTGTGGCAGACACACCTTTTGCCCGAAACCGACGAGCAGCCAGTTGATTTCCTTCCAGCGGTCGTGCGGTAGCCAGCTCTGCAGAGCCAGCCGCGTGGCCTCGGGCGTCGTCGTCTTGGGCGCCTGCCACCCCCAGAGGTTCGTAATGCGGTGCACGTGCACATCGACTCCGATTCCCTCAACGCGGTTCCAGCCGTGCTCGGCCGCCAGGCAGAGGTATGCCATCTTGGGGCCCACGCCCGGCAGCGCCATGAGTCCCTCAGCCGTGGACGGGATGTCCCCGTCCCATTGGTCGCGCAGAATCGCCGCCGCCTGCTGCAGGTACTTGGTCTTGTTGTTGTGGAATCCCACCTGCCAGATGAGCTCGTTGAGCCGTGCCGGCTCTACTGCCAGCAAGTTCTCCAGGTTCAGTCCCGCCGGCGCCCCTGGCCGGTACGGCGGCAGCTCCGTCTGCAGCCGCGCCATGGCCACGGCATTGACCGTGTCCTTGGTCTGCGAGCTCAGCATGAGCGCAACAAGTGTGTGAAAGCGCCGGTCGCGGGGACTTGCGTCGGCCTGGGCCAGTCGCTCGCAGCCCATGGTGTCGACGGCTGCATGGGCTGCCGGGCCGTCGCCCAGGCGCATCTCCTTGACAAGGGTGTATATTTCTTCCCAGTCGCTCGGCGGCTCCACCACATGGGTCGGCGTGCCACTTTTGCCGTCCCCTCCTCCTTCCGCCTTGATCTTGGTCACCGTGCGCGCGGGCTTGCGCACCCGTCGTGGCGCCGCCGGCTTCTTTTCTATGGCCGACACGGCCTGATCATCATCTTCTTCTTCTTTCTTCACTACATCCGTCCTCTTCTTCCGGTCGGGCAACACAGTAGTGGCGGCCGTGCTCGTCGTTGCTGCTCGCTTCCGCTTTCCTGTCACTGTAGGTGTAGACGTCCTCGATTTCTGCTTGGCGCTTCCGCGCTTCGCTGTCTTGCTTGCCGCTCCTCCTCCTCCGCGCCGCTGCCGCGGCCCTACTATGGCATCTTCAATATCGCTGCCAAACGACAGCTCCGACAGGCTGCTGACATCCTCGTCGGTCTCCTCCTTGACAGGCTGGTCTTCGTCGTCTTCCTTGTCCTCGTCGTCGTTTTCGCGGTACCGGAATCGGGCCAATGATATCACCCGTGCTGATCGCCGCGGGGGAGTGACGTCTGCCGTAGCTGCCGGCATCGGGTGGTCGGACAAAAAGAAGCCGGACGTGGCGAGACGAGACGAGAACGCGCCGGCAGATGGTCGTTGGTAGATGAGAAAAGCGGCACTTTTTGGAAGTTGCGTCGCGAAAACAGAACGAGACAAACGCAGACGGCGCATGCAATCGGCGAAACGAGTTTGGGAAGGGATCAAAAGGAAGAATGGCTGTCGTCTTCCCCCTTCTTTTCACGGGCTCTAAAGTTAAATGGTGATCCACTTTATCTATTCTCTGATTGGTCAGTAATTCTGCAAACCACGATCTCGGGACGGATACGTCTGGCCGCGAGTGCACGCTAGCTATAAATAGAGTAGTATAAATCCAAGGCCAGCCAATCATATTTTAGATAAAGCAAGGCGATATCTCTTAGTGTAAGGTGCTTCTGTCTGATATGTTCAGCCCCAATTCCAATCTGGCTTCACTGTATATAAACATTTAGCTGCTCGTCTTTGCCGCAGCCTCCTTCTCCGCAGCCTCGAGCCGTTCCACCTCTTCGTCGATCATCTTAAATGACCAGTTGTCCCACATGCGGGGATACAGGAAAGGCCGGTGGTCGAAGCGGTTGTCATCCGGCGAATAACTGCATACAGGTTAGCCCGTGAACCAAGAAATCAGGGTTACAACGCTCACCTCTCCATGTGCACGGAAGGCGTCATCGTGGTCATCTTATGACGGTTGATGCAGTAAAAGTTGGTGAAGCGTTTGACCTTGTCAGCCACTTCGCGGGGCGTTAAGCCACGCTCTTCCTTCCAGTCATGAACTAACTTCTGGAACATGTAGTAGGGTCCTGTTTTTTGTCAGGTTGTTAGTTGTGCACTGTGCGGCCGCAAATCCGAAACGATCCGTTCTTACCGAGCTTGAGTTCCTTGCGCAAGACGCCGAATGTCGACACTAAAGCCATGTCAGCACAATGTTTCAGTAGAAAAGCACTGAAATAAGGAAATAAGCGAGCGTACACTCATCGTATGTCATGCCCATATCCACCTCATCGGCTTGCACATAATCGCCGGTGATAGGTTCCAGCTCGGCCGTCGGCGTGGCCGTCAGGAATTCCTCTAGAATAGGCAAGTCAAACTCTTTCCATGCCCATTTGATGAATCGCTTCAGATCTGAACACAGTTAATAATTTTTTCCGTATTTCGAGTTCCATGTTGTTCTTACCAGTCTTCGAGATGGACCCAATGGGATTAATCTGCAATGCGTTAGAACACAGTTCATGAAAAGAAAAGATGTGCAAGACTTACATCCGCGCTCGAGCAATCGTATTTTGTCAAATAGCCTCGAAGACACTCTGCAGAAACGGTTAGACGCGTAACAACTAAAAGAACACGGTTTCATACCATCGACGTTTGCGGATCCGAGACTGTGAAGACGAGTTAGTATGCATGCATTTGAAGTGAACACAAAGGAGGACATACACTAGCAGGCCACCAGCGCCTTCGCCCCAGCGAACAGTCGGTAGAAGCTGGGCGAATTCGTAGGCGGCTACCATTCTAGACCGTGCCTGGATATTTTGAAGGGCCCTAGGCAATGTTAGCAGCGAATTTCCAAGAATGCAGGTGTAACCATACAAGTTTTCCGTGTTTCCACCACCGTAGACCCGGAACTTGGGATCGAAACCGGTGGCGCCCGAGAAGAGGCCCTTGAAGGACTGGAAAGCGTCGTCGATGTTGATATCGGTGTGGTAGCTGCCAATATCGTGGGCGAGAACCTTGGCCCGCTGTCTGGTCTCCACGCTCGACTGCGACTTCATGCCCATGTAGATGGTCTATATTGTCAGTCAGCGGGTGTTGATTGAAAAAGGAATGTTTTGCCAACTCACATGCATAATGTTGTTGCAGAGCTCCTGGGGCGTCTTGGGGAAAGATTCCGCATGGCGGCACCAGCGCTTGACCACATCGATGACCAACTGTTCGCCCGCGTCCACGGCAGACATGGCCAGTCGGCACATGCTAAAGATAATGGTGGCCGTAGCACAGCTGTCGATGCCACCGCTCAGAGGCAAGAGGAATCCTGCCGCACCGGAGCGCCGCAGGTAGTCAAATAGGTAGCATGCAGGGCCAAGGGCAATCTCTTCCTCGGGGAGGTGGAAGCGCGGTGGGCGGATCTTGGTTGGAGCCAGGCCCAGTTTATCATCGGACAGGCTGAAAAAGGTCTCGATGCGCTGGTACTCCGGTGCCTGCATGGCCTGCATGCCGCGCGACGGGGCGAAGCGGAACGAGCGGACTTCCTCCAAATCCACGGTCGCCGTGACGACTTCGACGTCTTTCTGCATAGAGAATGAGTGATATTTTCGGACGAGAGTTGAAAAAAGGTAGATTACTTACCAGAGAAAACTGGCTGCCCTGAGCGACAATGTTTCCGTTCACTGCAGAATATCGTCAGAAGCCTGTCGAAGACGGGACAGAACATTTGTATCTTACCAACAATCATAGCACATCCATCCTGAGATTGTCAGTTTCTGGGCAGAGAATTCAGGTGCAAAAATAGACGTACATAGTAAAGTCTTTCGCCACCAGCGCCGCGGGCGTTTGAATACAGGTAGACGCCTCCGCTCTTGCGTGTGGCTTCCAGGATTAGAGAAATGCGCACGTCCAGCTTCCGCAGGCTCTAAAGTTTTGTTAGCAACGATATCATTCAGTCTCGTATGTGTACGTACGTGGTGAGAGCCGGAGCTGTTTGTAAAGATCTCCGTTCCGGACAGGCCCATTCCGATGTGCGGTGCGTTTGGCTGGAAGAGTTAGCAGAGAGACAGCCAGGAAAAGAAAAAGACTGCTGACCGTGAAGAGCTCTTCGCACGTCTCGGCACCCATGCAAGTGTCTGGTGTGCTGATGATGGCGTCGCCAATGGGAACTTTAATAGCGCCCTGGAGTTCTTGGATCATGGGCGGTAGATAATAGTCCTCCACGTAGCGTGGCGAGTGCCAGGCAATAAAGTATCTGCATTGATTAGCATGTTGGCCAGTACGAATAGAGCGATATCTTACCTGTTTTCCCTGTAGTTACCATCGGCGGCCAGGAACAGCTTTGGCCGAATGAGGATGATCTTGCCATTGATAGCAAGCACACGGCAGTTGAACCGGTTGCCACGGTGCATCACCGGCATGCCCTGGAGTATAATGTCAGAGCTGGAGTCAGGGCGGATGTCAAGGAGGTCTGTCCTTGGCTTACAATGTCCAGGAGTATGTCATAGCATGACTTGTCCGTGAGAATGCGGTACAATTGCTGCCAGCAATGAAGGTACAGATCACCCTGGGAGGTTAGTTGTTTTCCTTGGTTCTCAGAAATCAAAGAGCTCACCTCGAGGAAGTGGTCGAGACAGTCGTAACCGCATATTTCCTGAAAAGAGAGGGCAATTAGTGTACGCGTCAGCAAAAGCAGCAGATTGGAGACTCACTAATTCAGGGCCGACACGCAGCTTTGCGCCCTGTTTCTTGGCCTCGCGGATGCTTTCGATGATGCGCTCTGTGTTTCCCTCAAAGTCCAGTGCCCACTGGTTGAGGTTGCACGTGCTGAGTGTGACCAAGAGCATGGTTGCGGTTGGGGAGAAGAGACTCGGCGTTGTTTCGGAGTTGCGATTTAGATTTAACTCCACGAAACTATTTATACGGCGAGGCTTGATGACTCTTCGGTGATGGCGGGGTATTAGTCATCGAATACTTAGTGTAGAACTGAGCGAGGCAGCAATTCTAATTCCGATGGAAATTATGTGCTGTAATATAGTGATCTTCCACTAATTACAGCAGCCTTAGATTTAAACGCTCCGTCTTACTCCGTATTCCGTCTCGTCTTCGCAGTATGCCCATTCTACCAACTATGGCATGGACATATCTCCTGCCTACGTATGCATCTAAGACCTTTTAGTCATGCAGATATCGCAAAAGGACCGGGACAAGTCCTCAGATATGCCGGACGCGGAGCCCAAAGAGGAAAGGCCGCGATGTGGGTCCCCGGATTTATACAGCGGTTTTGTTCTTCGTGGGGTCGCCGGCAAAATCGAGCAAATTTATGAGCCAGAAGACGACGGCAACTTTTTGTTTCTGATTCTTGTCACTGAGCCTCTCCGGACTTTCTCCGGTCCCAACTCTGTTTCCAGAGTCCAATTGACGCCTGTCTCTCCGGCCGCGACCGGTCGACACGGAGGTTCACCATGGACAAAATCACTGACAAAATCGAGGCTCTCGGCCCCGATGCCAACTACTTTTCTCTCGAGTTCTTCCCGCCCAAGACGGCCATGGGTTTTGCCAACCTGCGTGGCCGTCTCGACCGTATGGCCAGGGCCCTTCATCCGCTCTTTGTCAACGTCACCTGGGGCGCCGGCGGGTCGACCATCCAAAAGTCTCTCGAACTCGCCGAGATCTGCCAGCGTGAACTCGGCCTCACCACTTGTCTTCATCTCACCTGTACCAACATGAGCCGTGTGCTGATCGACAAGGCCCTCGAAGACGCCAAGGCCCTCGGCATCCGGAACATTTTGGCTCTGCGCGGTGACCCGCCACGGCCGACTGAATATGGCGACGACAGCGAGCAGGAGACGGGCAGCGACGACGTCGATCCCGAGTTTTCCTATGCCGTCGACCTCGTGCGCTACATCCGCAAGGAGCACGGTGACTACTTTTGCATCGGCGTTGCCGCCTACCCGGAGGGCCATGCCGAAGAGAGCCACCCGCTCGGCCAGAGCGTCGACCACGACCTGCCCTTTTTGATCGACAAGGTGAGAGCCGGTGCCGACTTTCTGATGACTCAACTCTTCTTCGACATGGACTCCTACGAACGTTTCGAGACCGGCCTGCGTCAGCACCCGACAGGCTTGTTTGCCGATATCCCCATCATCCCTGGTCTCATGCCCATACAAAACTACCAGATGATCAAGCGCACCACCAAACTCAGCCATGCCCATTTCCCCGACCGTCTTATGGCCCGGCTCGAGGATGTCCGCAAGGACGACGAGAAGGTCAAGAGCGTCGGTGTCGACATCCTCAGCGAACTGGTCGAGCAGCTCAAGGTCTACAAGACCAAGATCCAGCCCGGACGGCCTCGGGGCTTCCACTTTTACACGCTCAATCTCGAAAAGGCCGTCGCTTTTATCTTGGAGAGGACCAACTTGATACCCCCACCGGAGGAGGAAGAAGAGGCTGCTGCCGAAGTGGCTGTCGTCGACGAGTCCCTGCCGGTGCCGGCCATCCGTGTCAACGGAGCCGCCAACCTGTCGGCCGACCATGCGTCTTCGCGGCGCCAGTCGTCCATCAGCTCGGATGCGCGCAACCGTGTCATTGTTTCGGGTCCCTCGGCCTCGCATCCCGACTACGAGGCCACGGCGCTCGAGGCCAGCGTCCCGGCACAGCCCGTCAACAGCCGGGCCACGACGCTGGCCATTTCCGAGGGCGAGGGCGTGCTGGGCCGCGAGGCCACCTGGGACGACTTCCCCAACGGCCGATGGGGCGATGCACGGTCGCCGGCGTACGGCGAGATTGACGGCTACGGCGTGAGCCTGCACATGTCGGTCAACCAGGCCATGAGATTGTGGGGTCGACCGACGACGACCGACGATGTCAGCCAGATCTTTATCCGGCACCTGCGCGGCGAGCTGTCGGCCATTCCGTGGAGCGAAGAAGAGTTCAATCCCGAGACGGAGACGATCCGCGACCGTCTCGTGAGTCTCAACTCCAAGGGCTGGTGGACGGTGGCGTCGCAGCCGGCCGTCAATGGTCTGCCGTCGACGGATGCCACCTTTGGCTGGGGCCCGCCGTATGGATTTGTCTTCCAAAAGACGTTTGTCGAGTTCTTTCTGCCGTCGGCCGACTGGGAGAAGCTGCGCAGCCGTCTGCTGGAGCCCGACCTGCGCGATGCCGTCTGCTTCTATGCGGTCACGGCGGCCGGCGACTTTGAGGCATCAGACAATAGCAAGAGCGCAGCTGCGGCAGAAGCAGAGGCGGCGGCTGCAGCCCACACGAATGGTGACAGCACCGCTGAAATTGCCGAAATCGAGGCCAGCACCAACGCCGTCACATGGGGCGTGTTCCCGGGCAAAGAGATCATCACGCCGACGATCATTGAGGAAGTCAGTTTCCGCGCTTGGGGCGAAGAAGCCTTTGGCATCTGGCGGGAATGGGCTGCAGTGTATCCCAAAGGCTCGGCCTCGGCCAAGCTGCTCGAGGATATCCGGGACGGCTACCGGCTGGTGAATCTGATCCACCACAACTACATTGACAAGGAGGCGCTGTGGAATCTGCTTCTGGCGTGAGGGCAGAGGCGTTGTACGAGACTTTTTTTCTTCTACTTTTTTTTGCCCGGAATCTATTCAATGTACATCGAGGAGGGTATTGTTCCTATGTATCCTACTGCATCCATACGTGCATGCAATGCGACAATGGTGACAGGCAGTGATTCCAAGAATCGTAGAAAGCGTATAAACGGCAAAAAGACTCCCAAACGCCTCAGCACGACCAACTATCTACCTGGTCTGGCCACCCCTAGAACCTAGAACAGTCCCCAACGACCAGCCGGCTTGCTCTTATTGCTGCCGCCGACCCGTCGGCCCTTCTCACGACCTTCAAGCTGCCGCAGACTCTCCATTTTGTCGAGCACAAGTTCCAGCAGCTCCTTGCGTCGGATCACGTCCAGGTGCCGCTTGATCTTGGGATCCTCCTTGGCAAACCGCTCCATCTCCTCGTCCGTCAGGTGGCGGCCCAGACGCTGGTCCAGCTCGCGCGGGAAGTTGTAGTAGAACTCGGACAGCAGCTCGACATTGAGGAACAGCACTGCCGTGCTGGCCAGCTTGGTCGCCACGGCGTCCAGGAAGACCTCGGGACAGTAGTACTTGTTGCTAATGGTGCGGCACTGCTTCGACCGTGCTGCCAGCAGCCGCATGTTGATAATGTCGGCGCGGTCGCGCAAGAAGACCGCCTCCCGTCCTAGAATATGATTAGTAAGATGCTTCATAAGCAGGGGACAGAGAACTCACCCTTCTGCAGGAGAGACGCGCTGAAGCCGCCGGCACCCGTCCGGCCCTCGCCCTCGACGAGCACATCGCCTCGCCGCGCCTTGTCCACAAACGTCATCACCTCGCCCAGCTTGCGCCGCCCGCCCACAGTTCCCTCAAGACGTTTCATAGCGTCCTGGCAGGCCTGCAGCTCCGTGCGCAGGACCGAGGCGGCATGCTCGCGACCGGCCTCCCATTCGCGCTCCTCGAGCTCAATCTCAAACTTGTACGGCTTGATACAGTTCTCGACCTGGTCACTCGTGCTGTAAAACCGGTCATTGAGAATGCTCGCGGCCGCATCGAGAATGGTCTGCCGCGCAAATGGGTGGTTGACAAAGTTGGACTGAGCAATCAGTCGCTCGACGTTGGCCTGAATGCTCGAAGCCACAACATTCGTGGCCAGTCGTCCAATGCCCAGCTTCGTCAGCTGAGACGTCGACGCATCCAGCTGTCGGTGCCAGTACAGCGATTCCGGGTCGGCCTTGGGCAGCTCAGAGAGCGGATCCGGCTCCGGAACAGATGGCGACAGGTCTTCAATGGGCCGGTTCCAGTACCGTTGGGCCAAGAGGTCCAGCACGCGCTGGTCCAGCTCACCCTTGAGCAGCAGCTGCATCTGCGGCCGGCCAAACTCCTCGGCAAACTGCTTGAAAGAGTGCTTGAAGCCGTCAAGGCTCTCGGCCAGGTATGACTCGGCCGACAGAGGCCGGTCGTTGTATTGCACCTTGAACTCGTACGTCGCCTCCTCCAGCTCTTGCCGGATCACGTCCGTCGTCCCCTGCAGGCTCGCCGACATGGTCTGCTCCAACACGTGCATCAGCTTCTTACGCAGCGTCGTCGTCCCCAGCGACACGCCAGCGCCCTCGCCAAACTCGAGCGGGTGCGCCGAGAAGTAGGCTTCTTCGTTCTTGGCAATCTGTGTCATCAAATTGTTGCCGCTGCCACCACCAGCGAGACTGCCGAGAGCGCCCTTCTTGAACAGGCCACCGGTGCTGGGCGGTGCTCGCGACACCACCCCCACATATCCCAGCCGCAGTGGGTACTGCTTGTCCTGCAGGATCGACGTGCCCCGTATCGGGTCCACGAGATCCATCTTGGTGATGACGCCAATCGTGCGCTCGCCCCGCGGGTCCACGCGCCGGCTCGCCCGCAGCGCCGTCGAGTTGGCCAGGTCCACGTCGGCAGCCGAGATAGCCAGGATGACATTGGGCGGCTGGATGTACTTGTCGCACAGCTCCGAGATCTTCTGCTTCAGCTCCAGCGGCTGGTTCTGGCCCACCACCTGGATGTAGCCCGGCAGGTCGATCAGCGACAGGTCCGGCACATGTGGCGAGTACACGGTCAGGTGAATCGGATCATCCGACACACACTCCGTGTCCGGCACGGCCAAGTTCAGTTCCGTTAGCGTCCGCTGGATCGACGTGAAGTCGGTGATCTTGCGCAGGCCCAAGTCCGGAAACTCGCCGTACTCCAGGTGCGAGTCGGGCGTGTTGACCAGCGTCAGCTCAATCGGCCGCCGCGTCACCATGTTTGTGCCCTTGGGCAGGAATTCGTGGCCGACAATGGCTTCCAGCACCGAGCTCTTGCCCGACGATTGCGACCCAATGACCACAATCGACGGCAGCGTCAGCGTGCTCGACTGGCCCACCTTTTGCAGAATGTTGCGGATCTCAATCATCTTCTTGGTGAACATCATAATCTGGTCGTCCCGCGGTCCTGTCTCGGCAGGCTTGCGCTTGTCGTCCTCGTCATCTTGCTCGGCATAGGCGTACGTCGTGGCCGCTGCGGCTGCTGCGGCTCCGGCACCACTGCCGTCCTTGGGCTCCTTGCCGTTGCCCTTGGGGCCTTCGTCGCCCGTTCCGACCTTTTCGTGCAGCTTCAAAATGTTGTGTAGCCATTCGGGCACCTCTATGCTTTCTTTTGTGTTCTCCCATCCCTGTCGTGTCTGGCTTGCCACGCCCATGGCTCCATCCCAGATCGAAGAGGCCGTGTCGGTCACGCTGTCGCGGGTGTTGATGTACATGTCATAGGCCGAATTTCCCATTTCTGTAAAGTATTTGTCAGCATGACAGGGTTTCAGACAGGGTCTATTCCGACCATTGGGCACGTACGAACGGCTTGGTACTGTACCCAAGCTGCGGCCCCAATCAAAATGCCACCGAACATGGCTGGGACGCGGACAAACTTGACGACCAGTTTGGGAATCAGCCGGGCAAAGGAGGCGTTGCGGACGATGACGGCATTGTGGTACCCGTTGACGGGGAATCCCATCTGCCGCCGCGCCGCCCGGATGGATCCATCGACGACCTGTTGCAACCCTCCGGCAGGCAGCAGTCGGCTATGATAATGGCGGATGGGTGCTTGGATGGCCCGATTGCGGATGAGGGCCCCAAAGGCACCGGAAGCGAGACGTCGTCCGCTCATGGTGCAGGGAGTAGAGGAGGAGGAGGAAGAAGATATTCGTGGGCCGAGGTCGAGGTCGAGTAGAGTGAGATCGGTAGATCGTGGGGAAAGTGGGAAAGATTCCCTGTCAAGAGATTTGGCAGAGACCCGTTGAATCGTGCGCCGGGTTCAGTTGGCGACGGACGAGGCGTCGACGGCAAAAATCGGGCCGCGTTGCATGATATGACCCTCCTGAATAGAGTGCTGCAGGAGACCGCACCGTACAGTGCCTTGTTTTTGTAGAAATGCTGATACGCCAAAGCAGATTTGTGTGGCATGAATTTCGAATCACCGCCACTTTGTTGGGGTATATTGGGCGTGGCTTGATCTCCTCGTCACGTGCACTAGAATCACGTGATATCATGTTCGATCTTCTATGCATGCATCGGATACAACAATATCTCCATCCATGCCACGTGTGTACGGAGTGTCTTACGCAGTCGTTCGCAGCAACCATTCCTGTCGTCCTGCGTTACACGGCGAGTCGGAACCAGACAGAGACGGCCTTTTAGACGACCAGTGGGCAAGAGGGTCCTGCACCATGCAACCCAGGTTGCCACAGCATGTCGTGCTCTGCCAGAGAGACAGGTCGCAGATGACATTCTGACTGCTGCTTGCATATGCGAATTGACACGCATCCGAGACAAGAAAAAAAAACCAAAGAAATAGTTCAAAATAGTTCAAAAGCGGCCAGTGGATTAAACAGCGACAGCATTCAAGATGTTTCAATTGTCTCACAATGTCGCAATTTATTAGCCTGATTTCATCACTGGGGGATTATAGCGCTAAAACCCCTCAGCCTTACCGCTCTCCAAGCTGTTAACCCCCCTGTAAAGCCTCGTTTACAGCCGCCAGCGGTCGCACGTATGCAGCTACCGGGAACGCCAATCTGCCGGAATAAGGAGGTCCACTCTCGCACTTCTTTCCCCGTCATACGTCTTTTTCGGATTCTTCTCGTTTTCTTTCTTCTTCCTATCTTGCTCACCGACTGTCTGCGCGACATCCTGTCCTGCACATCTCTTTTCTCTGGATTTCTCTTTTCGTCCTTTTTCTCTTTTGCTTCTCTTTTTTTCTGTTTTCTTGGCCTCTTCCTTTTCCGCTGCTGTCCGATTCTTTTCCACCCAATTTGTCATTTGTCGTCATCTTTTGCATCGCCACCTCTTCACAATGTGTCGCTTTCTGGTATGTCTCCTCTTGGTCCAACCTGTCCACTACTAACTTGTCTGCAGGTCTACAAAGGCAGCGACGAGATCCTGCTCTCCAAGCTGATCCTCGACCCTACACACTCCATCCTCAAGCAGTCCTATGACTCCCGCTTGCGTCTTGTACGTCTCCTCTCTGCCTCGACTTCCTTCTTCTTGCTTGCTTACCCAGACAGGACACACGACGCGGCCAGAACAATGCCGACGGCTTCGGTATCGGCTTCTACACTTGCCCGAAGCTCGGACAGGCTCCCTGCATGTTCCGCTCCACCATTCCGGCCTGGAACTGCGCCAACCTCGAACGTCTCGCCAACAAGACTGCGTCTCGCCTCGTCTTTGCCCACGTGCGCGCAGCCACTGGCGCCTCTCTCAGTGAGGACAACTGCCACCCCTTCTCCCACGGCAGCCTGATGTGGATGCACAACGGATCGCTCGGTGGTTGGAAGTACATCAAGCGCCGTCTTTCGGAACGTCTCGCCGATAAGTGGTACCATATTGTCGTGGGCGGCACCGACACCGAATGGGCGTTTGCGCTCTTCCTCGACACGCTCGAACGCATGGGCTGCAACCCCAGCGCACAGCCCGAGAAGGGTTTCGGTCCCGAGATCCTGCGCAAGGCCATGCTGCGCACCATTGCCATTATCAACGAGCTCACCGACGAGATCCCCGAGAGCACCATTGTCGCCGAGAACGTCGACACCCGCAGCCTGCTCAACTTTGCCCTCTCTGACGGCCACAGCGTCATCTGCACACGCTACATCAGCAGCGCCACTGACCAGGCCGCCAGTCTGTACTACTCCTCGGGCAGCCAGTGGGAGAAGCAGCCGACGACGGGCTATGACAAGGATTACAAGATGGAGCGGCGGGACAAGGGCGCCGATGTGGTTCTCGTGGCCAGCGAGCCGCTTACTTTTGAGAGAGGTACGTGCATGTCTGCTTTCCCCCGTCTCCCAATCTGATACTAACTCTCGATCGCACAGAGAACTGGGTCAACGTCCCGACAAACTCCATTCTCACTATCCACGGCCAGACGGTCATGGTCCACCCGATCCGCGACCAATACTCCAACCGCGGCCCGGCGCATTCGCGGTCAGCAGCCTTTGTGCAGACAAAAGGACTCGTGGCTAATGAGAAGGCTTCGCTGCTGCCAAAGCTCCCCTCCTCGCCCATTATTCAGGAAAGCCCCGAACAGCCAAGACGGCCATACAGCTCCATCATACCCACGAGCATGTTGCGGTCACGAGCACCCGACTTTGCTTCTATCCGGCCCAGAATACCCTATGCCTCGCCTACGTCTGGTTCCACCGGCTCACACGCGGTCCTAGACTCGGCCAACGCTCCGAACGTGACTGTCTCTTCTCCAGAAAGCATCTCAAGCGGCTCTACGTCGCTGTCGAACCGCATGTCCTTGAAGCAGCCAGTGCAGGGCAACATCAAGAAGAAGCGCATGTCTTTGCACGGGCTAGAGCCGTCTACGATGCCTCTGCCCGAGACCGAAGAGGAGCCGATCACGCCGGTTACACCGGCCGAGCATCCGCGAAACAGTTTCGGCGATCCTAACAAGATTGCCCAGTTCTTCCCTGAGCTCAGTACAATTACTACCTGATATGACAGCATGTTGCGCCTTTGTAAAGGGAATATGTATGATTACGGTTGTTATGAAGCCTTTATTTTTTGCATTTATTCTCGACGTGTTTCGTTCGCTGGCGTCTGGAACAGCTTTTTGTTGTGTTGTTGTATAGAGCAACGGGAAAGGGACTGAAAATCGATGGCCAATGTCTTTCTTTATATGTCTGTATTCTAGAGCATTCTTCCTTGCAGATTGGACGCGAAAGAGAAGCTTATTATGGATGAGATGATTCACCGTACACACATCAGTGCCTGCTCGCCAAAGACGGCCGCCACTGTACCTTCGCGCTCCAGCATGCTGCCGATCCAGAGCCGGCCGCCCTCGACGGTGCGTGCCCCGAACTTGACCACGACGCAGCCGCGCACGGCCGCCGCAGACCACAGCACGCCGTGTGTCTGTTCCAGCTGCAGACGACGCACGCGCCAGGCAGTGATGGTCGTGGCGGATTCGGACTCGGAGACTTGGGACGCCGCCTGTTCGTCGCGAAAGCCGCGGGAGCCCAGACGTGGCAGGGCAGCAAATTCGCTCAAGAAAAAGGCCCCGAGGGCATCGACTAGGGGTCCGCGCAGAATGAGGGTGCCGACGACGGCGAGTTCGTGCATGGCATGGCGTAGAGGATCGGGAGAGGCGCCGTCGAGCAGTGCCGAGGCCAGTTTGACAGAGTCGCGGAGCAGCAGCCGCGAGGTGTCGACGCCCTCGGCCCAGACCTCGTTGCGGCCCTGCCACCGCGTAAAGCTCCAGTTCTCGCCGCGTGCGGCACGGCCCTGCGTGACCCAGTCGAGCAGACATAGAGAAGACGCTGCATCGATCGTCTCATCTCCACAGCTCATCCGTACACTCTGCACTTGCTCGTACACGCTGTCGGCAAACGGCTGCACGGGATCCGGCAGCAGACACAGCGCAGCACCGGCCGCCAGACGGATGTGCAGGTTCTGGCGGGTGACCACAGACAGCTGGTCCGGCTTGCCTGCCTTGCCCGGCTGGACTTGCGGTGCCTTGAAGACTTTGGTCGTGCCCTGGGTGACGATGCTGAGGCGGGCGCGCGGGCGCACCTGGATATCCAGGTGGACCTGGTCGCCGGCAACGAGGCCGCCGCCGTACGAGAGCAGAAAGACGAGCGCGCTCTTGTTGGTGGACGTGATGGCAGCATCTGTTGGATCTGCCGGGCCGCTGCTGACGAGGGCTGTCCGCGCCGAGGGCGCAATCAGCTTGAGAGGGTATTGGTAAGCCAAAGACTCGAGGGCAGACTCGCCGCTAGGCAAGAGGCCGACGACGATGCGACCGGCGCCCGGGGCGGCCGTGGACGCGGGGAAAGGAGAGGTCATGGATGCGAAAGAAGATACTGAACAGTTGTATTTGGGTGATAGTTTAGTCAGTCAATGGCTGGCAGAGGTGCGCAGCAAGCACCTCTCAGCAGGCAACAAGACCGCCTCTCGAGCAGATCATAGAGGGCTAGTTGTGCGCGCCCGAGAAGGCTGCGTGAATATTATCGCGATATTGGATCAGAGAGGAGGTGGAATTTGTACAGAGCGTCATTCGCTGAGAAGAGCTTCTAGAAGGTCGTGACCCACCACGGAACGGAACGCCGTGTTGCTTCTGTTAGCACTGTACGCTTGGTGTGGTTCTGCATGTAAAAATAGTGCGGATAAATGTCTGACAACTGTGCGATGCTCCACCTAAATTTTGGAGGCAGTGAAAAAAATACGGCAGGCGGACCCTGTTCGTGCCTTCCTCGTCTGCATTCTTCTGTTCAAACGGTTTGCCATTCATGGTCAGGTGACATTTTGATTGGATATTTATCGTCTCGTTTGTCAGCAGAAGACCCGAATCCCTTTAACGAGTTCCTTTCCCTTCCGCATTGCCTAATACCATGCCTCCGCGGACGAGGAGGGGTGCTCCTGCTCGCGGCGGAGCCACCCCGGCACTCAAGAGCGAGGAGCCAGCATCCGAGTCCACAGCAGCAGCAACAGCAGGAGCAGCAGCCATGCCACCACCGCCAGCCTCTACTTCCGTTGAGTCGGTGGCATCTATGTCTACACCTACACCGACCACGGCGCGGCCGGCAGCAAGCCGCTCCTTCAAACTGCGGCCCAAGGCCGTGCGGCGTGCCGACGATGAGCGCAAGGCCCTCGCCGAGCAAGAAGAGAAGAAACTACACGACCGCGTGGCGGCAGACGATGCGCGTCGACGACGAGAGAACCGGCTGCGTGGTGGCCGAGGCCGGGGTCGTGGCCGGGGACGGGGCGACTTTGGCGGTCTAGTGCGACACAACATGACGCCCGACGGGCCCTTTTCACAGGGCACAATATCGCAGAGGGGCGGGCGCACGCAGGGCGGAGGCGGATTCGGCAGTGGTGGTGGCGGCCGCGGGTTTGGCAGTGGCGGCCGGGGAGCCGGGTCGGGGCCAGGTAACTTCACGATGAATTCGGGCCCGATCCTCGAGGAAGACCCGCGGCTCAACACGGACATGTTCAATGGTCGGGCGATCGGCGACTACGGCGACGACGGCGACGACGATCACGTGGCCATTAAGGACGAGCACGGCGGCGAGATTATGAGCAAGAAGAAGCTGCTGCAGTCGCATCTCTTGCCGATGGGCATCAAGCGCGAAGAGCACCGCGACCGCGAAGTGGTGGTGGCCACGACCGCCGAGCTGGAGGCAGAGGCGGCAGCGGCAGCGGCGGGTGGAGGCAACGATGCAGACGACTCAGGCTCGGATATGTTTATCTACAATGGCGACGACGGTATGGCCGAGCCCGCCGCCAGCAAAGACGACAACGAGGTCTGGTCGCGTGCGAGCAAGGCGCAGCGGAGCGTCAAGATTGTCGGGGCCGACGGGAAGGAGATTGAAGTCACAGAGATTGACACGTTGGCAGAGAAGCGGGAGGAAATTGCAGCCGCCACGGCGGCGGCGGCAGCGGCGGCGGGAGAGACGGGAGAGAAGCTGAAGAAGGAGGGAGAAGAAGGATCGGCTGCTGCAGCGGTCACCACCAAACAGAAGAAGCGCAAGCCGCAGCCGCCCAAAGACTCGGAAGAAGCCACCATCGACGAAGGACTGCAGGTGATGCTACGGGATCTGGCGGTCAGCGCGCCGCGACAGCCGGCATTGACGGTGTCTTCGGGCGAAGGCGAGGGCGAAGGCGAGGGCGAAGGCGAGGGCGGTGCCGCTGGCGACAAACAGCAGGAGCACGAAGAGGAAAAGAATGTGGAGGCGCCGCGAAGAGAAGGCCGGCTCTTCTTGTTCCAGTTCCCGCCCGTCCTGCCGACGCTGCAGACCTTCCAGCCGACGCCAGACGTCCAAGGTGGCAATCGAGGCGCCGGCGTGGTGAAGCAAGAGCCGGGCGACCACGACGATGTGACCATGCTGGACCAGGTAGCTCCGCATGCCGAGACGGCTGCTACGGCGGTGGATCTGACAGGCAGCACCGAAGGGGACGACAGCAGCGGCAACCCTGCAGACGACGACGGACGCAAGCCGTCAGACATTGGCGAAGGCGGGTTCCTGGGCGAGTTGATCATTCGGAAGTCTGGCCGGGCGGAACTCAGTTGGGGCGGCATGACCTACGAGATGATGCCAGGCACAGACGTGCAATTCCTGACGACGGCGGTGCTGCTAGAAGATGCAGAGGAGAAGCCACAACAGCCGTTGCAGGCCGCTGCTTCGACAGCCCTGACTGGCAATGCTTTCGGCATGGGACCAGTGGGCGGCAAGTACAACCTTGTACCGGTGTTCAGTGACGAGCGGGAGTGGGAAGTGGACGAAGAGGAGCTGGGGGTGTTGGAGTAGAGGGGTGTGTGGCCTCGAAGGTTCCACGGTATTTGATAGGACCAAAAAAGGTAGACATCCGGATCTTACTCCATACAATATGATTAGACGGCAACACGGGTGGTCCAACACGGAATTGCTTACCTAATAAAAAGAAGAGGCGGCAACGACAAGTAGAAAAAATCAGAAAAGCATCTTCCCGATCTTTCCATCATGAGATTCGACATGCCGAATGCGAAAAAAAAATATCGTTATCCAAAAACGCGGATGGACACAGAATTGAACTCACTAAGTTCCAGACGCCTCCACCGCCTACGAACAACAAGCACTTGCGTTGCTGTGTTTGGTTTTTTGTGTTATTGCCATATATAGATCCAGCCCCATAAAATAAAAATGACTAATCAATTTGTGCAATATCAACGACAACCGTTTGGACAAGACTGTATATAGTAGTACAATTATTATCTTCCATCCCGTTCGGACCCATTGTTCCGTCTCTCGTGTCCTTGTCCGTCCCGTCCATTTTTTATTTCCCAAAATTATTGCTGTTGTAGTTTTGTTTTTTTTGTATACCGCCCAAATCCAAGAATATCATGATTCATAAGTGTCGTAAACATGACTCATTTTTTTTCGAAAAAAAAAACTTTTGGGGGAGCTCGCTTCTTTTTTTTGCGGGCTCATTGTAAAAGCACTTTTAGTTCCCTTTTGTTTTCGTTTTGCGAGACACTCACGCCATCGTCTGTGCCCGGGCCTTCTTAGGGCCATGCACATGCAGACGCCACCCCTTCGCGTATACGCGGGCCGCTCCCACGAGGACTGCGCTGACCATGGTCACCGTGCCGGCCCAGATGATGGCACCAGTGTAGTCTGACGCCCTGTCACCCTCGCCAGACTTGGCAATGATAGCAGCTGCTGTTGGCGACCCAGCCAACGTAGCAAATGCTCCGACTGTGCAGACCATGCCGAAGCAAGAGCCCAGGTTGGCGGCTTCCGGGGGCGGCTTGTGAGACTTGGGGGCTCCAGCAGTAGGCGACTCTGTGGAAGACTCGGCAGTATCGGATTCATCTTCCTTCTCTTCTGTGGCCGGGACCAGCTCTGCCAGACCTGCTAGCCACACACCCTGCGAGCCGCCATTGGCCAGACCCAATAAGACGGCAAATACATAGGTGCCGGCATACGAGGTGCCAACGGCCAGCCAGATGTAGAGAACAACGGCCATGACGGCCAGCATGATGGTCAGAATGTCGAGAGCGCCCATAAAATGGTCGGCAATCACACCAGAGGGGACACGCGAGGGCACACCCAAGATTGTCGCAATAATGAGCAGAATGGCACCTTCATTGCTGGAAGTGCCAACAACCTTGACGGCATAGGAGTTGATCTAGAAATGTCAGCAGGAAGCTCCAGAGAAACTTCAGAAACAAAGCCAATGAGACGTACATAGTAGAAGCCAAAGTAGGTGGCCCAGAACATGAAAAAGGTGGACAGAGTGAAGAGCAGTAGGCCCGGCTCACGCAGGGCACTCCAGTCGATCAGCTGGCGCCAGATGGGCCGTGGGTCGGTGGGAGCTGGCGGCGAGAGGGTCTGGTCACCATCGGCAGTAGCAGCACGGGGCGGTCGGACCAGCAGGACGGCGAGGAGGCAGGCGACCAAGCTGACGAGCGTGGAACAACGCACGGCCCAGCCAAAGCCAATGACAGGCAGCAAGTACTGCACAATGGCGGGCAGCACGGCGCCGCCAACACTGGTGCCGACGGTGGACGCGCAGAGGGCAATGGAGCGGTAGCGGCCCTGGGTGGTGGTGGGGGCAAAGAAGGCGCCCATGGACGGCAGAGCGGGTGTGGAGAGCAGACCGAGGCCAATGCCGGTGAAGACGGCCTGGGAGGCAAAGAGGCCACCAATTTCGGTGCAGAAGCTCATCCAGATGCCGGCACCGACGACGAGGGCAGTACCGACAAGAGCTGTAGGCACGCTGTATCCAGCATCGGACAGACGACCAGACAGGGTGCACATGAGATATGCCAAAAAGGTCTGGATGGAGCCGATCCAGCTGACCGAGGCCGAGGACATACCGAGAGTCTCGGTGTAGTAGAGCTCGTAGACGCCAAACATGGAGAGAGTACCCCAAGCGACGGAGTTGAAGAGGAAGCCGGCCAGGACCTGGCTCCAGGCGATGAGGGCTTCGTTGACGTGCGAGTGAGCCGCAGGCTGGCTCGAGGGAGGGCTCGGGGGAGCAGCTGCAGGCGGGTGGGATTCCACAGGAGAGTGGTCACCCCCTTCCTCTTTCTTCTGCTGGATGGCGAGGTCGGCGCCTGCGCGGTCCAGCGGGGAGATTTCCATCTCCTTCATGACGGAGGACAAAGAAAAAGGCGAGCCAGGCGAGCTCGGCTGGCTGGCGGCCAGCGTGAGGGCCGAGTCCACAGCGGAGGCGGGCTCGCTCACATAGACGCGGCTGGGGCGCGCGGGCATGTTGTCTTCTCCGTCTGACATGGTGTCGAGGAAGCAAAAACAAAGAGGGGACAGAATTTGTGTGGCAGAGCCCAAAGGTGTTTGAATTCTGGAAGTCTCCTGAAGGAGGTGCTTGCTGTGTTTGTGTTTGTTCTTGTTCTTATTCTTGTTCTGAGCTGTGCTGTGCTGTTCCTCTTCTGACTGGCAGTTGCAGCCCAGAGGGTCTGTCTTATATAGACAGTCCCTTCCTGCCGGGGGACACTCGCCTCCATAGCAGTTGCCCATGAATCATCTCGATGTACGGGGAGTACCTGTCTCGCGCTCACTCTAACAACACCACGGGGGTGCCTTGCAAAAACTGGAGTTGGCCGTACCAGAAAGTCTGGACCATCGTCCCCAGTTTTTTTCGATTTTTGTTTTGTCATATCTTTGCCCTTCTGGTCGAATTATCGTCAACCCTATCCGCCGGTTTCCGTTTGTCGGAGCTGCTAGCGCTTAAGCCGACGGGAAGCCATGCTGGGTAGAAACAAGGGCGGGTCTTGCTTGGCAATGGGCTGTCTGGAGTTTGTATTCCTGATCCATGTTGACCCTCAGCCGTGATCAGTCGAGTCCACTGACACCGACCTGTCCACAGTTTTGTCCACAGTTTTGTCCACAGTTCTGTCCACAGTCCTGTCCACAGTCCGTCCACAGTTTTGTCCACAGTCTGTCCCCAGTTCTGTCCAGTCCATAGTTCACAGGCCATAATCCATAGACACAGACTACAGACACAGACCAACTCAATTGCTTTGGTGTTCGTTCCATCAAAGCTTTGGATCCTGTCTTGGATCTTGTCCTTGGTCTCGCTTTCTGGGTCTCGTTTCCCAGACGCTAGGGCTCATATGTTCCTGCGTGGAGAATAATAGAACGACGGGAGGGGGCCAGAAGCACGTAGCTCGGCTTCTCTTCTGAGCGATAATCTCCTTAGTTCATCTCCCGTACTGTTACATCTCGTTGTCCCCCCCTTGTGGCTGAGCCCGCTTTCCCCAGGGGCAACAAGTGGGCAACACGAGGCCGCGAAACTTTTCATGTTCACGAGTTCACGATGTCTCTTTTTTTCTCGCACTGGGGATGTCGCCACATCGTTTCGTCGTGCCGTACCCGAACTTTCGGTTTTTCTTCCCCTTGTTTTTGTGTTTTTTGTGTTTTTTTTCTGTTTATTTTGCGTATTTATTTTTCTTTTTTTTCGTATCGTTATCCCTGCTGGCCGCATGTTCTTCACACCGCATTGTGTTCACAGTTGCACCGCTCCATTGTGTCCATTTTTTTCACATCACCTGGACGCGCAATTCCCCGTTGTCGGTCTTTGGCATCAATTGGGTTTTGCTCGGTCTACTGTGTACGGCCTGATGGTGGGAGGAGAAGGGGGTTGGATTAGTGATGCAGAGGGTGTAGGTGGAGAAGAGAAATTGGGAGAGAAGGAAGGAGAAAGGGAGCGAGGGAGCTGGAAAAGGAGGGAGGGGGGTAGAGGGTTTAGAGGGCAAAGAGGGCAAAGAGGGCAAAGAGGGCAAAGAGGGCAAAGAGGGAAGGTGCGCAGGATAGACGGAGAGAAGGCGCGAGCTAAGAACGGTAAGGAAGAACCCCGAAAACGCCCGCATCGTCCCTCGCGATGACCTTCCTTAACTGCCAGCGCCGCGTGGAAAAAATAATTAAATTAAATGCAAAATAAATTAAAATAATGCCATCAGCCCCAAAAGCCTATTCAGAGACTCACCGGTTTTGCTGTAGCACCCGACAACGGAGATCAGCCGGGCCGGGTAAGTACACAGCACCCATGGAAGGCTAACCATGATCGTGAGTTTGCTGGACAGTTTCGCACTTGGTACTTCTCTGCACTCGTATTCTGATGCCTGGACGAGTACGTACTCCGTACTCCGTACGCATACGGAGTACGTCTGCCTGTACTCCGCACAAGAATTCGTACTCGTACGCGTATACTCGTATACTCGTAGTGAGTCCTCGTCCTCGTACTCGATCATCGCAAACGGAAGAAACAACTTGCGGCCCCTTGCCTTTGCGGTGGACCAGTCATGCACAGCGGTCGGTCACGATAGTTGCACGGAACGCCAAAGCACACCATGGAACCACAAAAAGTGACTAATAATCGCAAGGGGTAAGACTGGGATCGCCAGGCCATTCAGCAGCAGGCAGATCACCACGCGAGACAAATGAAAGGCCAGGAGAGCCTGCTGGGGCTGCTCCAGAAAAGAAGCATCCGACAATGTGTAAAAGAAAGAGCTCCAGACAGCCAGAGCAGCTCAACAAGAAACAACCCAAGGGCCCAAAGACGAAGAGACCCACTCTTTCCAGGCAGGACGGGTTCGGGGAGCTCTCCGTGTGGACAGGAAATTCAAAACGAACACGGGCCAACCGGCAGCTCTGGAATGGCGGCTGCCTGTGTGACCGACAGACGGGCAGACGGACAGGCATGGCGATGGACAGACTGACATGGAGGGGAGATGGAGATGGACGGACAGGCAGAGATGACAGGCAGACTGATAGACAGATAGACAGATAGACAGATAGACAGATAGACAGAGTGATAGACTGACTGATAGAGCTGATTCAGCTGCAGCCACGCTGGGATGTCCCGTCCTGCAATGGCAGGTTCTATCTCGTCTGGCAAGGTCTGGCTGGGACCACGATCGACCACTTGGGTCTCATCGGCTTGTTGCGGCCTGCCAAAGGTGGTCCCGACAACGGCGTTCCCCAGAAAAAGAGGGCACCGCCCTTCCCGGCCACAAAAAAAGGCAGAGAGGGAAAAAGGGAATCGTAAAAAAAAGGACCACAAACCCAGAGAAAAGGGTGGACATCAATGGGAAAAAGACAGGGGGGGAGGTGTCAGGCGCAGAGAGAAAATATTCTCGGCACCCACATAAATGTCCTTTGGGCAAGGCGCGTGCCCACTCAGCAGACATCGTGAACTCGCCCAGCAGTGCGCAAAGGGGGCAAAGAGAGGACATCGACCACGGCCGACCAGGCGTGGATGCGACAAAAAATGGGCAAGCTGGCCGTGTCCCAACAAAAGCCCCGCCTCGCTGGCCCGGCGATGTCGAAGCGGTGTTGATTTTCAGGGGCAAGCTGGCCCTTTTCTCAGGGGACATGTGCGCAATGTCGTATGCTATGGACAGATGTTGGGAGGGTGAATTGGGGATTGGGGGGCGAGGCAGTGCGAGAATGAAGCAATTCGCGTTCCTGTCTCGAGAGGAAAGACTGGGAATGGCCAGGAATGCCAGGCATGCCAGGCATGCGGCCGAGTTCCGTGTGACAAGTACGGGTACTTGTCTGCGGGTGTGCCCAGCACGTTTTGCCAAGTATTTCGGTACTTCATATGCACTAGTCCTCATACGGACTGGCGCCAGAAACCTTAAGTGCTATTTATGTCCGTGGCCCCGCTTTTAGTCTCGACATCCGCATGGCCTCGCCTCATTGCGACATCCGTCTAGACATTTGGCGACACGCCATTGCGTGTCACGAATGGGGAGCCATCTGCCATCATCTACTGAGATTGTGTCACACCGATGGGAAACTGCGTAAAAAAACTTTCCGTGGCGACCGCAGCTGACGGGAACCAAGTCCAATACGGCCTTGTGATCAACTGCCGGGAGTTGGAAAATAAAATTTTTTTCATGTTTACAGCGTATGAAATAATTAAAAATGATTAAAAATGATTAAAAAATTAAAGACAACATGACACATCCCCATGTTGCTCTTGGTACTTTTTTTCGGAGGATCGAGTTGGTGTTGGGAGTTTGGAAAATTCGGAGTAGTACAGAATAGATGGGAACGAAAAAGGAAAAGGGAAAAAGGAAAAGGGAAAAGTACAAAATGCAGAATATGCAGAATATGCAGAAAATCCAATTCCAAAATGCAATACTGGTACGGAGTACGGATTACGGAGTATACAAACTACAATTGCGGAGTGTCCTCTCTCATTCGGATCAGCCCGAGCAGCCCGACAGATCTGCCTGCCTCCAGCTCACCCGGGCCATGCACTGACCCAAAAAGCCAATGGGGAGTGACACCGGACACGCACGGCACGCACAGCATGCAAAAGCATGGGGAAGACAAGCCTATCACTAATTACCCACATATAATTATTCGTATTGTCTTGCCATGCACAGACTGAACGGCGGTGAAGGAAGAGGCCAAGGCCGAAGAGAAACGAAAGAAGTACTTGCAAAGAGTCAGGAGGGGGGGAGTGAAAGTAAGAGTATGAGTATTGCGCGGAAGCCATCAGGGGCGAGATGGGAAAAAAGAAAAGAAAATGGGGTAAGAATGAGGAGAAGGTGGTGGTGGAGAGGCAAAGCGGCTCCAAGTCCTGGTTCCTCACAGACGTTTGCCCGCTCTCTTTTCTTCACACACACTCTCTCTCCCGCTGTCTTTGGTGTCTTGGATAGGTATTCCTCCGCCGACAACGGATGTATGTTACCAATCGGCCGAGCTCAAAGTGGACTTTCTTGTTTTTTTCTTCTTGTTTTTTTCTTGTTTTATTATTTGCTTTCTTTCTTTTTATTTATTTATTTATTTATTTATTTATTTATTTATTTTCTTTCTTTTTTATTTATTTACTTCCTTCTTTTTCCCTACACCCCTCTGCCAAAGAGGTGTTTTATTCCGGCGCGCGTGGCCTAGCCGCTGAATGGGAGGTTGGGGATGCAAGGCGGGAAACAATTTCCTCTTTGGGCTATAATCACTCTGATCTTCTCCTCCTGATCATCTCGCCTGGATCCTCCATGGGTCTCTGGGTCTTTGGATGGCGTTATGGCAGACGGACACGAATACGGCACAGAACACAGGACGCATGTGCCCAAGCGGCACGGAATTCGAAACACAATCACAGATGATCACAGATGATCACAGACGTTCCGGAACGGTTGGTCCGTCAGGCACACAATGTCACAAGCATCCGAGGCACGCATGTAAAACAGATATTCCACAGCAAGGCAAGTAGAAACCATACAAACAGTTCTCTGGAAACAAGACACTGGTTCTGTCGACCAGACAAGGGAAGAGCAAAAGAAAAAAGGGCGGGAGGGAGATAAAGGAGAGATGCTCCAGCTGCTAATAAAGGGATACTGAGTAAACGAAAACAAGACACAAACACACAAAAGACACACTCGAGCACAGATGGTCCGGAAAACACCTCTTTTTTTTCCTCCCAGATTTCCCTCCTTTGCCATATTCCGCCTGGAAACAAATCACAGGGAACAACACAAAATGAAGAGCGAGGAGAGAGAAAAAAAGAAGAAAAAAAGATAATAGGAAAAAAAAGCAATGAACAACCTGGACCCTTCTCCCACCCCTCCCTCCCTCTTTTTTTCGGGTAAAGACCTCCCAATCTTTCCCGTCCCGTTTGCTGACGCCCTGCCGTCCTGTTCTCTCTGTGCGTCCTGCCTTCTTTTCTCTCACTCACACTCACACTCACACACACACACTCTCTCTCTTGTCACTATCTCCTGCTTCCTTTTGTATATTCTTCACTCTCTTTCTCCTTTTCGCCTCCCCGTCCCGTCTCCTTTGTCACGCACACACATGCACGCGCACACACATATTTTTAATAATCCTTTCCTTTCCCGCACACTCCACACACAATGCGAGGGCAGAGTCACCCGTTTCTGTCCCAGTACCTCTTTCGAGAGACAAAGAGATACTGCGGCCCGTCCTGCTTGGGCATTGCTGCCCCTTCCTGCTCTGGGGGTGATTCTCGCTTCTCGTCTTTCCCACCCCGCCCGGCTGCATGTGCTCCCGGAGACACAGACGAGGAGACAAAAATTCGATCGCCACAACGGGCAGCGAGCCCTAATCCATAAAAAAAAAAGCAACAGCAGCGGCGGATAAAAAAAACAAAGAAAACAGAAACAAACGCAGAAAGCAGAAAAGCAGAAAAGCAGAAAGCAGAAAAGAGAAAACGGAAAACAGAAAACAGAAAACAGTAGCAAGGTCAACAAGAAATAAACAGACAAGAGAGGAAAATGCCCCCCTCCTTTGCTCCCCCTAGAACTCCTAAACTGTATCCTTCCCTCATTTGCTCGTTGTGAAAGGAGTGAAAAGAGGCCGGAAGGGAGGTGGGAGAGGGGAGAGGGGGGACTATTCAGGAGACGGCAAAAAATGCCCGGAATCCCGCCCGCTACCTCTTCCCTCTCCCGATAAAACCACCTGGCCATGGACCGCCTGTAGATAAACCGAAAACACCTCGCCTTCCCCAAACAAAGACTGGATAAAGCACAAAGAGCAAATTAAAAAAAGTGAGCTGCCAAGCCAACATGGTGAAATGGAAGAAACAGGCTTCGGGAATATATAGAAACAGAATATCGGCGTTGCGTATCCCATCAGCCATGGTTCTCCCCGTCCACAAAAGAAAAGATCACCGCTTCCGCTTCTTGTTCTTGTCGGCGCTCGCCATGGCCATGGCAGGAATCGTCGGTGCCAAGATCGGCGTCGATGAGATCGGGGCTGGCGGCAGCAGCGGCGGCAGCTGCTTCTGCAGGACCTGTTGCGACTGACCCAATTGGTTTGCCTGCTGGCCCAGTGCGCTGATCGGCGGCAGCTGATACGGAGAATGGGGCGACGCCTGCTGGGTGGCCATCTGGCCCGCCGGTAGGGCGGACGGTGTCGTCACGCCGGCCTGCGGCGGCGGCGGCGGCGGCTGCATGGAAACAGCCGTAGCAGCAGCAGCAGCGGCGGCAGCAGCTGCAGCCGCAGCAGTTTCCTTCTTGATGGGAACGCCCATGTGCCGGCCATAGCGACCCTTGCGACCGTTGCCTTCATCTTCACTGATGCACAGCTCGGCCGGAATGCCGGCATCCCGGCATCGGCCACAGGGACGCTGGCGATCACAGCCCTTCTTGCTCTTGCGGCACCGCTGGCAGCGTGGCTTACTTGACAAATCCGCAATCTCCTCGTCTCCCGCACCACCCAGGGCTGCCGCCGCTGCTGCTGCTGCCGCAATGGGAACACCTCCGTTGGATGCCACTGAAAGCTTCCGGGAGGCCGGCAGAGAGGCCGGGGACATGGGCACGCCCGGCGCAATGGTGCTCGGCTTCTTGGTCTTGCTGCTGCCCGAAGCCGCCTTGGCCTTAGTGGTCTTGGGCTTGGGCTTCGAGGCCTGGGCCCGCGGCGCCTTGGCAGTGCTGTTAGTGGCCGTGCTGTTCTTGGCACCCTTCTTGTTCAGCTTGGGCGCTGCCATGAGACCCGGCACCGGTACCGGAGGCTCAATCTTGCGGTCGTTGTCTGCGACACCGAACCCAGTTTCGACGGACTGGTAGATCTTGCGGTTGGACCCGTCGCCAGCGAGCTTTTGCTTGCGCGAAGCCGGTACGGGCTCTTCATCGTTGTCGTCTACGCTGCCCTCGCAGCCACTGTCGCTCTCGGAGTCGCTTGTGGCCCCCGTAGATGATGCAGCATCTGCTCTGCCACTAAAGGTATCATCCTGTGTAGAGGTGGATGTGCGGCCATAGGAGAAGTTGGACATTTCGCCGAGACGCATGAGTTGCATGGCAACATCCTTGTCTTCCTCGGATACGGAGCTGACAGTGGGGTCAGGAGTGGGCAGAACACCCATGCCGACGCCGACGCCGGCATAACCTATGCTAGCACGGGTGCGACGGCCATCGGAGACAGGGGTGGCATAGATGCCGCCTTGGCCAAAGTGTGTGTGGTAGTTTTGGGGTGACTGCAGGGCGCCGGCACCGTTGAAGGGGTTCTGGCCAGGGAGAACATAAGGCAGCGACGGGCGGTGGTCAGAGCGGCGAGCAGGGGAGACAGAAGGGTTGGAGGTCGCAGCAGGCATTTGAGGAGGAGCAAACAATGGGAGTTCCTTGATGGTTAGTAAGAAAAAGAAGAAGGGCAGAAGAACAGAAGAACGGAAGAACGGAAGAGCAGAAGGGCTTACAGAGCTCTCAAACTTGGCCCTTTTGCGACGACCACCTTCGACAATGTTCTCAACGCTGATCTCTGTGTTGCCAATGGGTTGTTGTTCCTTGACGCGACTGGTGGTGGAACCAGCAGCGCCGTCACCGCTGCTGTAGCCATTCAGGCTATCGGGACCATAGAGATCGGAGGCAGCGGCGCCGATGCGATTCTTGGAAGAGCGCGAACGGTTCTTGGAATTGGTGCTGGTGGAGTCGCTCCGACGGCCGCGGGCGCTACTGGGAGAGAGGCTACGTTTGCGTGAGGTGCGAGAGCCAGGGCGTGAAATAAAGTCGTCATGGTGGTGTGGCTGAAGATGATGTTGCAGAGGGCCGTGAGTCGGGTGGTAGGGGGTTCCATGTTCGTGGCGATCATCGTCGCAGGAGTGACCAGTGGCCATGGCAGGCGGCGAACGGTAGCTGCGGGTAGCAAAAGCGCTGGGAGAGAGAGCAGGTTCCTCAATGACGCGAACATAGACGACCATGTTGTCGCGGAAGTTCTCGTAGCGAGCAATCATGGTATTGCCGGCTTCGTCCTCGAAGCTGACGCCTTTGGAGCTGGTGGGACTGGAGTAGAGGCCATAAAAGTTCTTGACGGTGGTGACGATAGAGTCTGTGGCATCATGGGGGTAGATCTGGACGCGCATGGGCAGACGGGCGGTAGTATGCGGCGAGTCGGGGGTGATGAGTTGGAAGCGGACGGTCTTGGGGTCGCATGGCCCGGGGGTGGGTGCAGTGGCCGGCATATTTGCAGGGGTACGAGGGCTGTAGGCAGAAGAGCCGTATTCCATGGCACTGCTGCAGTTTTGCAACAGATGTGAACGGAAATGGGTGGTAGGATGTGGGAGGAGTGGTGAGTGATGGAAACAGCAGAGACGGAGAGACGGAGAGGCGGAGAGGCGGAGCTAGAGAGGCGGAGAGGCAGAGGTAGATGCAGAGAGGGCAGAGAAAAGACAGCGAAAGGACAGAGAAGAACAGATGGGGTGGTTTCTGGTCGCCAAAAGAGCAGATTGGGAACGGGGCCTAGCCAGGAGAGAAGGGAAGCCCGGCTCTCGAAGCCCGGCTTTCCGGTCAGTTGGGTGTTCTTTGGTTCTTTGGTTCTTTTTTCTCTTTCTCTCTTTTTCTCGTTTTCTCTTTTGCTCTTGTTCGTCCTCTTCTCAGAAGGGATTCGTATTTGTCGCTTCTCTTCACGGGAGGTCGTGTGTGGTCACCGCCAGGGTAGGAGGATTTCGGCCGGCGCAGGTCGGCAGCGCAGCGAATTCTAAGCGTCTAGCGACAAAGGCAGGTTAGCATAGTCCAGGATGGCGAGGTCGGGCGATGCGGAAAGCAGAAAAGAGATGGATGAGCGAGGATGAGCGAGGATGAGCAAGGATGGGCAAAGACGAGAAGAGAGAGTGGGTGGAAAGAAGTCGAGGCCAGGATCCTGCGGCCAGCTCTCGTGGCTGGTCGAGGGTTGGAACAGGGCGTTGCGGATCGGGGCCCGAAGAGGAAAAAAAGCGAGAAAAAAGAGACAGACAGGATCGCATGCGAAGAGAGAGACCGAGAAACATACCAGAAGCAGCAAAGGACGGTGGTGGTAGGGAGGACGAGGTCGGGTCGGGAGTCGGATGGGGGTTTGGCTGATTCTGTAGCAAAAATGCAGAAGGAAAAAAAAAGGCTACCAGCAACGGTCAGCGAAGAAGCGGGCAGGACAGCGGGATGGGCAGGAGAAAAAGGAAGATTGGATGTTTGGGAGGGACGGCCTACTGAGGGAGATGCAGGAGGTCGCGAAAGGGGACCTTGCCAGGGAAAATGGGTTGTCGTTGCGGTGCCCGATGGTCGAGGTGGGTGTCGGCGAGGAATCAAGAGAGAGAGGGAAAAGAGAGGAGAGGTTTTGACCTGCCGGGGGTGGGCAATTTTTCGCTCCTTCGCCCTTTGGTGGAGCCCGCAGGAGCAGGCAGCATAGGGCACTTATAGAGGATAAAGGCCTAAGCGATAGGGGTAGATGGACAATTAGTGGTCTCTGTTAGTGTCTACAGCGGTGCACGGCACAAAGCACTGCAGTACTCGCCGTCTATGAATAGTCTGTCGTTTCTATCATTTGTCTGTCGTCTGTCGTCTGTCGTCTGTCGTCTGTCCATCGTCTGCATCTCTGTCTCTGTCTCTGTCTCTGTCTCTGTCTCTGTCTGTCATCTCTCTCTCTCTCTGTCTCTGTCTGCCATATCTCTCCCCCTCTCTCCCTCTCCTCCATCTCAGTAGCAACCCGTAGCATCACCATCTTGCGCGCAGATGCATGCGTCGCAATGCACGCGGAGCGCATCAGATGTGCCGCAACGAGTTGGGAGTCGGCGGCCGATGGACTGCCCTATCTGGCTTTGCCAGCACAGGCGGCCACGCCAACAATGCGATAGCGCCGGCGCCATGTTCTCGAGGTTCTGGCATGGCATGGCTGCGCGAGGCCGGCGGCGGCGGCTGATTCGCGCAGAGCGTGGGCAGAGTGGCCAGAGTGGAACACGGGCATCGACTGCGGCCCTGCGGCCAGGTTGGCAGAGTGGAACAGATCAGAGATGTCTGCTCTATTCTACGAGTAACGAGTACGGAGTACGGAGTACTGTCTTTGCCTGCCAACTACAAGCACTGTTTATGGAGTACTGTCTACCTCATCGCAGCGGGGCTCTGGACAGGTGACCAATGGCGCAAGGCAAAGGGGAGCTGCGTTGTGGTCGAGCGATGGATGCTTGTGACCCTGTGTCCATCGTCTGGCAAGATTCCAGGCCAATCCCAAAGCAGGTCAGTAGGGGGGAGCGGGCGCGGCGCCTGGCGCAACAGGATCGCTAGCTCGACGACAAGGGGCGGGCGATGAACTGGAGAGACTGGCCGGAGGATGGGCGGACATGGACGGGCAAAGACGGACGACGGGCGACAGACTGGACTACAGAGACAGACTGGCGACTGGCGACTGGCGACAAGCGACAAGCTAGACTACAGAGACAGACTCGACACAGGCGATGGACGAGCGATGGACTGGATGTGCCTCGGAGCACGCAATGGAGTCGACGATCTGGCAGACGAACGAGAAAAGACCAGGGCTAGAGCTGGGAGCTGTGTCGTGGCGTGCCGTCAGCGGTAGGCGCAAGAGCGGGCCATGACCAGGGCGGCGGGTGTTTCATTGCGCAGCAAGATATCTACGAGGGTGAAATGCGCAGCGAGCTTACGTGGAGGGGAGGGATGGAGAGAGGAGAGGGGAGAGAAGAGAGAAGAAGAGAAGAAATGGAAGAAGAGAAGAAAGGGAAGAGGAGAAGAGAAGAGGAGAAGAAAGGGAAGAGAGGAACGAACAGAAGAGAGAGAGACGGCAAGAGAGGGAAGAGAAACAACACTGGCAGCGTTTCAGGTGCGACGTCTTATCGAATCACTGCACGACGTGAGTGGTTTGCAACTGTTGTCGCGCTTCGTGTTGTCTATTTATGTCGGAATCTTGTGTTCATCTACAGCAGTTGTCAGTCTGCAGTCGAGTCTGAATCTTGCTCTCTCTCTCTCTCTCCCTAGCGGTCACAGGATCGCCGGCTTCATGTGGCCTCAAGACCTCATGTCCCCAGTGTCTAGTGGCTCAACACACCTTGATGGGCGATTGGATGACCGGAGACAGCCAGCGCATTCCGGGTGGAGTGCACACCCGTCACCGCCTTCCCGCCATTCCTCCGAAGCGTCCTTGCTGGTCTCGTCGCAGATATATCTGAATCTTGCAGTCCCCAAACTTAAGAGTACGGAGTACAGCAATAATAGGGCAAAGACTTTTCCAGAGACCCCCAACTTCAACCCGTGCAGTCTGCCCACTGCTCGTCACACAGCGGCCCTCGTTTGCCGACCAGCAAACTGCAAACTGCAAACAAATCCCTCTTTCCCGGACATTACGAGGATCTTACGTTTGTAGACTTTGCACATTTTGCCCAACTCTCGTATCCTGCTCGTGTCGTGCCTGCAATCCACGCTGGAAATCGCCACTGGCCAGCCGGAACACACTGTCAGTCCTTTTTTCCTCTTTGTGGCCGCCCGTCTTCCGACTCTGTCGCATCATTTTTGCCCAGCGACCTTGCGCCGCCATGCGCCGTATCTCTGCGCTTTCGCTTTCGCTCTCTTTGTCTTTCTGTCTTTCTGTCTTTCCGTCTTTCTGTCTTTCTGTCTTTCTGTCTTTTCTTTCTTCCTCTCCCTTTTCTGTCTCTCCTCCTCTCCCCTCTTCTCTCCCCTCTTCTCTCCTCTCTCTTCTCTCTCCTCCCCTCTCCTCCCCTCTCCTCCCCCCTCCTCCATCCTCCTCTTTCCTCCCCTGCGCGCTGCAGACGCGCCGTTCCACCGCCTGTGTTGGTCGCGTCGCCTTGCAGCAATAAGCCCAGCCAGCAGCTCACTAGCTGCCAAGATGGCGTTACATCCTCCCCCATCTCACCAGCCAGAAAAAAACATGGGCAATTGGCTCTCCATTTTTTTTCGCAACGGATTCCTGCCCGGTGCATCAGACGAGAATGCGCCAGTGCTCTAACTGGCTCGCATCACAAAGGCGGGAAAAAATTTCCAAAAATTCGAAAAAATCGAAAAACCAAAAACAAAACCCTCGCGCGGGGACCATTCATAAAGGTGCACCGAGATGTGGTTGCTTTGGTGCTTTGCGCCGGGCCGTGACAGCTGGCCGCCCAATGCCGCTTTTTCGCACAATGACGGGCGCCAACGAAGCAAAGCGGGGAGGGGTTGGCGTCTTTTCCGCTTTCCACCCATTTTCCTTGCATTTTTCTCTGACCGCTCCTGGGCTCCCATGGCTCCATTTCCATTTCCATGTCCACTCTCTCTCAACTTCCCCCCTCTCGTTTTTTCGCCCTCTCTCCCCCCATTTCTCGTCGCTCTGCGCTCCCTTCTTTTTCCTCNCCCCCCCCCCCCCCCCCTCCCCTCCCCTCTTTCCCCCAAAACATGTCCGCTGTGCGCATCCCGCATCGCATCCCGCACGGGCGCGGATCGATCGTGAGAGAGGGGACAAAGGATGAGGGATGAGAGCCACCCTTCTCTTCCCCCCCCTGTTGCGCAACCAATTAGCCTTGTCTCGGCGTAGCCGCCCACGGAAGCCGACGAAACCGCACGATCGTCTCGAAGCGCGGAAAATCGTGCGCCAAATTGCCCACGTGACTTCGTGTCCACTTGGCGCTTCGTGCGCGGGAGCCACCGCAGCCAGCCCCACCCCGGACCGGCGCGTCGCCCGCTCTCCATCCACTGCAGGCACAGCTGCATGCCGGGTACCGTTCGACTCGCCGGACATGCGCGACCACAAGCGCATGCTTTTTTTGCGTTTGCGACTGCGTGGTCGGCCGCTTTGGCAATTGCTCGCCGGAAGCGTAGGTCGGGGAAGACGCGACATGGTCCGTGCACCCACAAATGAGGGGCAGCTGGTCAACCTGATCGCCCCAGCTGCCATGCGCTAGTGCCTATTCGGGCATGACACCTACAAAAAGTGGGACCAATCATCGAAGCAGGAGAACCGCTCCGGCACGGATTATCTTGCTGCGCCGCGGATCCGTTTTGGATGCTCCGAGCTCCGTTATTTGCTCGACTTTGGTCCGTTGGTCTGTTGGTCTGTGCGACGCATGGCATGCTCTTCGCTGGCCCGCAGCAACGAGCGGGCCAATCCTATTGGCCAACGGCCGTTTTTCATAAACAAACCCCAAAACGACCTCGTGCGCATGCCTGCGTATTCTTTCTCCCCTGTAATACGGAGTAAATAGTACAGGGTATTTTTCAAGATCCTTTGTTTTTGTGTTTTTTTTTTTATTTTTTACTCGTATTTTTTACCTTTACCCTGGCTACCCTGTATGTTTTGCTGCCTGTGCCCGGACCCTTTGTACCGTTAAACGCGTGCAGATTGACGCCACGGCAACAACTCGCCCACCGTCCCGCCCACCAAAACAAACGCTGCCCGTAACCGACGGACATTAAACATCCATTTTCACTGCCTCCCTTTCTCACCCAACAAGGCAGTCGCGACCCGCTACCGCACATCTCCCCATTCTTCTCTGCTCCTTCTCTGTTTGTTGTCCACAAAAATTGTACGGCTTTTTTTTTGTGGGTGAACAGCGAAAATCATCGTCGGAAGCTTTGCGCTTTCTTATTTTGACTTTTTTTTTCGACCTTTAACTTTTGCCTTTTGCCTTTCGCCTTTCGACATTGTTGCCTCTTTTTCTCTCTCGTCGCATTCATTGACCGCCAGACTCGCTTACGAGTATTTCACAGCTCCCATTCCTTACACATTAACCACTTTGGGGTCCAGCCTTCTCGCCCCGTAGGAATCACTGGACTGGCTATTTTATCCCACATTAGCTTTCCGACCCAAAATATTTTGTTGTCCCGCCAGACGATCTCCACTCTTACACCCAACCCCAACTTCTCTTACCACCTCCCGCCGCTCGCCTGTTGTTTTGTTGTTCTCTCTTCCCTCATCCTCTCCGTCCCCTGTTCCCTTTATTTTCTCTCCTCCCACCCCTCTCTCCACCGCTCTTCTCCATTACGATTGCTTCCTCTGCATGCTCCTCGCCTGCATTGCATCGTGTCTCCAGTTCTTGTCCCCCCCTCTCTCTCTCACAGAGCTTTGGGTTTCGTCGGCGAGATAAACACAGAAAACCAACCACCAAAGAGATCCCCCACAGCTCTCGCCTTACGCCGTGCTTTCCTCTTTCTTAACCAATCCAACAACACAACAGACGCGTCCACTGTATCTCTTTCGTTTTTTTTTCGTCTCTCGTCATTCGTCTCTGCTACCGTCTACTACCGTCTACTACCGTCTGCTACGTATTCTTTTCTTTTGGGCTTGCCTGGACATCTTCATCCAGTCCATGTCGGCAGCAGCTTTACGCTTTGCACCAAACATCCACAGCGCCCACAACGTCTACGCCCACAACGCCCACAACATCCACAACGAATCCACCCAGCATCCACACTGTTACTCTTATCGATCCCCTCGCAAGCATTAGCAGCAGCTTCACCACCAATCATCCTCCCTGCTGTCACCTGCTGGGCGGGACGATTTGCATCCATCTTCTACACACGTCAACATACATACAACGACCTTTCCCGCTAGACCTTATTGGCCTCATAAGCCTGCCCTGCCCACCATGGATGCCAAGGTAAGCCGATTGGATCCTTTTTCTCTCTTTTTTTTCCCTCGTTCTGTATTTGTCCCATTTCCCTCCCGTTTCAATGGTTATGCTTCTTTTCCTCGTCCTCTATGGAATGGCCATGGCCATGTTGGCATCCTTATTCGTGCTGTCCTGGCGTCCTTGGGCTTCATGCCTATTGACCCACTGTGAATGCCAATCTGCTTTACCGTTTTTGACACCTCCTACTACCTTCAGCCTATTGTTGGCCCCTGCACTCTTGTATTTCCTCTGCCGAATCTACTGCCTTTTTCGTCGCGTCGCTCTCCGTCCCTCTCCTTTTCCTCGTTGGCGCATTCTTTTTCGTGCTTTTTGTGCTATTCGTGCCATTCGTGCCATCCTTTTATTTGCTGCCAACCCTTTCTCGCGTTATTCATGCCCGCCTCCTACCACAGCTAACCAGATGTTTCTAACGCGTCAGCCTCAGCGTGCTTTGCGGCCACAGCCTGGCTATGGCCAGACGAACAACGAGAATGTTGCTCCGGCCATGTACAATATGAACCAGCAGCGCGGCAAATCGGTGGCTGCACCCGCCGCCAAGGAGCTCAGCAATGCGCTCAAGTACAACACAAACACAAAACGCGCCGCCTTTGGCGATGTCAGCAATGTCCAGAGAGCTTTTCCCGATTCTGCCGTATACGCCCCGAAAGCCAATGCGACCACGGTCCATACCACGTCTGTCTTGCCCTCTTCCATTATTGGGAAAGAGAACAGTGTCCAGACTATTGGATTTTTGGCGCCGGCACAACGGGCCAAGACTGGTGCTCCCACACCGGCCGATACAAAGGATGCGCGCGGGAAGACATATGTTGGCGCTACGCGCAAGAAGGAAAATGACCGCTTGTCTGTTGCTGCTGCCAACGCCGCGGTTCAGGCGCGTGCTGAGCCAGCACCCATCAACCAAAATATTCAGCGGATCAAGCAAAGCCCGCGCCACCACAAGAGCCAGCCCTGCCTTAAGAATGCAGACATTATCGACCACCAGCAGAAGAAGGTTCTGCGCAGAACCCTGAGCCGTCTCCCAGTGGACCGCTCCCAGCTTAAAGAAGTTGCCTTGGCCGATGAGCCCCACGCCCTTAGTGAATGCGAGTTCCATGACGCCAGTGATGTGCCTTTTGCCGGCGGCGTGGAGGACATGCACAGCTGTGCCGCTCTACCCCTGGAAGAAGACCATGTGCAGGTGGAGGACATTCAGATCCACACGAACGAGACTGCCGTGGCAGCGCGGGGCCAGATCCATGTCCACATGGCAGAAGAAGAGCCTCACTTGGCCTTTCTCTCGGAAATCCCCGCAGCACCAGCCAATGGTGTTTCGGAGGCGGACGAACCCTGGGACGAGGACGCAGACTTTTACGATGACCAGGGCTACACAACTGCACACTCATTCCGGTCACTGGGCGAAAACACAACGAGCGGCTTCACCACGATCCTGATGCCGAAGATGACCACCAAGGTGCAGAACGAGCTGGATCTAGCACGGGCCATTGTCGAGGCATCACTGAGCCCGGAGGAGATTGACGATGAAGCATGGGACATTAGTATGGTCGCTGAGTACGGAGACGACATTAACGACTACATGAAGGAGCTTGAAGTACGTCTTCCGCCGTTGCTTCTCTTGCCTGTGAACTACTAACATGTGCCCTTTGCAGGAGAGAATGCTTCCGAACCCTCACTACATGGACATGCAGACGGAGATCCAGTGGTCGATGCGAGCCGTGCTGATGGAGTGGCTGATCCAAGTGCACGCGCGCTTCAGCCTGCTGCCCGAGACACTGTTTCTGACGGTCAACTACATTGACCGGTTTCTCTCATCGAAGATTGTGTCGGTCAACAAGCTCCAGCTCGTCGGTGCCACGGCCATCTTCATTGCTGCCAAGTACGAAGAGATTATTTGCCCGTCCATCCAAGAGATTGTCTACATGGTCGATGGCGGGTACACGGCCGAGGAGATTCTCAAGGCTGAACGCTTCATGCTTAGCATGCTGGGCTTTGAGCTTGGGTGGCCAGGCCCCATGAGCTTCCTTCGTCGGATTAGCAAAGCCGACGACTACGACCTGGAAACACGGACGCTGGCCAAATACTTTCTCGAGGTGTCCGTCATGGACGAGCGCTTTGTGGCCTGTCCGGCCAGCTTCATGGCTGCCGGGTCGCATTGCATTGCCCGTCTGATGCTGCGCAAGGGTGATTGGGTGAGTTCTTTGCTCTTTGCTCTTTGCTCTTTTTTCTTTTACATTTTTTCTTTTATTCTAACCATGCAGTCTATGGCGCATACACATTATTCTGGATACACCTGGAGCCAGGTGCGGCCGCTGGCCAATGCGATTCTTCAGTGCTGCCGGGATCCACGGGCCCACCACTCGGCTGTCTACGAGAAGTATGCCAGCGACAAGTTCAAGAAGGCATCGATTTTTGTGGAAGAGGAGCTACTGCGAGGCTTCTCGATTCCACCATTGCACCTGCACCGATATCGCTCATCGCTCACAGACTCATTGACGGAGAGCGTGGACGAGTCTGTGGCCCCTCTCCCGCCAAGTCACGTGGACATATCTGTCCAAGCTTGAAGAGAGGTGACATGCACACGAGCACCTGCCTATATCCTTGCTTGAGCTTCTCCGCATGGCACGAGTACCATGGCTACCCCACAGGACAGCAGAGAAGTGTCGAGTCACACGATCGTCTGGGATACGAACACCATCTAATGTGAATTTACTTTGCCTTGGTCTTGTTCGTTATTGGCGTTGCCACGTCTTCTGTCTGGCGGCATTCATTACGAATGCCGAAGAAGTCGTGCTTCGTCTGTTTCACTGCACAATTTTCTCTTTTGTTTCGGCCCATGGGCCATTTCTTTCCCTCCCCCCTCCCCAAAATACCCTGACGGGGCTGTCGGTGCTGGCTGTCCTCTTTCTATGATGACATTACGAGACACGACACTGCTACATCTGTTTTCTTCTGTTTTTCTTCTGTTTCTTCTGTTTCTTCTGTTTCTTCTGTTTCTTCTGTTTCTTCTGTTTCTTCTGTTTTCTGTCTTTTTCACCTTCTTTATTTTCCTTCTCTTTTTCTTTACTGTCTTTTCTCATTCTCTTTCTCCTTCGTCGATGTTCTTCCGCTTCTCGGGACCAGTTGTTCCATTGTGTGAGGGAAGCCAGGCGAAGCCATGATGCGTTGGGATTTTCTAAGGATGGCGTTCAGAGGATAGATCCAGGGTTGAGGGCCCATCCAGTGTCAAAACTGCTGTGAGGGAGGACGGGATAATGCGGAGATGGTAGGGGGGGGATCAGTGTTAAATAATGGCTACACAGTACGAGGCATGGGGGGCAGGGTATTTGTACGGAGGGACACGCGCCAATTACGGAAGGTTATCATACATGATAAAAAAAAAGCCGATTTTTATGGACGAGAAGCGCAACTCGGGAAGAGCAATGCCGTAGTCCGTAATTTCTCCGGATTGGGGAATTTGGAGATGGTGCATGTGACAAGGGAGAACGCGGGGATGTGGACTATGTCCGGTCAGAGGGAGAAGCTCCGATCGGCAGGTACAGAAAGAGGATAGCGGACGGATTGATCCCGAGTTGGAGATGTGTCTTGTGTCAGATCTTGAGATAAGAAGCAGACGGGAGAGCAGACGGGAGAGGAGACGGGAGGCGGGAACGGGAGAGGGCAGTAGGATATGAAATAGTAAGATTGAAGAAAGTACGGAGTTCTTTGTGAGATTCCAAGATACTGTATCTGGCTGGCAATGCCGGCAATAGACACGGAATTCTCGGACGGTTGTGCCCCACAAGAGATGTATTCCGGGCAGAGATGTCCGATGTTCAGCCAAAATGGCTTGTCTCCGGATTACCTATCCCGTAGGTTCCGTTCGTCCTGCAAGCAGGAAAATGGGGCGTGTATTCTTACGGGGCAGCGCTATTTAAGCCGACCGGTCGAAAGGCAAGGGTGGAAGATGGGGACTGGATGAATTGATGAAGATGGAGTTGATGAATTGATGGGAGAATGGAAATGAATACCAATTGACAATACGAGTACTGTATCTGAATAGAGTGTTTATTGTACTCTGTCTACTGTACTCTGTACTGTGATTCAAATGACTCAGTCGAAACGATCATAAACATGACTCTCATACGAGCTCAATCGGGCTTTGCTGTTCCGAAGACCCTAGCAGAATCCGTTTAGCGCACGCTACGGACGAAGACGGCGCGGGGCCGCACCAAACAGTGCCCATTCAGGGAAAATCAATACCGCCCGGAGACTAAGCAAATAACGATCGAGAACCAAGAATACCGTTGGTCGTTCTAGAGCCGTTTGCGACTGCTGACTGACACTGGCAACTCGCAATTGTTGCGGCTGTTGCCATTGTTACGGGCCACTCAACCGCCGCTTGCTCCTTCTCTTTTCGTGTGCATGCTCCTGCCCTTTTTCCCGGAGTTTGTCGTATCGCACCTGCCCTGCATCTTCCGCTCCTTCCCTTGGATTTGCTGGATTCGCTCTTGTTGGCACGGCTTGTCTCGACGGGGCGGGAAAGCCTTGCTCCACACCCGGGCGCGCACTGTCTTTAAACTGGGGGGGGACTTCCCTCTTTCCTTTTTTTCCCGAGTGCGCACCAGTCTCATATTTCCCCTGGAGCCAAAAATAAAATAAAAAAGGCCAAAAAAAGGCCAAAAAAAAGAAAGACAGAAAATAGAAAAAGACCTAATAAAAAACTGACCGCCACTACTCCGGATTTTGCCAGCACGATCTCCGCCCCAGTCTTTTCCACCCTCCCGCACAACACCCTCACAGTGAGTCAGTGAGTCAACACATGGACACAAGTTTTCTCGCAACATGTCGTCCACCACGCCCACAGTGAAGAAGGCTGCCACGGAGGGCGCCATTGGCCATGGCCAGGCCGTGCAGTCGGCACATACACAGGCGCAGTTCGCCAAGAACGCCCTCAAAGATGCCGAGACCGGGGAATTGTATCTGGGGCTGGACCAGTTCATTGCTGCCATTGCCCCGGAGGATGAAGACTTTGTAAGTTTTTCTGGACTCGCCTGCTCTTTTTTCTTTCCCTTCTAACACCCCCAGCACAAAATCAAGCGTGAGCAGTACACGATCCTCTTCCCGGTGGCAGACCGTGGCCGCCGGGGCCGCGTGACTCTGGGCGACTGGACGTACTTTGAGAACCTGCTGGCTAAGCCGGATGCCGAGTACGAGATTGCCTTCCGGCTGTTCGACGTCGAGGGTCGCGGCAAGGTGCGCTTCGACGACTTCCGCCAGCTGTACGAGCTCAACAAGAGCGCCGACACCATCCCGTT
The DNA here is from genome assembly GCA_002215975.1 of Dryadomyces quercus-mongolicae. Lineage (NCBI taxonomy): Eukaryota > Fungi > Ascomycota > Sordariomycetes > Ophiostomatales > Ophiostomataceae > Dryadomyces > Dryadomyces quercus-mongolicae. The sequence continues at coordinate 1,550,572 of NIPS01000006.1, read as the reverse complement.
CAACTGGGACTGCGAGTGGGCGCGGCTGTACATTGGCGACAAACGCAAGCGTCACGACTTGGACTACACGCAGTTCTCGCAGATGCTGCGCGGTCTGCAGGGCGAGCGCATTCGCCAAGCCTTCCAGAAGCTCGACGGCGACTCCGACGGCTACATTGAGCCCGACGAGTTTGAGCGCATCATCCGCGAGACGGCGCGCCACAAGCTGTCGGACCACCTGCTTGGCCACCTGCACACGCTCTGCAACATCTCACAGGGCAGCAAGGTCTCGTATGCCAATGTGCGGGCTTTCCAGAACATTGTCACCGAGATGGACCTCGTCGAGCTCATTGTCCGCCACGCCTGCCACAAGTCTCACGACGGCCGCATCACCCGGACCGATTTCTTGAACCAGGCCGCTCGCACGGCCCGCTTCACGCTCTTCACGCCCATGGAAGCCGACATTCTCTTCCATTTTGCCAGCATCGACGAGCCCTCGGGCCGTCTCGGCTGGACTGACTTTGCCAAGGTCCTCGACCCTTCGTGGCGCAGCCAGGATGCTCATCTGTCGGCGGCCGAGCCGTCGGCACTGTCGGCCTTTGCTGCCAAGCACCACATGGTCGACATTGATCCCAAGGCCACGGCGCTGCACTTTATGGCCGACTTCTTCGAGTCCATCTACAACTTTGGTCTCGGCAGCATTGCCGGCGCCTTTGGCGCCTTCATGGTGTATCCCATTGATCTGGTCAAGACGCGCATGCAGAACCAGCGTGATGCCCGTCCGGGTGAGCGTCTGTACAAGAACTCGATTGACTGTTTCCAAAAGGTTGTCCGTAACGAGGGCGCCCTTGGCCTGTACTCGGGCGTGCTGCCGCAGCTCGTGGGTGTTGCGCCGGAAAAGGCCATCAAGCTGACGGTCAACGACCTCGTGCGCGGCTGGTTCTCACGTCCCGACGGCGGTATCTGGGTGGGCCACGAGATCCTGGCTGGTGGCAGTGCCGGAGCCTGCCAGGTGGTCTTTACGAACCCTCTGGAGATTGTCAAGATTCGGCTGCAGGTGCAGGGCGAGGTGGCCAAGAGCGTGACGGGTACGCCGAAGCGGTCGGCGATGTGGATCATCCGCAACTTGGGTCTCATGGGTCTGTACAAGGGTGCATCGGCCTGTCTGCTGCGGGATGTGCCCTTCTCGGCCATTTACTTCCCGACGTACAGCCACCTGAAGAAGGACATGTTTGGCGAGACGGCGACGAAGAAGCTCAGTGTCTGGCAGCTGTTGACGGCCGGTGCCATTGCCGGCATGCCTGCGGCGTACCTGACGACGCCGTGCGACGTCATCAAGACGCGTCTGCAGGTCGAGGCCCGTCACGGCGACACGCAGTACCACGGTCTGCGCCACGCGGCGGCGACCATCTGGAAGGAGGAGGGCTTCAAGGCCTTTTTCAAGGGTGGCCCAGCGCGCATCATGCGGTCGTCGCCGCAGTTCGGCTTCACTCTGGCCGCCTATGAGGTCCTGCAGGGCATCATCCCATACCCGGGTGACAGCACGAAGAACCGCAAGAGGAAGGAGTTGTCGCTGTCGGGTGCGGGCGAGGCACGCGACGACGCGGGCGTGATTGCGCACATGCATCACGACAAGGTCAGCAGTCCGTTTGTGCGCAGCCGCAATGCCCTGCGCATCATTCTCGATCTCGACGAGGGATTCGGCAAGCTGCGTCTGCCGGACCAGAAGGGATGGCAGTCTCTGCCGCGTGCTCTGGGCGGCAAGGCATGAGCAGCGACTCGTGTCTCTTGACTGCTTTTCTTTTGCTTTTTCTGCTCGCTTGCATGATAGGATCTGGAGAGATAAAAGGAGGGAAGGGAATGTATTTCCTTTGTTTTAGTATTTCTGGCAGTTGGCGTTTTAGGATACAAAGCGACGACGTTCCACTGTTCCTATTTCTTTTTCTCTTTTTCTTTTTTCCTATTTCTTTTCCCTATTTTCCTATTTCCTATCTATCTTCCTATCTCTCCCCCCTGTCCTATCGGTTGTTCTTTTACGAGCACCTCCCTGTCTCTTCGTTTCCTCTTCCCTTCTCTCCTCTCCCCTCCCCATTTCCTTCTATTCTGTCATAGAAAAGACCAAGAGTAGACGCTGCGTGTGCCTAGAAAAAGAACATGAAGCCGGGACACGTGGGCGGCGGCTTCGGGACGGGCACAATATACAAATGGAGATGACTGATAATAGACAGTAATACGCGCGGAGGCTAGAGATAGCATGTGAACCAGGCTATCCTGATTGGGTTTGTTGGGAACGGCTACCGGGGAAGGATTATTTATTTCTTTCCCCAATTAGAAAGCCCGCCCGTCCCCATTTCGGCCATCTACAAGATGACTCATCACGAACAGTCGCATTCCGCCGCTGACGCCATGATGGGCCCCAACTACGAGTACTAATTCCCGGGCCTCGCTCTTTTTCTTTCTTTTTTTCTTTTTCTCTCTCTTCCACACGCATAATGGATTTCCTGGCTGCCTTGTCGGCCCTGTGCGGCTGGGTCTACACCATCAGCTGGTCCCTGTCTTTCTATCCCCAACCGCTGCTGAATGCCAGTCGCCGTTCCACGTCCGGCACCACCGTCGACTTTCCCTTTATCAACTGCTTGGGTAAGTTGGGCAGCGTTCGGCCCTTTATCCTGGTCCTTGTCTGGTCCTTGTCTGGTCCTTGTCTGGTCCTTGTCTGGCCCTGTCTGGTCCTTGTCTGGCCCTGTCTGGTCCTCCGGCTGACCCTCTGGCTGACCCTCTCTCTCTGACCCCCTCCAGGCTTCCTTGCTTACCTCCTCTCCAACGCCGCTCTCTGCTACTCCCCCACCGTCCGCCGTGAATATGCCGCGCGCCATCACGGCCTGACCCCCACGGCAGCCTCCAACGACGTCGCCTTTGCCGCGCATGCCCTCGTCCTCTCTCTCGTGACCGTCTCCCAGTACTTTGTCCCGACCTGGTGGGGCATCGGCGCCCGTGACCGCGCCGCCGGCACGTCGCCCCGCCGTCGTCCGTCGGGTTTCATGCTGGGCGTCGCCGCCGGTTCCACCGTCGCCGTCACCGTGTTTGTTGTGTTGGCGGGCATGAACACTGGTGTGGGGCCAGTCTCTGAATCATTGGCTTCTTCTTCTTCTCCCTGGGGCTGGCTTGACGTCGTCTACGTCCTCGGCTACGTCAAACTCGTCATCACGTTCATCAAGTACTCCCCCCAAGTCCTGGTCAACTGGCGCAACCGCAGCACGCACGGCTGGAGCATCGTGCAGATCGCCCTCGACTTTCTCGGCGGCGTCCTCAGCATTGCACAGCTGCTCATCGACTGTCTGCGCCAGGGCGACTGGTCCGGCATGACAGGCAACCCCGTCAAGCTGCTGTTGGGCAACGTGTCCATGGGTTACGATCTCATCTTTTTCGTGCAGCACTATGTGTTGTATCCGTCCGAAGGGGCAGATGAGCCGGAGGTGCCGGCGGTCGAGGAGGAGGAGGTAAATGAGCGGCAGGCGTTGTTGGCACCGAGGCGGGATCTTGTATGAACAGGCAGGCAGAGAGAGACACAAGGCAGAAAGCATGTCGTATGCACGCAGACTGTCGTATGCACACGCACGCACGCACGTGCGCAGCGGGTCATCTACTACGCTGTACGGAGTACTCCGTACTCTGTATACTTTATAGAAGGACGGATATCCCTACAGGGCCAGCGGCCCGTCCGCCTGGCAGCCGGCTGACAAACGATCAAAAGATCAAAAGATCAAAAGATCAAAAGATGTGTATGGACCACGGCAGACGTGGCGGGCCATTTTTGTGGGCGGACGGCGGCCCCGGTGTTTTTGTGTGCCGTACCGTGAGTGGAGGAGATACCCGAATGCAGAGGGCATTGGCCTTGATATCTGGTTGCATCGGCGTCGGACGACCAGGCCAGAGTGGATAAAAAAGCTTGGGAGGAATTTGTGTGCTGGCAGGACGGCAGGGGACGTCTCGTCTGACCACCACTGTAACCGAAGCGAGGGAAAAAAGACCGAGAAAAAGCAAAGAAAGAGGAAAAGAAAAAGAAAAGAGGGAAAAAAGGACAAACCAGCGAACAGGGAAGCAGACAAGACAAGACAAAGACAAAAGTAAAATACAACAGAATAACCAAAAATCCCAAAAATCCCAAACATAAAGACAATAGGAAAAGGACAGACAACAGGGTAAGATGGAACCAACTGCCGGACACATTGGCCCGGTTGGTCCCGCGCCCCCGAGTCTTTTCCGTGTTTCTGTTTTGTTTCTGTTCTGTCCTGCCCTGTTCTCTGTTCTCTGTTCTCTGTTCTCTGTTCTCTGTTCTCTGTTCTCTGTTCTCTGTTCTGTCCTATGTCTTCTCTCCTCTGTCCTCTTTCCTCTCTCTCTGTCCTCTCCTTCCTGTTGAATCACGACAGATGACCTGTACACTGGTCAGAATCGCACAATGTCAGCAGCTGCCCAACAAAAATAATCATACACAAACAAACAACTCGTTGTGTTGCCCTGGCTCACCAAAACACATAATGCCCACCCCCTCTTGGCCACCTTGCCCTCCTCCACAAAACCACTCATGCTTCCCTTGCAATTGAATGCCACCTGGCCTCCCGTCCCCCCCCGTCTCCCCCCTACCTGCCCGGCATCCGTGTACACTGCACTGTTAGCTGCGTCGTGGACAAGGGCCGTTCCACAATTCTCTTCAAGCACGCCCTCGGCTGCCTTGTGAAAGGTCACATAGGGCCCTAAATCCTGTGTAGCGGCCACTCAACCACGCCTGTCCCGGGAATAACACTCTTTCGAGTCCTCCAGCAGGCCCGTCTCACTGGCCGACCTGCTTCAGAGTGTCCGGGGTACACAGTCTTCTCGAATTTTCTCATGTCACATTTTGTCTCTTCTCTCTCTGTATCGCTACATATTACTGCATGTGATGCACATCGCTGCACTTCGCTGCATGCCTCACGTCTCCCCCGGACAGACAACAAGTGCCAACCGTCCATTCGAGCAAGGCTCATCCCCTTCCCCCATGACTCAGCTAATCCTACCTCTCCTATATATAAGATTCCTCGCCGCCACCCGCCTCACTGCTAATCGACGCTCCTGAGAGGGGGAGAGAGAGCAAAACAGGGGACGAGAGAGAGAGAGAGACTGGTTTTTTTTCTTTCATCATGATCGCAGCATTGCTCCCATCCCGATATCTACATCTTCTACCCCGGCCCGCCTCCCCATTGCCCCCTTCAGGATCAGCCCGAGCCCATCTCCATGCTGCTCGCCATCCGCCCCATAACCCCCTGACTCCTCTGCACATGCGCCGCAAAAAACACGCCAGAGATGGACCTGGATGACGAAGACGACGACCACTTGATCCTGGCCCTCGTCCATGATCCCCTCGCCCATACCCTCGCCCTCCTCAGCCTGCCGCTTCCCCTGCCTCTCGGCCCCGACGAACACCTCATCCAGGTCCATGCCGTCGCCCTCACAAACGGCGAGCTGGCCTGGTCCCGGCCCGCCACCGCCGCTCCGCCCGTCCCGGGTTACGAGGTCTCTGGCACTGTTCTCTTGGCCCCTGCCACCTCCCCCTTCCAGCCGGGCACCGAGGTCTATGCCCTCACCGACTTCGCCCGCCCCGGCAACGCCCGCGAACTCACCGTGGCCCGCACCGCCGAACTCGGCCAGAAACCAGAAAACCTGTGCTGGGAAGAGGCCGCCACCGTGCCGCTCTCTGCCCTGACGGCCTGGCAGGCCCTCTTCGTCCACGGTGGCCTCGTCCTGCCGCAGACCTCCTTTTCTTCCTCCTCTTCGTCTGCTCCCTTCTCTACTACCTGCCGCCTGCGCTCGCGCTTCCCCCGCAGCCTCGTCGCCGACGGCAGCCCCAATGCCGCCAAACGCGTCCTCATCACTGCTGCTGCCGGCGGCGTCGGCCTCTGGGCCGTCCAGCTCGCCCGTCTCGCCGGCGTCGGCCACATCACCGCTACCTGCGGTCCCGCCAACACCGGATTCGTCCGCAGCCTCGGCGCTCACCGCGTCGTCGACTACACGGCTCCGACCCGCTCCTGTCCCAGCGGCAAATACGACCTTGTGCTCGACTGCGTCGGCGGCGAAACCCTGCGCCGCGCTTGGACCCGCGCCCGCCACGGCGGCACCGTCCTCAGCATCGCCATGCCCGCCGACCGCCTCCGGCCCGACGCCGGCGTCGGCATGGACGTCCGCAGCGCCTGGTTCGTCGTCCAGGCCAACAGCCGCCAACTGCAGGCCGTCACACACCTCGTCGAAGCCGGCATGGCGCGCGCCGCCTTCGACTCGGCCTTTCCACTCGAGCAGTACGAGGCAGCTTTTGCCCGGGCCTACAGCGGACACCTGCGGGGCAAGGTAGTCCTGCGACTAGCCTAGCAAGGTCAGGCCTTTGGGGCCGTGCGCGATAACAGTGTATTAATATAATCGGCACTGTTCGACGACTTGGACCAATCACAACGAGCCAACCAGAGAAGGAGTGCCTTGCATGTTCATGCGGCTGTGATCGACCGGCAGACAAAAAAAAGATGGGGTCTGTGGTCCCTGCGGAGCGTACGGAGTACATGAATGAAGATGTTGGTTCGTTTCGTTACATGGTACAGTTTCCCGTTTTCCTTTCCCGTTTCCCGTTCCCGTTTCCCGTTCCCGTTTCTCATTCCCGTTTCCTGTTCCCAACCCTATCAAAGATGCCCGAGAACTCCAGACAGCCAATCAACGCCTGCCTATTCAGCAAAAAGAAATCCGTGAAAGCCTAGTCATTACTCCTCATCTGTGGGCTCCTCGTAGGTTGGAGTTGCAAGCAGCCAAGCAAGAGCGCGCTTCCAGTCGTCTGTCTTGAACCCATCCGGTTCATAGAAATTCATGATGCGGGAAACCTGCAGGTAAATTGCCCCGTGCAGCCCATCAAAACATCCATGGAGCACCCGCATGTTGCAGTCGCCAATAGAAATAAGCGTCACCTATAAAGTTGTTAGCATGGCGCCAGAAGAGTCATCCCGCAGCAGGGAAGAAACAAGATCGGCTTACCGGGATCCGAGCGTCCTTGGGATTGACACCGTCGAGAATGCGGATGTCGGTCAGGTTGGCCATGGCAAACAGTTCGATGACAGTCAGTCTGTCGTCGAGCTTGAAGTCTTGGGTGAGAACGCCGGTGATGTGCGGCAAAGACTTGTCTTCATGCTTCAGCACCAACGAAACTTCGTACCGCATGCAGCCTCCAAAAGACAACGAATGAGGGAGGAAGAGGCGTTTCGACCATTTCGTGTACTCGTACATGATGCCTGGTGTCAGAGCAGTCTCTCCGTAATGGGCGTGTCCAGAAAGATTGTTTTTCAGGCTATCGGCATTCCACCATGCGCTGTTCTCGGGGCCCATATCCATCCAGCCATGGCCATAGCCGCGTTCTTGCCAGGGCTTTTTCTCCTTCAGCCATTCGGCCACCTGCTCCAGAGGCACCGGCTGGGCCCAGGACGTGTAGGGGTCATCCAGATCCAGTTTCCAGACTTGAACATGAAGCTTCTCTAGCATTTCACGGCTCAAGGTGGGCTTCCACGAAGGACGGCCGAAGGTGCTTCTGACGTATTTCCAGATCGTGTTGGTGAGCTTCCATGTAAGATTGGCGGGCCTGGCCAGATGAGTCTTGGATTTCAGCGTGGTTTCCGAAGAGGAATCCTCTGAAGACTGGAAGTCGGGAAGAGGTAGAGAGGTGGAAGGGGAGGGTGAAGCAGAACATTGCAATGATGAAGCCATGGTGAAGCAGTGTGAGTTGGGCTGTAGATGCAAAGGAGAAGTTGGAAAGATATCTGAGATATGGAGCAAAGATTAGTTTCAGACGGAATACAGTGGTATTTTAGCCTCTGTTTGCAAGTGTTTAGGCAGCTGAGCGATTAATAGTGGGTGCATTAGTGGAGCAGGTGAACTGGCCCAGCAACTACGATGTAACGGCTTGCGCGCGTAAATTGAATTCTAGGGCACTTACGGCGTAGTGCATCTCATTTTAGGCCTATCGCGCGTGTAAGTCGAGCCTCATCCCACACGTCGATATTAGGCTGCTGCATGTAAGATGCATCCTGATTAGGCACAAATAAATAATGTGGGCATCGTTTCCTTAATGGTGCTGCTGTGCCGTCTGTCATGGAAGCAGTTTGTAGTGAAGTAGCTGGTCCGTGTGTATTTCGTTTGCATCAGTTGACAATGCCATTCTCTTGCCTGTTGTTTTCTTGGCTACTTTTCTCTCCGCCCCACAGATTCTTTTCCTATAGTATCTCTCTTCGTCTTTTTACGTCTCTGAGCTCTCCTCGGCTTTTATCCAACACTTCCATACACTACACTCTTTCACCTTCACTTATCTATTCACGTCTTTTATCCCCTACACCGCCTCATCCATTCACTGTTTTCGTCTGTCTCTATCTGCATTTACGCCTCTATACTTCATTGATCCCGAATAAACATCTGGAGTCTACCAAACATGCCTCCTAAAAAACAAAAACTCGATTCTCTTCCGCAGGACGCCAAGAAGTGGGAGGACGCGGTGGAAGGTCTGAAAATCAGCAAGACCACGATCCATGCAGGAGACTACAAAAATTCCGGTTCCAAGGTCTTGACGGAGCAGTTTTTGCTCCTACGAGTGCTGTGGCCCGACAGAAGGGATGGTGTCGATCTTCTAAAGCACTGGCGAGGCAAAAAGGCCATGAAAACGGCCAAAGAACTGCTCAAGTCGTATGCTCCCTGGAATGCCTACCTCGGTAGCATTGAAAAGAACACAGATCGACGGGATAGCAAATACAGAGAGCTCGGGGAGTTTTGTTTGGCACGGCAATATCAGCTTTCCATTCTGGAAACCAGATTTCCGGAGAATGATCCTCAGCCCGAAGTCAACGAAAGCTCCAGCCGCGTCTCTTCTGTCAAATTTAACTAGCCTCCCACCAAGGACTGGGATGAAAGCATCGAGAAAGACGATGACACCAAAGATGAGAATGAAAGCGTCAAAAGAGATGGTGCTACACAAGATGCTACTATAACTCTGCCGATTCGACAGCGAAACTGGCCTCCTAAGACGCCGCGTGGAAATGTTCTCTCCCGCGCACAATCTCCAGACTCGCCAACCAAAGGAGGAGGAGTGGAATCTGAACCGGGTAGCGGAGGACACCGAAGAGTAAAAAGAGAAATTCAGTCCTCAAGAGCCCACGACACAAGAAGAGACCAAATATTCGAATCAAGACGAAGCAGTGGTCAACGTTGCTCTTATTGACTTTCTCAACGCCTTGACCATGGCACACCCAGAAGTCAAGGGTGCCTGGTCGCATCGCCGGCCTCCCTTTGTCTTCGGAGACAATATTTACAGTGCCAGAGTGGACGGCTATCTAAGACGGGACAGTGACCAGACCATACGTGCTTTGGTTGAGGTCAAATCTGCAGTACGCAATGGAAGCACGGGGATGACGATGGCGATAAGACAGCAGGAGAATGCGGAGATGGCAGCATGGATCAGTCATTACCCTCCAGACGACTTGAAGACTGAGAAAGAGTCGACCGAGAAAGAGTCGAAGACCAAAACGATGCAGTAAGTCAACCTCTGCCTAGCTTTGTGGAATCTATTAACTCTGATAGGCGGCTTCTTATATCTCAAGACTTTAATGAGATATACGTCAACATTGGCACATTTGACGCCGCGTACGTGGAGTTTGTACGAGGCAAAGAAACGAGCACGTCGTTTTTGACCATGCAAGAATATGGTCCATTCAATATTTTCCATAGAGAGAATATGGAGACACTCGGCAAGATCATGCTGGCATTTTCTTTGGATAAATGTCCATGAATGCAAGGATGGAGGACCAGACAGACGGAAGAAGGTGTTCATCTTTATGTAATTCTTGCTTGTATCACAGTAGTAGTATGTGTCGACAGGTGACTTTCTCAAACGCTGACCCTATGGGCTTCGTGTCCTGAAGTTCGATTCACGTGACATATTCTTGTATGCATGCCTCAGGCACTAATTATAGCGCTGCCGATAGCCAAGCCAAATGGCGCCCCTCAAACAACGGAGAGGGGAGTCGCGCCTGCCATCAGCGACGCGACATTTTTTTAATTTATTGTCTATTTTTTTTATTTACCGAACCACTGTCTTTGTGCATCATCGCCCTACGTTGCCATTTGAATTCCACACCCCTCAAAAATCCTTGAACACCGCTTGTCCACTCCCCGCGGACCATCCCAGCTGCGCGCGTTCTGCGCGCCACCCTGTCCTGTTGCTTTCTTTTCTTTCCCTTTTTCTCTTCTCTTTCGCTGTTTTGAGACCATGGCCGACGTGGAAATCAACGGCGCAGCCGCTGTCGCACCCGATAATAACGCGACGCTCTCTCAGCGGCGATCCGGACGCGTCGTGCGGCCACCAAACAAGTTTATGGGCGAGGCGGCTACAGCGGTCAAGCGCAAGCGGCCGCTTGGCGATGGCGGCGCGGCGCATGACGACGACGACGACGACAATGCTGCCGACGCGGCAGATGGCGATCTGAGCCCCGACGAGGACGAAGACCCAGAAGACGATGACGAAGACGCGGGCGAGGAAGAGGAAGACGACGATGATTCCGATGCCGCCACCACTAGACGTTCTCGGTCCAAGAGAAAAACCAACGCGCCGTCGCGGCCAGCAAAGCGTGCTGCCAAGAAGCCCAAGCTCAATGGCAGCCACGCCGCCAACTTGCCATCGCGGCCGAAGAAATCTGTGCGCGTCGCCCTCTCCATCGAGATTGACGGAGACCACGGCAGCGAGCTCTACGGTAGGATCCACTGGTTTTGGGAGGGGGTTTGGAGGGTGGGTGTGGTTTTGTTTCGTATGTGCTGACTGTATCTCGTGACAACAGCCGACATCTTCTCGTCGGGCGATGACAGCGCTGATGTGGCCGCCCGCTGGTTCGAGAGATACCAGGCCAGCAACCAGGAGGCCGTGGCTGATCTGATCAACTGTATTCTCTCTTCTGCCGGCTGCGACCACCACGTGACGGAAGACGACATCAATGACCCGGATAACTGCTCGAACCGGCTGACAGAGCTACAGGAGATTTACGAAGATGTGAGCCGATCTGGCATGAAGAGGGTGGCGCGATATGCCAGAATGCTGACAATGGTGAATGACAGCAAAAAATCACCGAGTATCCTTTGATTTCCAAGTCGCGATCGACTCGATCCTTCCGCGAGCTCCTCGTGCACTTTTTTCACTCTCTCGTCAACGTGCTGCACGAGACCGAAGTTCTCTACAAGCAGCCCGAGCTGATGGAGAACGTGGTCCGCTGGGTGGCATCGCTGTCTTCGTCCACACTGCGTCCCTTCCGCCACACCGCAACGACAGTTGCGCTCGCCATGCTCGATGCCCTGGTCGATGTGGCCAAGAAACTCGACGAGCGCATCAACAAGATGACACAGCAGGTCGAGACGCAAAAGGGCCGGAACGGCAAGTCCAAGGGCAAGGACCCGCGGCTCACGGCGTTCGAGGCCACCCTCCGGGAAGCCGGTCGGAACCGCGAACGGGCAGCCGAGTTGATGAAGGAGTTTTTCGATACGGTCTTTGTCCATCGGTACCGCGACGTTGACCCGCGCATTCGGACGGAGTGCATTGAGGCCCTGGGCTCTTGGGTCTGGTCTCTGCCTGATGTCTATCGACAGCCCGAATACCTCCGTTATCTGGGCTGGATGCTCTCGGACGGCAACGCCAGCACGCGTCAAGAAGTCCTGCGACAACTGGGTCGCGTGTTCAAGCGCGATGCCGGCAAGATTGGGCACTTTATCGACCGGTTCCGTGGACGGTTGATCGAGATGGCGACCAAAGATGCCGATCTCGGTGTTCGTGTGACGGCCATTGGCGTGGCTGAACAACTGCGGCCTTCAGGACTGTTGGACCCCGACGAGATTGACCAGGTTGGAAGACTTATTTTCGATTCTGAGCTGCGGATACGCAAGGCCGTGGTCAGCTACTTTGCCGACTGTGTGAGGGACTATGCGTCGATCAAACTGGACGAAGTAGGTGGCGAAGAGGCCATGTTGGAGCTTTTCGGCAAGGGCCAGAGCCGGACAGGACAACTGGATGCGCCGAGACGCGACTGGATCAACGTGAAGGCGCTTGCAGACACCATGTACGGCTACGAAGAGCAGCTGGGCCGCGGCACTAAGGGTGCCGAGCACACATACGGCTTGGATACGGCTGCGGAAGTTACCGGCGCCGTGGCCCCCGAGACGAGCCGGCTTGCTCTGGCGACGCAGGTCCTAGTGGAAAAGATCCCCGAGATTACAAACTGGGAGATATTGGCTGGGTATTTGTTGTACGATCACAGCGTGGACACCAAAGGACGTGGCCGCAAGTCGAGGACAACCGAGATGATCTTCCGTGCTGCTGTGGCGCCGGACGAGAAGCAGGAAGCGTTGCTGCTGGAGATTCTCACGGCAGCAGCCAAGGCGACCTTGGCACCTGGTGTTGACGGTGATCGTTTACGCCGGAGATTCGGCAGGTCAGACGGCGGATCTGGTCCAGTAGCCACTCCCGCGGCGGCCGTGACAGCCCAGACAACGGCCGAGAATGCCGAGGCAGCAGCCATGCAGCTGGCCAGTCTGCTGCCGCGGCTGCTTCGCAAGTTTGGTGCAGAGCCCGGCACGGCCGTGACGGTGCTGCGGTTGCAACAGTCCCTCAATCTGGCGGTGTTTCGGCAGCTGCGGCAGGACACGGCGACGTTTGAAGGACTGCTGGACGAAGTGTGTACACAGTTTATGCGTCATGCCGATATGGCAGTTGTGTCGGAGGCGGCAGCTGTTCTTTTGCACGCACGGCAGTACGACGAGCTGGAGGAGATTGTGGACAGCCGCGTGTCAGCACTCTGGGAGACGGCGATCAACTCGCTACGCAACTTTGACAAGACCTGTGAGCTGTCAGCGCGGCGGAACCTGCAGCCAGCATTGGCGACGGAGCTGTCGGTGACGCTGTTCAAGATCAGCAAACTCGCATCGATCTCGGACTGTACGGATGTGATGGAGACGGAGGGGACATTGGCGGACTCGACATCGCCGGTCATTAACATTCTCGTCAGCACGCTACGGCGTGGCAAGTTTGAAGAGGTGGACGAGGATCTCGATAATATCGAGGATGGCCTTGTGATGCATGCCATGGCAGCTTCTCAGTTTTACTTTATGTGGAAGCTGCGGGCCATTGCACTCGCCGTCGACGCCAAGGCCGACATCCCGGGCGCCACGGTCGACCAGCTGGCGCTGTTGAAGCGTGAATTCAGCCAGAACGTGATCCACACCTTTTCCTCGCGCGGCTACAACGACGACCTGCGGCTGTACGCCGTGGGAGCCTACTGCGACATCCACGTGTTGTTTGCAAGCCTGCGCAAGCACACTAGCGACCCGGCCAGTATGGCCAAGTATGTGAACCTGGGCCGGCTGATCGACCAGGTGCCGTCGGCCATGATGAAGGAGCTGGTGTCTGTGTTTGACGCTGCCGAGCGGTCGTTTGCCAAGAAGAGCAAGCGGACGCTCAACGAGCCGGCCGAAGATGAAGACCCGGTTGAGGACCCGCTGGATGACGAGGACGAGGAAGAAGAGGACGATGCGGGTGAGCAGGGCGTCGAAGAGAAACGGGCAGCCGAGCTCAAGGCAGAACGGTCTCTTTGCGACCTGACGAGTCACTATGTCATGGCGATAGTGGCGCGGGTGCTGGACAGTTCTGGGCCGCAGGCGGGCAAGTTGAAGCGACGGCTGTTGCGCAACCAGACCAAGTTGGGACACAGCTTCAAGGAGATTGTGGCCTTTCTGGACGAGAAGAAGGCGACCGAGGCGCTGCTGGCGAACAGCCGGAAGAAGGGAGGCAGTGGTGCCAAGGCAGCAGCAGCAGCAGCAGCAGCCAAGGGCAAAGAAGCCCAGACTGTTTTCGGAGCAGCAGCTGCTGCTGGGGGAGGCCGTCTCAATGGTCACAACAGCGGTCGGGGAGGTTCTTCCGGGCCTGAGGCAGAGGCGGATCTCGAGGGTGAAGATCACGGCATCTTGCTCGGAGCACCGACACCAGCAGCTGACCTTGACGACGACGAGCTCGAGGATCTGTTGGCGACGCCAGAGCCGGAAGAAGGAACAGAAGAGGACCTACGGCGGCGAGAGCTGCTGGACACGGCCCTGGAGGAAGAGGAGGAAGAGGAGGAAGAGGAGGAGAGCGGCGGCAAGGACGGCCATGACGACGACGATGATAATATTTTGGGAGACTAAATCTGGGAGGTTCGGGTCTGCTCTGCTTTGATTTGTTGATTTTTTTTCGGATGTTGCTTTACTTCTGTTTTCCTGTTTTTCGTCTTCTCTCGTTGAGAAGGACCAAAAGAAAGACAGGGGCTGTGTCTATTTACTTTTCTTTGCCGTTCGCTCTGCTTCTTTGTAACGGATACGGGGTTTCGGCGGGAACGCCTGGGCAGCTTATTACGAAAAGAACGAGTTTTACGTGTTCCAGGGACTGATGTCCACTGTAATCGTTTCTTTAGGGTATCTCTAGCGACTGTAAATCCAGCATATTCAGCACGTTCAGCACGTTCAGCACGTTCAGCACATTTCAGCACATTGCACCTGTTCATGGTTCCTCAACCTCGACCTCGGCCTCGACCTCTTCTCCTGCTTCTTCCATGGCCGGCAGGTTGCGGATCTTGGTCCCAAACAGCCCAAACGTCTGCTTCCACACCGTCTTTCTGCCACTGCCGTCACCGCCCGCCTTGACTGTCCGCTTTTGCACGCCATACTGCCGCATACAGCACACAAACGGCCGGTTGCTAACCTGCTGACTGTCGCTGTTCTGAACAGACGGAGGTCCCTTGGGCTTGGCCTGCGGCAGCCACTCGTCATCGGATGAGTCCACTGGCGCCGTCTGGCCTTGCCGCGCCTTCTGGGCTGCCAGCTGTCTCTTCTTGGCCGCCGCCGCTTTGGCTCCCGCCGCTGCTTTTGCTGCTGCCACGGCTGCTTCTCGCTGCTCCCGCAACTGCTGCCGCTTCTTCTCTTCGAGGTTGCCCCAGAGCACAAACAGCGTCTCCCGCAGCGTGTCCAGCTCTTCCGGGTGCGTGTTCAAATTGCACGCCGTCAGCCCCGTGAGCATCTGCGCCTCGGTATTGTCGACCATGGCCCACAGACGTGCAGGCGTTTGGCTGTTGGCCTGCTCGTCCCGCACCGGCGTCGCCTCTTCAAGCAGCAGCGCAAACCGCCACTCCCACACAATGTTGGCCTCGTGGACGCCCTGGAGATCCTCGTCGTCGCTGCTGGCCACGTCGTCGTTCTCGTTGTCTGACAAAATGTCCAGCTCGCTCTGCTGGCGGCCGACGGCAAAGTCCGTGAGACGCGACGGCAGAAAGTCGACGACACGGACTTGCGCGCGGAAATTGAGATTCACAAAGGGCAGCGGGATCTTGTCCGGCAGTCTGTCCAGCTGCATACTCTTCTCGGCCGCAACATCCTCGCCCACTTTCGGCTTCTTCCAGTAGACGGGCGCCAGGATGTCGGCCAGCAGCGTGATCGGTTGGTCCTGGTATTCAGACACGACGTTGTCGTTGACATGAGGTGCCAGCGGCACCAGTGACACGGCGGGCGGCTCCTCGACAGCGGCAGCAGCAGCAGCATCGTCTCTATTTCTGTCGCCATTGCCGCCATTGCCGCCATCCATCGATTTCTGTTCATGTTCCTTGGACTTGGCGGTCCGGGTCACTTTCCGGCGCTGGCTCTTCTTCTTCTTCTTCTTATCTTCCTTGAGCAGATCTTCCTTGAGCAGATCTTCCATCTTCCGCTTCATCGCAGGGTTATACTTTTGCTGTTTCTGGTAGTCCCTCATGCGCCGCAGGGCGTCTTTGTATCGCGGATCTATGGTATCGATATTGTCCGTCTGCACATGGGAGACGCGCAAGGGGCTGTGATACTCGGTATCTTCGTACATGATGCCCTCCAGATACACTCCGTTGCGCCCCATTCTGACGCGCACGTTTTTGAGCTCGAGCCAATGGCCCATCTGGACGTAGTTGGCAATGTACGCCGAGTTTTTCCCGAAACACGACACCTGCATGCTCATCTTGCCCAGCGGTCCTTTCCAGTCAACCAGCTGCTTATTTGCTGACTTGGCAGCATAGGTGTTCATGTAGGCGTAAGGGTCACCGGGCTGGGCGTCACCAGTGGATGTGCCACTACCGGGCTTCTCAAAGTCCTGGAAGAGGGGGTTCGAGGTGTAGTCGGAAACCCAAATGTTCATGGCATCGTTGGATGCGTGCGGTGTGTGTTCCACGCGGACGATAAAGTTGTAGAACATGTTGCACGCGACATCTTTCAAAAGGCCAAACTTTTCTCGTACATGGAGTGATTGCTTGGCCTGGACTTTGAACTCGTCTGGCTGCGGAATCGTTTCGTGGTCGACGTTGTGGAACAGCCACGAGGCAAACTGGTGTTCCTCTCCTGTGGGCGAGGTAGTCTGGGCATCTTTCAGGGACCGGTCCAGGGCCTCCTGGGCGGGTTTGGGTGCCGGAGGAATCTTTCCAGCCGAGTAGACAAAGATCTTGGATCCACGGTTGCTGAGAAGTGACGTGCCCCAATCTCGGGTTTGCATCTAAGCGGACACGCATCAGCATTGGTCAGAGAGGCTCGTATGGAGGAGAACATACCTTTGCTTGTCGAATCAGCACGACATCGGAGGAATGCACTTTGGGCATGTCTGCTTCATTCTCCTTAAAGATGTGTATTTTCAGGCTACTCAACGAAGGCTCCAGCGATTTGTCGATGAGTTCCAGGGTCATCTTAAAATCTAGCAGTCAAGTTAGCGAAAGAGAAGCAGACACAAAGAGGCTACGGACATACCACCACCCCGACACTTTGTCGGCAGCAAGCAGCTCCGGACAAGACCGCCAACATTGTGGAGGCCCATTTGGACCTTGTTGTCGAGAATGTCGAGCATAGGGGTATATCCTTTCGGGAGAGGGTGGTGTTCAGTGGCCGTAGCCTCGGGGTCCTCCTTTTTCACGGCCATGATTTTTGCTGCTGTGGTTTTTGGACAGGCAACCAAGCGAGATGCTACGCATGATCGACACGGGCTGTAGTCGAGGCGCGCAGACGTTCAAGTGCAAACGGAAAACGCGTTTAACGCGATTGGACCCAGTATAGTGAGTCTCGAAGACACGTGACTATGGGCACACTTATAGTGTAGACATGATCACGTGAACATGACTTTGTCAGCCTATCTGAACGCACGTGACTAACACCAGGAAAATCTGGCCACTTTCTGATGCCTTGTTTTACAGGCCAAAATGGCGCCTATATTGGCTGAGTGATGGTACCCCACCAGCTGCCCCACGCACCACGGATCCGCACTGTCCTAAACAGGCAAATCACGCATGACAGTACCGTGCGTGCATTGGGCTTCCGGTTGCTCTGCACGGCCTCTGCGGGCTGTTCCTTCCTACAGCGTAAGAACCGTCCCCGTTTCCACCTTTCATCAAACAACAGCAGCTATTTCCCCCCCCTCTTCTTTTTTTTTCGATTTCCTTCGTTTCCCCGTAAACCACAACAAACACCCTCCAGGGAATGAAAATTTTCTGACCTTCTTCTCGCTCATTCCACTCTTCTTCTTGTACGGGGTTCTATTTCTCCCATTCCCATCCGGTTCTTGCCGTTTTTTTTCTGTTTCATCAAACGAAAAAGGCAAAAAAAAAAAACCAGATCCAAAACATCCTTTGCCCCCCCTCCTCTCTCCTCTCCCCCTCTTCTCTTTTTTATATATCGTCTCCCTTTCTTTAGCCATGGCAGAACGGTACATTCCCGAGCACCGGCGGACGCAGTTCAAGGCGAAGAACACGTTCAAGCCCGAAGAGCTGCGTCGTCGCCGCGAAGAGCAGCAGGTCGAGATCCGCAGAGCCAAGCGCGAAGAGAACTTGGCCAAGCGTCGTGGTATTGGCAGCGGTGATTCGCGGCCTGGCGCATCGCTCGGCGCCGCTCCTGACAGCGATGATGACACTGCTCCCACCGAGTCTCAGGTACGAATTAGCCCACTTCCCCCTCCTCCCCTCTAGCCCAAGGACAAAGGCCTTGCTATGCCGAGTCTCTTTGCCTCCAGTTATTGCCAGTCTTGATTTGGTCCTGTCTGTCTGATTTAGGATGCATCTACTGACACATGCAACAGCTGAACGAGGACCTTCCTCAGATGGTCCAGGGAGTCTTCTCCGACCAAATCGAGCTCCAGATCCAGGCAACAACCAAGTTCCGGAAACTTTTGTCCAAGGAGCGGAACCCCCCTATCGAGGAGGTCATCAAGACTGGTGTTGTCAGCCGTTTCGTCGAGTTTTTGCGCTCGCCACATACGCTGGTGCAATTTGAGGCTGCATGGGCTCTGACCAACATTGCCAGCGGCTCTGCGACCCAGACGCAGGTGGTCATCGAGGCCGGTGCCGTGCCCATCTTTGTCGAGCTTCTGTCCAGCCCCGAGCCTGATGTCCGCGAGCAGGCAGTATGGGCCCTCGGAAACATTGCCGGCGATAGCCCCCAGTGCCGTGACTATGTCCTCAGCTGCGGAGCTTTGAAGCCTCTTCTGGCTCTGCTGGGTGACAGCCGCAAGCTGAGCATGCTTCGCAACGCCACGTGGACCCTTAGCAACTTCTGCCGTGGCAAGACACCGCAGCCGGACTGGAACACGGTAAGTCGCCAAGTCGCTTTTCGTTGAGAAAGACTGTTGTACTAACTTGTACAGATCAAGCCCGCTCTGCCGGTCTTGTCCAAGCTGGTCTACAGCCTGGACGATGAGGTGCTCATTGATGCGTGCTGGGCCATCTCCTATCTCTCGGATGGCTCAAACGACAAGATCCAGGCGGTTATCGAGGCCGGCATCCCCCGGCGACTGGTGGAACTGCTCATGCACGCGTCGACGTCCGTGCAGACGCCTGCCCTCCGCTCTGTGGGCAACATTGTGACGGGCGATGACGTGCAGACCCAGGTCATTATCAACTGCGGTGCGCTTTCGTGCTTGCTCTCATTGCTGAGCTCAAACAAGGACGGCATCCGCAAGGAGGCGTGCTGGACCATCTCCAACATCACGGCTGGCAACTCGGCCCAGATCCAGGCTGTTATTGATGCTAACATTATTCTTCCGCTGATTCACCTGCTGTCTAACGGCGATCTGAAGACGCGGAAAGAGGCCTGCTGGGCCATTAGCAATGCCACGTCGGGTGGTCTGCAGAAGCCGGAGCAGATCCGTTACCTGGTGTCTCAGGGGTGCATCAAGCCGCTCTGCGACTTGCTGGCGTGCCCGGACAACAAGATTATCCAGGTTGCCCTGGACGGTCTCGAGAACATTCTCAAGGTTGGCGACCTCGACAAGCAGGCTGCGGGCGAGGGTGAAGCGATCAACACGTACGCGCTCTACATTGAGGAGTGCGGCGGCATGGAGCGGATCCACGACTGCCAGACCAACGCCAACGAGGAGATTTACATGAAGGCGTACAACATCATTGAGAAGTACTTCTCCGACGAGGACGAGGCCGATGACGCGGCTGCTCCAGCGCAGGGCCCCAACGGCACGTTTGGCTTTGGTGCCAACGGCGCCAACCAGGGCGGCTTCAACTTTGCCAACGGCGGCGAGTCGATGGACATGTGAAAAGCCAGTTTTTGCTGTCCTGATATGCAACCCCTTTTCCCCACGTACCCCTTACCCACATACGCAACGCATGACACAACACAATGTTGAACGGCAAACAATTGACGCTTACGGATATGAAAAGACGGAAGTACACATGCTGTCCAACGCTCCCCCCATTCCCCCATTCCCCAATCCCCAATCCCCCCTTCCACCCCCCCTTTTTATTGTCCCTTGACCCCCCTTCCCCCCCACGCACCCCTGCATCCCATCCCATCACCAGTGAGTTGGCGTTTATTACACTTATTTGTGGTTGTATTTAATTTTTTATGGGCTGGGCGTTATCGCGTCAGCACCAGAGTACTTTATGGGTCCTATGGTAGCTTGAAAGCTCCAGCCCAAAGCGAGAGTTGCGGAGGAATGAGAAAAGAGGCGCGCGAAGCACAGGGGACGAGGTGAAAGCGATATGAGGAAGCCAACGATATTCAGGGTCTGAATGGTAGCTTTATAGCTCCAACCCTACCGCAGCGAGGAGCACGGCAAAGCTGAAGCGTCGGAGCGTCTTGTGTCAGGATTTGGGGTTCTGGCCAAGGCGGACGATGCGGATGAGCGGCGCCGATGGCCACATGATGATGGCAAGCGAGGACGGCTCGGCATAGCCAGTGCATGACCGAGCAGAGAGGTCCTCGCACTCGCGCGGGATAGTAAATTTGGAGGACGATGGGAAATCCGGAGCTGGCGCAACTGGACTGGCAGCCAAGTGGTTGCTGGGGCAGCAGATGCGCCACGGAAGTTCTGGAGTGCACGATGGCATCAAAAAAAGAGGCGGCTTGTCATTTTGACAGGTCGTGTTTTGTTTTTGTCAAATCACCGACACCACCGAACCCCCTTTTGAAATACAATCCGAAAAATCAAACCAAATTTTATGCCACAACGTGTATGCAACGATGTATGTCTATGAAGAGAAGGACACTAAGAGATCAAGATATCAAGATATCAAGCGTCCAGACCATCCAACTCGATCAGTTTGGTAACTGCCTTGAGGATATCCCGATCGATTTGGTCCGTATCTGTGTTGGCAGCCTTGTTTTCGTTGTGGTCAGAGTCGCCCTGGCCCAGACGACGGGCGATCAGAAGATCGACCATGCCGCGCAGACGAGAGACGAGCACACCAATACGAGCCCAACCGCGCAGACGCAGCCAACCGTCGACGACGAGACCACGGCCGAGGGTGTCGAGCTCGATGTTGCCGGCGAACATGAGGAGCGTGTACGCATTGAAGGCTGTGATTAGTCAGCACCGATTAAGTCACGAGCAAAAGAGAGGAGAGAAGAGGGAGAACGCACGAGTGAGATCACGGATAAAGACTTTGGAGGTGGCCATGGAGGTGAAGTAGGAGAGGTAGATGGCGCGGCCGGAGAAGCCCTGGCTGTCGAAGAGGGTGCTGCTAGGGTGGACAAAGACGCGGCCCTGATCGCGGGCATAGTAGCGAATAGTACGGGCCTCAGGGTCGAGGGCGACGGTGCCGGAGACGCCGGCGGCGAACTTTTGGTCGGGCAACTGGATGCGGGCGATCTGGGGGGTGAAGGCAGCAGCAGTGAGGGCGCGCAGAAGAGGGAACGAGAGCGCGGCGGTGGACGAGGCTGAGACGTCGGGCCGGATGCCCAGTGCTGCCAGGGCGTCGTAGAGCTGTTGGCGAGTGGCGGCCATGTCGGCGAGAGACTGCAGCGACAAGAAGTGGTCGTCGCAGAAGGCGCGGACAGGTTTGGGATAGGCATAAGCCGGACGAGCCCAAGACGAGGCACCGGCGCCGTTATCGGCCACGATCTCGTCCCAGTACAGAACGGCGCGCAGGTCAGTCAGCAGGTCGCCGTCAGGAGCGGCCGTGTTGGCGAAGCGCAGACGAGCAGCACGGGCGTCATCACGCTTGTCGGGAGGAGGCGTCACAAAGGGACTGCCGCGGCCACTGCTGAGGATGGCGGCGATGGTGACGCAAGGATGGAGACAGCCGAAGAGGGCGCCATAGACCATGAGTTTGGCGACGCGCAGGTCGGCGGGAATGGCAGCCACGAGGCGGCCGAGAGCAGTGAGAGAAGTCAATGAAGTCTGTGAAGAGGTTGCTGTCGTCAAGATGCCCATGCCCTGCAAGAGGTGCATGGCGCCCTCGACGGCGGCGACTTCAGGCGGAGACGGGGCGCGCGCCAAGAAAGCGGCGACGTCGCTAATGCCCATGGCACGCACAGCCAGACACAGCTGCTCGAGCGGCACGCGACGTATCTCGGGCTCGGGACGTGGCGGCATAGTGTCGCGCTCGAGGGCGCGCGTGTACAGTTTGTAACAACGGCCAGGACGCACACGACCAGCACGACCACGCCGCTGCCGTGCTGCCGCCACCGACACCCATGTCTCGGCCAGGCGACGCATGCCTGTCTGGGCATCGAGACTCGTTTCTTTGACACGGCCCGTGTCGACAACGGCGACAATGTCGTCAATGGTAATGGAGGTCTCGGCGACGTTGGTGGCGACGACGACCTTGCGCAGTCCCGATGGCGGCGGCACAAACACGCGCTTCTGCTCGCGCGTCTCGAGACCGGCATGCAGCGGCAGCACATGCAGTGTCTTGGTGGACCGCAGCTGGCTGCAGACCTGGTTGATTTCGGCGACGCCTGGCAGAAAGACGAGAATGCCGCCGCCGTCGTCAGTGGCCGTCAGCTCTTCGTCAATGGCACGCACCGTATCGGCGACGAGCGCATAGTTGATGCGTGAGCCCAGACGCTGGATGGCCTTGCGCACGATGTCGTTGTCGCCCGTGTCATTGTCATCATCATCGTAGTTGTCGTTGTCGTAGGCAATCCGTGCACGTGACGCCTTGGGCAGACCTTCGAGACCGAACCCTGTGGCCCGTATGACGTCATCCAGGTACAGGTCGTCGACAGGGTAGGTGCGACCGGCGATCTCAACAGAGGCCACAGACAGGCCGTCACGTGCAAAGTAGTCGCGGAAGGTGGCAGCATCGAGCGTCGCGCTCATGAGGACGAGCCGCAGGTCGGCACGATGCCGCAGCACATCGCGCAGGATACACAACAAAAAGTCCGTATCGAGACTGCGCTCGTGCACCTCGTCAATGACGACGTGGCTGACATCGGCCAGGGCTGCCACAATATCTTCGACACGGCCGCCCGAGACCTGCAGACGTCGCAGCAAAACACCTGTCGTGACAAAAGTGATGCGAGCAGTGCGACGATTCCCACGGCCGCCGCCGGCACTGACACGGCTCTCGCCGCGGATGATGTAGCCAACCTCTTCGCCGACGCGGCTGGCACGCTCTTCGCTGACTCTCTCGGCTAAGCCTAGGGCCGAGATTCGTCGCGGCTGCGTCACGACGATATTGGCAACATGGCCGAGACCGCGGCTGCACAGGTCGTCCAGCAAGAACTGTGGCGACTGTGTCGACTTTCCCGAACCTGTCTCGCCCGCAATGATCGTCACCTGGTTCTCCCGCACAGCGTCGATGACGGCCTCGCGCGCCTCCCAGGCCGGCAGCCGTCGACGCTGTGCCAACATCTTTTGTAGGGCCGGTGTCTCCTGGCGCTTCAGCCAGGCCTCGCGAGCCGCTTCGTTGGTCGTCCAGGCAATGGGCCGTGGATGGCGTGGCGCCGATTGGGCCGGTGGTGCCCGCAGACTCGAGGTTCCATTCCCGGCGCCGTCTTCTTCACCGGCCGTCGCCGACGATACGGCAGCGGCAATGTCGCTCAGACGACCAGGACGCTCGACAATCTCAGCTATATGCTGCTGTGCCCAGTCGACCACGAGGTACATCTTCATCTCGTCGTCGCGCAGCACGTCACGCACATACGCCAACGCCTGTCGCACAATACTCAGCCGGATGTAGGCCGGCAGCTGCGGCGCCACGACAGCCACCAACAGCTCGGTCGGATAGGCAGGCGAGCGGCGGAACTGCAGTGTGACGGCCACTTTGCGGTCGCCATTGACAACACCGTCGGCCAGCTGGATCTCGCACACGTCGGGCGACGGCCGCACATACTCGGCCTCGAACATGGCCTCAAGACTTGCCAGCTCGGCCTCCCAACATTCTTGGGGCGAATCATAGGTCGACACGAGACTGCTGTTGAGGGAGTTTTGTTCTCCGGGAGAGGCACCGCCCACGAGGATCGTTTGCAGTCGCGCTGCCGCCACGCCTTCTTCGCCGCCGCTGGCGTCCAGTGCGCGGCGACACAGGTCGACGGCATAGCCCGACTGGGCCAGACGCTGGATGGTGGCTTCACGCCGCAGGTCTGTCGCCACCACGGACACGCCGGCCGAGTAGCTTTCGGGCAGGGCCCAGGACGGCAGGTCGTCTTCGGGCACATGCACCAACAGCCACTCGAGAGCCTCTTCGCGGTCGGCACACAGCGCCACGGCTTCTTCGGCGTGGCTGCCGCGGAATCCCAGCCGTGTCAGCTCGTCGGCCACGCGGCGCTGCACCTCGGCCGACAGCACGACGCCGGCAGCATTCCACAGCGACCCACGCCGCAACAGGTCCTCGAGCTGGACCCGCGTGCGGCCGCCCATTTCGATCTTGGGCGCATGTATCCAGCCGCGAGCCGCCGGTCCTCCCCCCGAAGACGGACCTCCCGGACGGGACCCTGGTCCTCCTAGCCCTCTTGATCCTCCACCACTCTCTCGTGCCTTTTGTGCCTCCAGGGCCTTCTGCTCGCGCTTCTTCTCGGCGGCCGCCTTGGCCAGTTCGCGTTCGCGTAGGGCCAGGAACGGGTCGGCCTCATACATCCAGGCGCGGTCGTTGGCGACGTCCTGCGCCTTGAGCGTGCCGAACTCGCGCCACAGAGTCTTGTATGCTGGCGGCAACATCATGTGGATATTCTTCATGCTGCAGACACGGAAGAGTCCGTAGGTGGCGGCAAAGTGTTTGGCTTCGAGGGATGTAGGCTGGATGGCCAAGTGGACATGGCTGGGCGGCAGTTTGAACGGTTCCAGCCGCGTCACCTCGCCCGTCTTGGAGTTGCGCGCGCTCAACGACACGAATGCGGAAAATCCCCCCTCGACTTTGCGCTGAAGAGGTCAGAGAAGAGAAGAGGAAAGAAAAGAAGAGAAAGTTCACTCACCACATTGTAATCTGGCCTGTCCCACTTCTGTTTCTGGCAGTGCTCTGACAGTAGGTTCACCGGCAGCTTTCCCGTCCATGAAGCTCCTCCAATAATCTGCTTGACCGTCGGTTTCGGTGGTCCATCGACTGGTAGTCCATTCTGACCGGATCCGCTTCCGCTTCCTTCTGCTCCTCCTCCTTCTCCTCCTCCACCTCCACCACCTCGGCCCTTGCTCCGTCCACTGCCCTCCTTGGTCGAGTTTGTAAATACGATAAAGTCGCTGTCGGGAGGCAGAGTCGACGAGGCAGATGAGGAGCCGCCCTTCTTCTTTCCACTGGACGACGATTTCGAAGTCGATATCTGGCTGCTGCTGCTGGCGACGACCTTCCCGCCGGCCTTGGCACCGGCCTTGGAACCGGGCTTGCCGCCAGCCTTCTCCTTGCCCTTCTTGGGTGGCATGCTGCCGTACCGAACGTTTCCTAGGGAATTGGCCACATCGGAGGCTGTCGTGTGGTGGTCCAGTAGAAGCACGTTGATTTTTTTTGGGAGAGTAAGCGAGGATCTTATCGTTTAGGGCAGAAGACACCTAACCAGAGACGCTAGCACCCTTGACGCCCTAAGATAAGATACTACCTACACCCCACTATAGCTATACAGGGTAGGCCCTGTAAGCGCCAAGCGCTGTAATCTGTAATTACACAGGAATATGACGTCTCCAACTCCCACTTCATCTCCAACATGACCTCCCACTTCAACCTGCCCGTCAACCTCGCGCGCCTCGAAAATGACCGGCTCAAGCTCGTGCCACTAGAGGTGCGCTGATCACATGCCGTAGCTATAGGCACAGCTCACGTCCCTCTTCCCAGGACAACCTCCAAGAATGGGCCGAAGCCTATGTCCAGGATGCCAACCGTCATCCCTTTGTCTACGACTGGCTGACCTACGGGCCTTTTGTCGACGGTGCCGCCTACGTGGACTTTTACAATGCGACCTCGCGCACGAATCCCGGCGAGCTGCTCCTCGCTATTGTCCTCAAGGCCGGCACTCTCGTGCGCCCAGACGGCTCGACGACGGCCGTGGCAGACGGTACTTTTGCCGGCTTCTGCGGTCTCGTCAGCCAGCCGGAACGGGCCACCGTCGACATGGGCCAGCTGCTGCTGACAAACTTCCACCGCACCTTTGTCGGCACCCATGCCAACGCCCTGCTGCTGCACTACTGTCTAGACAGCGTCGCGACTGGCGGGCTCGGCCTCAGAAGAGTGCAGTGGCAGCCGAACGCGAGCAATACGGCAAGCGTGAAGGCAGCCAAGCGGCTGGGCTTCCAGTGGGAGGGCGTGATGCGGTGGCAGCAAGTGCTGCCGGCAGGCAAGCGAGCGAGTGACGGTGCCGGACTCGACCAGGAAGGACTGCCTACTGTTGGTTGGGACGGGCGCGAATGGGGGCCGGGACGACACACGGCCATGCTGAGTCTGTGCTGGGAGGACTGGGTCCATGGAGGACGAGAACATGTAGATGCCCTGGTGAGGAGGTAGACGCACGACGGAGTTTCTCACTTTTACGGAGTATCTTTTCCCTCATCCGGAGTACGATACTCCGTAGTTACAGGTCTATTCCCGGGCCGTTAGGCTGTCCGTCAGTGGTCCGTCAGCGCTAACCCCACTATGACCTGGCCACTAAAAGAGCCGCATGCAAATTCTATCAAATCTCTTGACTCTTCCGTCTCTTCTCTCCATCACCTCTTCCTTCTCATACTTTACCCTCCCCCTTCCCCTCCTCCCCTCCTCCCCTCCTCCCCATGATCGACCTTGGCCTCGCCCGCATCAGCCGCCTGCTGCAACTGGCGCCGCCGCCCTCGTGGCGTGCTATTCACGTCGCTGGCACCAACGGCAAAGGCTCAACTTGCGCCTATCTCTCGGCTCTGCTGCATGCCCGCGGCGTCTCTTGTGGCCGCTTCACGTCGCCCCACCTCGTCGACCGCTGGGACTGTGTGGTCGTCGATGAGCGTGTCGTTGATCGTGCCGCCTTCCAGGCCGCCGAACAGGTCGTCCTCACCCGCGACCGCGACGCCAAGATCGGTGCCACTGAGTTCGAACTGCTGGCTGCCACGGCCTTTGAACTCTTCCAGCGTGCCCGTGTCGCCGTCGCTGTTGTCGAGGCCGGTCTCGGCGGTGCTCTCGATGCCACTACGGCCATGCGGGCTACTCGTGCCGCCACCGTCATCGCCCGCATCGGCATCGACCACCAGGCCTTCCTCGGCACTACAGCTGCTGCCATTGCTGCCCACAAGGCCGGCATCATGCGGTCTGGCGTGTCCTGCGTGGTCGATCCGGCCAACCGCGACGACGACGACCCCAGCATCGCCGCCACTCTCGAAGCACATGCCCGCACTACTGGCACGCCGCCCCTGCTCTATGCCGACCCGCAGACTGTTTTGCCACCTGGCCATGGCCTCGGCCTTGAACCCCACCAGCTGGCCAACCTGGCCTGTGCCTATGCGGCCTTTCGCATAGCCATGGGCGAGGCCGAACAGCCCAAGACCGCCGAAGACGGCAAGTTCCTCGCGTCTGTCGTCCAAAAGGTCCGCTGGCCAGGCCGCCTGCAGCAGCTCGATATCGGCCCGCTCCTGCGAGGATCAGGATCAACACCTTCTCGTTCTCGCACAGTCCTACTCGACGGCGCCCACAACCCGCAGTCGGCCGAGGTCCTGGCTGCTCATGTCCAAAAGTACATGCGATCCGGTGGCCGCAACGTCACCTGGATTCTGGCTGCCTCAGCCGGTAAGGACCTCCACGCCATCCTGGGCTTGCTGTTGCGCCCTGGCGATCATGTTGCCGCTATCCGGTTTGGCCCCGTCGACGGCATGCCGTGGGTGCGGTCGACAGAACCGCAGTCCATCCTCGAGGCTGCCAGCGCGCTCGGTGTCCAACCACAAGACCAGCTGAGCCCGACGGAGCCCCCGACTTTACCGGAGGCCCTGGAGTGGGCCACGGCAGGCGATGACAGCGCCCCTGTTGTCATTGCCGGCAGCCTCTACCTCGTGTCCGACACGCTGCGCCTGCTGCGACAGGCCGGCGGCGAGACGGGCATGCCGTGATAAGTGTCACGTGACCATTCACCGCCGGTATTCTGCCACGACAGCTTTCCAGCACTTTGTCCAGAACAACAGCTTTCCACACCACACGGCACGCTGCCCATTCCCACGCCATGACGACCCCCAACCATCTGGTAGTCGTGTGCGGCCACGGCATCTGGCTGGGCGGGCCACGCAACGGCTACGACGAGTCGGAATGGCTCATTGAGAGCTACAAAGCCGGCGAGACGCCGACGTTTATCGAGCACATCCGCGCCGGCGTGCAGGAGCTGGCAGCCGACGACAAGGCTGTCCTAGCATTTTCAGGGTTTGTTGGCTGTTTCTGGACCTCCTGGGTCTCCTCTTGTGCTGACCAGCTGCCAGCTCTGCCACGCGCCAAGAGACGCCGTTGTCTGAAGGCCGCAGCTATGCCAACTTGGCCGCGGCTAACAACTACTTTGGACTGCTTGGAAAGGACCCCGTGGCGGCTGATGCCGTGACGGGTCGCGTCCTCGTCGAAGACCAGGCCCTGGACTCGTACTACAACATTCTCTTCAGCATCGTGGCGTTCTGGCGTGCACATAGTGTCTGGCCGACTCGTCTGACGATTGTCAGCCACGCTTTCAAGCGGACCCGTCTCGTCGACGGTCACTGCGGACCTGACGCCATCGACTTTCCGCTGGAACGGGTGCGTTTTGTCGGCATCAACCCGCCCAACCTGCCGGCCGAGTTTGGCGGGACGAGTCAGGAGACGAGCCTGAACACGAACATCGACAAGAAAGCAGCCATGCAAGGTGCACACGCTGTACTTGACCACTGGGCAGAAGATCCACATGGTATTGGGCCGCTGCTGGCGGGCAAGCGGCGAGCACGCAATCCCTGGGCCGTGCGGCAGCTGCTGTTTTGCAACGATGCCGAGCGGAGGCGCAGCGGCCTGCACACACGTCTGGTGGGCGACGGCATGGAAGCGCTGGCAGACGACAGCCCGCGGCCGTGGAAGGAGTAGACCACAGCGAAGAGAAATAGAAACAGAAAAACAGAATAGATCAAACATTCTGGTTGATTTTTTGTCTATCTATGCTATCTATGCTATCTACTACTGTGCGTGTATGGTCCTACAAAGTGGCCCTGAGCGGATCGGGATAACCCGAGATCAGGTACGTCGAGCTGGCATGTTCCCGTTGGCCCTTGACGTGGGTGGCGATAGACTCTTTGAGAAAGGACACGGCATCTTGGATCATGACCGGGCTGAAAGCGTGGCCAATGTCTTTGTAGATGTGGTCGTGCACTGTGATGCCCAAGTCGGGCCACGTCTGGGCTGCCTTCTTGAAGACCTTGTAGAAATTGTCGCCGGCCGCATACGGCACAATGTTGTCGACGGTGCCGGAACACAGGAGAAATCGCTTGCCGGCGATCCGCTTCTGCAGCTGGCCACGCAGATGTGTCTCCAACTCGGCCGCCCGCTCCGCCTCCAGCACGTCCAGCCACGTGGGCTTTTCCTTGCCGAACAGGATCCCGCGCGGGTCGTTCTTGAGGACGGCATCCACCAGTGCCGGCGGGAAATCACGGCTGCCCAAGAACGGTTGGCCGCCGGGAGCTTGTGATGCCTTGTAGGAAGGCCGCTCTGTGAGGCGAGCACGATCCTCCATGAGAGCTGGTGGTCAGCAGGGAGAGAGAGAAGAGAAAGAAAAAGAAAAAGAAAAGAAAAAGAAAAGAAAAAGATCTAGAACCTACTCATATAATCAGGACAGCCAATGACCAACACACCATCGGTGACACGCTCGTCACCAAACAACAGATGCCATCCACAGTGGCCGCCGAGAGAGATTCCCAACACCATGTGCTGCACAATGGTCGGGAATGGTTGGTCGTGGGGACGTGGCCCAAAGATGTCCTCAGCGTGGGCGGCCAGAAGATCCATGAGCAGCCGAGTGTCGACGGCAGTGCCGGTGATCATGCCAAACATGTCCTGAGCATGACGTTCGTTGCCGTCCTGCCAGGAGCCGTTTGCCCGTTCCGAAGCCAGCCGCGGACCGTGGTTGCGCTGGTCAAAGGCGGCAGCAATGACACCGCGGTGATTCTGGCGGAGCTCTTCGCTGTCGGCGACGGCACGCACCGTCCGTGTAGCAATACCGGTCATGTCCCGACGAGTCCGGGTGCGCCCATGGTGCAGCCAGAGCACAGAGACGGTCTGGACATCAGGTGACAGTTCGTCGACGCCATAGATGTCGATGACGATGCCGGAAATACAAACGATGCGTACAGAGACGGGGGCCACAGGCGGGAGCCTGGCAGGCTTCTCGGCAGGGCTGCTCATGGTGGGCCAGATACAAATCGACTATGGATGAGATCGGAAAGAAGAAAAAGACAAGGTAAGAAAGAGGAAGGTCACAGTGGTCAAAGGAACAACACGACACTGGTGAAATTCAACGGACCGGCTAACCGGGTAGCTGGACCCGTTTGTGCTTACGTAATCGCTCTCGTGGTCGGCAAGCGAGAATCACGTGCGCCGGAGAGACCCGAGTAGGAAGGTGGGGCGGCAGCAGAAGAAGAAAACAAAAGGTACGCAATGTCCTGGGGAAGGAGCCCTGCGGGTATCCGGCAGCTAAGCCGCGGGCCGTTATTAGGGCGTGTCAGTGTACTGCAGTGAGCTGTGTCGTATTCTCGTAGAGCGCTCCATACTCTGGTCCTCTACGGATATTCGTACAGTCTTAGCAATGTGGCATCATGGGGTAAACTTGTTTCCTATGCCACTCTAGACCGGACGATCAGGATGCTTTTCGTGCTCTCGCATGATTTCTTCACCGAATCAATCTAGCTGCATGTCAATCCACACCGATAATAGGAAGACACATGGTCTTCCACAGGTTGCCATCACCGTTTGAAGTAGGATTGCATGGAATGCCACTCACGAACTTCTGCGTATGGCTAGCCCATATGCTAGGCCGTTGCACATCCGACATTTTGGACTTGGACGTGATGGACGTGATGGACATGCTGACATGCAGGCTCAACAGAAAGACATGAACAATACTTGCAACAGGGGCATCGATTGCTACCGTGATCAAGTTCATCTGCAGTCGAAAGATCCCGCACTCAGGTATACGCTATCGTAGCAGACAGCCAATTGTCGCACGAGGGACCGGTATCACACGGAAACAATCCGGTCGCCCGCCCCCACCACCAGGCCAATGCCATTTCTAGACTTTAAACTCCGTACGTGTTGGCCGGACTGCGAGGCTGCACTCCGTAAGATACTCCGTATTCTGCAGCACTCTGATTACTCATATTAGGATCCTGCCTGCTCTCCCCACCCCTTCTCTTTTTCTTCCTTCCTCCCTGCATCTTTCTTTTTCTTTTTTCTTTTTCCTTTTTTTCATCCTTCTTCCTATTACTATTGCATCATGGCTGCCATAGACCCCGACGACCAGGACTCGACTATTGGTACCGAGGATTCGGCCAGCTCGACGGCCTCGCTCACCTCGAGCATCTTGCACTACCGCACCATCAATGGACGAACCTACCACAGTGAAAGCCACCACGCCAAATACTACGGCGCCAACGACGCTCTCCAAAACAGTGTGCTGGACATTGCCCATCATGCCTTTACACTGGTTCTCGATGGCAAGCTGAATCTTGCGCCGATCGACCCAGACATTGAGGTAAGACAGAGCGGAAAACAAATGATCAAATTGTGTGCTGACCACCCTCAGAAAGCACTCGACATTGGCACAGGCACTGGTCTCTGGGTCATGTAAGATGATCCTCCTTTTTCTTCAGCACTCGCCTGCTCACACTATAGTGACTTTGCCGATGAACATCCCAACACCAAAGTCATCGGAACCGATCTGTCGGCCATCCAGCCGGTCTTTGTGCCGCCGAATGCAGAATTGTAAGTTTTTTAGAGAATCAGGAAAAAAGAAAAAAAAATTTCAAACTGACAGTCAGCCAAATTGACGACTTCCGAGAGTCCTGGACTTTCGAGCCCAACTCCATTGACTTTGTCCATCTTCGCTGGATGGCTGGTACTTTTACAGACGGCTTCGCCTTGGCCCGTGAGGCCTTTGAAGTCTTGAAGCCGGGCGGCTGGATTGAATGGTTCGACGGCGACGTCGACATCTACTCCGACGACAATTCCGTCACCCCCGAAACTGCCACCGGCCAATGGGGCAAAGTCTTCAAGGAAGGTCTGCCCAATATCGGCATCAAGGGCGGCTCCGTCGACATTGTCAATGAAAACCTGCAGCAAAGAGCCTTTGCAGCTGCCGGCTTCACCAATATCCAGTACCGAGACTACAAGATTGCCATTTCGGAGTGGCCCAAAGATCCGCGACAGAAGGAAATCGGTCTCTGCTGGCGTGCCATTGTCGACGGAGACGCCGTCGGCCTGATGAGCCGCATTGCCTTGGCGGCAGGCTGGACTAACACAGAGATCACCGTCTACGCGGCCAAGTACAAAAAGGAGCTGCGGGAGCTCAAGATCCATCCCTACTTCCTTGGGAGAGTAGCATGGGCCCAGAAGCCGTTGACGGCTGGGTCTCCGGCTGGAGTTTCCGCCGGCGGCTCTTCCGCGGCTTCTCCAGTTGGTTCGCCTCCGGTTGGCTCGCCGGCTCCAGTATCGGCTCGATCTCCGACTGGATCGCCACCTGCTGGTTCTCCAGCTCCGGCTAGTTCTTCCAAATCGCCTGCTCCCATTCACTCTCCTCGGTCTCCAAGGCCGACTGAATAGGGATTCTTTGTTTCCTGGTTCACTTAGTATTATGACTACAGACTGCTCACGATCTATGAATAACGAATGTGTACTTAATAAAAGTGTAAAAAATACAAAAAAAATTAACAAGATGAACAAACGACTTGTGACAAGCAAAAAGGAAATGGACAATCAGGGACTCGAACCCTGGGCCCCGTGTCGACCGGAGCCGGAGCCGGAATGGACGGGCAAAACCACGTCTTATATACACCAAGTAGGCGCTTATTCAGCCAATTGATAAGTTTGCTTGTGGCCAATCACGGTATCTCTAAACGTCTTCGTCCAAGCAAGAATCAAACAGATCGTACGAGCCTTATCAACGGCCTGTGTCGGCTCAACCGATTGATAGTCTTCACCTTCACTTTGCTTCACTTCCACTGCCCATTGTTCTTCGTTTCACCATGGCTTCTGCCCTCTCTCCTGAACAGGTCGCCGCCTTTGAGCGCGATGGCTATCTCATTCTTCCCGATGCTCTGCCACCGGCCGCCGTCGCCGCTCTGCTCGCAGAGACCCATCGCCTGCTCGACGATTTTTCTCTCGACGGCCACCCCATGACCAAGTTCCAGACCGGCGCCGCCGACTCTGGCGAAGGCCACATTGGCGACGACTATTTTCTCGGCTCTGGCGACCAGGTGCGCTTCTTCTTTGAAGAGGACGCATTTGATACTGCCACTGGTCGTCTCACCAAACCCAAAGCTGCTGCCGTCAACAAGATCGGCCACTATCTGCACGCGCTCAATCCCGTCTTTGGCAAGATCACGGGGTCCGGACCCAACGGACCCGACGTCTTTGCTGGTGCCCGGCCTGTCGCCCCGATTGCGCGTTCTCTCGGCTTCCGTGATCCTCGCTGCCTCCAGAGCATGGTCATCTGCAAGCAGCCCGAGATTGGTGGCGCTGTCCCGCCGCATCAGGACAGCACCTTTTTGTATACGGACCCGCCGAGCGCCGTCGGTTTCTGGTATGCCCTCGAGGACGCCACTGCACACAACGGCTGTCTGTCCTTTTGGCCAGGCTCACACCGGCTGTCGCCCATTCGTCGTCGTCTTGTGCGTCGCTCCAACGATGCCGGCACCGTCATCGGCACCCACCTCGTCGACAACGCCGGCCACCAGTTCCCCTCGGGCGGTGGACCGCTGGCCAGTGATGCCGACTCCAAAATCATCCCTCTCGAACACGAAATGGACGCTGACCAGTACGTGCTCGGCGAAGTCAAGGCCGGCTCGCTCGTCCTCATCCACGGCAACTTGCTGCACCGCAGCGAGAAGAACCTCAGCCAAAAGGGCCGCATCATCTACACTTTCCACGTCATCGAGGGCGACGGCCCCGAGTACGATGCACGCAACTGGCTACAGCCACCAGCCGATGGATTCACACGGCTGTTCACATAATAGACAGACGTTGGCCGGTCAAACATGAGTAATTAAATCACGTGATATCATACAACAACTTCCCTGGGCCATTCTCTTTCTTTTTTTTTTCTTTCCGCTTTCCGCTTTGCGCTTTGCGCTTTGCGCTTTGCGCTTTGCGTCTTGCGTCTTGCGTCCTGCTCTCCCACTATTATCGCTCCGTAATCGTCTCCATGTCCTCTGTCCTCCTGTCCTCTTGACCACTGCTCTTCTCAACGAGAGTACGGGTGGTAGCCACGGTTGCCACCCCGGCCACCTCCACGGTAGTTGGCACCCGGTCGTCCGGCATTCTTCGGACCCGTCGGTGCATTGGCCGGCGGCGCATTCATAGGGTCTTGCGACCGGCCACGGATGAATCCACCGCCACGGCCACCCATGCCCGGCTGCGGAACATCATCGTACATGCCCTCCCAAGACGTAGGAGACCCGCCATAGCCACCGCCCATGCCCATGTTGCCCATGCCGCCCATGTTGCCCATGTTGCCGTTGCCGGCTCCGTTGCCGTTGCCATTCCCACCAGCTACACCGGCTGCAGCACCTGCGACGCCTCCGGCACCTGCCGCGCCAGGTCCACCTGCACCATTAAAGCTGCCGCCACGAACACCGCCCGGCCCGGCCGGCACTCCACCCTGCATGGCCGGACTGGCCGGTCCACCGGCACCCATCTGATGCCCCGGCGACTGGCCTGGCTGACCCGGCTGACCCTGTGCGTTCTGTGCATTCGGCGGCTGGTTCGGCATCATGCCAGGGTTCATGCCACCGGGACCGCCCGGTCCACCACCAGGACCACCAGGACCGCCAGGACCGCCAGGACCACCAGGACCACCAGGACCACCACCGCCACCACGACCCATGGCCTGCATCTGTTGCATCTGTTGCATCTGTTGCATCTGCATCTGCTGCATCATCTGTGGATTCATGCCCATGCCACCCATGGGTCCCATACCGCCCATGGGACCCATGCCACCACCCATGCCCATACCACCCATACCACCCATGTTCATCATACCACCCATGCCACGGTTCATAGCCTGCTGCTGCTGCACCATGGCAAAGTACTGCTGCATGCGCTGCCAGTATTGGGCCATGACCTGTGGCGTCATGCCGCCCGCCATGCCGCCCATCTGCTGGCCCATGCCACCGGCACCGCCCGCCTGGTCGCCCATGTGGCCGGGCTTGCGGAACTTGCCCGGGCCGCCGAGACCGCGGCGGTTGGCGTCGTCGTCGTCACGCAGGTTGCCGCGAGGCTGTGCCTTTTTGACCTCGATGGCCTTTCCGTGGATCTCGAGGTCGGTGGAGAGACAGGCGTCGACGCCGGCCTCAGACTCGAAGGTGACGAAGCCAAAGCCTCGCGGCCGGCCGGTATCCTTGTCCATCATAAGGGTGGCATCCACGACACGACCGAACTGCGCAAAGTACTCCTTGAATTCCTGGTCCGTAGTCTCCTGCGAGACGCCACCGACAAAGATCTTGGACGTCTTCTCCTGCTCGTCGCGTGGAATGGCGCGTTTGGGATCAATCTGTTCTGTCAGCCTGTTGTTTCTTCGTTTCTCTTCCTCTTCTTCTACTTACAATCTTCCCGTCAAGATAGTGTTCCTTCACCATCACAATGTTGACCGTCTTCGGGTCCTTAAAGGTCAGAAAGCCAAAGCCTCGCGACCGGCCGGTGGCGCTGTCACGCATGACTGTGCATTCGAGGACCTCTCCAAACTGAGAAAAGTAGTCCCGCAGGGACTCTGTTTGTTGTTAGTACGTTTCCTTGTGTGTTGGGCATGGGGACTTACGGTCGGTTGTCTCCCAGTTCAGGCCACCAATGAACATTTTTCTGTTGAGTAGAAAGTGAGGTTAGCATCCTAAAGGTGTTCGATTGGTCATAGCCAAGGAACAGGAGAGAGAGGAAGAAGAGAGGAGAGAGGAAGAGAGGAGAGAAGAGAGGAGAGAAGAGAGGAGAGAGGAGAGAGGAAGAAGAGAGGAGAGAGGATGGAGAGGACAGAGAAGGAGAAGAGGGAGAAGAAAGAAAAGAGAGAAACAGCATCAATGCTGCCTGCGACCACTCCATCACATCCCATTCCAGACAATTCCTGGATACTCGGCACCGACCCTCTCTTTTTGGCATCGCGAAGACTTTTTGTAGGATTGTATAACCGCTTGCGACGAATGGGTCGTGTGTTGTCTTGATCTTCCTGGGAATCGTCCATCTTTATGTCGTGGTCCATGTGTCAAAGTTTGTTTGTTGTTTGTCGTTTGTCGTTGGCCGTTTGTCGTTTGGCAGAATTGGCAGAGTAGGCCAGAAAGGCCAGGCCGAGGTGACGGCCGAGGCGACGGCCGAGACGACGACCATAACGGTCGACTAATGACCGTAATGACCGTAACGAACGGAACGACCGTAACGACTGAGATGAACACACGAGACAGACAGTGTCCCATCCATGGTCGACTTGGACGGCGCGAGAACACACAAAAAAAAAGACCTGTGAAGAGCGTCGGATTGGATGTGCCAGTATTTTCTTGGTTTTCTTCTTCTGTCTTCTGTCTTCTTTCTGTGTCGTGTGGTCTGCCTCTGTCTTTCTGCCTGGGTCTGTCCTGTGTGTCTCTTACAAGTCTTTGCTACCGTCCAGCTAAGTACTTGTCTCTTTCTCTTTCTCTCCCTTTCTCTCACTCTCTGCACCAGAGAGTAGTTGTGCCTGCAGAATAGTCCCTGCGCTCTTCTGAATCCTGGCTATGGCTTCTCTCTGATTCGGAAAGCTGGTCCTGTTCTTCTTCTGGCCCGGCGCGGTGGTCGATTCTTTTCGGGGTGTAAAAAAAAAGGAGACTCGTCGGTCTTCCCGTTTCTTTGGCTGGCCACCCATTCGCAATTCGCTTCCCACCTTTTCCTCTTGCTCTTGTTCCCTTCCCCGTGCAGTTCATAGATGCAGTCCCGATTCCGCAGTCCTTTTCCAAGGTGTCCTCGCTCTCTTTCATCCTCTTTCATCATCCTCTTTTTCTTTCTCTCTCTCTCTCTCCTTCTCTTCCTCTCTTCCTCTCCATCCCTCTCCTCTCCGCAAATGACAAAATAGCATGGACTTACCCGTCTTCTTTGGAGTTGGGCCCCCGCGAGAACGGCGGCCCAGACCCGTGATAAGCATTTGTCGTGCTCACCGGCGGCGTCGACCCGGCATGGGACTGCGACTGCGACTGTTGCTGCTGCTGGCTGGCACTGTTATTATTGTTACTACTGCTGCCGTTTCCCAGGTTAAAGTCCACGTCGTCGTCGTCATCTTCGTAGTCGTCGCGTCCCCCGTCGTCGTAGTAGTCGCCATCGGCGCCGTTGCCGTTTCCAGCGCTGTTGCCAGTGCCGGTCACGCCGTCGGGCGGCCGCGACGTCGGATCCTGGACAGGCGGAGCCGCAGTTGCAGCCGCAGACGGCGCCGGCGCGTCGGAGAGGTTCTTCTTGGGCGGGGCGGGTTCGTCGTCGGCGTACCTGGACACGTGTTAGCCAATGGCCCCCGAGAGGATGCAATAGAAGGAGATGTGAGATGTGCGAACAGGTCAGCAAAGAGCTCGTCGTCGAAATTCTCGGGTTCTGTCATGGTTGGTTCGAAAATTAGAGGGTAGAAAAGTAGAGAGCGTGAGAAAACGAGTGCGACGAAAGAAGAAATAAAAAAAAGATCCGGGATTCGTTATTAAAAAAAAAAGACAATTCGTATGTCACAAGGAGCGCACGCGCAAAGGGGAGGAGACGGTGAAGCGGCCGGACAAGAGAGAGAGGGAGGAGGACGATGGGAAAAAGAGGCCGACGCGTGGAGAACGAAAGGAGCAAAAAAAAGGCCGATAGAGTTTAGCCTTAGTCACTGCCCACATTATGGCCTGAGGCACACATCCCGCGGTTGTGGCTTATCGCAGGCTTATCGAGGCGCCCTGTGGCATTTTGTGGCGGTGCAACATGGCCACCCTGGGCCAGACGACGTCAGGCAGCCGCATTTTCCTGTTTTGATAGCGATTAATAACCATGACACCATCTTTCGATACCATCCAGCCATGAGCCCATTCTTCTCTTCCCCCTGTGGAAGCACCCCCGATTCGATGTTTTTCGGTTCCTGAACGCAACCAGACGGCCTCCGTTTGTCCGTGCCGCTTTACTCTATTCTGTATTCCGTATTATCTTCTGCTTTTTGATTTTGGTTTTTTTTCTCCTCTTCGATATGACGAGAGTTGCCGTCTACGCCACCGCTTTGGTGACCTTTGCGGGGGGTAAGTTCTCTTTTTTTTTCTCCCTGTCTCTGCTATGTTCTAACCTCCAGCCACTGCCATGACCATTGTCGCCAATGTACTGCCCCGCTGGATTGTCTATTCTGTACCGCCGCCCAATCCCGGCGTCACCTCCGGCTCCGGCTTTGGCTCCGGCTTTGGCTCCGGCAACGGCGATGACCCCTTCTTCTGGCAGACACTCGGCCTCCACAGCATGTGCGCCTCCGAGGCTTCGCCTACCTGTCGTCCGTTCCCCGATACCGCACGCGACTGCTCGGCCGGTCCGGGCCAGCGCTACTTTTGCTCTGTCTGGCGCAGCGTCGGTTTCTTAATGGCTCTGGCTCTTGTCGTCGAGCTCGCTTCTCTCGTCGGCTTCGTCGTTATCATGGCCGGTGGCCGTCTCAAGCGCGAAGGCGGCTGGCGCGTCTTGGGCGTCCTGCTGGCCGGTGCCGCCCTGCTGCACATCTTTGCCCTCTCCACTGTCGCCTATCTACGAGACCACGACGACCGCTTCCTCGTGCCTGGCTGGCGTCTCGACGTCTCCTGGGCACTGTGCACTGCCAGCGCCAGCATCAGTACTGTCTGTGCTGCCGGCCTCGTACTGTCGGCTATGGTGCTCCCCCCTGAAGACGGCTACGAGTTTCTACGCGATCTGAATTTGTGAGGTCAACCGCTGGTTCTTATAAGAATTCTCTGGTTCTTGTTCTAGTTCGGCTCTGGTCACTGCACTACGGCGCTCGGTCATGGTTTTGTTCATTGTTGCATTCATCAGTCTTGAGATGGTCCATAATAGTAATCATAACGTCATTCATGAATACATGAGAGAAGTGAATGTCCCGAAACCCATAATAATCATCAATCGTTTATCCATTCCTTGTCTTCATCACCCAAGCAGCCGTCGGAACATCGCCCGCAGCCCCTTCTTCTTCTCCTTCTCTTCCACTGCCGTCTTGGCCTTTTCCCGCTTCTCCTGTCGGACGTTGCGGTGCCGCTCTTCCGCTACCTTGCCTGCCGACGTCTCTGCCGGTCCCTCGCCAATCGTCCTGCGTCGCCCAAGTCCACCGCCTCCTCCACCCGAGCCCGCTGTCATAGGACGTGCCGACTGCTCCACTTCTTCGTTTGCCCGGCGACGACGGTGACGGTAGCTGTAGCCGCGGTTCAGGTCGTGGTTCTGAACAATTTCCTCGCTGTTGTCATAACCATAGCCGACCTCCGCTCCGTTGCTGTAGGTGCGCTGTCGGCCGTAACCAGGCGGGGGGTTGTTGTTCTTGTGCAGCTTCAACCGGCCACCGTCGTCCTCAGATCGTCTAAAGGAACCAAACTTGGAACGGGTGATATTCGAACGCTTAGGAGGTTCGTAGTTGTCCGGGTTGGCAGGCGCAGGGTTGGACACTTCTCTTGGCCTTTCCTCTGTCCTGTTTCTCGTGGCAGTCGTGACCGCTGGAGCGACAGGGACAAAGGCAGTGTTGGCAGTGTTGGCAGTACCGACAGGGTCGATGCCTCTGCCTTTGTACGGGACATTGGCTTCTCGAACGGCATAGTTGGGCTCCACGACATTGGTGCTTCTCCTCATGCCAAAGAACCGGCGGCCACTCGAGACCGGCGGAACTGATGCCAATGGCGGCTGTGTCGGTGCCGGCGCTGGCTGGAAGTCTGCGTCACGGCTGCTCCGCAGACCTGTACCAACACTGGCCTCTGCTGTCGACGGACGTGAGTGTGAGTGTCGGCGGTGGCTGTGGTGAGTCGACGAGTGTCGAGATCCTCGGGAGTCGCGTCTGTCACGCGGCATCCGGTCCACGTCCGGTTCTTTGCCCTTGTCACGGACTTCTCTCGGTTCCCGGACTTCTCGTTGTTCTCGAACTTCCCGTTGTTCCCGGATTTCCCGCGGTTCTCGGATCTCTCGAGATTCTCGGACTTCTCGCGATTCCCAGATTTCTCGTGATTCTCGGGGCTCCTTCTCTCGGAGCTCCTTCTCTCGAGACTCTTTCTCCCGATACTCTCGAGCCTCTCGAAACTCCCGGTACTCGCGGAGCTCACGTTGTTCTCGGGCCTGTCGAGTCTCTCGGGATTCCCTGTACTCCTTGGGCTCCCGGTAATCTCTCGTGTCCCTGAACTCCCGAATTCTGGTTTCCCGATACTCGTTCGACTCTCCGGCCGTGGCCATCGGTTCAGCCTCGCGAGCTCGTTCCTTTTCACGTCGTGCCCGTCGCTCGGCCCGCTCAGCCCGGTACCGTTCATGGGCATCCTGCTCTTCGCGTGTAATATCCCGCTCCCGTTCCCGTTCCCGCTCATCCCGACGTGGACGCTGCGGAATCGACTTGCGTGGTGATGACTGGCTCGAGCTGTGTCCACTCTGTTGCAATGCGGTACCGCTGTCCTGGCGTTTCTGGGGCGTAATCGGCCGCGAGTTGTCTGACCCAGACCGACCCGAGATCTCGCCCTCGGGACGAGACCGGTGACGATAGTGCCGGTGTCGTACGGCCGCACCACTCATGTCCCTGTCAGCAGAATACTGTGTCTGTACCGTTTGTGCCGGCGGTTGCTGTTGCAACGTCTGTAGCGGCTGCAGCTGCGGCTGCGGCTGCGGCTGCTGTTGCTGTTGCTGTTGCCTCGATGACTCTCCGCGTGAACGTGTGTGCTTGCTGCTGGTAACGGCTGCGTCGGGCGCCGCCTTCAAGGAGCTCGCTCTGAGCTTCTCGTCTGCAAAGAGGTCAGCTACCGAATTGCGCAGGGCTCCCTCCGCCTCTAGGATTTCCGAGCCCAGGACCAGAGGAACCTCCTCTCCTTCCGTGTCTTCCCATCCACCCCCACCCGTTGTCGCCCGCAGTGTTGGCGAAGCCGCCGGACTCAGCACTTCTGCTGCGGCATAAAGCACGACTGCTGCTGCAATTGTATCCTCCGCGTTCTTGATGGTGTGTTTCTGCTTCTTCTTGATGCTGCGTGCCCGGCCCAATTCTTTTGCCTGCGTGTCTTCCAAGTCTGGGATCACAATGGCTGGCGTTGGCGACCGCGGAGCAGCAAGTCGAGGAAGACACTCGCTGCTCTCGTAGGCGCCTAGCTCAGGTGTCTCTTCCAAAATGGGCGTTGCCGGCATAACCTCGGTTCGCGCTGCTTCTGGCTCGACCAGATAGCTCATGGAAGAAATTCTTTCAAAAGCAGCTGTTTCGGGACCATCGGAGGTGTCTTCGGAAAACAGATCCACAGAGTCAAGGAAGCTGTCGCGTAAAGCAGTCGACTCTTCGGTCTGAGACATGGCATCGGTTTCTGTCTCGGGGACTTCGTACGTGTAGTGCGAAAGAAATCCAACCAAGGGTGTATAGGAATATTCAAGAGCCGTGGGGGTTGCATTGGCAGCAGCAGAGTACGGGAGGGTGAAGTTGTCATAGGCATCTTGGTTTGCTTCGATCATGGCATGTTCTTCCAGTGGTTCAGACTCGGCAGGAATTTCTGCTGCAGGCTCAGCAAGTTCTTTGGGTTCAGGCTCGACAGCATCTTTTAATTCAAGCTCATCTGAAGACTCGGCAAGCTCCATAGGCCCAACAACTGTTTTGGGTTCGCATCTCGTGAATTCTGCTGCTGTCTCGGGGTCTGCCTCTTCAGGCATGTTTCTGTTTTCGGTTGGTTCTGTTGATTCTGTTGGTTCTGTTGGTTCTGTTGGGAATGAATGGTTCGTGGCCTCGTCGTCAAAGGGCTTCTCGTTGCGCTGTTCTGCACGTTCATGGATTTCATGGATTTTATGGGTTTCTGATGTATCTGTGGGCGTCTCGTTCTCCTCGAATGGAGCCGGCTGGTTCTCAGAGACGGCAGTTGCCGGATGCTCTGCCGTCTCGATCACGGGTGGCCGGGCGACTATCTCCTGAAGAACATGTACACGGTCCTCGGGATGAAGAGTACCGCGAGCCCCATAGCTTTGGTCATGGTCCAGAAATGGAAGACTTTCCGCTGGATAGCCTTGGACTCGTCCCGTGGTGTTGCTGTGAGTTTCTTCGGCCAAACTGGATTCAGGCTCATCGTCAGCAACGATAAAGCCTGATTTTAAAGTGCAATGGGAATCCTCTAACAAGGAATGGGCTTGTTGGTCATCACCTTCTGCTACTGCCGTGTTTGCTGCGGCAGTGGCCGCAGCCGCAGCCGCGGCCATCTCCGCCTCTTTGGCTACTGCGGACGACATTTCTTTGGTTGTCGTGGCATCAGCCGGAACAACAACAGCCTCGGCCACGACAGCTTCTTCGGCAGGCTTAGCAAGCACAGCCTCGGAAACTTCTGGCTCTGTGGCCTCATCCGCCTTTGCCTCTTCCTTTGGAGGCTCAGCGGCAGTCTCGACTGCAGCCTCGACTGGAGCCTCGACTGCAGCCTCGACTGGAGCCTCGACTGCAGCCACGACAGCCTCGGGCACAACTTCCACTGCAACAACTTCTTTCGTGGAGACTTCGTTCGTCTCCACCACAGTAACTTCCTCAACAGCCTGGACAGCTTCCACAGGCTCTTCCACAGCAACTGTCTCGACAGGCACCTCAGCAGACAACACCTCCTTCACCTCCTCCACCTCCACTGGAGCTTGCTCCACCTGGCCAGCCTCAACAGCCGCTGCTTCTTCAGCCGACGGCTCCACAGCCTTCTTGTCGTCGAGTTCGGCCGTCGACGTCGTCTCAGGTGCAGCAGTGGCTTCATGCTGTTCCGGAGGAACATCCACACCAGCTTCCGTCTCTTTGAGGTCCTGCTCTTGTGGGCTGTCCACATCCTCCTCTTCCTTGCCTTCTTCGCCTCCGGGGGTATCATCAGAAATGGACGTGGGATGTTCCTCACCTTTTGAACTGCGGTTCTTCTTTTCCGCTACTGCTTCGGCCACTGCTGCTGTCGTCGCTGCTGCTGCCACCGCGGCGGCGGCGGCGGCAACTGCAGCCTTGGTCGTTGTTGATTCGTCAGTTTCCTGCTCCACATCTCTCTCGACAGCCGGTGCTGTCTCTTCCTCAGATGACTCGGCAGCCGGCTGAGTCTCAGCCGCAACCTCTTCCACAACGGAAGACTCCTCAGCCGCAGAAGCGGTCTCAGTAGTATCATCCTTGGAAGGCTCAGCCTCCTCCACAACCTTCTCTTCAGCCGACTCTTCGGTTGACTCTTCAGTCGACTCTTCAGTCGACGACTCGACCGGGGCTTCTGCTGGATGCTCTTCGACAGTGGACTCAGCAGCCTCCTCAGTAACCGAAGTCTCTTCAGCGGCTTCTTCTTGGGTTTCCTCCGCCTCAGAAACATCCTTGGTCTCGGTGTCAACCGACTCAGCAGTTGCTTCCGTAGTCGCTTCCGTGGCATTTTCTTCGACAGAAGCTTCAACCTCAGCCTCGGCCTCAGACTTGGCCTCCGTCTCAACTTCCGCTTCCTTCACTTCCTTGGTGTCTGTCTCCGCAGTCGACTCGATTGACTTTTCCATCTCTTCAGCTTCAGCTTCAGACTCCTTGGATTCTTCAACAGACTCCACATCTGCGGTGGCTTCGGTGACCTCTTCGGTAACCTCCTTCGTCTCCTCGGTTGAGTCTTCAGCGGCCTTCTCGGCGGTCTCTTCGGTGATCTCCTTGGCGGTCTCCTCGGTAACCTCCTCAGTGACTTCCTTTGTAGCCTCCTCGGTCTCTTCCGCAGGCTTCTCTGGCTCAGCAGTAGACTCTTCTGCCTTCTCCTCTGTTGCCTCAACCTTGGAGGAAGCATCTTCGGTAGAAGTGACTTCAGGAGTCTCGACAGGAGTATCGACAGGAGCCTCTTCCTCAGCAGGGGCCTCAGACACCTCGGCCTCCTTGGCCTCCTCAACAGCGGGGGTTTCTTCTGTCGCGGCCGTCTCTGCAGATTCAGCTTCGGGAGCAGCTGTCTCTTCTGTTGCCTTCTCCTCGGCGTTTTCGGTAGAGACCGGCACGTCTTCGGCAGGTGTTTCCTCCTTGGCTTCAGTTGCTTCAGGCTCAGTAGCAGCCTCAGCAGCCGGTGCCTCGGTTTCTGCGGCCGGCTCTGCAGGTGCAGCAGTCTCGGAAGCGGCTTCCTCAGCAGGAGTCTCAGCCGGAGCTTCAGCGGCGGCTTCGGTTTCCGCAGCAGGCTCTACAGCCTTCTCCTCTTCCGGAGCCGCAGCCTCAACAGGTGCTTCGGCCTCGTCGGCAGCAGCAGCGGGCTCTTCCGAAGTCTCGGCAGATGCCTCCTCTTCCTTGGTTTCAGCCGCTGCTTCCTCCACAGCAGGTGCCTCTGTTTCGGCTTCTTTGTCTGCTTCAGGAGTTTCTGCCGCATCTGCCGCGTCCGTCGATTCCTTGGCCTCTTCGGTCGTCTCTGCGGGCTTGTCGTTCTCCTCTGTTGCCGTAGGTTCTGTAATTTCCTTGGAGTGTTCCTCGGGCTCAGCTTCCGCCTCCTTGGCAGTCTCGGGTTCTGCCGGGGCAGCCTCCTTCACTTCAGTGGTGGCTTCCGTAGTCTCTTGCTCAGGCTTTGCGTCGGCCTCGGGAGTGGCGTCCGTCTCAGGAGTGGCTTCAGCCTCTGCCTTCTCTTCTGCAGGTGCGGCTTCAGCAGTCTCCTTGTCCTCGGAAGTGGCGGCAACTTCTTCAGCTGGCTCCTCCGTTGCCTTCTCCTCGGTGCTGTCTTTGGTCACTTCAGGCTCGGCATCCTTGGAGTCGGCTTCAGCAGGCGTCTCAGCAGGCGCATCCGTCTCAGTGGGCGCTTCAGTTTCAGCAGGAGC
Organism: Dryadomyces quercus-mongolicae; assembly: GCA_002215975.1. Taxonomy (NCBI): domain Eukaryota; kingdom Fungi; phylum Ascomycota; class Sordariomycetes; order Ophiostomatales; family Ophiostomataceae; genus Dryadomyces; species Dryadomyces quercus-mongolicae. The sequence continues at coordinate 1,505,705 of NIPS01000006.1, read as the reverse complement.
CTCAGCCTCCTTTTCTGCGGCAGCTTCCGGTGTTGTCTCAGCTGCGGGCTCTTCCGAAGTAGTCGTCTCTTCTTTGGCTTCCTTGGCCTCCTCAGCAGCAGGCTCAGTTGCTTCAGCAGCTGCCTCAGCAGCTGCTTCGGGGGCTGCTTCGGTAACTTCTTCCGAAACTTCCTTCGAGGCCTCTTCGGCAGATGGCTCAGCAGCTGATTCTTCAGCAGGAGCCTCAGAGGACTCTGGCTCAGCCTTGTCCTCTGTCTTCTCTGTCTCGGTGACAGGCTCGGTAGACTCGGCAGGGGCTTCGGTCTCGGCGGGAGCTTCGGTAGACTCAGCAGCCTCTTCTGCCTTTTCGGGCTCCTTCGACTCGGCCTCTGCGGCAGTCTCTTCCGCCGACGTCTCGGCAGCGGGCTCAGTGGTTTCAGTAGCATGCTCGGGGGTATCTTCAGTGGCGGGTTCCGTAGCAGCAGCTGATTCTTTCGTCTCCTCCGACTCAGCCGGCGCAGCCGGCTCAACCGGCTCAACCGGCGCATCTTCTGCGGACTTTTCCGCAGTTCCTCCTGCTTCTGGCTCCGTCGTGGTGGCAGCAGCCGCAGCAATCTCGGAAGCTGCCTCGGCGGAATCAGCCTCTGTATCGGCCTCTGTCTCCAGAGAATCAGTGCTCGTAGAGGGTGAGCTGAGAGTGCTGTCCCCGGCATCCGAGGCCTTCTTTCCGTTCTTCTTCTTCTTCTTGTTCTTCTTCTTGTTCTTAGCCTTCTTCTTGTCCTTTGCGGACTCTGTGGCGCCTGTATGGTCTGGTCAGCCTTTGCTCTCTGGGAAATAGTAAAATTTCACTTACCGTTCTCATCTTCGGCGTCAACGTTGTCTTCGTTGTCCTGGGTTTCCCGCTTCTCAGAAGCGGTGCTGTCTAGGGTATCGGCATCCGGCGAACCATTTCCAGCGCCATTGCCGCCAGTTTCGTTTTCTTCTCCATTACGCTCTGTGTCTGGCTCGACTGTTTCTGTAGTCTCTTTGGCCAAGTCTTCTTTCTTGGTGTGTTCAGAATCAGTTATCTGATCATCGCTGAAGGAGACACCTTCGTCTGTGATGGCCGCCATATTCAGTCCGGCTCTTGAATCAAGTTTGTTTTTTGAGTTGTTTTGTTTTGTTTTGTCAGTGTCTCGAAACAGACACTCGATATCTCGGGAAACGAGGTATTACCCAGAGGGGAGCCAGAGGGGAAGAAAAAAAAGGGCGGTGGGAACAGGGAAAAAAAGAATCAATGCAGAGACAACACGCTAATCAAGTGGTCAAGTGGTCAAGTGGAGCTGGGGGGCGTTGTCAGAAGCGATTATTCAAGGAAACCAGCCGGAACCGACTAGGAAAAGCAGTAGATGCCAGGGGGGAAGAGGAGGGGAAGAGGGGGAGGGGTGTTGGCAGAGATTAAGGAAGTTGTTTGTGGGTTGTAGGTGTTGACAATGTTGCGTTTGTCGAGGGCCAAGAATGGCGGTAGGAGACGAGTTGCAACAAACGAACAGGTCTGCGGCTGAGCTCTGCTCAGAATGGCAGTAGGCGGAACTTCCAAATGCAGGAAAAAGCAAAGATGTGTGTGTGATGGGAGATGTAAATGTGCAAAAAATGCGAATGGGAAAGCAGAGAAGAGTGTGATATCGGATGTCGAGCTTTGAAAAAAAAAAGGTGAAATACGGAGTACTTTGGTAAGTCGTCCGAGAAGGTGGGAGACAAGAAAAGACAACGAAACAGTTGGTTGGCGGAAAGCTCTGATTCTCTCAGTGAATTTTTTTCACTCTTTTTTTTTTGCGCTCTTCCTGCAATCCCGCACCAGTCGAGCTGCGTAGAGAAGGCCAAAGGCGGGTCCCCTTATGCAGGCAGCTCCAATCAGTCCCAGCGTTTGAGAAAATAGCTACTCGTATACCCCACGCTGCAAGCGAGCCACTCGAGACCACTTGAGAAAAAGACAGGCAGTTCGAATGAAGCGGATAGGTGTAGGGAGTATCGTGCTGGAGGTCTATTGGTGCAGGGGAGTGGTCAGATGGAGCCACGTCGGCATGGAGGGTGGTTGGACAGTCTGGACAGTCTAGACAGGTTGGACAAGTTGGGCAAATTGGAGCCGAGGATTCACAAGTTTCTTGGTAGTTTTCGGACAAACCGTTGACGGGCAGAATGCAAGTTGTATCACACGGGACAAAACGAGGGAAAAACGAGGTGATGTTCCTAGTACAAGTGCATATGTTGGAGCGCGAGTTTGTGTGCGCCTTGTTTGCGCCTTGTTTGCGCCTTGTGAGTGCTCGTACTCGTGAATGGTGCCCAACGCAACGCAGTGGGACGGTAGCTTGTGCTCGTGCTCGTAGCTTGTGCTCGTATCTCAGCAGGATGAACAAGGGCCGGGTTAGTCAAAGAAGAATGCACAGAAAGCAACACAAGAGAGGCAAAAATAATGCAGCCGGGTTGATAGGCTGTCATTGGGTCCACCAAAATATTCATTTTCTATCTGTTGACCCAGCCGGGCAAGTATCCATTCATTGTCCATCTCGTTCAGCTGGGGAAGCAAGTCAAAGTCAGCCGCAGGACGTCATTGGGTCCAACGTGTAGACGGGCCGGTCGGGAAAGCCCACGAGGACGAGTACTCCGTACTCGATGGAATCTGGAGAAGAAACCTCGGAAGGACGACTCGTGTTGTGGAAGGTGTTCATAGGGGCGAAAGTGACGGAATGCCTATGCCTGGTCCCAGTCCCAGTCCACGTTTGTAGGGACCACGGTTCCTGAATTGGCTCAGCGGTGCTATAGCGTACAGGGTGCGTGAACAGTGCAGGAGTGGAGAATGAAGGAAGCAAATAAAAGAAGAATACGGAGCATTCGTAAGATACAGAGAACGGAGTAGTAGAAAAAAAGGAGAAAGAGGATGCCAGCGAAAAATGGGGGTCTACGAAATCTCGACAGGGAAGGAGGGGGAGGGGACGGGCTGCAGGGAAGGAGCCAGCCATCGTGAGCCTGTCAAAATGAGCGCTCCTTCCGCCGACGGCACGCTGCTGTGAGTTGTTTTACACCTTGCACCAAAGTCGCGTGTCTGGTGCAGGTTGGCTACGTGGCGCCTTCCACGCCTGTCGGCGACTGGCAAGACTGAGGTCGGCCGGCAGTGTGAATTATATTTTTTAAATATTTATTATTTTTAAATATTTACTCTTATTTAATTTAAATATATTTATTCTTCTTTTTCTTCTTCTTCTTCTATGTATCGACAGACGGTGAGGTACGAGAAATATCTATACTTCCAACAGTACTCAGTACTCCATACTCGAAATGCAATGGCCCGACATTGTTGCACTGCAGGGCTCCAACAACGCCGTGCAAGACGCCATGCGAAAGACGGCTAACTCATACAGAGTACATCACAGGCACAAGCTAGTAGTAGCAGTAACTAGCTTCCTTCCAGGGGCGGTTGGGCGGGTGGAAACTTCACCGCATGCATGCATGGCCGTTCTTTGGCTGTCTGTCCGGCCTGCATCTCTGCCAAGTCAGGCATCAATGAGGGCCCTGCGGGATAACACATGAGCACGTCATAGGTCGAGCTCACCTGGGGCGAATATCCTTTAAGACGGTTATTCTTCTGTTCTACGAGTACGAGTATGAGTAAATACGGAGTAAATACGGAGTATGGAGTACTCATACAGGCCCCATCCGGCGAGGAAGTGGACCAGCTGGCCCAGAAGCGGTGTGACGCCGTAATGCACTGAACTTTGCGGTGAAAAAAAAAAACTCTGCGACGGATCCCCCATGGATGCCCCATACACCAAGTATCTTATCTCACTGCAACCGTACTCCGTCGACAAGCGAAGATCTAAAACTAAACAAGAAGGAAATACCGCGCGATCGTCGGTGGAGGCTAGATATCTTACGACGTAAGATACTCCGCGTACGACGTAATCATCCATGACCGAGGGCCAGAGACAGGGCCGGCCATGACCTTGCTGGGCTGCCCCATCCCTGCCGAGGCCGTTCATCAGCCTTCCCTGCTCATCACACAAGCTCCAAGCCCACCGTTCACGACATGTTTGAATGTTTATATTGCCCTATTCGATAACACGCGGCTCCAGATGAGCAAAATACGCAGCACGCAGACAGGAAAAAAAAGACAAGACAAAAAGACAAAGAGACAAAAAAGGAGTAAATGGTTATTATAAGAGCAGCTCGCATGGCGTAGACAACGAGAACGAGAGCACAAAAAAAGAGAGAGGCACGAAAGCGTGAAAACGTGAAAAAAAACGTACGGGAGTAAAAGCACGAAAAAAAGACATGCCGCCACGGAGCAGACGCCAACGCCCAACAGCCTCTCAAACGATGTAAGCACATATCTCCAAGAGATGGCTGAGCCCAAGAAAGTCGCCGGAGGGCAGAAAGAGGGGACAGTAGTGAAAAGGGAAAAGCGAAGAGGAGGTCCCACGTTCGGTTCCTCCGCCCACGTCGCCATCCCCGCCCGAGATGCAGCGGGAGACAGGGGCCGGCAGAGTCCATGTCGTAGAGAGCGTGCGGACAAGCACCAGTCCATTCCCGCCCCCCCTCTCTCTCTCTCTCCTCCTTCCTCCACCCTGGCGGGTGCATGTGTGTCCAGTGTGTCCAGAGCTTCGGATCGATACAGCCAATACCCGCGTTGCGCGTTTCGTGCATGGTCCGCCACCCATCTACCAGCTTGCCGGTCCATTTCGTTCCATAGGCCCGCGCCCATGCTGATCACATGGCCATCTCCGCTTGCAGCTTCCGAAGCTCGGCCTCTTCGTCGTCTTCCTCCTCCTCCACTGCCTTCTTGACTGTGTTTGTTAGTACTGAAAAAAAAAGTAAAATGGCAGGCAAGGGCAACCAAGACGTACGCTCTCCGTTTGCTGCCGCTGGCAGCCGGTGCACTGCATCCGATACAGGCACCGCACCTGTTCCCAGCATCTTCTCGTCCAGCTGTTCCTGCTGCAACTGCTCCAGCTCGTTCTCCAGCTCCGAGTCGTCCACCACTTCGCCCACCGTGTTGCTCGTAATGGCGTTGACGATATCCTCGCTGAGCTGGTTCTGCTCGTTGATGTTGTCCCTGTGCGGTCAGTATGGTGCATATCAAATATCGTACAAAGCCAGAAACACATACATCGTCGCGTCCACCTTCTCCGGCGTCAGGTCGCCGTGGATCTGCTTCATCGCCTTGGCCGCCCGCTCTATCGCCGCCAACGTCTCCCGGTTGATGTTGGCCGACTCAATCGCGTTGACCTGCTGCTCGAGCGTGCCTATCTGGGCCTGTGTCTGCTCCAGCGTGTGCTCGAGAGCCTTCTTGCGTCGCAGTGCCGCCTTGGCCGCTGTCGTCGTTAGCACTTTATGTTTTTGTCTTCTTTTCCTTCACTCACCATTCTTGTTGGTCGTCACGTTCTTCCGTGCAATGGCGTCCTGCTGGTCCATCTGCTTCTGCAAATGGTCCTCCCGCTTCTGCAGCATCTCCAGCTGCGACCGCAGCCCAAGAATGGCATTCTTCGGCGTATCTTTCCGCTTCTGCGCAGCTCCGCCGCCAAACCAGCCCCAGACGCCCGACATCGTGGTGTATGGCTATATGATCAACAGCTGGATAGAAGACAAGGAGGGGTAGTCCGCTCCTCTAATCTAGAGCAGGGCAGCAGTGCGGCAAGATCCAAGACAACGGTCGCAGCGCTACCAAGTTTCGTCTCGTCGGGAGCTGGCGGTTGGTCCGCAGTGATTCGAGATGCGGAACGGGTCTCACGGGCCGCGGGCTGTGGCTTGCCTGGGATGGCAGGACTCGATTCTGGTTTGCCGTAGTTTCTCGGGAAAATCTTGGCACGCGGTCAGGCTCTCTTTCCGAGCAGACAAGATCGCCAAACAGGCTGCAAATACAGTCGCTCCTGTGCTCTTCTCGATGGCGCTCAATATGGTTCGCTTGTGCCGTCCGGCGATGGCGTGGACCAACGGGTTGGGAGAATGGGGAAGGGCTCTTGAGGGGGAGGCGAAGATAATGATGATGCAAGTTGCGGCGTTATGTAGGCTGCCACTAAACTGAGACCACGTGCCCGGCAAACTGACCAGGAACCCGCCATATGGAATTAACCGATTATATTACTCACGTGACTCTCTCGCGGACGTAGCCGGGCGGCCGCTTGGCTCGCCACCCTTTGCATGTTCTCTCACTTCTTGCACTAAGACACCTGCCAGCTTGTCGATGCTGCCCTGATACGCATGCCTTCGGAGCATTTTCGTCTCTCGAATGCAGTCGATCCCTATTTAAGGGCCATCTATTTTTTTCAAATTCATTGTCTGAAAAAAAAAGAGAAGGCATGTCGAATGGACCAATACCGTCTCAGCTATGTCTTCTCTCCGACTTGCATCTGAAGCAGAAAGGTGATAAAGTCAGGTTTCTTGGATGGTGAAGCTTCCCTTTTGCTCTTTGAAAATAGGAATGCCCGTTCGCTTGTCTGGCGGCAAAAACTGCCTGTCCATGACGATCTTGGGCACAAATCTGCGGCTGACGGAAAAAACAACTAACATGTGCACATTTCTCGTGGTCCCAGCGTCATGGCCTATTCTGTTGAGTCGGGCGTATTGACGCTCATGCATGAACACCCTCGGACATCGCGAGATAGTGCACGGGTGGACGTTCGACTGCTTCTGGAGCTGCTGACGGCAGAGCAAGTGCAGGTGGGCGAATGGGTCAATGTGATTGGAGATGTTACGGCTATCAGGCCGACCTCTGGAGAGTCCGTGGGCAGAGATGTGCATGTCCGGGCACTCATGCTCTGGTCGGCAGGGCCACTGGACATCCAAAACTATGAGCATCGCTTGAACAGCTGGGGCAAACAAAAGAAAGGCGCTTGATAAGCGATTCTTTCTTTACGCTTTCGAGTACACAAGACATCGGAAACACCAACAGTCCCAGCAGACAGCCTATCACCAAAACCACTCTATTATCCTAGTTCACCACAGCGCTGTGTAATGTCTACACGCTTGATGTCGTCCATTTCCGGTCCTCAGAATTATTTTCTTGTGCTACTTCGCTTCGGGACGAGCCGTTTCGATCGACAGCACAGGCAATTCGGTTGGCAAACATGGACCATCTTTCTCCCAAGACCAGCACAGATTCCATCTTCACTCTTGGGCACTTGCTCGGGCACTTGCTTGGGCACCATTGCAGCGTTACGTCTCTGTTTGCAGGAAAGGGCACATTGTACGACGAGAAATGGAAGGAAATTGCAAAGTGCATGATGGATACACAGTGGTACCACAATGCGGAGCATAGATACAGAGTCGGAAATGCAAACATCTTCCAGTGAATCCTGCACAAGTAACCGCTATCTTCCCCTCGGCTTAGCGTAACAGCTCGTGATTTCCGTAAACATAGAGCAAAAGAGCGACTGGAGGTACATGTTGAAAGCCAGCTACTTTTCCGTTCTCTGTTCTGTGTTTACTCGTACTTTCCGGGATAGGGCTGCATCCTATTTTTCACCCTTACGGATGTGCTCAGTTTCAAAGGCGGTCGCCGTGGTAGGTGCTGGGATCGCTGTACCAGTAGGCATGACGGGGGTCATGGGGGGGACGGTGGGATCCGCGTGTGTATCGGTGCTGACCGTGACTACTGCTGCTGCTCCCATGCAGATAGCCCTTGCCGCTGGGCGGGATGAGCACAGGTATGTGAAGCGGGCGTTTGAGCTCCGCAGGATCAATGCCTGCCAGGGCACAGCGCTCTCTCGTCATCTGGTCCCACTTCTCGCTGGACTCTCTGCAAATATCATCGATTTGGTCCTATTGAGTAGGGGTAGAAATGATCAGCGCCCAGACTGACAGAAACAAGGCATGAATACTTGCAGAGTGCTTACATCGGTTAAACATTCTCCTTCTGTGACGATGAGAAACCCGTCCTCTCCCTGGGGTTGATGTTAGTTTGACCGTATTCACATATATGTTACAGGGGAGATTCGCAGTACGTCTTTCGTGTATGGCCGGACGGTTGATTCAGGGCCAAGATACAAGTGAAGACGGGACGTGATAACCTTGCGGTGGATATCTTTATTAGGGATCCAGTACTTGTTCACGGACTGGGATCGAGACTGGGACATGTTTGATGTTGGGCCAGCAAGACGAAGTATAGTAGCAGAGGCAAATGCAGTGGTTTCTAGCTGGCCTTGTCGACATCCAGAGGCGGACGGCCCCGTCTATTTATACGTTGCCTGGACGTTTTAAAGAAAGTGACCATACCTGCCATGCCTGCGGTATAATCCACTTTGATTGAGCGCTGCATTGCATGTGTAGATAGAATTTTTTCTTCTTTTTTTTTCCCCTTTTTTTCGTTTTTTGACATGACGTAAATAACTCAAATGTGTATGATGTAGCCGTTCTAGAAAGTCAACAGCCAGGTTCGGATGTTGTAGATATCGTATAAACAGACAGCCCTGTTTTTTTAGTGTGTACGCCATTTCGCCTCACATTTTTGAATGGCAAAGGAAGCAGAGATCGGAGAACAAATTGCCACATTTAGTTTCCATGGCTATCCGGATCCATAAAACGGGACACTAACACTACAGGGTTCAGAGGATAAACACCCACAGAGTGATGAAGGTGATCTCTGCAGAGGGAGGAAGCCTTGTATGACTACGGAAGCGGCAAGTGGCAAAAGTGGTCACAAGAGACGTGAAAGTGAGGCTGTAGTATCATTCTGAGGCGATCCCGATTTTCGTATCTGTGCTTTCCTGTCTTCATCTAGATGGCTCGAGGACGGAACGAAAAACGAAAAACAAAGAACGAAAAAGATCTGGCTGCCGAGCCACCCGGTGCAAGTGGTCGCACGGCCTGATGCATCGGAACAGGCCAGAACATGGGCCGTCTCGGCCACCGAGAAGATGAATGGTTTCCGTGTGATTTTGGTGCCCGTGAGAGGCTTGAAAGTGAAACTGTGAGCACTTGTGTATTTACCCCTGTTTCGTGCATCCCGAGGACGAGCCAATAAAGACGCATAGTTCAACGATAATACACGGTCTTGGCCGAGGCTGTTGGGTAGTAGACCGGGCGGCCCAGAGGCCTGGATCACATTGCTCCGCCCGGCACTTACTGGCAGATATATACTATATAGTAGAACGGAGCATGGAGGATGGTGTGACAAGAAGCGAGATGGATTCATAACTGTAATCAGTGGGACCATATGGACCAACATCCGCTGTTTTTCGTCGTATTTCAAGGTTTCCGGGAGGTTGCCTAGGCTATTGGGGCAGACGACGGACAACAGCAGACGGGCATGTGCTATCTGTTGCTAAAAGAAATGACTACCCTGTACGGAGTACTCTGTGCCTGAGGTGTCATATTTTCAACACCAGACGTCCCCTTTTGATTCCGAGATTCCAGCAAACAGGAATCGAAGATGCAGGTGCTATACCGAAGACAGCATTGTCCCCATGCCAAGGGCCTATCTTTGGCTTTCGGTAGCATGCGGTAGCAATGGAGAGTGGTATTTTCTGGTTGCATGAATTAGAAAGTTTATAAAAGGAAACGCCCAGGTCGCCTTGTCGGTTGTTTATGCAGGAGTCTCGTATGCAAGATTTGAGAAATGATGGAGATGAATTCATGCCTTGCGTCTCTTGCGGCCAACCCTGCAGGGATCGCAACCACAACCATGCTGACGTCGTCCTTGTCTGGAGCAAAGTGGATTGGCACAGTGGTGACGGATGGGGGGGGGAAGACCTTCCAACGACGTCATAATGGAGATCGTTCATGTATCTCTCCGCATTTTTTGGGTGGGTGGGTACATCGGATGGGCACCTGACAGGTTCTGACCCATATAAGCATATCGCTATAGACGACAGAAGACATTTAAGCGGAAGAGATAAACGAATAAATAATAAAAGAAAAGAAAAGAATAAAAGAGACTGAGTAAGCCGGCAACAGCAGATTTGCGCGCTCCTTCCACGCCGCCTCCATTTCGATCATCCTCCTCGCCAGCATTTCTGGACAAAGCCAAAAACCTGCGCGACCGCGACCACGACGACGCACTGCGCAGCAGGCAACGACATTAAGCCAGAAAGAGGAGCCCGGGCCTACGAGCGGTTTAGCTCTGTTCTTCGTCGGTAGACGACGCTACCCTGACCCACACGCATTTTCCCACCCGCCTTCCGTCGTCATCAGGAGGACAACTGGACGCAGGAAAGCCAGAGAGGCCGAGGACAGGATCTCAACCACGACCGCGTGCGACCTTTTTCTTTCTGTTTTCTTACCAGAATCGTTATTCGATGCCGGAAGACGCTGCGTAATAGCCCAAACCCTGCAGATTGCCACCATCGGAAGCCCTGTCCAGTCAAGAATCGACAGCCTGTCGAAGGCGAAGCGCCGAAACATCCAGGAGTTGAAACACATCCAGCGGATGCCAACAGCCCCCCCTATTAAGGTATGTTCGAATGTGATTTGGTGATTTGGTCGCCTGCCACCCTCTTCCCTTGGCGCCGTTGTCGAAGGTCCTCAGCCGAAAGTCAGCAGTTGGACGACTCCTACACGGCCGGTAGAATGCATTGTCATTCGTCCCCAGAAGGCCTTGTAGGAGAGGGCAAAAAAAAATGGATGATAGGCGAGCAAATAGCAGCGCTTGAATCTAGGTCCCCACCCTCCTTTTCGCATGGCTTGGCCGTTCCGCCGTTGACACATTCCATCTATCCCCAGGACGACCCATTCCTGACGATTTTGTATTTACGCAAGACGAACGACCGGATCGTGCAAGTGATTGACTGACGAGAGACGAGAAAAGGCAAAGAACAAGACGAAGACGAGGACGAGAACGAAGAACGAGGAACGAGGAACGAAAACGAGGAACGAAGACGAGAAGACGAGGAAACAGGCGAGACAACTGAACACCCCTCCACGCAACCTTCACACAAACACAATGAGCCTGGCTGGGTCTGCACCGCTTCCCAGCGGCGGCAGCAGCCAAGGCCCCGTGCTGGCGCCTCCGTTTGAACCCATCCCAACGGCGTCGTCTGCCAAGGAGCCTGCGACCGGTAGCGGCGACGACAAGAAAAAACACAAGAAGCGCGGCTTATTCGGTTTCGGCAAGAGGAAGGGCGACGAAGCCACCAATCCGGCCTTGTTATCTGCCTCGTCGGCCTCGACACCAACACCCACAACAGGATCCGTTCCAGTAGCATCGCCGCGAACGGCTTCGGCTGCCATGGTTGCCCCTCCTACGACCCCCGGCGGAACGGCAGCGGCTCTACGGAAGCCAATCTCGACATCCACATCGCCGACACAAATGGACCCGCTGAGCACGAGCATGACCAGCGCCGGTAGTGGACCCTCTGGCTATGGTTACTTTGTGCTGCCGGCTTCTCCAGGCCGCAGTGTGGCCGGGCTGTCGTCGTCGCCGCGGGTGTCATCGCCGGCCGGTTCGCAGATCTTTGAGCGCGACGTGCAAGACAACAACATGCTGGCGCCCAATTCGCCGGCCATTCCGTCGCACATCAACACAGAAAACTACATTCCACCAGTGTTGGATGCATCGTCGGAGGCCATCACAGACGGCCACCTGGACCCGGACTCGGTGGAGATTATCACGCACGCACACCACCAGCCAGCCGTGCTGACCGTAGCCGGCCTCAACAATGCAGCCGGAGCGGCGGCGCCAGTGGCGTCGAGCGCAGCCAGTGGTGTCAGCACGGGCGCCTGGGTCGACGATGTGGCCAGCAGCTTTGGGGACAAGGACGACAGCGCATCCAATTACGGATCGTTTGACACGACGGATGTGCGTCGGCTGAGTTTTATTTCGTTTGCTGACGTAGTATTGGCCGAGCATCAGCAGCAGCACCAGCAGCAGCAGCAGCACTTGTCTGTGGGTGGAGGCAGTGGAGCAGGAGCAAGTGTGGGCATGGGCATGGGCATGGGCATGGGCATGGGTTTGGGAGTGGGTGCAGGTGCAGGTACAGGTGCCGGCGCGGGGTCTTCTGGGCGCGAGTCGCTGCAGCGGGCTGGGCTGACGAGCTTGACGACGTTGGGAGCGGCGTTGAACCGATCGCCGTCGCCGATGCGGTCGCCGACGGCGACGACGACGACAGGAGGGCTGGGAACGAGTCCACCGACGAGCAAGAGCGGGTCGGTCAAGGGATTGGAGTTGTCACCGCCGAGCCGCAAGGCGACGATGGGATCGACGTACTCGTCAGCGATGGGATCGCCGACAATGTCGGCAGTGGGCACGACAGGCAGCGGCGGACTGCTGGGCGGCGAGCTGGCCGTGGAGACGATGACGCAGGCGTTGCGGCGGACGGGCAGCGGTGATCTGAGCGGAGTGCGGAGCATGCCGCAGAGCCCGATTGAAGGGTCGTTGCGTTAAGGGCCGGCGAGAGGAGAAAGGGAGAGGGCATCAGAAAATAAGAAGACAGGGTGCTTTCTCTCCCGAGACTGATTTTGTTGTCTCTTTTTTTGTTCTGTTTGGTTGATTGGCTCCTGTTGGGAGTTTGATTTTGGACTTGCTCGCTTGGACGTGTTTTCTCTTTTCTTTTCTTTTCTTTTCAGCTCCGTTGGAGCACGCACGATACCGATACCGATTTGCCAACACAAGGATGCGGAGAGCAAGATACGACAGACGTCTACGAGGGATGGAAGCTGCCGCCTTGGACCGTCTGTTGTTCCTCTTTTTTTTCTCGACCTTTCTGTCTCCTTTTTTCTCGTCATTTTTTGTCTTTTTGCCTTTTTGTCTTCGTCTTTCCATTGTCTTCTTATACCTCTTGTTAATTCTTAGTCAATGTCTACACCTTTCACGGTCGAGATTTTTCCGGTGCAGCTGACCTGCGTCCTCAGCCCAAGCGGCAACTATGCCGCTCATTGGGTATCAACACAGGCAGATGCCGTTCATGCTAGGATTTGTGGTGTCATGGAACAGGGAACAGGCTGGCACGGCACGGCAGGCTCGCTTACCTTTTCGCGAATCAGCACAGCCAGAGCCAATCCAAAATTGTGCCTTGCTTGCCTTGTTTTGTCTCTGTCAGACCATTTTTATTTTCGTATAAATTCCTGGACGGTCTTCCATAATTCATACAACAGACTGCAAGATCCATTGATTCTATACTTTCACTATGGACACAGCCTGGGACTTATCGTGGAAGCGCTTTCCATACAAGCCTCTCGATGCTTCTCGCAATACGATTCGGGTTCTCTCCTTGGAATCTTTCAAGCCTGGAGACCTGCGCCTTATCCTAGAGGAAGTATCATTGGACGACTGGAAGCCGGAATATACAATATTTCGCTCGGAATGTCCAGCATCCTGGGACAGCGAACGGGTGAACAAGGAATGGCACCAGAAACAGAGCTCTGGGAAACAGTCCGACCTGGCCTCAGACAAGGACGGCGCTTTGGATAGATTTGTCTGGGGTGACTACATTGCCCTCAGCTATCGATGGGGGAATTTTGAAGAGACAAAAGACGTCACAATCAACGGAGTGCCCGTGACCCTTATAAAGAGCCTGGCCCTTACTTCGGGCTATATTGCATCGAAAGGCTACAAGATCTGGGTCGATGATATCAGCATCCATTACGAAAACATCGCCGAGCGGAACGCACACATTAAGCGGATTCGAGACATCTACGCCCAGTCACAGCTCACTTTTGTGTGGCTCGGGCCCAACGAAGAATACAATGAAGAAGACACAGACCTGACGTCGCCGATGGAGCGTGCCTTTGATGATATTTTCCGTTGCCATTTGGTTCTGGTGGGCCACGACAGACAAACGCTGGAGGCCATGTTGGGGGTCGACGTGAAGACATGGGAATCCAACCATACCCATGCAAGACTTGCGTTTTTTCCTTTCGACAAGGAGTTGTTGTATTTTGATCAGTCGGACGACGACAAGGAATTCAAACGCCCTCATTTTCGCCAATTCATCGCTACGGCTCTCCTGCAACTAGTTCGCGATCCGTACTGGACACGTCTATGGATCATCCAGGAACTGGCCGTCTGCTCGTCCTTTTTGGTCAGATGGGGCGATTCCCACATCAACTCGGAGTTGCTCTTGACGCTCGCCGAGATCTTTTGCAACAAGATCTTGGACGACGGCTCTCTGCCGCCTCAGCTGGTGAGCGAGCTATCGCCCAAGCTGCATTTGATCAATACGATTGGACAGTGGCGGAAATCAGGCGTCTTTCAGAAGCGAGAGGACGGCCTGGAGGGCGCGGCCTTTGCTGATTTGTGTGGCATGGCACGATCGGCACAGTGCATGCTTCCCCAGGACAAGGTCTACGGACTGCTTGGCCTGTTGCCTCGGGCTCTTTCAGACCAGGTCACAGTCGATTACGAGCAGGACATGGCCACGATCCAGTCAGCCTTCACGGCATTGGTTCCTGCAGCTCAGGAGATCTGGGCCACAGAAGACTCCAGTCTCGCAGACAAGCCCATGTATGTCGTGCAGGACGTGCCGGGAAAGAGAAAAGGGCTCGTGGCCACGCGGAAAATCGCAAAGGGCACGCGGATTCTTTCCGAAAAGTCCATCCTCTTGTACGGGCCCATGGGCGTCCAAATGCTGGAGGCCTGCATCCGCATGCAGGTCGAAGAGCTCAGCGAAGACAAGCGACAGGCCTTTCTGGCTCTGCACAACATTTTCCCGTACAAGAATGACATGGAGCAGTACATGGGGATCATTCGCACAAACGGGCTGCCCGTGGATTGCGACCTGTTCGACGGAGGCATCTTTCTGGAAGCCTGCCGCATCAATCACGCCTGCGACAACAACGCCCAGAAGAACTGGAACAACCGGATCCAACGACACACGGTGCAGGCCATGCGCGACATTGACGAGGGCGAAGAAATCACCATCTCCTATCTCTATCCGCTCAAGACGCGACAGGAACGGCAAAAGGCGCTCCAGGACAAGTTTGGCTTTGCCTGCACCTGTCATCTCTGTTCCTTGCCGCCGGCGCAGAGCCGGGAAAGCGACAGACGACTCACAGAGATCCGCCGCCTGGACGAGGTCATAGACAGCCTCAGCCCCCTCGAGGGTGTCTTGACGGATCCCCAGCAAAGCCTGCGGTACTTTGACCAACAGGTGCAGCTCTACCAGGAACAAGGACGAGAGGACGTTGGATTCGCGCAGACCCTGATCAATGCGGCCAATCTCGTCATTGCCAATGGAGACCTGGCACGCGGGCGCGTCCTCGAGGACTGGGCGGCGACGGTCTGGAAGACGACGATCGGCGAGGACACCACCCAGGCCATGGAGCAGGCCGCACTGGCTCGGAAACCGTCCAATGGCAAGACATACGGATGGGCTTCGCGGTGGAGGACGCACGTGCACGAAGTGCCGCAAGGTCTGGAGCCGAGCGTATTCCAGGACTGGCTGTGGAAACGAAAGGAGCCGAGAGACCTGGAAGATTTGCTGATGGGAGACCCGTTCTGGAAACGAGGAAGGATGCCAACGGCTTTTGTCCAGCCGGCGGATCTGCGAAACACAACGACATTTTTCCGGTTTGCAGACCTCCCCAACAAGGAAGACAAGAATGCCGACTTTTACATGGGAAGGAATGCAGAAACATGTCAGCCGCGACGTCACTGGTGCTTCCTGGGCGAGATTGTGAGCATCCACAGCGGAAAACGTCTCGAGCTGAGGCTCAAGGATGCTGGCGGCGAGATTGCTTCTCTGTACTTTTGCACAGACAAGCAGGGCAAGGAAGTGGAGCCTATCCAGCTGCAGAAGAAGTACACAGTCGCCCTTCTCTACGCCAGCCGCCACGTATTTTCGCCTGAGAGGCTGGGCATCCAGCATGAGGACCCTCGGATGATCAGGGTAGGAGTGTCTTATATGGCCGATGATTCTGATGACTAATAAAATGGGACGGCAGATATTTCCCATCTCGTTGAACCACTTGCTGGCATTGAACGGCCGGATCCAAAAGTTTGCAACCGAGACGGACGGCATGAAGACGTGTCATCGGTGCGGCAAGAAATCGGCTGATATGAAGGCGTGCAGCAAATGCTCGCTTTTCTGGTATTGCAACAAGGTGGGTGAATACAAGAACACAGCTGGTGGTTTACGCAGTCATCTAACGAGACAGACCTGCCAGAGAGCCGGTTGGAAGAAGAAGGGCCACAAGGCTGACTGTGGTATCCTTCAGGAACCTGATTTGCGAGGACTGTTTGTTTTTTCATGGGGCACATTCCTCACGCAAGCTCAGTTTCCTCTTCGGAACGCATGAGGAGAGTCTTATACGGGAACGTTCTCTTTAATTCATCTCACCCCTGCCGCTAGTTATTAGTATCAACCGTGCAGCCTTCCTAAGCTTAGTCCTAAGAGTCAGACGGTTTTCTTTTTCCTCCTCTTTTTCTTTTCCTCTTTTCTTTTCTTCTTTTCTTGTCTTCTTGCCACGTTCCTCGTATTCTAAGCGGTCTGAATATTTTTGATCCAACCTGCAGCTCGAGGCGGTCAGAGCTCCGCCTTATCTGTTGATCTTATAAAATCTTGCAAAGAATTTGTTGGCCCTGGCCATGACGAGTATGACAGGGTACACCAGGGCCAGTCTGTCCAGCTAGCCAGCCAGCTAGCCAGTCATCCAGGCCATGGTGGTCTTTTTCTGACCCAACACAATGGTAAAAACAGCCGTCTTACTGACCACATGTCGGCGACGGAGCGGCTCCGAGTGGCGACCGGGGTCCACTTTGAATTCCGTCGCCCCCTAATAGGCCAAGACCTCTCTAAAAGCCCTTCTCAGACCCTTTTGGTTCAAATTTTTTGCGCCGGCTAGCAGCCAAGAAAGGAGCACCACCGATCCTCGGCCAAGACGCCCCTCAAGTAATCCCACGTTTGGGATGCTCTTCGGGTCTAGTCCGCCTCTGAGTGGAGTGCAGCCAAGGAGGCAGGAAAAAGAGGTGTAGCATGGCGGGCGAATCGCGAAGCTTGTTTTTGCTGTCCAGCCGTTCTTTTGGCCGTTCCGGTCCCCTATCACCGGCTTCGGGCTGAAAAGCGGATGTCGATCCGGCAAAGGACATGTTTGGTGTGCGGATTTGCTAAAAAGCCATGTGTCGCCCGGGTTGATCTGCCTGATCTTCTGGATCTTCCTGGATCTTCGAGGATCTTCTGTCGTATTACCCGACCTTTGGCCAGATATGGACAGCCCTTTTCGTATACAAATACGATAGTCTAGACATTATACGGATACCCATTTCTCGTCCTTCTCGTCCTTCTCGTCCTTTTCGTCCTACTCATCTTCTCATCTACTCATCTGCCATGTCCGACCCGGAAAAGGCCGTGGCTGGCCAGTCTGAGCCAGGCCCGGACGAAAAGCAAAAAGCGCCCGAGATCGTCGTCGACGACACATCCAAAGAAAAAGAAACACATATGACCGCAGACGAGGTCGGCCCCAATCCACGCGGGTCCCAGGAATCGCTGTCGTCGTCGACGTCGTCGGGCGAGGAAGAAGAAGACGAGGAAAGGAAAAACAACAGCCAAACCCGGCGAACACGCAGCAACAGCCATGTCGGCAGCGTGGGCGAAGGTGGAGGTCTGGCGCCCATTGCCACCGTCAACACGCGGGCCTCGCAGGTCTCGGAGCACCTCTCGTCTCTGGGCCCCGACACGCCAGCCCAGCCGTGGTCGTCGTATATTGAGATCCCTGACGAGTTCTACGACCGTGTGCCCCCACGCCGCAAACTGGCCATTGTCGCCCTGCTGTCGTACTGCTCGTTCCTGGCACCCATTTCGAGCACGACCGTCTTGACGGCCATCTCCAACATTGCCTCTGAATACCACACCACCGGCACCATCATTGGCATCAGCAATGCCCTCTACATGCTCTTCATGGGCATCTCGCCCCTCGTCTGGGGTCCCATGAGCGAAGTCTGCGGCCGTCGCTGGATCATTATCAGTACGCTCTTTCTCTTTTGCGGCTGCAGTCTCGGCACGGCGCTGGCGCCCAACCTCGCGGCCTTTTTCATCTTCCGCATTCTCACGGCCTTTGAGGGCACGGCCTTTATCCTCGTCGGCTCGGCCTCGCTCAGCGACATCTACCGGCCGACTGAGCGTGCTACGGCCATGGGCTGGTTCTTGTCGGGGACGCTGTTCGGGCCGGCCTTTGGCCCCTTCATCGGCGGCATCATCGTGACCTACCGGTCGTGGCGGGTCATCTTTTACCTGCAGACAGCCTTGGCCGGACTGGCACTGGTAGCGGCGACGGTGCTGCTGCCCGAGACGATCCACCGGCGCAAATGGGACACGCTGACGGGCCACAACGCCGTGGCCAAGGCGCGGGTGCTGTGGTCGATGATCAACCCGATGCGGGTGATCCGGCTGTACGTGTATCCGAACGTGATCACGGCCGGCATGGCGTCGTCGTCGCTCGTCTGGAACCAGTACTCGCTGCTGACGCCCATTACCTACGTGCTGAACCCGCGCTTTGGCCTGACGACGCCCATGCAGGCCGGCCTGTTTTATCTGGCGCCCGGCTGTGGCTACGTCACGGGCACGTTCTTTGGCGGCCGGTATGCTGACCGGGTGGTCCGGCAGTGGATTGTGCGCCGGGGCGGCGTGCGCGTGCCGGAAGACCGGCTGCGGTCGGCGCTGCCGTTTATGGGGATTGTCATTCCAGCATGCATGCTGGTGTACGGGTGGGCAGTACAAAAAGCGGTGGGCGGGATCCCGCTTGTGGTCATCCCCATGTTCATCCAGGGTGTGGCTCAGCTGTTCTGTTTCCCGAGTCTCAACACGTATTGTCTGGACGTGATGCAGTCACGCGGCAGCGAAGTGATTGCGGGCAACTACTTTGTGCGGTACCTGTTTGCGGCACTGGGGACAGCCGTTGTGCTGCCGGCGGTTGAGACGATCGGGGTGGGCTGGTTCAGCACGATCAGTGCCTTTTTCTTGGTGGCGAGTGCGGCGGCGATGACGGCGACGGTGATCTGGGGCCGACAGTGGCGGGAGCGGGTGGATGCATGGCGATACAAGCGGCGCAAGGCCGAGTATGAGCGGGCACAAGCGGAGCTGAACGCACGAGCGGTTGTTTGAGGAAGAGGATTATTGATTATTGATTTTTGATTTCTTGATTTTCGAGTTGGAGTTTTTCGAGTTTTGAACTTTTGACTTTTTGGATACCATTTCACGAAACGAATAAACGAAACGTCTCGCACGCGTTAGAGTTGAGTAAGAGAATGGATCTCCATATCATACTCCGTACTTGTTGATATGCCATTGGGATTCCTTTTCCATACTCCTACTCGCCTTGAATCATGCCAGGATTGATGTCATGCCAAGACAACCAAGTCAGCCAAGGCGACTTGGCAACGGATGTGGACCAACACGGAGTAGACAACGGTCTCCGTCATAGCATCCCGGACAGGGAACACCTCCGTACGGAGAATCGTGCCAGCATCTCGAACCTGTAAGATACTCGTACCCTGTATTTTACGGAGTCTCGTAGGCGCTGGACCCATGATCCGACCTCGGCCCCACGTGACCTCTGGACCCTTATCGGCGACCGAGACCCACCCGCCACAGGCCCCCCTTGTGCAGTCTCGCCCCTTTTTCATGCCTCGCCCAATTCCTGGCAATCTCCCCGAGGCTATCCGCACTACGACACACGCTGTAGCAAGGAAAACCTGGTATGGTACTCCGTACTCCATACTCCGTAATTGGCTTGCAAATTGGGTCCGATCCTTTCATACACCGCAATGCGTGCAACGCGGAGACAACATGCATAAATCACAGGGGCGCCATTTGTATTGAATCGATTTGAATGATCTATTATGGGCCATATGGTATGAGTACTAATAGTAGGCTATCATTAGTGAGGGTACGGAGTACGAGTACGAATAAGTGTACGAGTACGAGTACGGAGTAAAATACGCCATAAGTACATAGCTGACGACGCTGTCAGCACGTGGGATTACGATATCAGGCGGCCGCTGTCCACGAATCCCGCGCGCTGCGTATCGCGATTACCCATTCACCCTGCACTTGCCGCCTGCTGTAGTAATGCTAAGCCAGAAAACGAGATTCTGGACGCGCTATCCTCTGCGACTGCCACACTGTGCGGGCTTCTCACATGCCCAGGGTTGCCCCTCCTCCCCTATTGATCCCTGGCCCGCTCCTTCCCCTTCCACTCTCTGGCATCTTGGAGGAACGAGTACTCCGTACACAGTAGGAATACTCCGTACTCGCCACTCTTATTGTGTGTACAGGGCAGGCGCGACCACGGAATCCTCCGTTCGTGCGCACCAGTCATACGAGTACTGTGTGTACAAACAAGAAACTCAGAAACCCTTGCACACCCCAACGTGTAGCAGAAAAACTGGGAAAGAACAAAGAACGGGTTCCTGCCGGTTTCTGTCAACCGTTTGGCCGCTCCTGCCAACACCCAGCACTTGTCACTTCTGCAACGCCAAATACTATTATTACAAGTACAAGCAATAAATAGAAAACAGCCCCTCGCGGCTTCCGCAATTAATCCTCAAAAGACCGCCCGCCCGGCCCCTTCCTCCACTCTGTTGTGTGCCCCAATTTCAAAACCAGCGGGTCTACTTTGACAGGGGGTTTGACAACCAAGCCAATCACAACTACCTGTCGCGAGGGCCTTCCACTAAGCTAGTGGCAACCAAGAATTTGGGTGGAGGACCTTCTTCGCTTCGCCTTCCTGACTCGTCTTTTTTTCCTCTCCTTTAGCGTGCGTGCTATTCCCTTTCCTTCGCTCGTTTGATTTCATTTTTCGGGTTTATTTTTTATTTTCCATTTTCCATTTTCCATTTTCTATTTGCCGTCTGTATCTTCCTGTTCGTATCTTTCCTCGTATCTTTCCTCTGTTCTCTTTTCCATTTTCTCTTTTCTGTTTTTTTTCCTTACACGAGTACGTCGCCTGTTCGTCATTCGTTCAGATCTGCCTTCGATTTTCACTTGAAGCTTGTCTGCTACTCCTTCTCCGACTCTTATCAGATAACAGACGGTCGACTCCATCTCACCACAGGCTTCTTTCGCTCAGCCTTCCATTGATTTGCGATCCTTCTGATCCTCCTTCCTCTGTTTGATGCGTTCGATTTAGCCTATCGCTGTCGCCCTTTCACCCGGCCAGCATAAAAGCTCGGTCTTCCCATTGGGCCTCGTGTTCGATCGTCTCTTTCATACAGTCCTTCACTTTCATGGAACAACAAATGGCCACTTTCAAGACTGGTGGCAGCTCCGCCAGCTCCACCTCCAGTGCCTCGGCCAGTCGTCGCAACAGTTTCGCCTACCTCGAGAAGCCCTCCGATACACCTGGTCTGTCCAGTTTTTCCAGCTTCGCCAGCCTTAAGGGTTTGTCAGCATCCCGCGTCTCTTTGCTGCCCATGCCCGTCGTCACCACTGCGGCCAACTCCGCCCTCGAAGTTGCCCGCTCTTCCTTCCGCTGGCTGCCCACATCCCACATCACTCTTCCTCTTCACTCTCCTATACCTCCATTTTCTCCGGGCTCGCCGCCTTCTCCTCGTCTGCGCGCCCTCTTCGGCAACTGCTTCTACCGACGTGTCATCGTCTGGGGAGCAGCCCTGCTCTCCTTCTTGATTCTGTCTTTGCTCGTGCGCCAACACCAGAATCCCGATGGCTTCCAAATACAACACCCATGGCAACAACAACCTCCGGCCAAGCCTGACCCGGAGGGCATTTGGTTGAACTACACACTGTATGTCTTCACTTTCCCCTTTCGAGTCTCACAAACTAAACATTTCTAGTCTCGACGGTTACTACAACGGTGTTCGCATGATCGTGCCCGCCTCACAATACCGGCCGCAGTTCCCCACTGCGGAGGAGAGCGAGATGGCTCGTCTGGAATTCACAAAGTCTGACAATGAGACCGACGAGACCGAGAATGTTGCACAGGTTGCCAAGAGAGACGAGACCGCTTCGCCTGCCGCTGCTGCCGCCGCTGCTCCCGCACAGCCCACTGTCGCCCCGGCAAAGGTCGCCCAGCCTACTCCAGTCCCCTACCGCCCGCAGCCAGACTACAACTCGTCCGCGTACCTGTCCAAGTACTACCCCGTGCAGCGCTGCTACCTGGATGCTGCTCGCAAGATCCCCGTCCCGGACCTGTGGGCCTACGAGGGCGTGCCCCAGGGCCAGCCCAAGCCACTCTATGGTTCGCACGAGCTTCTCGGCATGCGCGACGATGTCTGCTTTGACCGCTTTGGACGCTATGGGCCGTACGGCATGGGCTACAGCCGCGAGGAGGGTGGCATTGGCCAGGGCATGGACACTGAAAAGGAAGGAATCGAGGCTATCTGGTCTACGGGTGTCGGTAAGATCGACTACACCAACATTGACTGGGCTGTTGCCCAGAAGAACTGCTACGAGGCGAACAAGGAGCGCTTCGTCGATGTTCCCGAGCAAGTTCACGGCGCTACCGAGTACCCCAAGGTGAAGAACACCAAGCGTGACGTTTCCGAGACCGCCGAGTCCAACGCGACGACCGAGGAGTCCACCAAGGCGGCTTCCAGCCTCGAGAAGCTGCAGCGTACCGCCATTGTCGTTCGCTGCTACGCCGGCTTCAAGTGGACTCCCCACGCCGTGCTGAACTTCCGTGCTCTCGTGGCCGAGCTGTCTCTTCAGTCTGGCGGCGAATACGATGTCCACATTCTGCTCCACGTCCGCGACGAGAGCCTGCCGGTCTGGGCCGATGCCGAGACCGCTGAGCAGTTCATTGCTGACAACATCCCGGCTGAGTTCCGCGGCCTCGTTTCCACATGGTCTGTGGCCCAGATGCGCGTGCTTTACCCCAGCATGTTCAACCAGCCGGCTTTTGAGAACCCGTCCGGTGCCGATATCCACGGTGTCTACCGCTCACCGCATCTGGCCCTGCAGCACTTTGCTCAGGTTCACCCCGAGTACGACCACTACTGGAACTGGGAGATGGACATGCGCTTCCTCGGCAGCTACTACGAGTTCTTTAACCGCCTCGACAAATGGTCTGCTGCGCAGCCCCGTCGCCGCATCTGGGACCGCTCCTCCAAGTACTACATTCCCGCTTTGCACGGCTCCTGGGACGACTTTACCAAGCTTGTCGATTCTGAGGCTCACGAAGCTGGTCGCCCCTCCATTCTTGGCGAGGTCTTTTATGCTGGCCGCACGACCACACGCGACGAGGAGCGTGGAATCTCGCCCCTTCCGCAGGGATGCGAAGGTGCTACTCTGAGCCACTACGACCGCCAATCTCCCGATGTCAACAGCACCGAGCCGACGACTAGCCGCCATTTCTTCGCTGACCGCAACAACAACTACACCAACATCCCTGCGCAATGCGGTGTGGGCGAGCCTGCTGACATCATCACCCTCAACCCCATGTTTGATTCCGAGGACTCTGGTTGGGTGTTCTCCAACGATGTCACCGGCTACAACCTCGACTTTGCCATCCCGCCGCGCCGGACAGCCATTATCACGGCCTCGCGTCTGTCTCGCCGTCTGTTGTTTGCCATGCACGAGGAGACTTGGCGTCTGCACCACGGCATGTTTGCCGAGATGTTCCCGCCTTCCATTGCTCTGCACCGTGGCTACAAGGCTGCCTATGCGCCGCACCCGGTCTACAGCGACCGCCGCTGGCCGCTGACGGCCGTGGAGAGTGCATTCAACGCTGGTCCTGACCACTCGTCTGGCGCTGGCCGCACCTCTCCCTTTGACCAGAGCAACGAGCACTACCACCGCGGCATGTCGTGGTACTACAATGCCGAGTTTGGCGGTCGTCTGTGGCGCCGCTGGCTGGGTTACCTGCAGCCCCTGGACGACAAGGCAGTACCGAAGACGACCCCTCCAGCGGAGGAGAATGCCAACACTTCGCTGTCTGGCCTCGGTGGCGGACCGGGCGAGGAGATGCGCGAGTCCGGTCGGATGTGCATGCGCAGTGTGCTTGTGCACCCGATCAAGTTTGAGAGCCTTGAGGAGATTCTTCCTTGAGTTAAACAAAAACAACCTGTTCCATTTTCTGCGATTTCGCGTCTTTTTTTTCAATCTTCCCCCCTTACGCTTAATTGTCGACTCATGACTTTTGATCAGCAAGTTTCTTCCTCGGGCGTTTTATTTTTGCCCATCTATCGGAGGCGTTTTGGGCTAGAATCTAATATTGGGATAGGCCTGGCGTTGTGTTGGATTTCACTTCTTTTTTCTGTTCTCTCTTTTTTATCCATATTTCCCCTAATCTTGTGCAGCATAGATCTGTGAAGGACAGGTACCAGATATTTGCCATTTTCTTCATTTATCCCCATGGGATTTTTTCCTTTTTCTGTTTTTACTTGTATCTTTTTTTTCTCGTCTTGCTGTTGGGGGGACGGAATGGGAGGGAAGGTCGGATTCTAGTTGGTTTGCGGTTGTTGTTATGATGTGTGAACTTCGATTGGATCGGGCCTTTCTTGTCGAGGGGAGGGGGAATGTGAATGGGTTTTTTTTATCCACACATGGCCGCACACCGATGGCCTGTTTATTCACGAGACACATAATAGTAAATGAATAAAGTAGTAAAAAGCACCAAGCCCAAGCATGAGACGAGTGGAAAGTAAGATGAAAGGAAGCCGATGTTGAGACGGGCCCTGGTTTGAGACGTGTCTTTGATGACTAATCATGGAACGGGCCGAATCAGCTACTTATTGTTTAGCACTGTTCTAGCACTGCTCTAGCACTGCCGTTGTGGTGGGCAAGACATGAACGATAAACGATAAACGATGAACGCACATGGCGGGCTGAGGTCGTCAGTACCCGTGATCGTCTCATGGCAATACGAAATACGAAATAATACGCGTACTCCATACTCTCCATATATTACGAGCTCTGATGGACCCAGAATGCAAGTACGGAGTATGTCGTGACCACAAGACGCACATCTGCACTTTGTCTGCACGACGTATGCACATCGATGAGACAATATCAACCCCCAAAAGAAAAGGAACCGAAACCAGAAAACGTTGGATACGGAGGATACCAAAAGCAGTTAAGGATACCCAAAAGGGAAATAAAAAGCAAAACATAAAGCGAAAAGGCGAAAAGCGAAAAGCGAAAAGCGAAAAGCAAAAAGCAAAAACCACTTCTCATAATCTCGTCTTGTCCCCCTAACATCCATCCCAGCCCAACCCAGGTCATCAATCCCCTAAACGTAGCGTAGCAATGACTTCGCCCACCTCCGTCTCCGAAATGCCTTATACATGATTACTTCAGGCCGGTATCCCAATCATCCCTGTACAAAAAAGCAACCAAGTCATCCGGGTCTTTCAAAAAAAGCCAAAAGCCAAAAAAAAGACCGTTCCAGAAACTGTTCCATCTCCAGAGAGGGACGACCGAAGCGCATGGTTTTGCTTTTGCCACTGGACCCACAGCTTGCCCACGCAGTTGTCGGGCTTGCGGGATGCTGCAACGAGACGTCCTTCTCTCGAGAAATCACACCCCCCAAAAAGGAAACGAATGACAATGTGGTAAAGGAGGTATCAGGCGAAGATGTAGAGCCCAGGCCACAACGCCACAACGCCCTGCCTTGTACGCCGTTGGCCATAATCCTCCGAGAGTGTGAAGAGGTCCCCAAAAAACCCAAATCACCCAAAAAAAATAGACGAAAAAAAATGAAAAAGAAAGCCGCCAACTAGAAAACGGACATTAACCAATCACGGCAATCATTCCAATTGGATTCCAGTTGGCCAGCCAAAATAGTCGTGTGCGTGGAGTTGGGCCGACGCATCCCACGACTGTGAAAAAAAAGACTCCACGTGGCCTTGAGGGTTTATTTGCGCAGTACGGCATCGTAGAGACTGGCCAAGCCGGTGATGGCAGTGCCAACAAGGGCGCCCTTCCAGCCACCATAGAGGGACATGCCAATGCGGGAGACGGAATACTGGTCGATCCAGCCACCAAAGGTGACACCCTGGCCGAGGATGACAAAGATGAGCAGAGCCTTGGCGACGCTGAAAGTCAGCGGGTCCACGATGTACTCGGCGTTGGAGAAGGGGCGCGAGCGGCCGCGGCCGCTATGGTGGCTGCCGTTAGCAGCCGATAGGTTGAAGAAGAAGCCGAAAAAGGCTGGGGCGACGACGCTAATGAAGAGCCAGATCAAGGTGGGAGCCCAAAAGGTGGAGGACAAGAACAGGCGGACGTCGGGGAACAGAACGACGTATTCGCTAGTACCGAGGGCGGCAATGGAGGGAATGGTAAAGGCATAGCGGTCGGACAGGACCTCGGAGCGCAAGAAGTACCACTCGAACAGGGAGACAAAGGTGATAATGGAGTAGACCGTTGACAGGGACTCGCGGGTCACCTGAGTAGCCTCGGTGATGCCTGAATCGGCATAGATGGTGGCGACACGTTCGCGCACGGCCAGAGTACTCCGGTCGACGGCCTGTGCGACTTCAGCAGGTGAAGACGGCAGGGGAATGCGACCGGAGAGCGACAGAGTGCGGGCTGGGGTCTGGATGAGAGAGGAGCTGTCGGCGGTGGATTCCTCCCTGGATTGGTTAGCGCCGGGCACGAAAGAGAGAGAGAGAGGGAGGCAGAGAAAGAAAACGTACTCAGCAGGCGGAGCCTCTTCTTGTTGTACGGCCTTGGTTATGCGGCGTCTGGGGGCTCTGGGTTCAGCGGGTTCGCGCTTGACAGGGGATCCCGTCTTGTTTCGGATGTTGTAATAAGGCGCCAACTTGGGATCCGACGACAGACGAGACGCGTTGCCGGTCAGGAACTCGTCGAGGGAAGACTCCAAGTCGGTCTTCTTGAGACTCGCGACACTGTAGTCGAGAGATTAGCAGACGAAGCGCGTTTGGAAGAGACGCGCGCAAAAGAGAAAATGAAGGCGACGCTCGAAAAGGCGGGCGCGCATTGCAAGACATGCGGGGGAAGAAACAGGCGATGGTTGAGGGATTCTCATCGTGGTGCTGAAGATGAAGATGCCGATTGCGACGACGACGATGACGATGACGATGACGATGCGCCACTGGTAAGACACTGAAAACGGGGGCACGGGAAAGGGACAGCGGCAACGGCAGATAAACAAAAAGCAGTGACGTACTTCTTCAGCCCGATGGTTTCGGCGATGTCGACGAGCTCGGATTTCTTTTGTGCTCGCAGCCAGGACGTCATTTTGGCGAATGGGAAATCAAAAAAAGAGAAGAAAAAAAAGAAAACCGAAAGATGGGTGACTTTATTTTTGGATGGTTGGCAAAAAAAATGCACAGTGTCTGTGATTGATGTAGTGTTGCGATGCGGTGAGAGTGGCCAGCAGCGGCAGATCAAGCTTTTGTTGATGCTAATAGTTGACAGCGTAGAACGGGAGCGAGCGGTGGGTTGCGGTGCGTCTGTCTGGGGCGGGTTTGTTGTTGTTTTGCTTTTTGAGCCGTCG
Organism: Dryadomyces quercus-mongolicae; assembly: GCA_002215975.1. NCBI lineage: Eukaryota > Fungi > Ascomycota > Sordariomycetes > Ophiostomatales > Ophiostomataceae > Dryadomyces > Dryadomyces quercus-mongolicae. Next base: position 1,478,408 of record NIPS01000006.1, on the reverse strand, counting down.
CGCGTTTTCCAAGAAAAATGCGGGTATTCGCCCTAAAATACGGGTGGGCGCGTTCGGGTTGGGGGAGGAGGGGAGGGGGTGTTAGGTTGGCTTGCAGGGATGGTGTGGGTGGGCGATCCTGGCGTTGTTGAAGAAGATGGGAAAAGAGAAGAGAAGATGAGAAGAGAAGAAGAGAAATGGAGATAATAGAATGAAGCTGAAAATGCCAATGTTTTTTTGGAAAAGGAGAAACAAAGGGAAGAAGGAGCGGTTGGTGCAGAAGCTGTCTACAAAGGAAAGAGCAAGGCGTACAAAGGCTGCAAACTACTCGTAAGATACAAAGCAGGAAGGTGCGAATAAGGTGGACGGGACACAAGCAGGCCAACCATCAGGGTAGCGCAAGCTACGAGTAGTGTGCTTAGTAATCGTGGCATACTCTTTGTTGACATGGAAAGAGAAATCCCAACATTTATTGTTCCATACTCCGTATACACGAGGACGCCCACCTGTGGGGAACCATTCATAATCCATAATACTCCATCAAGATAATACAAGATGCTGTGATCCTTCTGATCCTTGTGTTCGCTCTGCTCAATCCACCAAATGCACAAACCGTTCCTGGCCTCGCGGCACCAATCGCACGGGGATGGCGTCTTTGCCGTGCAGTTTCAGCGTGACGAGCGTCGTGGCGCGGCGCATAGTGGCGCGTGCGCGTTCCTGGGCTTTGGCATAGAGGTCGCGGCGGGCGGCAGCGTCCATGGCGGCGACGGCGGCGTCGTCGGCCCAGTCGTCGACGGCCAGTTCGATGCTGTAGTGTTGGAAGATGACAGCGAGGGTGGCGCAGAGTTCGACCTGGGCGACGCGACGGCCCACGCAGCTGCGGGCGCCATCGGAGAAGGGAACGAAGCTGCCGCGCACAGGGCGGAAGAGGGAAGGGGAGGAGTAGGAGGAATCAGCCTGTGAATCCGGGCCCTGGTCGTCGCCGTCCTTGTCGTCTACCTCTGCGCTTTTGCGGAACCACCGATCCGGGACGTACTGGTCGAGATCCGAGGTCCCGTCGGGCGATGGCGGCCAGTACCGCGGGTTCTGGTGCACCGTGACGATGCTCAGCAGGACAACGGTGCCGGCGGGCAAGACGCGCGGACGGCCATCGACATGCACAACCTGGTGGTCGGCCGTGGCCGGGTTGATCCACTTGGGGACGTTGACGGCCGGGGGCATCACGCGCAGGGTCTCGTTGATGGCGGCGCCGACAGTGGACGCCAGCAGATTGTGGATGGTGGACTCGTAGTGCCAGGTGGCCGGATCCGAGTCGCGGCCCAGCAGACGGTCGACGTCGGCCTGGAGGGCGCGCTGGGCGGCCGGGTTGGTGGCCAGCTCGACAAAGCTAAAGTGCATGGTGTTGGCCGTCGTGTCGTGGCCGGCAATGAGCATGATAAAGGCGTTGCCCATGATTTCGTCGTCGGTCAGCTGGGGCTCGCCTTTGCTGGCGTCGCGCGTGCGCACGAGATGGCCCATAATGTCCATGCCGTTGTTGTCACTGTCCAAATCCGTCCGGGCGATATGGTGGTCGAGAAGCTCGCGCGTGTACTGGGAATAGTTGTCGTAGGCCTCGTAGGCCTCGCGGGCGAAGCGGAAGGGCAGGTAGCACAGCCAAGCAGGAGGCAGGACGAGCAGCACCATGATGTCGCGCAGGACGCATTCAATAGAGGCGGTAAAGGACAGGGTGTGGCCGGCGGGGGCTTCGAGGCTGCCGTACCTGCGCAGATGGGGATCGGTGTCGGCCGGCAGAGACTCGCCCGGCCAGAGGAAGCGCAGGCCGAAGCCGACATAGCCGATGACGTGGAGGGCCAGTTTCTTGGTGTCCTGATCGATAGTGGTGATGGTGCTTTGGGTGGCCGTCTTCCACCCCTGCACCATGCGCTGCGTCTGGTGGACGGTCTCGGCAAATGTGTGCGCTGCATTGCGCTCGTTGAAGGATGTGCTGGTGATCTTGCGGTGCAGGCGCCAGACGCTGCCTTCGGTGGTCAACAGGTTGCGGCCAAAGAGCTCGAGCAACTTGTAGAACTTGGTGGCCTTGGGGAAGTGTTCGCGGCGCATGGATATATCGTGGATGACGGCAGGGTCTTGGGTCATCAGGACGATTTCACCAGGCGAGATGGCGAGGAACGTGTCGCCGAGACGCTCAAACGGTTCCTGCTGGAAGCGAAAGCCCCAGTCTTGGATGAGGATGCTGCCGGTCAGAACGGCCGCAGAGAGTGAAGGAGAGGAAGAAGAAGAAGAAGAAGAAGAAGAAGAAGAATAGACTTACAATAACCAGCCCTCCCAGACGCGAGCTGGCAACAGCTTTATCAAAACAATCCAGAGACGACCGGTGATGAACCAGAACAAGTTATAAGGCGAGCAGGCTGGCCATTCGAATGAGAATTAGCAGACGTGCCAAGGGACTCCCCCCCTCAGCGAAAGCGAGCGACCACTCACGCAGAATAATATAGTTCAGGCCGGTCTTGCGCGCTGCCAGGATGTTTTTGCGCAGCCCGTAGGCGGCCGAGCCGACCGCATAGAGGACGGCGGCAGCGACGGCGACGTACACAGAAGAGACCATCGTGATTGTTGGACAGAGAGAAGTCGAATGGTCGAAAGGACCGGGACGGCCCCCAATCAAGTTTATAAATTCTTAAACTCTTAAATTCTAAATTTATAAATTTATAAATTCTAAAATTCTAAAATTCTAAACTAATACAGACAGGCCGAGGCTGTTTCAGGAGCCATGGCGCGTCGCAGTCTTAACCATCCGGTCTGATTAGCTGTCTCGCCGTACATGCTTCTTTACGAGTACTGTACGAGTACGAGTACGCTCAGATGTTCTGCACGGATGCGACACGGTGTAGGAATAAGTCCCAAGATCAAACATCCTACAGAACACGCAGTAGCGTGCGGAAAGTACTCTGTCTTTCTCCACATAGACTAATACGAATTTCTCATTGGATGGTCGCTTTACGAGCCGGCGTACCTAAAAATGCAGTTCCAGCACGAGCGAAGAGTGCTTGCGATCTTCTTGTAAAGAGATCAAGATGTTAAGATATTAAGATGTTGAGATTTTAAGACGCTTACACAGAATGCTTATATAATATATGAACACCTCTGGCCTGGGCGTGTGGCTAGGAATTCTTACTCGTAATAAAATCCATCAAGCGAGAACCGAGAACGCAGCCTGAATACGACTGTCCTCTCCAATCGGGCGGTTTCCTGGTTAGATAAAGCAAACACCCGCAGTAGCTCGCCTGCAGGTCTCGTATCAGCAAGATAGGACGACAACAGATGGGTTGCAGTGGCAGTCATCACGGAACACGAATAAAGAACATGGTCACAATTTTCTCAAGGCAACCCATTCCCTTCACTACACAAGACCTCACAGTACAGAATCAAATCAGTCCCGTCGGCAACACTGGCAGTAGAAAAGAGTCCTTCATAAAAACACAAACAAAATAGGGCCTTCCCACAGTCCTGCCGGCCATCACCAACCGGTTGTGGGTTCCCACGAGCACAAGTGGTGAAAGAACAATGAGATATCCCCAATGACCCTCTACTCAGTAGACAGAAAAAAGCAGAAAAAAATCCCCCTTGGTTCTGTTGCCGTGAACCATCCATGTGAAAGCACAAGATTAAAAAAGAAAAGAGAAAAGAGAAAAAGGAAAAAAGGCAAACGGGATCAAGTAAACATTCTCCTCCAGGGATTGTGTTGCCTCGCCCTTTGCGATTGTAGCCCCATTCTGAACTCCAGTTGCCTTGAGCCTTCGCCTCTGTTCTCTTTGCCAAACGCCGTCATCATATCGTTTTTTTCTCGGGAGTTGACCTGCCACCATCCGTCCACCTGTTATCCATCCGTAGAGTGAAAAAGGAAAAGTAGGAAAGAAAGGAAAGTAAAAAAAGAAGCCAGAAGCCAGACTGGATCTAAGGCGACGGACGTCTCGAATCCCGAGAAATCACCTCCATCGGCGAAGGAAGCATCCGTGGCACCGCCGGCGAGCTCTGGTGACGGACATGCTTAGTCCCCGAATACCCGGCCGCCGAGCCGTACTTGCGGTCCATGCCGCCACGCGTGTGTGAGTTCAGCACCGAAATACACTGCAAAGGAGGCAGCTGCACGCTGTCGTAGCGCTCATACGACTCGCTTTCGTTGGCATAGGCTGGTGGCTGCCCGCCCACACTGCCCCGGTTCTCCGACTCATACCGGTTGCCACGTCCATACATCTGGCTCGTCCCGTAGCCTCCATAGCCTGTCGGCTCCTGGTCGCGGCTGGTGTTGGCATTGGTGTTGGCATTGACATGGCCAGGCATCGGAAGGTAGGTCGAAGGACCCGACGACGACGTCGGCCGGTGGTAAAAGGCCGCTTCTGACTGCGATCGCTGGTGCATGCCGCCGTTGCGACGGGGAGCCGACGAGCTCAGCGCATACGACGAGATCTCCAGACGCTGAGCCACGCTCGTGCCACCATGACGCTGCGGGTTCGGCGCCGGAAGCACGCCGTATCCAGTCGACGACGACGAGCTCGGCCCGGCTGTCTGGTCATAGTAGTCCTGACGCCCAAAGCCATAGTTGCTGCTGCGCTGCACCTCTTCATAGGGCGCGGACGGGACGGGATGCTGCTCGCCACGCGGCTCGCTCGGAAGAGGATGCGCATGATAGTTGCGGATATCCGCCTGGCCTTCGCGGATCTCGCCAAAGGCCGGTCGATGAGCCAGCTGTACCCGGCCACCCGGGCTGGTACGCGAGTGCATGCCGGTCACGAGAGTAGCCGAAGGCAGCGGCGGCGGCGGCGGCGGCTGCTGGCCACCTCCACTCAGAGCCTCCAGCGACTCAAACGACTCGTAGCCATGGCGGTCGCTGTCGATGCGGGGACGCTTCTCCGCCGGCGGCATGCTGCCATTCGCATATGATTCCGTGTACGGGTTGCTCATGTAGCCACCCGCTTGATTGTTCGGCTGGCTGCGGCGACGGTCCATAGACACCGAGTTCAGGTGCAGGGCAGCCGTGTTGACTGACTGCGTACGACGGTGGCCAGCGCTGATGCTGATGCTGTTGCTGCGGGAAGCATTCGGCCGCCGTTTGTTGGCCTGCTTCTTGGCGTTTGACACGGCATCATTGTTGTCCTTGTCGGGCAGAATATTGGGCAGAATCTCAATGTCGGGAATCTGCTGCAGACGACCCTGGTCAATGTCCAACTTGAGATGCTCCACAATGGCCAGAATCTCGTTCGTCTTGTAGTCTTTGCCAATATCCCGGACGATCCAGCCCGGAACAGCCGTGCCGCTCAGATCCGTGCGGTCTTCATCATAGCCCTCCTCTTCCTCTTCTTCGGCTTCTTCCTGGAACGGCCGCTTCTTGCCGGTGGCAGCCACCTTGTTGTCCAGCCGCATCTGCTCTCGCTTACGAACGGCCAAAGACCAGTCCACGAGAACGGGGCCCTTGCCACGACGCTGGTTGGCATCGCTCCATGTCTGGACACGCTTGATCTGCTCCTGCACCAGGCCGATCTGACGCTGCGGGTATTCTCCACCGTTGCGGTACCGCGTCCGCTGGTAGTGCTTCCGGCAGTAATGCACCCAGACACCCGTGGGGATCATGCGGGTGCACAGCTTGTTGCGGCCAAAAATATGCGAGATGGCCTTGCGAAGCTGCGAGCCCGTCTGGCAGTCGCCACGGTACATGCACACAGGCTCCGGCTCAGCAGAGTCGTCTACTGGAGGCGCTGCTGCTGTATCACCCGGCGTCACAGGGCTCGTGTCCGTAGAGCTGGGCATGTCCTGACCAGAGCCGTTGCTCGTGGGCGTCGGGTCAGAAGACAGACTGTGCTCAGTGGCCAGGGTGATGGGCATATCTTGCTCCATCGCGTTTCCGTCACTGTCTTGTGAAGGAGATGGTGTGGGCTCTGGAATGGGCCCAAAAGTAGGAAAGCGAGGGTTAAAGGAAGATGCCACGATAGATGAGAAGTCTGGAGCTGAAACAGCCCGTTTGTGACGTCGTTTTGGGGCGTTGTCCAGATGCAAATAGTGATTTCGAGAGTGAGGCCTCGCGTGGCCAGCCAAAGTATTCAACCTGTTTTCAAGCAAAGTTTAGAATGTGCGTCTTTTCTTTTACGCCGATAAAATCAGATGTGTTTTCTGCTTGCAAATACCGTTCAAACTTTGACTGTCACCATGGATTCACTGGAATTTGGAGATGCTGACACAGATGGATGTGAAGATGTAGGAAGCTGACAAAATGGAAATGCAAATGCAAAAGCGAAAATGGGAAGATGTAAAAATGGGAAAATGCCGATGCAAAGTTGGGATGTGAAAATCGTGGAGGCAAAAAATAAGAGAAAATAAAGTAACGAATCCAGAAAGAGGTGGGGGTTGGGAGAAGAGGGAGGGGAAAAAAACAGAATAGGACTTGAGGGAAAGGGCGAAGCAAATTAAAAGGGCCGAAAAACAAGCAGTGACTCAGTAGACGTCGGCCTTGAGGCTTCCAAGTCCTATTCAATCTCAACCTGAAAAGGGAAGATGATGGCCTCTATCGTCTGACAACATTGACAACACTGACAACAAAGCAAGGGACACACTGATGTCCTCGTGAAGTGAACGTGATCGCACAATACGTACCGTGGATTTCCAGAGTTTCCAGTCACTTCGTTTGCCGGTCGTGGAATCAACACGGCATCCGATGGCGACTGAGGTCTTTCGACTCTTTCGAGTCTGTCGAGTCTGTCGAGTCTCTCCAGAGATCTCTCACGGGATCGTGGACTCTGCTCAGGTGAGCCTTCATAAGGCAGCTCATGTCGAGACCGGACAGGAGTGGGTGAGCCAATCTGAAAGTCTTCATTCTGACCAGGTGTCTCTGAACAGGAAGAATACGGCGGTTGCTGGATCGTCTGCATAGGACAACCAGATATCCGCGTCTCCAGCTGAGAGAAGTCCGTGATGAGCGATGCCAACGGCTGATTCTCAGACACGGTCGACAGCGACGACAGCCGCGAGTGCGAGACCGAGTTGGTGGATGAGGAAAAGGTGTGTGTAGACGAAAAACTGCTGCGGCTGTCGGAGAATTTGTGCCGAGGAGAATGTGAGTTGCTCTTGGGGCTGCAGCCTCCCAGATCGGCCATCTCGGGTGGTGAAGAGACGGCACCGGGTGACAGACGCATCAACTTCCTGGCATCCAGTGCGCGGGAAAGTGAGAATCCGCCTGCATCCCAAGGCGTCCGGCTTCTGCTGCAGAGCCGTGTCTCGCCCATGAGCGGTGTCGTGGCCATGCTGGACGTTACTGACGATGCTGACGATGTCTGAACAGATTCTGGCGAGTTGCTGTCTTTGCTATGCCGTCTCTCGTGTTCGTTCTGTCCGCTCTGTCCGCTCTGTCCGCTCTGTCCGTTCAGTCCGTTCAGTCCAGCCGCTGCTCTGCCTGCATTCAACATAAAAGTCACATCCATTTTCACGTCCCAGCCGTTAATGGTCCTCGTCGTTGGTCGTTGGTCGACAAAAGGTCCAGCCGTCATATGTCCAGAACCAAAAGGCAGATGCCGGTCAGAATGTCGAGTTTTCGACAAGAAATGGGCCGGCAGACAGGACGAAAGAAAAGAAAAGAGAACATGAAACGATGGAAGAAAGGCCAAAGCGTGAAACTCAGGAGTACTGTGCAGAGACGCGGGCGATCTTTAGGATCTAGTAGGTCTAGGCAGGAGAACCGACGGAAATGGTGAATACAGAGAGTGGGAGGGGAGGCTGTGCAGTGTCCGCGGGAAAACTAGCACTGTCTGTGGGATCGACGTTTGAGAGTTGCACAGATGGTTCCCACAAGAATTGAAACGGCCGAAACAATTGCGATCCTGTCTGGCCGTCGTCTTCAGCTGCATCCAGATGCGAGTTCAAGCAGAGTGCTGCCGAGGGCGATGGAACCTGGTGTCCCATCGGATCGGGAGGAATCCAGGTGGAAGATCAAAAGAGGCTGAGTCCCCACGGTACCGCTTGGACGACGTGCCTGGATTTAATGAAGAGGCCTTGACCGGCAGTCAGAGATGTACGGAGTACTCTGCGTGATTTCGTGTTGTTATAGTTGTAGTAGTTGTTGTTGTCGTTATCGGTTTTGTCTTTTGTCTTGTCGTTTGTCGTTTGTCTGTCTTTTCTTTTTCTATTCTTTCTCTCTTTTCTCTCTTTTCTCTTTTCTCTTTTCTCCTCTTGTCTTAATGCTCCTTTTCTTTCCTCGTTCTCCTGCTACTGGCAGATAAGGACGAGGTCGTAGTTTCGAATGTACGTAGAAACGGAACGGAGCAAATCGATGGCCGACTTGGCTGGTACTATACGTCGTAAGGCGCAATACCGGGGTAAGTCAGAGTACACGTGTGCAGGGGAAGATTGGCGGATAAAAATAAGTGCCGGATGAGAAAGAATCTAGGAAGGGGGTTGTCTGAAGATTTGAAAAAAAAGGAACGGTCAAGTCTCGGGACCGACAGGGAGCATCGAGTTCGAACGACTCCTCCTACCCCTCGCTAGCATCCGCTCGTCACGCCCGACTAAAGACGGCAGACAGGGGAGCGGGAGTGGCTGAGAGGAGGAGAAGAAGCCGTTGCGGCAGACGGTGCCTGTTATTGGGTAAGATTTGGTAGTAGCAAAAGGAAGACGGTGCATTATGCGTCGAACAAAACCCTCATTTAGTCGTAGTCTGTGCGTCCCATCTTTAGAGGGGTGTGTGTATACGGGTGAGTACGAGTATTATATCGTGTATATAGTATATACACAGTAGTACTCCGTATATCTGCCCCAATGACTAGGTGAAGAGTGTGTCAGATCGGGCTTGGCTGGGAGGAGACCGCTGTTTCTTCTTGGTATAAAGACTGGTTCCTCTCGTAGACATGGGCGGATGGTGAGGTGATTATCTGAATCTCATGGATCTCACGGAGATGGGCGGACATGCCGAATAAGAGAATGGCGTATTCTCGTCTCTGTCATCTCATTCACACATTTTGGGGTAATGCAAATCCCTCTGACTCCCCACTCGTACTGGGTAACAGGTGGGTGCATGTGGTTTGCAGGATCAGGAAACTGTTTTGAAAGAATAATACTGTGTAGGCGTAATGGTGGTGGTGACGACAACCATGCCATGTGTACGAATAGGGAGGCGCAGCCAGGGATCATCGAAGCTGAGACAGGCATGCTGCTTGAAACTCGAAAGGCCAGAAACCAAGGTGTTATCACAAGAGAGAGAACCGGCCGAAAAGCCCAGAGTCACAGTGGGTAGCAGCGGACGGACACGTTCCCACAATACATCTGACCTTCGGCGCCTTCCACTAATAAGGGAAAGGGGGCGTGGTTGTGGCGGGACCCAGAGAAAGGCGAAAAGCGAAAGCCACGGCCAGAGTAGAGTCAGAGCCAGAGTGTGCCAAGTGACCAGAAACAAGATAATGCAAGGCACGGGCGAAGAGTGCTCGTGCTTGCGTTCTTGCGTGTTTTGCGTGTTTTGCGTGTTTTGCGTGCCAGTTGGCAGTACGGAGTAATAGTGAGATACTCCGTACTCTGAACATATGCAGTCGGCCAAGCTTCGTATTAGTCGACCAGTGTTTTCTCAACGTCTTTTCTTGGGCTGGACCGACTGCAATGGCTCCGAACTCCGTATTCGTAAGATACTTTGCACCAGGCTAGTGTGTCATGCTGGGTTGAAGGGTCCCCCTCTGTGGATACTCTCTCGGTACAGTACTGTGTACCCTGTATGGTGGCGGAGCCCACTTGAAAGAAACGCCCCCCCTCCCTCCCTTCTTTTTCCCTCCCCCTCCCCCCCTTCTCAGCCGTTCCAAGGCGTGAAATATTATCCGACAACACCCAGAACGTCTTGTGTTTGAGGAATGCACATCCTCACTTGCTAAGTGGGGCCTGACCAGTGCGAACCGGGACAATCCGCTGTGTTTTAAGTAGTTCTTGTGGTTCTTGTGGTTCTTGTGGACCTCATCAGAATGCTTTCTGTGTACTCGTACGAGTACTCCGTACTCGTACTGTACTCATCCTCCGAGTACCTCGGACTGGTTGGCGGAGGCTGTGTAATTTGAGCGGCATGGTGCGAATATGCGACGTGCTCGTTGCTCGTACGAATACGCCTCTGCACGCCCCGGCACGGTTGGCCGCTGGGTAAAGCGATTTCTACCTGGTTCGTCCACGGCAGTATGGGTGTGTGTGTGTGTGTGTGTGTGTGTGTGTGTGCGTGTATGTAGCGGGACGCTGGTCGCATACGAATATATGCATGTCGGCGCAACTTGCTGCAGGGTAGCATTGGCCCCTCCGGCTCTCCCATTTGAAGCTCCAAGAAGAGACGGATTACTGTCAAGAGATTATGGAGGCATGTTGTGATTGGTCCGGCCGCTCCTGTACCTCGTCTCCCCGGTGTTTCAGATAATAGGTAGGAGTGACATGGGGCGTCCAACGCCCTGCCGGTATGGAGTACTGTGTATGCTGCCTGAGAAATTTGCATCAGGCCGTTCCAGAGTACTCCAGAGGACACCAGAGGACCCCAAAGGACCCCAAAGGACTCCAAAGGACGCCAGAGGACGCCAGAGGACGCCAGAGGACGCCAGAGGACGCCAGAGGACGCCAGAGGAACCAAAGGACTCCGGCTCCAAAGGACGCCTTTGAGCGTGCCGCAGGTGGGTGCATCGAGCCACTGATAAGCTGTGGATCGGCACGACGTCCTCGTACGTTTTTTGTTGTCTGCACAAGGGCTCTGTGCTCGTACTTTGTCACTCGTACTCATGCCCGTCGTCCTCGTGTCCGTCCTCGTACTTTTTCGTCCTTATTCCTCCGGCCGATGCATGTTGGCGGCGTTTCAGTCCTTTTCCACGTTGGTCGGCCTAGAGGATTCGATAGTGGAAGTGAGCCTCATGCCGTTGGACACGCGACGAGCAAATATTGGTCTTGGCGTGGCTAGAGTGAAGTATGAGAGTCTTGAAGTACGTATGAAGTATTCTAGTATTGAAGTAAGTTTGTTTAGTGTATTGTGCCCAAGCTGTAGACTGTAAACAGCGGGAAGGAGCATTGCATGTGTTTGGCCGTGCCCAACAGGAAGGGATGAGTCTATGCCACTGAGACAACTTGAAGCAACAGCGAGCCAATTCGTCACTTCCTGCTGGACCTTGCATTGCACGTGTCCATAAAATAAGAGAAAAACTCCGGGGCGAACGCCCTGTGTCCGCTAACCATTCAAAGAAACTTCAGCTGAAGAGAGACAGACTTGTCAACAGCACACAACACACAGCACACCCTCCTTTCGTGGACGGCACACCTCTCCGGCTTGGCACTGCGACGAGCGCGATGTCGTTGTTGGTCGTTCTATTTTTTCTCTTCCTTTATTTTCTTTCGTTTTATTATTTATTGTTTTTTATTTAGTTTCTTTTTATTTTCTTTCTTTTTTCTTTATTTTCTTTATTTTCCCTTTATTTTCTTTTCTTTCTATTTCCTTTCTTTTTATTCTCTTCCTTTGGGTCTCGAATCATGAAACATGCCTCTCCGCAATTTCTCACCCTATTCTACAGCCCAGCTACCTACATAGTCTGTTCGTCTGGCTTCTATCGACGCCGGTCGGCCACCAATGACGTACGCAATGGCTGAATATGGGAGTACAAATACGGAGTAGCAAAGTTCTACGAGTACAAGAGTACGGAGTACTACGTATACAGCATACGTAAGACGATGCGTTCAACGTTTTTGTTGCCGCCCGCCGTCGCAGGTTTCTAGTTTCGACGGCTGCGTAAGATACGAGTACGAGTTTTTTTAGTTTGCAACATCAGCTTCGGGCATGGATGAATGCAACAGACGGGCACAGCGGATGCAGCGGACACGACGGAAACGCAGATGCAACCTGCTGTGACCATTCGTGCGGCAGGAAACGGCGGTTGAGCAGGGCATTAAGGTTATTCGCCAGACAGAAGATGTGTTTCAGCGGTACCCTGTCGTTTCAACAGGGCGGCGAAGACCGGGCTGATCACTTTCGGTGGAGTCAAAGGAGTGGGAGTACTGCTTGGAGTACGGAGTACTTGGACAAAAAAAGAATGGCGAAAAGGCGAACAGGCGAAGAAAAAAGAAAAAAAGAGAAAAAAAGAGAAAAAAAAGAGAAAAATCAAAGGAAAACGAAAACAAGACTCCCTTCCAGAAGATCAGGATCTATGTTGGGCAACGCAACCCTCGTACAGACACCCATTCCGCCACCCCAACCCTTCCGGGTCCGTTTGTTCGCGATCAGCTCGAAGTCTCCCTGTTTTGTTGTTTTGTTTCTCTGCGTTGCCCGAACAAGTGGACTTTCACAAGCACTGCCACATCCACCAGATCCAATGATGCATCTTCCATGACGGCCGATGTCCAGGCAGCCGAATTCTGCATCTGAGAATTGCTACCTTGTTCGTATATCCGTATCGGCCAGCATCCGATCCAACGACAGGTGACTGCTTACACAGGTTTCCACTGCCGCCAGAACTGAGCCAGAGAGAGAAAAAAGAGAAAAATGTAGAGAAAAATGTGAATAAAAAAGAATAAAAAAGAATACTTAACAAGAAAAAAAGAAAAGAAAAGATAAGAAAAAAGAAAGAGAAAGAAAAGAGAAAAAAGAAAACATCGGACTCGAGAAGTATCTCGTCTGTACTCCGTAATGCATCAGACCCCAGCTCGCATGGATGTGCTTCCCTGGCCGATTCGCTACCGCAGGACTCCCGGCCTCGTGAAAGCCGGATGAGCAGACAACGGTACTCCGTATCTTACACATCCACGTCTTTATTTTGGGCCGGGTGGCCCGTCTTCTGGGAGTACTTTGTCCATCCGGGCCACTCACCGCTGCACATGTCACCATGTTCATCTCAACATGCGAGGAGCAACTGGTGAGGCTGCCCAGGCCGCCCTGGCCGCCCTGGCCGCCCTGACCACCCAGGCTGCGAGTACCGAATACGAGTTATCCCGTTCGCCTAAGCGGCAAAGGCATCCGTGGACCACCGGCTGCTCAGCCCTGAGGCCCACTCTGCTGACCAGAATGAACTGGAAGGGGATTGTTATGCTCAAAGAGCTTAGAGCTTAGAGCTTAGCTCATGCCGAGCCACGCTCCATGCCTATTTCACCGTCTCTTTGCAGGACCAACTTTACGAGTGTGAGAAGAATACAGACGGAATACGGAATACATGACGAAGCCGTGGGGATTTCCGTACCAGCATAAAAGAGCTACGAATATAGACTACGTCAGCCTGGAGGACAGAAATCAATCTGCCAGTCTGCCAATCTGCCAGTATGGCTCCTCACGATCCTCTTGTGATATTTTTGGCTCGTCTCAGCACTCTCGTCAGCACCGGATACCTCGCCGATCACCCCCTCGCCTATCACACTTCCGCGCCTCTCACTCGCCTCTTTCGCCTCTCTCGCCTCTTTCGCCTCCCTTGCCTCTCTCCTCTACTCTTCACAAGCCCCAACGTCCCCCCCAACATCCGGTGGCACACACCAGACAACGGGGACAACAGCCAGTGAGAACCAACGCATCCGATGCAGCCGTGGTCCGTCTCATGCAGCTTCTACTTCCCCTCCCGTCCCATGACACACACGTCCCTCGACCTCATATCCTTGGCAACAAGAGGAACTGCAACCGTGGTTTGAACCCGCAAGGCCTTGTTGCGTGTTTTTGCCTTGTTTGTTGCTTGACCGCCCGCTTCTCTGGGCCCTACTGGGCCCCGCTTCTCGTTATTCGTTGTTCGTTTTCCATGCCGCTATCTACTCCGTGCCGTGGGTTGTGATGGTCAAACATTCCTTGGCTCCCTTGGCTCCCTTGGCTCCCTTGGCCTCCTTGGCCTCCTTGGCCTCCTTGGCCTCTTGGCCTCTTGGCCTCTTGGCTACGGACTCAACTGTACTCCGTGCTCCGTACTCCTATCGTACTTTTCGGAAGCCTCGTATCTTGTATCTTGTAGACGACGCGGGTGGGGTGTTCTATGCCGGCGTGCCGTTATCCTCCCAGGAAGAGTGACGGCAGTTGAGCTGCTGCTGGTTGTTTCATTTGCTGCCTTTGCCGCGGGCCAGAATATCTTCGGAGTATTTGATCCAACGCAAGATACGTTGGCAAAGCTTACATGTGCTTAGTTCTGGAACGGGTCATTTTGCTTGTACAGGTCTACGGCCCGGCTCGGTGAAAGGCAAGGACGGGAGCAAAAGGAAAAAAAGGAAAAAGAAAAAAGGGAAAAATAACAAAATCCGCATCTGCGCCTCGAATTGCTGACGTGACTTTCAACATCATCTAGGCTGCCACGACCAGCGTGAATGTACAGTGTTCTCACTTTGTAGTCTGCGTTTTGCAGATGCAGTGCAAAATGATGAGCGGCGTGTCCTCCACGAGAAAAGGACAAAAGGACAAAGGACAAAGGACAAAGGACAAAGGACAAAAGGACCCCGAAGACGTAGCACAGCGTACGGAGCGTAGGAAGCAGACCAGAGGAGGACTGCAAGGCCGTGTAAACACACGAAAACGGATTCGATGATCGGAAGAACATGCTTACACAGACGGCCATGTTGACATTTTCGCAGAATCATTTTCATTCATGCTTACAGACTGATGTGTTCACAAAGGCAGACAGAAATCCCATGAAGAAGAACAGGAAAGGATGGCTTTTCGGGATGGCCTTTCGGGTGCCAATGAACTGGAGCAAGAGGATCACGGCGGACGGTGCCAGCTCGCACTCGACGCTGCGGCCCCATGGTCGACTCCACCGTGTGTTTGAATGTTTGGGCCCTTTCCGCTCGTCTGGCCGTCTTCTTTTTTTTTTCTTGATTCTTGATTTTTCAGCTGCCCCAGTGGCCTGATCCACTGACCGGATCTGTTCTGTTTAGCAGAGGAGCCAGTCCCTAGTGCCACGATTTGTTTGATTCTACAGCAGCTGTACGCCTCGGGGGCCTCTTTGGATTCTCTGGATTCTCTGGCTTCTCTGGCTTCTCTGGCTTCTGGTCCAGCGTACGGCATCGGTGCATTCTCTCCGGGTGAGCTTACGCAGTGCATCGTGGACTAGAATCCATCACTCCCGTGCACCCAACCGTCAACTTTCTCACGGAGAAGAAGATAAAAAGAAAGAGGATGGAATGAGTAATAAAAATATACCCAAGACCCGCCCCATATCGTTTCACTGGCCGTGCGAGTACACACGTCTCCCAACAGATGCTGTCCGCCGGTACGCCCCCCCTTACTCTACTCGTTTCCCGCCTTGGCTATCCTATCATGGGCCTTTTCTGGTCCGCCTGTCCTGCCGGCGTCCTGCCGGCCTAGACTCGTGCACAGGTTCGATCTAGCCATCCCGCTAGACCATGTCCCATGCCCGTAGACCGTCCATCGAGAGAGCCACGTCATCTGATGATGGCCGGTCATGTCCGATAACGAATGACATCGAGCGTGCGGGAACACTTGTCCGAGCAGGCAGGCAAGGTGGTGTGAGGGGATGAGAGGAGAGAGAGAGAGGAAGATAATGAAAGCCCTGCTGGCTTCGGCGGCCATGAACGTAGGGAAACATGGCCGATGCTGACACCCCCTGTCCGCGTGTCGTTCAGTGTTAGATGGGGGGCCGCTTAGCATTCGCTGCTGACTCAACGATCCCCGGCTGTTTGTCATGCTCGTTTTTTTTTTTTCAAACAAACATTGCCATGACCGGCAACTCTACCGAATTCGGTGGACTGGAACAAGAACCATGGCTGACGATCAAGCTATGATAGAAGAAGAAAAATATACACTGGCTTCACGTCTTCCATTCAAACCAACCACCCATTCTTGAAATCCCTGAAACGCAAACTTCTTTTGCTCACATCCTCCTTGCCTCGAACTTTGCCCAGACCGGGCTGGGCCCGTATTATCCCATCCCATGCAAATCAAACGTCGAGAAAGCAGATCGCAACAAATGCACACACGCAGCGGCTTCCTATTTTTACATGAAACAAGAAAGAGAGATGGCATCGTGTAGATGAAAAAAAGAGAGAGATATTACTCTTTATTCCTCTGCTGTGCGGACCTTCTTTGCATCGTCTTCGCCTGCAACATCGTCTTCGGCCTTGCGCTTGATGCCGTTGCCGTTTGTCGTTGTTTCAGTGGTCGTGGTCGTGGTTGTGGCCGGGGCCGGGGCTGGTGCCGGGGCTGGGGCCGCATCCTTGGCCTTTCTCCGCACGAGACCCGTCAGGTCCTTGGCCCCCTTCTTGGCCTCCTCGACGCTGGCACTACCGCCGGCTGCCTTGCTGCCAAAGGCCCCTAGTAGACCGCCCACGACAGCAGCAGCCGGCCCGTTGACGGCCGCCTCCAGGTCGATGGGGGGCTTCTTCAAGTCCACAAGCTGCAAGGTCAGTAAGCGACGAACAAAAAGTAAAAAGGGAGGCAACAAACTCACCCGTTGCTCCATGTCGGCAATGATCTCCTTGACTTCGACAATCTGGTGCCGGGTCGACTCGTTGTCTTCGGGCGAGTGCATGGTTGCCAGTTCCACCTCGCGGTTCTGTAGCTTGAGCCTGGTGCTGGCAATGGCGGCCTCGAGCTCGCGTGCGGCCTCATCCCGCAGCTCCTGGTCGACCTGCTGCTCCTTTTTGTTGCTGTCGTCCTTGTCGCTCTTGTCGTTCTTGTCGCCCTCCCCCTCGGTGGAGGTCGTGACCGAGGCAAACTCCAGGGCCAGCGACAGCTTGAAGTGGGCCTCGGCAACGATCTCGGATTCTTCTGGCAAGAACTTTTGCTTGTAGGCCAGAGATGCCCGCGAGTCTACGATAGCATTCGGGTATCTGTTCTCGGGGGATTAACCTCTTGCTCTCGCGTGCGCGGCGTCGGTCCAGCGAAAACGAGTCAAGGGGCCGTTCTTCTCGTGGGGAACCCGTACCTTTCGTTCTCCAGAGAGATCTCGGCCAGAAGATCATGCGTGTCGGCCAACCGCTCCATAATGTGCCGTGTCGCAGGGTCGAGCTTCTGGGCACCCGCGCCGGCCTCTTGATCTTCCGTCTCTACCGCTTTCCCCTTGGCCTCTGTACTTGTCTCGTCGGTCGTTGTTTCGAGCTTGGGTTCGGTCTCGGTCTTGGTCTC
The DNA here is from genome assembly GCA_002215975.1 of Dryadomyces quercus-mongolicae. Lineage (NCBI taxonomy): Eukaryota > Fungi > Ascomycota > Sordariomycetes > Ophiostomatales > Ophiostomataceae > Dryadomyces > Dryadomyces quercus-mongolicae. The sequence goes on along the minus strand of NIPS01000006.1, from coordinate 1,461,352 downwards.
GGCCTCGGTCTCTGCCTTGATCTTGTCGAGCTGCTTTTCGAACAGTACGCGAGACAGGTCGAGCACTTCAAACGCCACGGCCAGGTCGTCTTCGTCCTCGTCGCCGTCTTCTTCGTTTTCTCCTTCGGCCGCGTCCTACATCGTTAGACACGGCAGCTGAACAAAAGACCGGCCAGCCACGCACCTCTTCCTCGGAAGCGTCCCATTCTTCATCGCCGGCAAATTGGAAGAGTGGCTTCTTCGCGTCCAGCGCCGCCTCGGCCTCCTTGGTGGCTTGCGCCTCACCGGCTGTCTTGGCCGTCGCAATGGCATCGGCAATCGGAGCTGCCTTGGGCTTGTCTTCGCTCATTGTCTTGGCCCCAGTCTTGGCTCCGGCGGCGCCTGTCCCTTCGGGAGCCTTGCCACCGAGCACGTCGCTCTTGCTCTGACCGACCTTGAAGAGGGCACGGCCGTAAAAGAAGAGAATCTCTGCATTCTCAGGATCGGTCTCGCCATTCATCTCGGCTTGAATCTCGGCGGCGCGTGCATAGACTTCGGCTGCCTCCTCGTAGTTCTTCTGCTGCGAGTACAGGACGGCGGCCTTGGCGCACAGGTCGGCCAGCGAGACCTTGAGGCTGTGCTCGATCTGGTCGGGAGGCAGCTCTGACAGTGCTGGCGTGACGGTTCCTGTGGCCGGACCACCAGGTGTACTCACACCGGAGGGAGTTAGAATGCCGGCCGGGACGGCAGAGGCGACGGCGGCAGCGAGGGCCGGGATGTCGCGTGATACTGGAGTGTCGTCCGCCATGGTGACGGGTGAGTGGAGGAATGCCGTGGTGTTGACAGGAGTGTGAAAAGGATCGGAAACGACACGCAATTGGAGAAGGGAAAAAGGGAAAGGGAAAAAAAGGGAAAAAAATAATAGTTGTGAGCAAATCCAATGAGATGGTGAGAATTGGGGTTGCGAAAAAAAAGAAGGCGCGATGGAGGGAAAAGAGCTCTTGCCCTTTGTCTCTGGTGGTGTTCTTGTCTCAGGATTGGCCAGGCAAAAGGGTCCAGACGCCACGCAGAGCTTGTGACGCGATGGCCATGGGCCAGCCAAGGCCGGCTATGGCCTGTTCTACGGACGGTAGGAGAAGTAGCCCCACATTATTTATAGGGACGCGTCTGATTGGTGGAGGGAACGGCGGCAGAAGTTCCTGGCGTGACCTGAACGGCCCACGCGACGAAGGAGGAAGGAAAATCTTTGCGCATATTATTGCTTGGAAAAAGCATGATGATCGTGATCAAGCTTGCGTTGATCAGCTGTGAAGCAGAAGAAGAGACAAGAGACTCAAGAGACTCAAGAGACACAAAGGAAACAGAAAGGACAGAAAGGACAGAAATGACATGACTTTTCTAACTCTCGTCACGTGCATATCCACTATATCGTCACGTGTTCAATATTCGTAGCAGTAGTTCCATAATACCCTGTAATACCCCGCCGCACTACCTTAGTGGAACTGATCCTCGGTAACGCCTTTGCCCATGGCCGATGTGCTGCTGATGCCACCCGTCACCAGCTTCTGCAGGTCGTCGACATAGTTGGCGCCACTCCACTTCTGATGCTTGACCACATCGACGCCCTGGTCCATCTCCGGCTCCTGCACGAGCTCGCCATACGCCCGCATTCCGATTTGTGCGTACGACCGCGAAAACTGGTTGCTGATGAGTGCCGTCGTGTGAAGACCAGCCAGAGTGATAAACTGCCAGCAGTAGCCGAGGGTGGCCAGACGGCGGATGTAGGTTTCCTGCTCGTTCCGCGGCATGGCCGTCTTCCAGTTGAACGAGGGCGAAAGGTTGTAAGCGAGTCTAAAGGTTAGCGGTGAAGAGGAAGTCAAAAACTCAAACAGAGGAAACTCACTTTTGCTCTGGCCACACAGCATGCACACCGTAGGCAAACTCCTCGGCCTGCTTGAAGTCGGGCAGCTTGCTCTCCATCCAGATGGCGTCGCAGTACGGCGCATACGCAATGGCCCGCGCAATGCCGCAGTCGCAGCCGCCCTTGAGCCGGTAGAAACCTTCACGCGTGCGTGCGGCTTCCCAGTCAAAGTGGATCTTGTCGGCAACAGCAGCACCGAGGACCGACCGTGCTGTCGCGCGGGCCTCGGCATTGCTCTTGCCCTTGGCTGCCGCGCGGTACTGGGCCTCGAGGCTAGCAGCGGCCGTGGACGAGGTGCTGCTGGCCTTGATGACGGCGGCGACGGCATCGTCGAACCGCTGCAGTCCAGCCTGGCTGATCCACTTGTCCTCGACGGCCTGCAGGGCGTCGCCCGAGTAGCCGGCACGCTCGGCCTCGGCCATGGCCTGGCTCAGCGGCGGCAGGGCCGGGTTGGTGCAGCCGAGAATGAAGGGGTGGTCGCGCGGGTCAATGGTGTTGGTAATGAGGGTGGCAGCCTCGGCGTCGGTGCGGGCAATGGCGACGAGGTCGACGCCCATGATGTCAGCCTGGGCACGGATGGCCACCAGACGGTTGATGTGCTCGCTGGTCGGCACGAGGACCTTGCCGGCCATGTGGCCGCACTTCTTGGTGCCCGGGGCCTGGTCCTCAATGTGGATACCGGCGGCGCCCTTCTCGACGAAGAGCTTCGTGAGCTTCATAATGGCCGTAAGACCACCGTGGCCCGTGTCGGCGTCGGCGACAATGGGACGCAGGTAGTCGATGTGGGCGGCCTTGGCATTGCGCTGGTCGCGGGGGAAGCTGAGGCGCTCGTGACGCTGCTTGCGGTCGTGGAAGACCTGGGCGGTGAAGAGGTGGCCGACCTTGTTGGGGACGGTTGTGTAGGGGTAATCAGCTAGATCCGGGCCGGGCTCGTCCGTGGACGAGGCCGTAGACGAGGACTGCCAGCCGGAGACGTAGACGGTGTCGAGGTATTGGGCCATCTGCGTGACCATGGTGGGTTCGAGACAGCCATATGTGTAGCTGGCGTCCTTGCTGGCGAAGCGCTTCTCGAGGATGCCCCAGAGCTTCTTGGAGAGGGTGTTGCTGGGGTACTCGATCTTGAGGGAGCCGCGCTTGGAGACGATCTGCTCGGCTGTGAAGGGACGTTTGGTGTATCGCCACCGGGAGTCTGACCACCACTTCTTGACCTGCTCGACCTCGGCGGCAAAGGCGGCGTCTTCTGCCGTGGCGTCAATAGAGACGGGGAGCATATTGTTGGAAGCCATGGTGGAGATGTGTGAAGAGAGAAGAGAAGAGAGAAGAGAAGAGGGAAGAGAAGAGAGAAGAGGGAAGAGGGAAGATGAGAAGAAAGACGAGAGAAAAGATGAGAGGAGAGGAGACAAGCAAAAAGACAACTCAATTGATCATGGAGAATCCCCTCTAGATAAAGAAACGACGGGGACAGTGGCAATATGAAGAAAATCGGCAACGTCAGACCCCAACAACGGCTGTCGTTGGCCGTGTCGTCACATGTTGCCCTGCTTCGGCTACCCGTCATCAATGATTCTTGAATGGCGCCTGGAACGCATCCGCAAGCCGCAAAGCCGCTTGACCGACCGGCTACTGTACCAGCCAGGTACCTCCGCACCGCGCCACCGCAACAAGGAGAACTTGTCCGGTTCTTACCTGGAGCTCGTGCTTCGCCGCGCCGTCCGCACATTGACCAATCAACTTACACAGCCTCCTATAGCCGCTTCGGCTCCGAGAGCGGATACCTTTTCTACAGTTTCCACTCTGGAGCTAGGCCCCCCTTTCGGCTCAAAGGTAGTTGCCTCTCGGCCAATCACGGCAGCGCCCCATTTTGCGGGGGAACGGCAAAACGCACAAGGACGGAGCACAAAAGTGCTGCGCGCAGCTAGCTGGTCCAAGGAATGATTCAACCCCATACTTTTTTCAGTAGTTTGTAGTCTGTAGTTTGTGGTCCGGTGTCCATGTGCGGACAACTGGATGTTTCGGCTTTCCCTTATGCCGGATTCGGATACGTGCATGCACCCGTAGTACAGACTATTTACATTCCCCCGTCCACATTACACAGCAATTCGGAGTAACCCGACTCTGTCCTATATGCAAATAAGCGGATTCGGCGATTGCACAAATTGATTATGTAAGTTTTCGTACAGAACTTCACAAACCTCTTTGCCCAATACCTGGTCAACCAGGTCCAAAGGTCGCTCACAGGTCCGCTTGGGCATGCAGAGACTTGGCATACCCGCTTGGCATGTACGTCTGCGTCCATCTGCATCCATCTGCGCCCGTCTGCGTCTTGTGTTCGCCTGGCACGTTAGACGTAAGACATTGTCGTCCTCGGCAGCCGATCTAGAGCCGTCCAATCAGAAGGCCGCGTGCCTCTAAAAAGATACCCGAACCTCGGTTGCGGAAGCGCAATTGGACAACGTGTTAGTCACCGCTTGACCAGCTTCGCCCCCCTAAGAGCTAAGAGATCGACAAAGCTCGCCTCGCCTTGATCTCGGCATTCACATGACATTCCATACGCACACGAATTCCTGATTTCTTGTCTATCCATGTCCACTTTCCTGACTGGCATCTGACTGGTCCATCTGTGAAGACGAAACAAGACGAAAAGACGAAAAGGAAAAAGAAAAACAAAAGAACGAAAGAACGAAAGAACGAAAGAAGGTAAAACAAAAGATCGAAAGATCAAAAGATCAAACAACAAAACAACAAAACGTATCCAGTCTGGATCGAGGACAAGAAAATAAACCGCAGCCTGAACCCCCGATCTATTCCTAGCATGTTGTTTATGCGCAATACAACCCCAGATGCTCGCCCAAACCTGAGATCCTCGATAATCAAGAAAGGATGCGGCAAGGTATCTCTTCTTTTCTCCCACCCATCCCCCATCCTCCTTCTAGCCATTCTGCCGTTCCGCATTCCGCATTTAGCATTTCGCATTTCGCGTTCTCCTCGCCATTGCCGTTGCCGTTCCCACTTCCGTGCCGTTCCTACACTCCTGTACCGTTGCCGCTACTCATACCGAGGCCACTGTCGGCCACTGTCGGCCACTGTCTACTCCATCGACGCCAGCGCCTTCTCCTTTTCGTGCTGAATGGCCGCCGTGAATGCTTCCCACGGCGTCATCGTTCCCAGGGCATTGCGTGCGTGTGCCGGCACAAGCTGCAGGCCATACACATAGCTGGCGTTGACCCATCCGAATCTACCGAGCACCGTTAGCAGACAAACAAAGCAAACAAAGCAAACAAGGCAAACAAAAGTCAAGAGCACTGCTGTCGACACTCACCCTTCTTTGGCCACGCCCTTAAAGTCCAACCCCTGGTTGCCATACTCGGCATCCACCCGGTGCGGATCAACCGGCCGCGTCACGTCGTACTTTTCCACAACCACGCCGTTGAAGTCGTAGTACGCCTTGGTGATCATGAACAGCCACTTGTACGCCAGCCGCTCGGCCTCCTCTTCGTATCCGTACCGCTCCAGACCCGTCCATGCCAGCATCTGCTGCGGCGCCCATCCATAGGGGTAGTCCCACTGCCGGTTTGGCCGCTCCAGCGAGATCTCGCCGCGCGACTTCTTCGTGCCCGACAACAGCCCACCAATGGCCTCGAACTTGGGCAGCGCCTTGGCCACCATGGCCGCTGCCTGCTTCGGGCTCGCTACGCCGGCCCACATGGCCCAAAAGGTCGTGCAACTCTCGTACGTGCAGCGCTCGCGTGCCTTGGTGTTGTAGTCAAAGTACATGCCCTCTGCCTCGTTCCACATGTACTTGTCAATCGCCAACTTCCGCCGCTTCGACCGCCGGTCCCAGATGGCCGACGTCTCTACCTGGCCCGGCTGCATGGTGCCGCCCGGCACACAGAACTCGGCCGGCACCACCAGCTTGTCGTCAAACACCGTCCGGATCGTCCGTGCAATGTCCAGCTCATACTTGAACAGCAGCGAGTTGAGGTCGATCGTCGCCACATCTGCACACACTCGCTCCAGTCGGTACGACGTGTCGTGTCCCGACTCGCGCACGGCTCGGTCGTGCAAAAAGTACTCGTCCAGCTCTGGCTCCTTGACCTCGCCGTAGTTGTAGGCCCGCACAAACTCTTCAAAGGTCATGCCGTGCTTCGCCGCGTACGGCTTCAACACGTGGACAAAGTGCGTCGCCTCCGTCTCGGGCGGCACACCCAGACCCTCTGGCCGGTAGCGCGACAGACCCGTCACCGGGTCCAGACGCGGCTGCGTCACCCACACGCTGTGGTACTCCTTAATGGCGGCCAGAATGGCAGTGCGTAGAAACTCCTTGGCGTCCGGCTCGTCCCGGATCCGGTCGTACACACGCAGCGCCATGTCTGTCAGGAACGGCGGCTGCGATCGGCACAGATAGTACGACCGCGTGGCGTTGAGGATCTTGCCGTAGTGCCGGATGCAGAAGCAGAAATTCTGCACCATGCTCTTGGCCAGATCCACCTTGTTGTTGATCAACAGACCCAGCGACTCCATGTAGCTGTCCCAGCCGTACAGCTCGTTGAAACGGCCACCTGGCACCACAAAGGGCAGACCACGTAGCGTCTTCTCGCCCGTTTCTTCGTCCGTCACCTCTTCCATGGCGACGGCCAGCAGGCCGGGTTTCTCGCTCATGTCCCGGACCAGCTCGGGGGTGATCGTCTCGGGCAGCAGCTGCACATCTAGCCGGATCTCGGGTCGCTCTTTGGCCAGCTTGGTGTAGTATTCGTACTGCTCGGGAGCGCCGGGTGGCACGTAAATGCGCGGACGCGGATCGTCGGTCCAGTCCTTGGGATCACGGGCAGCGATTTCGATGCTGGAAGCATCGATGCGGCGGGTGAGGCTGTCCCAAAAGTGGTCACGGATCATGCGGGAGAGACGGTTCACCGGGTTCTCGTTCAGGCGGGCTTCATCGAGGATGATCTGGCGGCGGCCGTACTCTTTGGCCAGCGTCAGTTCCTGCATCAGGTTGGAGAGCATGTAGGTGCCGCGGATATCGAAGCGGTTGTAGCCGTTGGAGGCGGCAGTGCGCAGCGTAAAGACCTTGGGGCCGTTGTCCTCAATGGTGATCTGCATGTTGCCGTCTGTGTCCTCCTGGGACTGCAGGTTTTCGAGAGTAGTGTCGACATCAATCAAAAAACGACGGCCTTGCTTGGGAGTGGCCTCGTCGTGGCTGCCGCGCCGGAAGGGCTCCTTGAGGCCGAGACGAGAAAACTGCTTCTGCAGGCCATTCTGGGAATATGTGCGCGTGCGGACGCCCGAGCGGGTGTTGATGTGGCGCTCATCAGACGTATAATAGGTCTTGGCATCGTCAAAGGCACTGTAGTCGTCCGTGGAGCCACGGGATTGGGGTTTGCTGGGCTCAGCCATGGCAGCGGATACTGGATGCTTGCAGGAAGCTGGAAAGCTGGAAAGCTGGAAAGCCAAACGGAGCAGGTTAGCCTCGGAATAAGTTCGGGCGGATAGGAAAAGAAGGTTGTCGATGGCGGCTTACAGGGATGTCGTGGGGGGAGGGGGGGTTTCAGCAGACGCTAGAAGTGGTCAAGAGGCGGTGTCGAAGACCCAAATGATCAGCGACTTGGGTAGATGGAGATGTGGTGCAACTGGCCAGTGGTGGAAGAAGTAGTAGAAGCCAGAAAGAAGCCAGAGAAGCCAAAGAAGCCAAAGAAGCCACAGAAGGCACAGAAGGCAAAGAAAGGGGAGAAAGAAAAGCAGGGTTAAGGGGAGGGGGTAAAAAAAAAGAAGGGGAGTTGATTTGTTGCAACGTGGCTCCGCCGATCCTAGACTAGGAGAGCAAAGAGAATGCAGACAGGGTGGACAGTGGGTGTACAGGGGAATTTAAAGGGCGGATGGGAGAATGGGAAATTGGGAAATTGGGGGAAAAAAGACGGTGAAAAGAGGCGAAAGAGGGAGGGAGTGGGATGGCAGCCAGCTGGACGGTGCGGATGGTGTGACTAGAGGTCGAGAACGGTACGACGAAGCTGCAGGTGAGGCCAATGGCGGTGCGGGAAGAAGGAAATGGGCGGAATCAACGGGAAAAGCGAGGGCGAAAGACGATACTGCACGAGGCTCTGATGGTGGCTGTTGGGACGAGGTATTAATAAGTGTTCAGAGTAAGTTGGGTTTACCATCGTCCTTATTGGCGAGGGGTCATTGTCTGTTAGGGCTGCACGGGTCAACGCGTGCTGCATTCGCCGCCAGACAGGTCACATCCTAACTGCAGCACTGGATGCAGATCCGCATTGGGAGAGAGAGAGAGAGGGGGGGGGTAGCGCTGAGTTTAGCGCTCCCGGCTATTGTGGTGTGCTGGTACTTTTGATATTGGGACAAGACAAGACGCTGGGTGTCCAGCGCCCTAGGGCGCGGACTTTTGGTGTTTACAGTTGGCTTCCAGGACTTCCAGGGCTTCCAGGGCTGTCGGGGCTGCCAGGGCCGCCAGGGCTACTAGGGCTTACAGCCTGGAAGCCCCCACGCCTGGGTGGCACTAAACCGCATCAGATAAGCCGCACCACTTCTCGATCACGGGTTGTGAAGAAACAAGGCAGATACGAGTATTCCGTACGGAGTACGAGGGCCATGGAACGGAAGGAGCGGAATCTGAGTAGCAATAGGAGTATGCAGAAATACGTACGGAGTACTCCGTTCACCGAAAGATACCTGCACTTCCTGGTCCCTGAGACAATTTCTTTGTAGCCGCTGACCTCCTCCCGCGGGCAGTTGTGGCATGCGTCTTTTCTTGGTTCTTTTGATTGGCATGTCTCACTGGAGCTCTGGACGATGGACTGCTGATGGACTTCTCAGCTTCTCAGCCTCTGACTTCTGACTTCTAAGCGTTGAGCTTGCGACTGGTACGAACCACGACTGAGGTCCACCACCCCGAGAATGCCCTGGCCCTGACGCCGGTAGAAACACTAATGTAAGATGATCATCTACCCGCAAGCTGTGGAGGCTACGAGGCAAATATGAACTCGCCGAAGCCGGAATGCCCCAGCAAGCGTCTGGTGCCAGCGGCAATTTGAAAAGTCACGAGCTTTATGGTATGGAGTAGAGTATGGAGTATGGAGATCGGAATACGGAGTACTCCGGCGGTTTCTGGGGGATCTATAGATCTGGGGAGCACGTCGTAGAACACGAGTCGTAGATACCCCAGACAAGTTGTCTCTCCTCTTCTCTTCCCCTCTTCTCCTCTTCTCCTCTTCTCCTTCTCGTCTCTCGTCTCTCGTCTCTCGTCTTCTACTCCGCATTCGCTCCTCCAATTCTACGCCAAGACTCAGCCCTGCTGCTAGTTTTCTCCTCTCTGAAGCTCCGATCCGGAGTCTTGACAAACCAAATGACCAATATGGGGAAATGCATCCTTCTGGAGAAGAATTGTTCTTCTACTCTTGCTAGTCGGGTCGGAGCTGGGTCGGACTGGTAGGAGTTTAGAATGTCACGTTGAACGATGATGTGAGAAAGTCCAGTTACTCCGTACTCACAATGCAATGGCCGCTGATGAACGTTCTAGGTATCATAGTTAGCGCTGCCAGCCGGCAGGCAGCCCTAAAGAACAGCGTGTCGACTGCCTGAACGGCCTGAACGGCCTGAATACAGCACTGTTATTCTTAGTCACAGTTGTCACATGGAGCGCCCGGGCGCTGCTAGCCGGTGGGGCGCCGCGCGAAACAGCAGTCGCTACCGATCCGAACCCCACCTGCCTCTCGAGTCTAAGATGCAAGTTCGTGTGGTGGAATCGCTCCAAAACCGCCCTCAACGCCTCCAGGCGACACCGCCTCTCTCCCCCCTTCCTGCTGCCGGCCTTATCTGATCCTGTTTTCCCCCTTCCGCTCGACCAGATCGTCAAAAAGGCAAACGCTCGCTGTTCTTTCTGTCTCTTGCGTGCTTCAATGGTCTTGGCATCTTTCTGAACTTATCTCTTTCGCTTTTCTTTCTTCTCTTTTGGGTTCTTCTCCTTTGGGTTATTCCAACCGACAAATTCCCTGAGTGAATCTTGGATCTTTATCTTTGACCTTTGATCTTTGGTCTTTGATCATTGATCTTGGAGTCTTCATTCGAATCGTCGAATCGTCACGTCAAATCGTCAAATCTTCGATCCGTCCTTCACAATGGCCCTCTTCGTGGATCTGGACGACGATGAGGTCGAGCCGCCACAACACCTGGCAGGCGGCAAGGTGCTCTGGCCGATGTCCGGCAGCCCAACTCGCCCAATGGCCTCATCTACCACCAAACCAGACCCTCCAGACGCTGGCAGGGCCCCGACCACCACCGCCCCTGTCGAGGAGGCTCGCGAACCCGTCGTCACGGACCGTCCGAACTGGAACTCCATGACCGAGGCTTTGGGATGCTATCCGTAGGCAGACGCACCTTTCTCCTTTGTTTTCGAAGCATTTGGTTTCGGGGCTTTTGTCGTGTTCATCGTTCTTGTTCATCGTCGTTTAAGCGTTCCCTCGGGGGCATAACTAACCAAGACTCTTCTTGTCCGCTTCCCCGACTACCAGAGTTGCCGCCACTATCGCTTCCTTTATTGATATGAACACGCTCGACAGCCTGTCGCGCACCTGTCGCCAGATCCGCGCTGGCCTCCTCCAGTTCCGCAAACCTCTGCTCGCCTCTACCCTGCGTTGCGTCAACGAGAACCTGCCCGTCGACGGCGAAGAGACCCTGCGATTCCGTGCCCGCGCTGGCAACTGGTACTACATGGAAGACACCAGCCGGACCAATGTGGGCAAGGCCGGCCAGTGTGCCCGCGATCTGGTCGCCGAGTGCCGTCGCTGTGGCACTGTCGTCTGCAGGGTGTGTTTCACTTTTTGTGCACCCCATATAACACAGTACTAACGGCTGTCTAGAACTGTGCCATCAAGCCGCCCGCTCCTGCTGTCCTTCGCGAGCGTCACCGCCGTCTCTGCTACGGCTGCTCCAAGGCGCCTCTGGCCTCGCTCACACGGCCGCGTCTCCCCATCGATACCCCTCTACACTCCGAGGTCATGCAACAGGCCATCTGCTGCTGCGCCACCGAAAGTGTCTGGCTGTGCCAGCCTTGCGGCGGTAGCATTCGTGCCGACGACAGCGAGTACTTGGCGTATGTATCCTATTCTGTCCTACCCTTTCCCCTCCTTCTTTTCGGCTGACATTCCCAGCATCTGGAAATGGCGTACCCAATACGGCGACGTGATTGGCGGAATGGGTACCGGCATTGGCGATGGTGACCGGGGTGTGATCTGTGGCCGGGAGAAGAGGTGTTGTCGTGCCAAAGAGCGAGCGCAAGAGATTGACTGTGATGCCGAGGACGCACGCGATGCTGATATGGCCCTGGGCTCGTCCTTTGGGTCGACGGCCGGGTCGTCGGGATCTTTGAGCTCGATGGCTTCCGTGTCTGTGACCTCGCTGCCGTCGACGGCTCCCTGGACGCTTCCTGTGGCACCGGCGACACAGGCTGCCGTAACGGTGGGCTCGCCGCTGTACTCGCCCGAGGTGGCGGCGGCCATGGAGAGCCGGCGGACGCCGTCGCCGGCCATGGGGCCGGGGTATGCCCGACATGAAGTCGAGGGCATTGGCGGCGTGGTGAAACGGACACGGGTCAGGATGGTCCGCGTGGGTGCCTGTGTGCACGACTGGGACGACGAGCTTAAACGGGGCGTGATCCTGGAGCGAGAAATCACCGGCAAGGCAAGGAGCTGGTGTGGATGGTGCCGGAGGCCGATTCCCAGCAAGAAGGACGAGCAGACGGACGGCCGAAGCTCGTCTCCGTAACGATGTTTATGAGGTAAGACATTTGGAATTTTGGATATGACTTTCCTTTTTCCCCGTGTTCGGGAAAGGAACAGAGTGGATCTACACAAAAGGGGTGAACGCACTTATACACACAGCCGTTGGTACTTGGCAATAGAATGGAGACCGGAGCACGGGAGGTTCGCCGATAGAGTCCTCCCGAATATACGGACTAGATATGGATAATGGTAATGGCATGATTTTGATTTTGATTTTGAAATTTTGAATGTGAATGTGAATTTGAAATTTGAAATTTGAAATTTGATGCTATTGGTACATGGGGATCCAACTGCTGCCGTGACGACTTGGAGATGTTCTGTTGTGACCACTGCCCTCTAGAGCTCGCCATTGAGAAGCATCTCGCGCCGCTTGGCCCGTTCTGCCTTGGCCCGGGCACGGATGGGACCCCAACGTTGCCGCACGGCGTCAATGCCCTCCTGGACCTGGGCGCGGTGCTCGCGGCTGCTCTGGACGACCTTCATGACAAAGATGGCAGAGCATTCAAAGTGCTGTGCCAGCCGCAGGACACTCCACTGGATGGGGTCAGCAGCACGCAGACGGCGCATCTCGGCGACGTCGGCCTCGGTCAAGTGGTACTTTTTCCGGTCGGGGGCCAAGTGGCGGGTGGGGAGGATGGGGGCGATGTGATCGGGCGAAGAAGACGAAGGAGAGGACGTAAACAAGTTCACCAGGTTGGACTGCCGCCGCGGGTCGCTTGGAGGCAAGAACTTGAAGGGCGTCTGGTAGACAGACGGAGCACTGGCCGGAGGGTTGTAGATGAGAGTGGCCGAGGCTGAGGAGGAAGAGGAGCCGCCGAACTTGCCCAGGACGCTGGCGCCAGAGGTCTTGAACTTGCTGCCGCCAAACGACGGATGCGGTGCAATGTTGAGGGAGCGCTTCGTGCGGCTGGCCGTGGACTTGTGGCGGCGGCCGGCAGGTAGGGAGGAGGAGGAGGAGGAGGAAAGAAAAGAGAAGAGAGAAGGCCGTATTCTAGTCGTGCAGCTTGTTGCTGCTGCTGCTGCTGCTGCTGCTGCAGTGGCCATGGTCTGGGCTTGTGTCGACAAGCACACGGCTCGCCGGAGGAGCTGTTGTGCCTCCATTGGGTGGAGAGTGGTGGAGGATGGTGGAGGGTGGTGGAGAAGAGGGGAAGAAGAGGAGGGGGAGAAGAGGAGGGGGAGACGGAGGAGAAGAAGAAGGAGAGGCGTGGGGTAGAAGCAAGGTGCTGTGGAGGACGAGGCGCAAAGGTCGTCGGCGTCAGCGTCGGCGTCGGCGTCGACTGTGTCTGCGAGCGGTCGGCAGATCCGAATCCGAGCTGGCGGTTGTGGTTGCGGTTGCGGAAAGCTGTCGATGTGCGATGGGAAAAAATTATCTCGAGGAGCACGTGACAATACAGTATTGTACTCCGTACTCCGCAAACACATGACCTTGACCGTGATCGGCTTCACGTGACTGGACGGGAGATGAGCGGGCCCCTTGGCGCATCACCACCGCCGCCGGACCAGGAAAGAGGTGGGGGGAAGGAGAGAAGGAGACCAGCGCCGCCGGAGCCACAACAACGACGACGTGGCAGCAACGCAACAACAGCATGGGATGGTGGCAGGCCCTGCGACCCGGACATTGAACAGCGACAGGCCGATCATTATTGATCATTTCACGCGGGACCAGGTTCTTGTTTTTTTTTTTTTTTCCTTTTTCTTCGCCTCCGTTTCTTGATCTGCCGCTTCTCCGCCATGAACCTTTTGCACTCGACGACGACGCATCCATAATTCGAGCCGCGGACGCTTTCGACGGCCATGTTTTCTTCCTCGGGCAGCGGCAAGAAGCCGGCGCAGGTGAGTGTGAGACAAGGGAGAGAGAGACTGGAAGTGGTGGCTTTTGCTAACTCGACAGGAAATGGTGCAAGTCGGTAGGTCAAAGTGAAATTGAGAAGAGGCTGACAACTGACGACTGACGGCTGACATTTCTTGTCTGGGACAGACCGCGCTGAGTATGTCTTTCTCCTTGCGCGGCGCGACCATGGCTAATCCCTGTACAGTTCTGCCTCGCCGTTCTGGAGAGCCCCCCGTCGCGAAGTGGCCGGCAAGAAAGGCAGCAGCGGCAGCAGCAGCGCCGGTGCCGGTACCAGTGCCGGTGCTGGTAGCAGTAACAGCAGCACCACGCGCGACTCGAATATCGTCGTGGGCGCTTCTTACTCGCATGCGGATCTACTCAAGTTTGACTCCTTGTGCGCGGTTCTTCCCAGTCCCCGTCTTCTCCACTTGCGCGCTGACCAAATGCGAAATTTTAATAACAGGAGCCTTTCTCATTCGTCGTCGCGACCGCGAACACCCCCGACCGGGGCTTTGCACAAGGGCCACAGCAGCAGCAGCATCGGCGGCGTGTCGCCGGGTGGCAAAGGCAGTGGCGGCGGCAGCAGCAGCAGCGCGAGCCACAGCCGTAGTGTGCCGCCCCTGCGAAATTACGAGAACTTTCTGTCCAACACGGACGAAGACTGGGCGGCGGGCGAGGAAGAGGATGTGTATGGCTACGACGAGGACGACGGCGACGACTTTGGCCTGCCGAGCCTGTCGAGCATGAAGCGGCGGACACGCCGTCGCGCGGCGGCAGCGGCACAGGCAGCACAGGCAGCCAGTTCTCCTACGATTCCCAACAGCAGCAGCAGCACGTTTGACGAGTCGGCGACCGACAGGTTTGGTGGTGCCTTCCGCTCGCGACGGTACTCCAACAGCGCCGACATTGCCGTGGAGCGGCCGGCGCCTTCGTATCCGATGCCGAAGAAGAGCGAAGGCAAGATTCTGCGACCACAATATAAAGACATTCTGAAAGACCCGGCCAACGCGCTGCACCTGATCAGCCACCCGTCAGTGCCGGCGAATGCGAGCGCGCGCGAGGCCGAGGCCATCAATGCGCGCATCACGCGCATCAACAAGTTCAAGAAACTGTTGCAGGCGTCGACGATTCCGCTGCCAGAACTGCGGGCGCTCGCGTGGTCGGGCATCCCGCAGGAAGTGCGCGCCATGACGTGGCAGCTGCTGTTGAGTTATCTGCCGACAGGCAGCGAGCGGCGCGTGGCGACGCTCGAGCGCAAGCGCAAGGAGTATCTGGACGGCGTGCGCCAGGCATTTGAACGGGGCCAGAGCGGACTGGTGTCGCCGACATCGAGCACGACAGTACGACGAGGCCTCGATGAGGCCGTGTGGCACCAGATCAGCATCGACGTGCCGCGAACGAACCCGCACATTGAGCTGTACGGATACGAGGCGACGCAGCGGTCGCTGGAGCGGATCCTGTATGTGTGGGCCGTGCGACATCCGGCGAGTGGCTACGTGCAGGGCATCAACGACCTGGTGTCGCCGTTCTGGCAGGTATTTTTGGGGGTGTATATTTCTGATCCAGACATTGAGACGGGCATGGACCCGGGCCAGCTGCCGCGGGCGGTGCTGGACGCCGTCGAGGCCGACTCCTTTTGGTGCCTGACCAAGCTGCTGGACGGCATCCAGGATCACTATATTGTGGCGCAGCCGGGCATCCAGCGGCAGGTGGCGGCTCTGCGTGATCTGACGGCACGCATTGACGCACCGCTGGCACGGCATCTGGAGGAAGAGCATGTCGAGTTTATCCAGTTCAGTTTCCGCTGGATGAACTGTTTGTTGATGCGAGAGATTAGTGTCAAGAACACGATCCGCATGTGGGACACATATATGGTAGGTCCTCCCTCTCTTCGTTCTTCGTTCTCCTCCTAACTGTGTAGGCCGAGGAAAATGGCTTTTCCGAGTTCCATCTTTATGTGTGCGCGGCTTTCCTCGTCAAGTGGTCCGCGAAACTGTGTGAAATGGACTTTCAGGAGATTATGATGTTCCTGCAGTCGTTGCCGACGCGCGAGTGGACGGAAAAAGACATTGAGCTGCTGCTCAGCGAAGCGTATATCTGGCAGAGTCTGTTCAAAGGCTCTTCGGCACATTTGCGTGGACCTACCAACAACCGGGCGGCCGTGACGACGATGCAGCTGTAGGGGGCCAAGCTTTCAGGAGAATTGCCCTGATACGGGTGGCTCCATATTTTGGATATACTTCTATTGGGTATGAACGACAGTGCAAAGAAACAGTACAATAGAACACGGCGCCACACAGAGTACAAGAAATGCAGCTGTCTGCAATCAAAAGGGTATCGTAAAGTAGAGCCCACCTCCAAGTCAAAGTTCGTCTGTCTCGTCGTCTAGAGAAATCACAGACACTGTGTCCACGGGTTCTGCCTTGACGGGCAGAAGAGGTGAACTGAGCAAGTCGACCACTTCGGGTGTCTTGTTTTGAACACTTTCCGTCTTGACTTTGACCTCTTCCTTCTCTTTCTTGATCTCTGTTTTGACTTCCTCCTTGATCTTCACTTCCTTCTCTGTTTTGACTTCCTCTTTGATCTTCACCTCTTGCTCCTCTTTAATCGGTTTCTCTTCCTTGACCTCTTGCTTGACCTCTTTCACCTCCCGCCTTCGGTAAAACCCCTCTAGACATTGTCGCCGCTGCTCCGGCGTCCAACTCTCCACCACCAACGCAAAGTCAGTCGCCGTCGCAAATCCTGCTTCACGCGCCATCGTGCAGAACTGCCGTCGCATCACATCTGCCGGCGGGTTGTACCGCAGCCTCCTCGGCTGTCGTTGTTGTTGTCGCCGTCGCCCCTGCTCGTCATCGCTTCCCGCCAAATAGGCCGCACTGGCATCCAACAAGTGATCGTTGGTCCTTCTGGGCTCGTCGTCGTCGTCCAGCCGTTCTGCTCGCCGCGACAGCTGCGCTTCCACATGGCTGCTGCCCACCACCTCCGAGTTGTCATGTGTATACTCGACGCCAGCACTCGCCAGAATGGCCTGGACGGGGTCGGGATGGTGATCGGTCTCGCCGGTTTCACCGCTTCCCTCCTCCAACTTCACCAATGCCTCATTCTCCCGGTCAGCTGCCGCCTGCGCCATGTCAATGTCAGTCAGATGCACGCCTGCTTTGGCTTCGGCAATGTTCGTCTTGTTGACAATATCCCGCAGGACAACCTGGTCGCCATGAAAGGCCAGCAGATTGTTGAGCCCAAAGATCTCGCCCTTGCGCTCGCTGTCCTCCTGCACGCCCCGAAAATACCGTCGCTCCGTCGACGCCCGGTATCCAATGTTGGCCTGTTGCTGCTTGTAGATCTGCCGCGCATACACAATTTCTTCAATCGTCCCGGCCGACACCAGCCGGAACACGTCCACGTCGCGCACCTGGCCAATCCGATATGCCCGGTCTTGGGCCTGCAAATCGTAGGCCGGGTTCCAGTGCGGATCAAAAATGACCACCTTGTTGGCCGACGTGATATTGAGTCCGACACCGCCGGCTTTGGTCGAAATCAAAAAGACAAACTGTGCCGGGTCGCTGTTGAACTCGTCAACCACCCGCTGGCGCTCCTCGTAGCTGAGCGAGCCGTCGAGGTAGCTGACGCTGTAGCTGGTGCCGTGGAAGAGATGTTGCAGCATGCGCAGCAGCCGCACATTGTGCGAGAACACCAACACCTTGTCGCCATTGGACTGCCAGAACCGCAACAACTTGCGCAGCACTTTCCACTTGCCACACAGCTCGGGGTTCGCCAGGTTGACCATGGAGTCTCGCTGTCGATACAGTGTCTGCCACTCGTCCGGCACACATGTCCGGAGCTGCCGCATGGCCCGCTCGTGCCGGTCGTGTGCTGCTGCCAGTGCCGAGTCGGCCGGAGCTGCTGCGTCTCCTATGGCACCGTCGGCTGATGGCACCATCAGCATCAAGTGGTTTGCCAGTTTCAAAAGGGTCTGGATCGTCGGGAACACGAGACTGATCCACGTCGGCGCCGGCTCTGGTCCGGGCACATGTCGATGACAGCACCAGCCGCTCTTGCTGCCCGAGCCACAGCTGCAAGGATCCGAAACACTGCGCAGAAACGCAATATCGTCGCTCGCCACCAAATTCTCATAGGCCTGGGCCTGTCGCTCCGTCAGCGGACAGAACACGACGCGGTCCGTCTTGCGCGGCAGCTGGCCGGCGATCAACGACTTCATGCGCCGCAGGAAGACGTCCGGCAGCAGGTTCTGCACGAGTTTCTTGGCCGTTCGTCGTGCCAGACTGAGCTGCAGCAGCGTTGCGTCGTGCGACTGTCCGACGGTCAGCGGTCGGCTGATTGTGTGGTTCCATTCGGCCAGCGTCCCAAACCGCCCTGGATTCGTCCAGTTCAGCAGCGTCCACAGCTCGGCGTACCGGTTCTGGATCGCCGTGCCCGTCAGGCCGATGCGACAGAGCGCGTTGACTTGGTCCATGGCCCGCGTCGTGCCCGCCTGCCTCTCTTTGATCACGTGACACTCATCAGCGACGACGGCATCCCAGCGCACCGTGTTGATGCGCTCCCGGTGGTTCTTGTACGTCGCGTACGTCGTCACCATGATCTCGAGACGGCCTGCCCGCGCCGCCTGCAGCACGTCGTCCTTGCCGGGCCCATGGTACAGGTCCACATGCCACCATCCCCAGCGCTCCAGCTCGTTGTGCCAGTTCTGGATCAACGATCCGGGACAGACCACCAGGACCACTGGATACCAGCGGCCGCCCATGTCGTTTGTGCCGCCGTGACCACCGTCGCCAGCTGCCTCTTCCGCATTTCTTGCCGCTGCCCGTCGCATCTTGCGCATCCGCTTGCCGTCCCGCTCGTCGCCCGTCTTGCCAAAGGCTGCTGCCAGGAATGCTGCCACCTGCACCGTCTTGCCGAGACCCATGTCGTCGCCCAGGATGCCGCCGCGTTGGTACACAAAGAGGCGGTGCAAAAACTGTGCCCCCTCGATCTGGTAGTCCCGCAGATACTGTGCAATCGAGCCTGGAATCACGCCGCCCGAGTACTCCAGCCGCACATCCCGACACGGCCGCGACGGTCGCACCGTGCTGTCGAACTGCGGCCTTGTCTGCAGTGGTGCTCGTGCTCGTCCTTGAATCTGTCCTGTTCTCTGCCGCTCGTCGTCCGAAAAGTAAATATCCGTGTAGTCCGGTGGCAGCAGCAGACCGGCCTCCTTCAACACGGCTCGCCGCTCTTCAAACTCTTGGCGCCGCTGCACAAGGTAGTCGGGAATGTCCACGTCCTCGTCCTCGTCTATCTCCCGGGTAGAGTCGCTGTCGTCATTGGCTGCCGCAACATACAATCCCATCCGCACTGAACTTCGTCGTCCCCGGCTGCCTCCTCTGCTGACACCCCGACTGCCGCCCCGACCTCGACCCCGTCCTCGGCCGCTACCCCGTCGTGAAACACCTCGCTGGCGCTTCGCCAGCCGCTCGTAGGCACCATCTGATTCATCCGACCATTCCACTTTGACGCCGACATCTGCTTCTTCCAGCGATTCTTCCGTGAGTCGCCTCCGTTTGGTGCTATTCCGAGCACGTGAAGCTCTGTCCTCCACGTCCGATGCTGTCAAGTCGTCATCGTCATCGCTCAGCTCGATATAATCGACTTCTGTTGCGCTACGCACCGTCATGGTTGGTGGATACGGCATCTGTGGAGTTGAGGGGAAGCCTGGCGCGACGCGCTTATAGATGCGTGATCACGTGATGTAATTACTCCGTATAATACAAACATCCCTTCTCCTCAGCTCGTCCAATGTCGTCGAATTCATTTATTAACTATCTGAATACATACATTGTCTTATGCTAGCTTCATTCACTCAAATACGCACCCCGCCAGGTGCCATGCTCTTCTTCACAGCATCCACCAAGTGATATTCCCATACAGTTCCCAGTCGAAGACACTCTTCTCGACACTCGACATCTTCCCACCACCACTCATTCGCTGCCACATGGGCTCCCCAAATCTCCTGCCATATCTTCTGTCCCACTAGATTGCGTAGCCGAAGCAGCTGATGCTCCTTGTCTTCCATGCCCATGTTCTCCGTCTCTTTGCCTTTTCCCTTGTCGTTCACTCCTGTTCCTCGCTCTGCCACAACTGCTGGGAACTGGCAAACTACCTTGGCAGACCGGCCAATCTGGAAGTGTGCATCCCTAAGCCACCCCAGAAATTGCTCTGTCGGCCGCATACACCGCGATCGCTGTGCCAGGTTCACCAGCAGGTGTCGGGTCAACCACGCTTGCATGCGCGGCCCCGTCGTCTCCGGCAGCGGACACGGATCCACAAGGGTCAGGTGCAGCGCTCCCTGTGGTCGCAGCACGCGGTGCAGACTGCGCAACGCCAGCGGGATGTCGTCGGCGGGCACCAGCACCGGAAGCGTCATGGCGTAGACGTCCGAGAACAGCTGCGGCGCCAGCGACATGGACATGCAGGGTACCGCCGCAAAGGGCATGGCCAGCACGTTGGGGAACAGCTGGCTGCTGAGCGGACTCGGCGACATGTGGTGCACGGGGATGCTCGTATGGAGGGCCGCAATATAGGATGTGGTGGCTGTTCAAGTTAGACTCGAACCTCTCTTTTTGTGCATGCAACAGACTCACCATGGCTTTCGAAAAAGGCCAGCACGCGGCGCTCCGTGCGCGGAACCAACGGCACACCCGTGTCCGTGGTCGGGTGGATGCTGTGCACGGCCGACAGCAGCCAGCGCTTCTTTTCCATCTCCATTTCCTTGTATAGGGCAGCGTCGAACGTGCCCGTCCATTGCTCAGTCAGTCGCCGCAGAAACGTCTCGGGACTCGCCGCTGCCATTTGCAAAATCTCTCGCTGCATGCCGGAGATGCTGAGGGATGCCGTGACGGCGGTGTTGTCCTTGGGCGGAGAAATGGCCGAGCTGCCCGGTGTCGTGGTCGTGGATGCTGCCGGTTCGCGTGTGACCATGACGCTGGCTGGCGGCTTGATACACTGCCAAGAGTCGGGAGGCTTCCATGGTGACGGATCGGCCGCCGTGATGCGCGGGGGCGACCGGACAACGGGAGAAACGGGAGGAGCAGGAACAACAGGAACAGGAGAGGGCGGTGCCTTGTTCAGGCTATACTGAGGCGGCACGAGGAGCATGCGAGGCGGTCTGGTGGGTGTCCGAGGAGGTGCCATCCTGCAATGTCAGTCAGTCCCAGTCGGAGAAGAGGGGGCAGTTTTCATACATGGGGCTCTTTCGTGGAGGAGACAACTTGGAAGACCCGGAGCCAGAAAGTCTGTTGGTCGGGGAGGCACACTTTTTGTCTTCCTCAAGCAGCGATTCCTCATCGACAGACTGCATGGTCGACATAGACAGAGGAGCCGTCCACTTGGACAGAATAGAATCTGTCGGTTGACATGTTAGAAGATCCCTGTCATCCAAAGATGGATGGTCCTCACCATCGAGCGACTCTCGATTCTGCGAGCTGCCGTCGGAACAAGAAAGCGAGTCGGCTCGCTGAAGAGTCTTGAGGTAGTCGGGCGTGGTGGGCAGAGATGTTCGATTCCCCGATACCATGCTGTTGCTGTTGCTGTTGCTGCTGCGGCCAGGCGGACTGGATGCGGCAGGTATCGACACGGCGGGTGGCCTGGACTTCTTTTTGCGTCGGAAAGAGTCGAAAAAGCCGGGTTTCTTGCTTTTTCCGCGCGGAGAAGATGTACTGCCGACAGACGTGCCCGACTTGTGGCTGCTCCTGCGATCTTCCAACTCCTTCTCGAGCTCTAGACGAGCCTTTCGCTGGCCCACAAGTTCCCGCTGGGGCTCCGCCCAGACAACTTCGAACATGGCAGCGGCGGTGGCTATGGTGGTTACGCTGTGTCCGGTTTGACGGTACACCAACCTGTAAAGCCCACTGTCCACAAGAAAGAGAGCGGCGAAAACGTCGAGCAGCGTCGGGTTCCTTTGATCCTACTTTGGGGGTTCTTGATGAAAAGAGTCAGCAAATGGACGGTTAGCGAGGATGCTGTCGTCGTGTGACGGCATCCTTCTTTGGTTTCGGAGAGGTATCACACCTTGAGGGAAGAGAAAGAAATATGGTATTATCGTGTGACACGTTTGTCAAGCAGGCAACCGCAGGACGTTTCCAAGGACATTTGCCCGCGAAGTGAATCGGAGTAGTAGAGGATGTTTTCTTCTTCTCTTCTTCTTCTTCTTCTTTTTAGGGTGAGAAGCTCAAGTTCTCGATGTCAACGGTCAGATATAGTTGAGGTAAACTTGGGTATCCTGGTAAACGTATCCGTCAAGAGTCCAGTGGATCGGAAAGTCGAGCCAGAAATAAGAACAAAAAGGTAGCAAAACGGCAGAAGCGATGGGGGGGGAAGGGCCAAAAGTGAAGGCAGGGTGACGGACGAGAAGGCAAGGGTGGGACAAACAAACGTCTTAGGGTTTTGATCAAAAATACATAATTTTTCATCTGAACATTTTTAAATTTTCAGAGTACACAAAATGGTAACGACTGGATTCTAAGCAGTAAAGTAGTAAAGCAGCAGAAGGATAAGGCTGCAGGGATCAGTTGAAAGTGAGCTTCTGGCCAGGTTCAAGGAACTGGAAGACTATTTACGGATATCGGAATATGGCAGAACGACTGGCTGTTTATCTTCCACGATGGCTCCGAGAACACGAGAAAAATTATCTGACTGCTACACAGCGTTCAATACACGGAATAGGATGCTGTTCAGCCCCGTCGTTTTCATGTCTTCATGTGTCAGCATTTCCACCGGCACTCCATGCATCTTATCATGACCACAAAGACCAGCAGAGCCCAATGTTACACCACGATGTCTCAGGCTTCACGATGGTTTCCTCGGCTAGACTCGAGGCACTCTGGCATCACTCGGTGTTTCTACTCGACCTCGTCATTCTGCAAAGACGACATGATAAACAGAGATATCCACTTCTAGAAAACTCAAGATAACATCCGCCCATGTACCCATTTGCCATGTGGACGCGGAATGTCTCAGTCCCACCATGTGCCAAAAGACATAGTTCCCTTGTCTTGCAGTCGATTTCCAGAAACAGTCTGTTCTCCGGATGTTCCTCTACCAAATTACCCGCTGGAAAAGGGCCGGGACATCCAGACACGGCATAGCTATTACCTCGCACAAAAACAGTTTTGTGTTCCACTACAGCAATATTGACGAGCTGGGCCATGCAGGCACCATGTGCAGGCCAGCGCATCCCACAGCCACGGTTTTCTCCTTTTCTCCTTTTCTCGTCTACAGCAGCCGCAATGTCCTGGTAACGTCACTTAATCGAGTCTGAAAGAGGAGACCCCAGAGGGAGAACACATGTAGCTGAGGTTATCTTGACCATGGAGTATCTCACACAACTGCTGTGACCATCTGGCCATGCTTCGAACCACCTGGCCCGATGGGGTGACAAACAAGACGCAACCGTTTGATGAGGGGAATCTGTAGGACTGTAGAACTGTAAAACATCCGAGGCAGAAAGGAATACAAAGTATTCGACTGGCAAAGATCTCCAGGTCGAATGGCAACCATGAATTCCATCGCGCCTAAATCGAGTTCGCAGTGCATCGTTATACCTTTGTACCTCTTGTCTTTATCTGGAGCCATAGATTTCTTCTCTTATAAAACTGTTATTTATTTATTTATTTTCAATTTTATTTTCAATTTATTTTCATGTGCGTTTGTGCCGCCCTCGCGTGCCTTCCATTTTGGGTAGTCTGACTACACGCTCCCCGTCGCGCCTTCCCTCTCTTTACCAACCACCCTCTGTTGCTGGACTTTAAGAAATATTTGTGCTACTCGTAAAATATTTTCTCTCTCTCTTCCCTCTATTATATCTTCTCTATCTTCTCTCTTCATCGTGTCTTCAGAACCTGATTGCGTGTGCCACAACACATTCATTTCTTCTCAACCTCAAACGTGAGCATACGCACATCACTTTCGACAAGGTAAGTTATATTCCTTTATTTTTATTTAATTTCACCTCAAAAAACTGACATCCACAGACAAAAAAATTGTATCCAAAATGGATATTCGCGGTCCTTTTGACCGAGGCATCAGAAACCCATTCAACAGATTCAGAAAATGGCTGAACGATGTCGACCAGCGTGCCAATAAGTCTGCTATTGGCCGTTTTTTCCGGCTTCGAGGCTGTGGTCACGTACGTCTTCTATCTTCTGTCCCATTTCTCTATCTCTTGATGCTTCCTGCTAACTATCCAGCCTGATGAAATGCCAAGTGCGACCTTCTTCACAGAAGTTCGCGCTGGGCTCACAACGTTTGCTACCATGGCATACATCATCGCTGTCAATGTGTGTACTATCCAAAACACGCTGTTCGAGACGTTTGGCTAACATTTTATATAGGCCTCCATCGTAGCCGCAAGCGATGGAACTTGTGTTTGCCCCGATTTCGACTTTAACGGAGCCTGCCCCCACCGCGAGTACTATGTCTGCAAAACTGGTAGGCAAAAGCAGCATGCATTGTTCTCTTCATTTGCAAACACTTTACTAACAAACGATATCTTTGCAGAACTGAACCGAGACCTCATCACCGCTACCACCATCATTGCTGGTGTTGGCTCTATTTTCTTTGGTATTTTTACCAACATCCCTGTTGCTATGGCGTATGTTTTCCCCTCCCCATACATCCATATATTCTACAAAGGCTAACACGATGCAGTCCGGGCATGGGCCTGAATGCATACTTCACTTACCAAGTTGTTGGTGAACATGGATATGGTCCTCTCCCTTACCGTGTCGCTCTGACGGCCGTGTTTATCGAAGGCCTCGTATTTCTCGCCCTTGCACTTACGGGCATGCGCCAGTGGCTCGTCAAAATCATCCCAGGGACGCTCAAGACGGCCAGCGGAGTTGGTATTGGCATGTTTCTGGCTCTGGCCGGCATGTCGTACACTTCTGGAATCGGCCTTGTTACGACCGGCGGGAAAAATACGCCACTCGCTCTCGGCGGCTGCCCGGCAGATACACTTTCTCAAGAAGACGGCACTTGTCTACCAGACTACTTGATGCGAGACCCCAAGGCAAGTGCATGAGTGACTTTTCAGATGAGCAAACAAAAAAAAAGACGCAAGCTAACGTTGAATAGATGTGGCTTGGCATCTCGGCCGGCATTCTGACGACCCTGCTCATGGCATTCCGCGTCAAGGCAGCAATCGTCTTTGGCATTGCATTTGCAACGATTATCTCGTGGCCGTAAGTCAACCCTTTTTTATACTCTGTCGACCAAAAACTGACCAACCAGGCGCAACACATCGGTCACATACTTTCCTTACCATCGTGAGGGTCAAGAGAGATACGATTTCTTCAAGCAGGTGATTACTTTCCGACCCATAAAACACACTCTGGGTGTCTTGGAGTGGGATCTCAGTGGCGTGGATGGAGCACACTTTGTGATGGCCCTGTTCACCTTTCTGTACGTCGACATTGTGGACTGCACGGCAACACTATACTCGATGGCTCGGTTTAGTGGCAGGACCAACTCAGAAGGTGACTTTCCACGATCGACAATCGCATACTGCGTGAACGCGGTTTTCATTTCGTTTGGTGCATTGTTTGGCTGTGCACCGACGACACCGTTCATTGAGAGTGGTGCTGGCATTGCAGAGGGTGGCCGCACGGGCTTGACGGCAGTGGTGACGGGCATCTGCTTTGTTATCTCTATTTTCTTTGCTCCCATCTTTGCGTCGGTTCCGCAGTGGGCAACTGGCATGACACTGATCATTGTGAGTGTTTGTCATCCTTTTGTTCTCTTCCTTCGGTTTGCTAACATCGGGCAGGTTGGTTGTCTCATGATTCGACAGGTGACGTTCATCAACTGGAATTACATTGGCGATGCCATTCCGTCGTTCATCACCATCATCTTGATGCCGTTCAGCTACAGCGTGGCATATGGCCTCTTGGGGTAAGTTTCCGACACGAATATTTTTTGTATGAAGAAAAGTGCTAACGTGGTCAGGGGCCTATTCATGTACATGGTCATCAACGGAACGATCTGGCTGATTATCAAGATTTCCGGGGGGAGGTTCGAGCCTCGTGAGTACGATCTCAAGGAATACTGGTCGTGGAAGCCGTCTGGGAAAAAGCCTGCCGCATTCCGCCTGTTCTCGCGCCAGGCGTATTGGCGACGCCAGCAAAGCCTTCATGGCGATAGCGGGTCTTTCCTTGATGAAGAGAGTGCAGGATCGCTCCATGAGATGCGCAGACCATCGGCTGCCTCGGCGGAAAAGAGAGCGGGCTCGGCCAAGTCTGTGACAGCTCCGGGGCCAGCAGTGGTCGCTTCGAGCCATTCTCAGTGGGACAGTCAGTGAGGGCTGGCGAGGGAAGGCAGATGAGGCCAGTGAGGCCAGTGAGGCCAGTGAGGCCAGTGAGGCCAGTGAGATGATCAATCTGATGGCATATGCCATACGATGCTATGATATGGAAGGAACAGCAAATTGGCTGGACGTGGTGTTATCTACGGCAAAGGACCGCAATGTTTGTATGATAATCGTAGGAATGTTTCGGGCAATGAAAAGAGCCCTTAAATAGGTAGTTTGCTCAAGTTACGGTTATGAGTTGAGTTCTATGTTGTTACATCTCAGACTGACTTTTTAAAAGCCTTTGACTGGCTGCCGACAGTGAAGAGCTTCAGTTGTGTGGGGTGCTTATAGTTAGTGTCACGTGGCAACACTTGTATATCCTTTGGCGGGTAGGAACCTATACGCGGGGCAATATCTGACTAATCGAAAGCTACCCGGCTGTAAGATAAATTCCTACGCCTCTTCGACCCTTTGGTATTTTCAGTTTGCATCTTACGATCCCCCGAGTCTCGAGTATCTGCGCCCACCATGTCGCGACATAAGAACTACCGGAACTACGACTACGAGAACGACCTCGGCGAGTATGACGGCGTGGGCGACGAGGATGAAATGACGCCAGAAGACCGGGCGCTTCTGACACAGAGCGTGGCAGAAACGAAGCAACAGCTGGGTGCGCATGCGGGAAAGATTCCGCAGGAGAGTATAGAAGAGGCCGTCTATCACTACTATTACGACGTCGACAAGGCTGTTGCCTACTTGACCAAAACCTATATCAACCCAGCCCCACCACAAGCCAAACAGGCAAAAGCCAAACCAAAACAGGAATCACGAGATGGTGAGTGCAGTTTGTTGTTTGCAGTTTGTTTTTCTGTTCTGTCTGTTCTTCTGTTCTTCTGTTCTTCTGTTCTTCTGTTCTTCTGTTGCCTCGCCTGCGCCGAAGGAAAGTTGCCCCGACCTGCAGGAACCAACACGCGATATTCGAGGTTACGTCATGAGCCCGCCGTCTGACGCCTCGAACAGCCCGATGTTCATACGCCCACTTCTTTCACGACATGCCCTGGCTCCAGGTGCCGCAGTCGAGACAGACCGTCTTTGTGGCGCCACTGCGGCCCGTGGGCGGTCTTCTGGGTGGCGCGAGCGCCGCGCCCAAGATGTCGAAACTGCAGGCACTGGCAGCGCAGCGCAAGCGCAAGGCTGAGGAGGCCAAGAAGGCCAAGGCGAGCGGCGGCAGCGGAAGCAGCGGCGGCAGCGGCAGCGGCGGACAGCCACAAGAGCAGCACGAGGAGCATCCGAACAAGTCGGTCAAGCTTGCGATCCGGCGGCCGACAGGACCTGCCGAGGCAGCTTTAGCAGTAGAGCAAGTCGCGCCAGTCGCGCCAGCCAAGCCAGCAGAGCCAGCTCCAGCAGAGCCCTCTGAGTCTTCGGATCAACCTCCCACAGGCTCCATCCCCATGGAAGTGTGTGAACCGACCGAGGCTCTGGTGGCTGAACCGTCTGCCTTTGCACAGGCACTGTTTGGGCCGAAAAGGCGAAGAGTGTCTGACGAATGGCAAATGGGCTTTTTGGCTGTTCCGTCACTCGCCCGTGCACCAGCGGCTACGCAAGAAGCCTTCTCGGAACCGTCACCGGACGACGTGGTGTTGCAGGCGCAGGCGAAAGGTTGGCGGCGAGGCCAGACAGTGCAATAAGCAAGCAGTGCCGAAAAGACACAAAAGAATCAAGATATGCTGACAAACATTTCTTCTGGCAGCTTTTGGGAAAGTCCATGCGGCGACAGCCCCCAAGAAGGGATCGGAGGCGTCACTTGCCAGTGGCGTCAAGGACCTCAAGATCAGCGAGGCGGCGCCACTGCCACGAAGCAAGAACCTTAATGTGCTGGCGGAATACGAGAAGAGCAAGAAGAAGAAGCATGCGAGCTTTGTCGTGGTGGGCCACGTGGACGCGGGCAAGAGCACAATGATGGGGCGGCTGCTGCTGGACCTCAAGATGGTGGACAACCGGACGATTGAAAAGTACCGCAAGGAGGCCAAGACAATGGGCAAGGGGTCCTTTGCACTGGCCTGGGTGCTGGACCAGGGCACAGACGAGCGAACACACGGCGTGACGATTGACATTGCCACCAAGAGTTTCGAGACGGAGACAACTGCTTTCACGCTGCTGGATGCGCCGGGCCACCAGGACTTTATCCCGAACATGATTGCCGGGGCCAGTCAGGCAGACTTTGCCATTCTGGTGATCGACGCGAGCCGAGGCGCCTTTGAGTCGGGACTCAAGGGACAGACACGCGAGCACGCACTGTTGATGCGCAGCATGGGCGTGGCACGAATCATTGTGGCTGTCAACAAGCTCGACACAGTGGACTGGGACCGGACGCGGTTCGACGAGATTGCCCAGCAGATGACAGGTTTCCTGTCGGCGACGGGCTTCCAGATGAAGAACATTAGCTTTGTGCCCGTGTCGGGACTCCACGGCGACAACCTCGTGACGCGGTCGACGGCGTCCGCGGCGCAGTGGTATACGGGCCATACGCTGATCGAGGAGCTCGAGCGGTCAGAGCCGCTGGCACGGGCACTCGACAAACCACTGCGGCTGCCGATTGCCGAGGCGTTCCGGTCAGCAGCCAGCGCCGTGACGGTTTCGGGCCGCGTCGAGGCCGGTTCGCTGCAGATGGGCGATGCTCTGCTGGTGCAGCCGGCGGGCGAGAAGGCGTACGTCAAGATGCTGCAGCTCGACAACCAGCAGACAGTGGACTGGGCCGTGGCAGGACAAAACGTTGTGGCGCATCTGACGGGCATCGAAGCGGAACACGTACGGCCAGGCGATGTGCTGTGCGATCCGGGCAAGCCGGTGCCGTGCATTGAAGCGTTCAACATCAAGGTGCTGGCGTTTGATGTGCTGTTCCCGATGCCGATCGAGGTGCACCGGGGACGGATCAATGAGCCAGCGACGATCCAGGAACTGTCGGCACTGCTGAACAAGACGACGGGAACAGTAGAGAAGCGGCGGCCGAAAGTGGTGAAGCCGGGGGCGGTGGCACGGCTGCGGATCAAGTTGGAGACGCGGCTGCCACTGGAAAAGGGACAGCGGATCGTGTTGCGGTCAGAAGGGCAGACAATTGCAGCAGGGTTGTTGGAGTAACCATGAGATATGGGTTGGTGTTGTATGTTGTGATGTTTTGGACCGGTGGTTATGATTATGATGGAAGTAGCATTTGGCTATGGCTACGAATGAGCAATTCACAGGGACTACAGATCGGTAGAGAATATTCTTCTATGGTCGTTACTTTAAAAAAGAGAAACTATGCCTTGTCGCTGTCTTTGGCTTCTGGTGTATCCTTGGCCTCAGCCTTGGCCTCAGCTTCTGGAGAAAAGGTCAGACTGATGCTGTTGACGCAGTGGCGCTCGTCGGTCGGCGTCGGATAGCCCTCGCCCTTGAAGACGTGGCCCAGATGACCACCACAGTTGGCACACACAATCTCGGTGCGCATCATGCCGTGGGAGTAGTCTTCGTGGCGAACGAGAGCACCTGGCAAGCTGTCATAGTAGGCGGGCCAGCCACAGCCGGACTTGAACTTGTGCGAAGCCTTGTAGAGCGGCGCGTTGCAGCCAGCACAGCGGTAGACGCCGTCATTGGCAAAGTGCTTATCGTAGGCACCCGAGAAGGGCGACTCGGTGCCTTGTTCACGGAGGACACGGAATTGTTCTGCTGGTGAGAAGGGGGGAGAAGAGAGGAGACGAGATAAGACTCACGAGGACTGAGAACGGCACGCCACTCGTCGTCGGTGCGCTTGTGCGGGAAGGACATGTTATCTTGCTTGTGTGCCGTACCAGAGAAGAGGTTTCGCAGAAAAGACATATGCTGAGTGGAGGATGAAAAAGAAGATGAAGACGAGGTTGAAGTAAACTGATAAGTAAAATGCCGTGTCTGTGCTGTCAGGACCGGGCGGACAATGCGTGTATACATAGACACGGATGACGAGAAATCAAACAGAAGGGAAGACAAGAAAGGTCTTGTGATGATCCTCGGTAGTCGCTTATAAGAGCTTGAGGCCATTTCCAGGCCTTCCAGCGGGGCTCGCTCTACGTCGTCATCATTAGTCAGCATTTAATATTGTGTAACTTGATGCGGAGTCTCCATACGGAGTACCTTGTTTCACGTGACCAAACGGTGGCCTCAGGTTGCCAATGTCGCCCCGCCAAGTAGCCAACTCCGTCTGGGATTCCTGTCCTCGAATCTTGTCGCTACCACGTTTCAACCCAAAGTCCACCGCCCTTGACCCTTCCGACCGCCTTCACCTGCGGTCCATCGCCAGCTGTCCAAGCCAGCTCCCCACAGCCAATTGCCTGCGCACGCCGCCTTCAAACAGCCTCTACCGGCTCAAACAGCCTCCACCATGTCAAGGCGACCGCCGAATCCGGCAGCTGAAAGAGCCGCCCAGAACCAGCAGACCATCAAGAGCCTGTTGAAGCTCGAAACCAACAAGATCTGTGCCGACTGCAAGCGAAACAAGCGTAAGTTGATTTTTCTGGTTGACTTTTACCTCTGCTGACTCTTTAGACCCCCGATGGGCCAGCTGGAATCTCGGCGTCTTCATCTGTATCCGCTGCTCAGGCATCCACCGTGGCATGGGCACGCACATTAGCCGCGTCAAGTCAGTCGATCTAGACTCCTGGACCGACGAGCAGCTGCAGAGCATTCTCAGCTGGGGCAATGCCCGCGCCAACAAGTACTGGGAGTCGAAACTCGCTCCTGGCCACGTGCCGTCCGAATCCAAGATCGAGAACTTTATTCGCACAAAATACGAGCTCAAGCGATGGGTCATGGACGGCCCCAAGCCTGACCCGGCCACTCTCGATGTGGACGGCGACGACGATATTCCCCTCAGCATCGTCAAGGAGAAGCAGAATATTGACCGCAAGGAATCCATCCGCAAGTCGCCTGCACAAGGAGGAGCTTCCGCGTCACTACCGAAACCAGCACCCCCTGTCGATCTTATTGGCGGTACCTCGCCCGTTCCGCCGCCTCCGCGCGCCAACACGGCCGGTCCAGCCGCCGCTCAAGTAGCCCCCAAGGGCGTGCCGGCACCGCCCAAGGCCACGAGCCACACCGCCAAGGACTCGCTCTTGGGTCTCGATTTTCTCGGCTCGCAGCCATCCGCTCCGGCACGGCCGTCCAGCACAACCGGGTCGTTGTCGAGTGGGGGCCCTTCGCGTCCCGATCTCAAGCAGTCTATCCTCTCGCTCTACGCCACGGCGCCCCGGACCACATCGCCGGCGACCACCATGGCTCAACAACAACAGCCCGCGAGACCAGCTGTGGTCAACGACCCGTTTGCCAACCTCGGATCGCCCACCATGTCGGCGCGTAACTCGATTGCCAGCGGTGGTAGTGGTGGCGGTGGCGGTGGCGGTTTAGTAGATGCTTTCAGCAGCCTCAGTTTCTCGTCGGCGCCAGCGCCGACGACATCCCCGAAACCCGTCGACGCTTTTGCCAACCTGTCGCACAGCCGCCCGGGCTCGACCGTCAGCCATGCAGCCCACAAGTCCAGCTCTTCCGCGTTTGGCAGTCTCAGCGGCGGCAGTTTCTTCAATGCCAAGCCGGCAGCAGCGGCCATGCCGACGACGACGTCTCCGAAGCCGGCGGCAGCGTCTTCGTCTTCCTTTGGCGGACTGAGCGGCTTTGGCGCGTTTTCGTCCACACCATCGCCGCCGGCGCCACAAGCTGCAGCGGCGGCAGCGTCCAACGCGTTTGGCGACCTGTTTGATTTCACGTCCCCGGCAGCCACGCCTGCGGCCGCAGCGCCGGCTCCGGCGGCGGTGGCACCAGCGCCTGTGAACTCGGTGTTCAACCTGTCTTCGGCACAGCCGATGCGGGCAGCAGCCACGGCGGTGGCCAGTGCGGCCACGGCAGTGCCGACGAGCCCGCTGGCAGCGGTCAGTGCCAACTGGTCCAACGCGGACGTCTGGGGCAACGACGGGTGGAGCACGGCGGATGCGGGCAGCAGCGGGGCGGCGGCGGCATCGTCGACGTCTGCGTCGGCGACGATTACGAACCCGGGCTTGGCGCGGGCCAATGATTTTGGCTGGGGCAGCACGGCGGCCGTGCCGACGTCGACAACGAGCGGCAGCTTTGCGTCGCAGAGCATTGTTCCCGGGACCGGAGGCGGGTTTGCGCCGGCGCCCAAGGTGGCAGCGGACGAGGAGTTTGGAGGATGGACGTCAGGGACGACGACGACAACGACGACGACCAGCGGGACTGGGAACGGGAATGCCAAGGCGACGGGTGGGTTTGGCGGCAACGACGACTTGTTTTCGAATGTGTGGGGATGAGACGGAAAAGCGTGGGCCATGTAAAGAGTACAGTTGCATAAGCACGTGTGAAGGGAAGAGGGCTTTTATGGACACGAGTACGGGAGAGCCTTGTTATTGACTAGGAGGAAGTGTATCTTACGGGTTCGCATGAAGGAGGCTGGTTATGATAGGTAGTTTGGATAGAACAGAAAACAATACAATACAAAGAGAAAAGCACAAGTCCATGTTCAAGAGGCAAGAGTTGAGTCAAGCCTCTCGACAATCCAAGCTAAAACGCCGTTGCTATGCAAATGCCCCGGAGGCAGTGGAGGCGATCGGGTCTGGCATCGGGGCCGCGGTCCACAGGGGGGCAGAGATCGGAGATCGATGAGTACGGAGTAGATCGAGAAGTGTAGAAAAGGGGCAGACGACTTCTCAAAAGAACAGCCGTGACACGTAGTAAAGGACGAGGACGATGCCGATAAGGATGCCCGACAGCTTGAGGATGGCGACCTTGTTTCCGCTGGCAGCCATGCGGGTCAGACGGCCGGCGGAGCCCTTGAGTTGTGATGACATGGACGAGAAGGTGTCGTTGGTGGAGTCGATGACGTCCTGGGCGCGTGCATTGTCATAGATGTCGATGGTGACGCCGCGGAGGGCCGTGACCTTGGCGGAGAGCTCGTCGAGGCGAGAGTTGTTTTGGCGTTCGCGTTCGTAGGCTTCTGACATTGTGAGGGGGGAGAAGAGAGGTTGAAGGGGAGGCTGAGTTGTGGTTGGTTGAGTTGAGTTGATCAGAGTTGAGAAGAGTGATCGAGAACGAAGTCGAGGACGAAGACGAAGATGAGGACGAAGACTATGACGATGACGATGACGAGACGAGACGAAGACGAGGACGAGACGAGGACAAGGCCTGTGACTCGAAGAGTATGCGACAAGTACGGAGTCTGTACGGAGTCTCAATTGAAACGATACCCCGTAAATGTCGGTCATGCGGTAAGGCTGGCCACCAGGAAAAAGGAGCCAAACAAATCGAGCTGCACCGCCACATTCGGGAACTATGGGTCTGTGGCGCACGTGCTCCGTCAGCCAGTGGAGTCGGACATGGGAAAGACCGATCCACAATCCCACCAGGGCCCGCCGATGTGCCTTCCCTGTCCTGCTCAGCCCCTCCGTCCCATCCGCAGACAATCGACAAACCCGCCCAGTCGAGTTCTTTCTCCGTCCTCGTCCTCTATCACGGCCACCACCACACTGCCACGACCACCACGACCACCACCGACAGCGCCACACGTCTGACAAGCTTCCCTCTTCTCGCTTTGCCCTGTTACCTTTCCTCTCGCCTCTTGTTATTCCCGGCCCTGTTTCTGTGCTGCCAAACGCGCGGCTAGTTGTCAGGTTCTTTTGATCTGTTTTCGATCTTTTTTCTCTTTTTTTCTCTTTTTCTGCTATTTTTCTCTCTTCTCTATTTTTCGCCTCTCCCTCTCTCCTCTCTCTTCTCTCTCTTCTCTCTTCGTTTTCTGTCTTCGCCTTCTCCCTTCGCATCCTCTTATTCTCCCAACTACCACAGACGTCTGTGCACCCCGCTCGCGAGCTGTACAGCTCTTTCAGCTCCCCTCAGCCGACGCCCAACTCAAAAAGTCGTCTCTGCTCTTCCGACCAGATACGGTCGCGATATCTCTTCCACCAACCCGTCGCCTCTTTTCGCAAGCTTCCGCTTCCTCCACATCCTCCCGCTCGCAGCCATGGGTATCCACAACCCCCTCCCGTCGTCGATGGCGTGTAAGTAATCCTTCTCAGACCACACTTGTCAAGTTGTTGATATTGACAAAGTCGCGCGCTTCTACAGCGGAATGCAAAAAGTGCGGAAAAATTCTCGCTTCGTTTATCGATCCCCGGCAGTCCTTTGGTCCCGAGAGAGTCATCCCGCCAACGGTTCTCGCAGAAGCCAAGGTGAGGGACAAAACAATCACGCAAAACGCAAGATGACAAGCTGCAGCTTGAACTAACCCTTTCTTCTTTAGGGCCTCGCCATCCTCACAGTCATCAAGGCCGGTTTCCTGGGCTCTGCCCGTTTCGGTAGCGGTCTCGTCATTGCCCGGTTGCCCGACGGCAGCTGGAGCGCTCCCAGCGCCATCGCCACCGGTGGCGCCGGTTTCGGTGGTCAGATCGGCTTCGAACTCACCGACTTTGTCTTTATCCTCAACGACGCCAGCGCCGTCAAGACCTTTTCCCAGGCCGGTTCGCTCACTCTCGGCGGCAACGTCTCGCTCGCCGCCGGCCCCGTCGGTCGCAACGCCGAAGCTGCTGGTGCCGCCAGTCTCAAGAGTGTCGCCGCCATCTTCAGCTACTCCAAGACCAAGGGTCTCTTTGCCGGCGTCTCCCTCGAGGGCTCTGCTATCATCGAGCGCAAGGATGCCAACACCAAGCTTTACGGCCGCCCCATTAGCGCCCGCGATCTGCTGAGCGGCGCCGAACGCCCGCCCCCACAGGCCGCCCCGCTGCTCAGCATCCTCAACTCGCGCATCTTCTCGTCGAGCGCCCGCCCCAGCGACTTCAACGACAGCGCCTACAATGACATTCCCGTCTACGACGAGCGCTCCAACAGCAGCCACGGCAGCAACAACTACCGCAACAGCGTCAGCGGGGCTTCGGGCGGCTATTACAATGACCGCGAACGCGATCGCGACGACGGCTACGGCGCGCCCAAGCGGTCCAACACGACGTCGTGGCGCGACGACGGCTACGACGACTCCCAGCCGCGGCAGTTTGGCAGCGGCTCGCGCTCCAACACCTTTAGCAACGGATCCAACGGCGCCAATGCCGGCCCCGGCCGGCCTACAGCACCGAAGCCCAACTTTGCCAGCAAGCAGGCCCTGCTCAAGAAAAACGAGGCCGTCGCACTGTTCGCCTTTGAGGCAGACCAGCCGGGCGACTTGGCTTTCAAGAAGGGAGACATTATCACGGTGCTCAAGAAGACGGACAGCGACAACGACTGGTGGTATGTTTTTGTCCTTCTTTCTTTTTTCCTTCTTCTTCTTTTCTTCTTCTTTTCTAACACCCACAGGACAGGGATGATTGGCACGAGGCACGGCATATTCCCCAGCAATTACGTCAAGATGCGGGAGTAGGATAAAAGTATGGGGTACTCCGTACGATACGAGTATGCAGTGTGTAAATTCTAGGGTCAACTGCATTGTCAAAAGTGGGAACGAGTTTCTGGATATATCCTTGGCGAGCTGTGGACCGTTGGATTTGTGATTTTTTTTTTTTCTTTTTTTCTTTGTCTTTGTGTGTTTTTACTCTTTGCTTGGCTCGGGCCATTCGGGGCCAGGAAGGTCGGTCGTTGGTCTTCAATTTGTCTCTTGTTTTCTTCTTCTCTTTTCTTGTCTCTTCTGTCTCTTCTTCCAGCAACCATGATCCCCTGCGTGTCAAGAAAGACCGAATGTAAATAGTGTTAAAAGCCTTTTTCAAAGCCCCTGCTTCACAATCTCACCAAACTGCTCGCCAAACGCCACGGCATAGTGTGCGGCCAAGGTTGCCTGGTCCTGCTCTTCCTGTAGATCCAGACCGCAAGCTGCACCTAGACACTCGTTCACCATCTGTTCCTGCAGGGTCACCAGTCTCTGGAACAGCTCCAGTCCAGAAGCAAGGACTTTCTCGGGGTCGACCGGTGGACTCTCTGTCTGCACCGCCGCCTCGGCAACGGTTGTCTTTTTGGCACTTGCATGGCTGGGCGTTTGCGAAATATGTCGGGCAATGGATGGAGGAAGTGCTCGCTTGGGTGGCGGCGCCGCCGTCTGCTGCTCCGGCACCTCAGCCTCGACCTCGTCCTCGACCTCATCCTCGCCGTACGGCATCGCCTCTGGAAAGGGCTGGCTCTGTGCCATTGTCCCATGGGCCGTCGTCCAGAAAGAAGCCTCGGAATCGAGAGACGACGACTCTCGCCGCAACTGTCTCTTCCTGGGCCCGTTCTGTGTCGACAGGCTGGCGTGCCGTTTTAGAGAGTGGTGCACCGGCTGCTGCGGCTCGTACGGACTGATCGCGTAGCCAGGCTCCCATATGCAGGGATGTTGCGTATAGTCAGACTGGTACCCTGGTTGGTACTGTGGCGCATAGTTTGGCGGGTAGTTGGGCTGGTAGGAGTGTGCCCGTGCTGCTGCCACGGTAGCCGACCGGACATCCAGCCACGGCTGCTGGTAGTTGGGTCCTGCCGAGGCCGGATATGTGCCCCGGAGTACGGGCATGGGTGATGTCGTGGGGACGCGCAGAGGACCCGAAGACATGGTGCGGGACTGCGGCTTGAACTGTGTCGTGCAGCGCAGGTTGTACCGCAGAAAGGCCTGGGAGGCCGCCTTGAGGTCTCCAAGGCTCTGGAAGCAGAGCTTGAGATAGCAGGCACGCTTTGATCCAGGGCCCTGTGCCTCCGGGTCCGAGAAAAGAAGAGTGGCCCGCGTGGGCGGTGCCAGACGGATTTCATGCTTCGTGGTGGTCAAGTGGTGGATGTCTATGCGTTTCTGGGCCGTGTCAGCTGGACGACTGAATTCTCGACACATTCCTGGAGCACTTACAACGGCCTTGGCTCCGGCCATAACACGCAGGAAACAGGTGGCATTTTCACTGCTTTTTGTCGACTTTGAACGTGTTGAGGGTGTTTTGGCAGACGGCTCTTCAATATCGAGTGTCAACGGCTGTCCTGCTTTCTGTGTGGATGTTTCCTGTTCGGTGATGGCCTCTTGGAGATTCCAAGGGCCGTTGGTGGACATATTGTAGATTGTAGAGAAGAAGTTAAGAGGAGAATATGAATAAAAAATAAAACAAATTTATTTTATGTATAATACGTCTCATAACCAGAAAGTGGAAGGTACGATGCAAGACGTCAAGTCATATTACTAACATTTATTGACTGAACAGTAGAGAGATATCTGAATAAAGAGAATAGAAATGGAGAACATGTTGTTCACAATTTTGCGGTATATACAACATGCAGATTGACAAAGACGTTAAAATAGAGAAATAGAGATCTCTTAAAATAAGAGCTCTCAAAGTAGAGCTCGATGAGATGAAGGCCATTCTGAATCAGTTACTGATTACTCAGCACTCACTACCTTATTCTTACTCATCACTTACTACCGTATCCTTACTCAGTCATTACTAATCACATTACTCATGGTCTGTGCTCAAATCCCAGCCAATTCTCGACATTCGCGATCCTTAGCGTTTCTGCGCGTTCCAACTTCCTCTCTCCACGACCAGCCTCTGCCTCGACGCGCACACCTCGATCACCACAGTTGTTTTGCGCGCAATTTTCTGGCCGCTGCAAGATACACGACGGCGCGGTCCAAACCACACACAACCCCCTTCCTGCCGGGCACGGCACTCGTCGGGCCAACCATGGCGCCTCCAGCAGGACATACCATTGATCACACGGCCGAATACAACGAGTTCATCGCGGCCTTGCGTGAATACCATGCGAACCGTGGCACCAACTTCGATCCCGAACCCAAGGTCGGCCAGACCCCCGTCGACCTGCTCAAGCTCTTCAAACTCATCGTCGACCATGGCGGCTACGACAAGGTCAGCGAGGAAAAGCTCGCCTGGCGCAACATGGTTAATATCCTGGAGCTGTATTCGAGCAACGAAGCATCGGCTGCCTACAGCTTGAAGCTTGCCTACTACAAGAATCTGGCTGCCTACGAAATCACCACCATCCACAAGAAGGAGCCGCCGCCGCCCGAAATCCTCGAGCACATCTCAGCCAAGGGCGGTGGCCTCTTGACGCGAACGCTCGAAAACTTTGGCGGCCACCGGCCCATGCGCCCTTCGAGTGCCTTTGACGGCGGTCTCGGCGGCTCAGGCGACGACATGATGACACCTACCCGCCTGACCAATGACGGCACGCCGTTGAGTGGTCGTGCCTCGCGCGGTCTGCGTGAAGCACCGCCTCAGCGCGTCATCTTCCAGCCCGACACGGGCTCGTCACGCTCGTCCCGACATGCCTCGGGCCACCACGGGTCCAATGCCGGCACGCCCAGCCACCACGGCGTGCAGGGCCATGGTCCCGGTCACCATATGATGGGCGGCACCCCGGGCTACTTGCCACACCAGCAGCCCTTCCACCTCCAGCAGCAGTACCCCCAGACGCATCCCATGGCCCACCAGCACTATCCGCGCAATGCCTCGCTCGTCTACAACCCGCCCGGCTCAGACCTCTTCTCGCCCACCGTGCAGGCATACGAGCCGCGTGGCCCCGTGCCCATTGTGCTGCAGCAGGTCGAGTCGCCGGCGTCCATGCCCGGCAAGTTTCTGCAGCAGCAGCGTCTGCAACGGCTCGAGGCCAGCGGCGTGTCGCTGAGCCGCTTTGCCAGCCGTCCACCCGTGCCACCCGGCAACGAGGGCCCCAACATTTACGTGCGCTGTCTGGGTGCGTTGCGTTCGGGACTGCCGGCCGAAGAGGCTTTTGCGCTCAGCCATCTGGTCAAGATCTCCTTTGAGCGGGGCGACAAGTACAAGTTCGAGTCGTTTCCCGGCCTCGCTGAAGGGCTCATTGAGAAGGCCTTGCAAGTAGGCAGTCTATTTTATTATGATATTGACTGGAAGATCTCGTACGATGTCGAGACGGACGAGTCGGACCCGGGCGAGCTGGACGGCATCAACGGGACGCCGGATATTCTGGAGCGCATTGCCAAGCTGCGGCCCAAGAATCCCATCGACAGTAT
The DNA here is from genome assembly GCA_002215975.1 of Dryadomyces quercus-mongolicae. Lineage (NCBI taxonomy): Eukaryota > Fungi > Ascomycota > Sordariomycetes > Ophiostomatales > Ophiostomataceae > Dryadomyces > Dryadomyces quercus-mongolicae. Next base: position 1,422,487 of record NIPS01000006.1, on the reverse strand, counting down.
CCAGACGGAGCAGTTTTGCGACCAGCTGATTCTCATTATCGAGGCTTCTCTGACGCTGCGCAACATGGTGACGCTGCCGGAGAATGCGTATTTCCTGTCCGAGTTTCTGCCGTCGCGCGACCTGCTGTGCATTGTGCTGAGTCTGCCGAACAAGGACTCAGTGGTGGAGCTGAAGCACTGCGCGCTCGACATTGCCGAGCAGCTGACGCCGTTTATGGCGCTCGACGATGACGACCCGCTGTACCGGACGCTGTTACAGCAGCTGGACTCTTCGGACCGCGGTACAGTGTTGTCGGCTCTGCGAGCTGTTGGCCGCATCTCCATGAACATGGCACACACGAACCGGCTGGGCAATGTGCCGCCGCAGGTGCTGCAGAACATTATCAACTGGCTACTGCTCAACGATGACGAGCTCATGGACGCGTGCCTCGATTTCTTGTACCAATACACGGCCGTCGCTGCCAACGTGGAGCGGCTGCTGCAGTCGGTGCGCACGGAGAACCTCGTCAGTCACCTGGTGCGGCTGTTGTCGCACGGGGCCAAGCGCGGTCACCGGGAGTTGATTCTGCAGCCGGAACTGAAGCTGCCGGCCTCTGAGGAAGTACTGCCTTTGCCGCCGGATCTGTTGAAGCGGCTCGTGGAGACGGACGAGCCAGAGCGGTGCTACACGTGGCTGCGGTGCTTTTTCGAGGAGGACCCGGACGCGTCGATTACGCAGATTGCCATTTGGCAGGCGTACCAGTCGTCATTTTTGGTTCCTGTGCAGCAGTCGGGACGCACAATGTTGGGAGCGGCCGAGTTCATCCGCAACGTCACGCACGTCTACCACTCGGCGGGCGCGCAGATCCAAAAGGAGCAGACGCCGCAGGGCGAGGTGCAAAAGTTTATCATCAAGGGCATCCGTCCGCGCACACGGCCCGTCAGTCCTGAGGGCCGCGAGTTTTTCCAGTGCCAGTGGCGGACGCCGACGGCGTCGCGGCCGACGCAGCGATGCGGTGTCTTTTTCGACAGAGCCGACAGCCTGTACAGCCACGCGCTGGCGGTGCATGTGCAAGAGACGGTGGACGAGGCGGGCCGCGTGGCCAACAAGGAGCGCGAGTGCCAGTGTCTGTGGGTGGGCTGCCGCAAATACGCAACGGCCACACGGCTGCCGCTGGCTGATTTTATGAAACACGTCAAGACGCATGCGGTGGCGGCCGAGCAGGAGTTCCGGCAGCAGACGAGCCAGCCGAGCCAGCCGAGTCAACCGGAAGCATCCAGTCAGCAGTCCAGTCAACAGCAGTCTGGCCAGCCTGGTCAGCCATGGCAGCAGCATCAACGACAGCGGAGCAGCGTGACGAACGGTGACCTGACGCCGAGCCAGACGCCAGGAGGGCCGCCGGGCAGCAGCAGCGGAGGTGCCGGGACGATTGGCAGTGGAGGTGCAGGTGGCGGCGTAGGCGGCGGCAGCAGCAGCAGCAGCAAGCGACAGAAACGGACGTATGTGGTGCCGGCCAAGACGGTCAGCATAGCTTACGAGGAGACGGCGACGATGCGGGACGAGCGCAATCCGAACCTGCCGGCTCAGGCGGCGGGGATTCCACTGAGTGCAGTGTTGGTGCTGCGGAACATTGCGCGGAACGCATCCAAGGCAGAGGTGACGGAAGTGACGGAAGTGACGGAAGTGACAGAAAAGCAGAAGCAGACAACTTCAGAGGACGGGAGTCAGACCGAGACGGGATGGAACGAGCGGCTGTTCCGGCCGATGCTGCCACGACTATACGAGATCATGGCCGAGAACCGGGCATTGGCGTCTTACATTACGTCGCTGTTCCAGCTGATTGGTGAAGAATGATGAGAGAAGAGGAGGGGAGAGGACACGAAGGGGGACAGAAGGGGGACAGAAGGGGACAGAAGGAGGGCAACGGCGTTGCATGTATGATATGGATCTACGGGTATTCGTCAAAACCGGACAGGGATGCAGCGAGAAGGAGGTGAGCATTGCGCAAGGATAATGGAAGAGGGATGGGTATTCTTGGCGATGGTTCCTTTTTGTCTGTTTGTTTTTCTGGAGGTTCTTTTTTGTATCTTAGTCATCCGACGAAAATAGTTGTGCTGGGGGTTTCCCATCCTTTCGGCAGACGCGTGTTTGTCAGACCGCGATAGCAATGTGAAGGTACAGCCGAAGGGAGTAGATAGGAGTATTTGGGGTATTACTTTCATGCCCTGTTCCTTGTGATAACTCATATTTAAAGGCTTCTGACCACGGCACATGCGGATACGCTCCGGATGAATCCCGCTGTCTTACGTAAGCGAACGTTCACTCCAGCATTTGAGTTTACTGTTCACAGTTACTTAGTTCACAGTTCATAGTTCCCGTCTACAGTTCACGTTCACAGTTCACGTTCAGTTCACGTTCAGTTCACAGTTCTCCAAATCCTGTCAGCAGACGGGATCATGCACTTTCGGCCGTCTCCGTCCGGCCCCCACTGGCCGTCCTGCTACCCTCTCGACGGAACAAAAGCCTGATCAGACTCGTATCGGCTGGTCCAGACAGCTTGTCACGGTGACGGTGACGGCAGCATCCTTCTGACTGCAGCAACATCCGGATCCACCTCCACCTGCCGTCTTTCGTCCTAGACGTCAGATCAGACGGTGCCTCCCAGTCCGGTTGCGGCTTTCATTCACACCGCCTGTTTGGTGGGCTGTCATGCAGTTCTAGGCTGCAACGCTAGCAGCCCGCGTTTCGTGTGCTTTGTGTGCTTTGTGTGCTTTGTGTGCTTCGTGTATTGCTCATTGCTTGCCAGACGACCAGCCGGACTGTTCGTCCCGCGGGGAAAAGCGTCTGGAAGCCAATTTCCAAGCTTGGGCTTCTCCCTTGCATGGAGGATCGACCCCCATTCCCCATTCCCCTTTTCTCCCTTTCCCCTCTTTGCTAGAGCATGTCGGGGAGGTACCCTGTAGCTTTCTGTCTGAAGCTATTGTGGAACCGGGCAGGACAGCTCACGATGCGCACAGAGCCCCAATAATACCAATACCAGCAATACGGCATCGTGGAGGACCCCTCCTTTTCCCCTCCATGGTAAGTAAGGCTGAGCGTTGGCTGGTCCGTTCACGACGCATGGACCATTTTGCGGGAGGCTGAGAGTCGTAGACGAGTGGAGTTTATGAGACTGCTGTATCTGTTGTGTATATGTTGCAGCCTCCTGTCTGCACCTGTTCGTCCCCTGTCTGCTCTTTCTGCTCTTTCTGCTCTTCCTGCCCTTTCTGCTCCTCCTGGCTCATCTGCACTTCGGCTCGAATGCATCCAATTCGGTACTCCTATGCGAAGCCACACACATCGCGGAATATTCAGGAAGAGAAGAGAAAAGAACTCTTGGAAAGACAGCCCGATTTGTTCGTAGGGGTTCAAACGAAGCGGTGAGAACTAGACCATCCCACTCGTGTTCACACGACCGAAAAAGAAAGGAAAAAAAGAAAGGAAAAAGGAAAGAAAAAAGAAAAAAAGAAAAAGAAAAAAAGAAGACGAAAGAAGCGAGTTTATTCTCCACGCCGCCGTGAACATAGAGCGACAAGTCGCGCATACCCTGTTGCATTGCCTGTTTGTGGAGGTTCGGGTTCAGCGGGATGGCAGGCGGTTGGAGATCCCACGCCGACTTGCAGGTGGGACGGTCGAAAGACGCCACACCATGGGACATGATAACAACTGCGGACGAGAACGAGACTGCGAGAAACGAGAGGTAAAATGACAGAATAACGGAATAGCAAAATAAAATAAAGTTTAAATCTCATGACAAACAACAGCATGGCGCGCCTTCGCTCTTTCCTCTTCGGCCTCGTCGGGTCTGCTCGTCTCGTTTCGTCTTATAAGAACCAATCCAAGGCTCCGTGCTCGGAGAGCGAACGGCGCGATACTGACATCCATGTGCGTCGGACCAGTACGAGTAAGGAGTATTCTCACTCGTCTTCGCCCTCGTCCTCGTCTTGGGCTCGCTGTAGACACCCCTCCCCCGCCTTCCCCTGAAAGGCGTGCCTTCCTCTTCTTGAACCCCCGTGCTCGTACCGCTCCTTCCTGTCCCTCCCACCTTTCCCCTCCCCGATCCAGGCCCCTTTTCGTGTTTCTTTTCTTGTCTCACCGGCTGTTCTCGTTCGCTCCTGCCTGGAACCTCCCCCCTCTCCCCCAACAGTCAACCTCGTAATACGAGTGTACAAGTAAACGAGCTCAAATAGAACTGTAGTCCTCTCTCTTGGAACGCAACAATTGTCTACCCCCAACATCAGCTCTGCCGCTTCACAGTCCAATACGAGTCTGCTAACACCACTTACCCGCGTGAGTATTTTCTGTCTTTTGGTGTCGGGACGTCTCCCTCGCGCCTTCCCGTAGAAGAGTCCAGACCAGAGAGCCTAAGTCCGTTTCAACGCGTTCACTGACGTTCTCCATAGCTCTTTCCTGCCCAAAAGTCCAAAGACCGCGGCCGGTCTCTCTTCTGTCCACCCCCATCGCTACACACCCTTTCTAAAGATAAATAAAACAGAAACAAAAACAGAAATAAAATAAAATAAAACAAATACCCGGCACCGGAGATCTTTACCCATCCCTTCGATTTCTACCCATCCCTCGATTTCTACCCATTCTTCGCCGCAGAGCTTGCGTGGATCCTCTTCATCCCCAAATCCCCTCCAAATCGCTGATTTCGCTTGTCTTGCCACTTTGCTGCCCAGTCGGCCCCGTCTTTTCCCATACTCCTCTCTCATTTCTATATAAGTCTGCCAGCTCTGCTTCCTTTTTACTTTCTCCTTTTTTTTCTCGCCAACGCAGTTTTGGCGTCGCTATTGAGGAGCTCAGGTACTCTTATTGTACCTCCATTTGTTGACTCCGTCTACATCTTATCGTCCTTTCACCACGCCGAGCTTTCCACTCGAGCTTGTCCTCTTGTCTCCACACAAGCTTCTACATCTCTTGCCGCTGTCTCCCTCTGCGCATATCCACTTCACCTCTGCAACAGATAATCCATAATTCTTCTTCTGTTCAACTCTGCTCAACATGTCTGCCATCCTTCGTTCTGCTGCTCGCCCTGTGCGTGTTGCCACCAGAGCTGCTCTGGCCAAGCCTGCTCAGCAGCGTCTCTTCTCCATGGCCACGCCTCTTTTGGCCCGCAAGACGGAAGTCATCAAGGAGACCGAAGTCCCTGTCTCCATCTACAGCCCGGACGGAAAGGGTGTCGCTGCGAGCCCCGACCACTTCAGCATTCCGGTCTCCAAGTTGGCCCAGCAGGCCACTGCTGCCACGGAAGTCAGCGAGGATGTCGTTCCGCTGGAGTCCAAAGTCTTCAAAGCTATGCCGCCCACTCTGCAGAAGATGACAGTTATGGGCAAAGTCATCATTGTCACGGGGTAAGTGGAAACGAGAGCAAACAAAAGCACAAATAAATGCTGACTTTTCAATCTCAGTGGCGCTCGTGGCCTCGGAAACTACATGGCCCGCGCCTGTGCAGAGGCCGGTGCCAAGGCCATTGTCATCTTTGATGCCAACCAGGAACTCGGCGACGAAGCCGCCGAAGACCTGCACCGCAAGTCCGGCATCGACGTCTCCTTTTTCAAGGTCGACGTGCGCGACGGGAGCGCTATCAACGCTGCTGTCCAGCAGGTCGTTGACCTCTACGGCGCCCCAGACGTCCTCGTCAACTCGGCCGGCATTGCAGACTCCAACATCAAAGCCGAAGAGTACGACCCGGCCATGTTCCGCCGCCTCATCGACATCAACTTGACCGGCTCCTTTCTCATGGCCCAGTCTGTCGGCCGTGCCATGATGGCCGCCGGCAAGCCCGGATCCATTGTCCTTGTGGCCTCCATGTCCGGCACCATTGTCAACTACCCACAGGAGCAGTCGTGCTACAATGCTTCCAAGGCCGGTGTCGCCCAGCTGGGCAAGTCGTTGGCTGCTGAGTGGGCCAAGTACCACATCCGTGTCAACTGCATCTCGCCCGGCTACATGGACACGGCCTTGAACAAGGTCCCGGCCCTGGACGCCCAGAAGAAGATTTGGCGTAGTCTGACGCCCCAGGCTCGTCTGGGCAACGTCGATGAGCTCAATGGCCTTTGCGTCTTTCTGGCCTCTGACTCGAGCACCTTTATGACTGGGGCTAACGTCCTCATCGATGGTGGCTACAGTCTGTACTAAGCCGGCTGTGTGGTTTTCTTCCATGCCTTTTTCAGTTTCCTTTTCTTTTTTTTCTTATGATTTTAATGGCCATGGTAAAGGCAATGTGGCTAGACTTCGTCCGGGATAATGTGGATGATAGATCTAAAGGATGGCTGGGAGGACTATGGATTTGTTTCTGCAACGATCTTTACAAACACAAGGTTTTCTTTTCTTTCCAGCTAGCTGTTTATGAGCGGCGATGATGAGGATTCTATGAGCAAAGGAATACACGCAAGATTCGTGCTGGACGCACTATGCTATGCCTACTAGGAACAATACATGTCGCGATACAAAGATCATTCTGGTTTGTTGTGGATGATCCCATTCACTCTAATATGGAACTGCTCATGCTGAACTGTCTTTTTTTTGTTTGGATGCGCAAAAAGGGCAGACAAACGCCTCATCTATACTGATTGGAGTGGGTGATGGTAATGGTGGTAGTGGTGGTAGTAGTAGTCGTCGCGGTGGTGGTGTGTGCAGAAGCTTTTTTTTTCTCTCTCCAGGGTAAATCAAAACAAGAGAAAAATAGACATGAGATCATCGTGGGAAGACCAAGCGAGAAAACGAGAAAGGAAAAGAAGGAAAAAAAAGGCAAGAAACGCAAGTCGAGCTGTCCCATTCATCCCCGTTCTGGGGGGTTTCGTCCTTTCCCTGAAGAAAAAAATAAATAAAACAAGCAGCTAGAGAACCTCTGTTGATTTTCTTAAAGTGTCTCTCTCCATCCCTTTTTTTTTGGCTGGAGCATGTAGTAACCTTGTGAGAGTGAACCACAAAATGAGAAAAAGAAAAAAGGAAAAAAGTGGGAATAGGGAAAAAATTGGAAAAATTGGAAAAATGATGAGATGCATGAAGGTATGCATTGGGGGTATATGCCTGACCCCTTTGTCCAGACAAGAAAAAGGGGGTGGAGAGGAGGGCATAAAAAGGAAAAGAGAGAAAATAAAAAGGAAACGGGACCGGAGTACGGAATAATGGCACGGAGAAGAGGAAATGTCGATCACGGACAATCTCTTTCTAATGACCCTTGCGGGCCTTCTCTTGGGCTTTCGCCTCGCGGGCGGCCCACACCAGAGGAGACAGTTGCTCCAAATCCACGCATAACTTCATGAAGTCGTGCTAAAGAAGTTAGAAAGACGAAGGACGAAAGACGACTGAAAGGACATACCCGTAATAAATCATGTGCGCTTGCGCGCTTGTCTGGCTCTACCTTGAGGGCAAAGTAGAGAAAATCGCGGAAGACCTCTGACAAGTTTTGCTCGTCTTTGATCACGGGCGTCCCGTTCGTAGCGATCAGCCACAGCGCACGTAGAGGCGATTCCGTCAGGTAGGGCGGCTCGCCCTCGATCATCTCAATGGCCATGATACCCAGCGACCAAATGTCCACCTTGCGGCCGTACTCTTTTCTTGTCACCACTTCAGGCGCCATCCAGTATGGCGTTCCAACCATAGTAGTTCGCTTATTCTGTGCCTCGTTGATCGTAGCACAGAATCCAAAATCGGCTGGAAGAGTTAGTGGCGAACAAGAGACAAGGGATAGTAAAATAGTAAAACGCACTCAGCTTGATGTTGCCTTCCATAGACAGCAGAATGTTGTCCGACTTGATGTCTCGGTGAATGACTCCCTTGGAATGGAGGTGTTGCAGGCCCTTGAGGGTCTCGCGGCACACCGAGGCAATCTGACCCTCGGTCATAATGTTAAACGTCACAACGTCTGTCAAGCTGCCGCCCTCCATGTACTCCATGACCACCCACAGCTCGCCGCTGCAAAGGTAGCTGTCGATAAAGTTGACAATGTTGGGGTGCGAGCTGTCCTTCATGACCAAGATCTCGTTGATGATCAGATCCTTCTTCGGCTGCTGCTCCAGGTTCATCTGCTTGATAGCCACCAGCCGGTTGCTGCCGCGCTCAAATCCGGTGTACACGCCACCCGACGCACCCTGGCCAATCTTGGAAAGGCCACGGTAAATCTCCCGCGGATCGCCCTCGGAGCAGATCTGCCGCAGTCGCACGACAATATCGGTGCCCGTGCTCCCACGTGCTCGTGGACGTGGCTTCGGGGCATTCATCAGCTGCATTTGCTGTGCCTGCATGGCCTGCTGCGAGCCCGGCTGCGCAGCCGTGGCGTATTGGGGTTGCATGGGACGAGAAGCGCTGTTGGTGGAGGGTGAGCGGTTGAGGTGGTGGTGCTGGGAGTGCGGTGGCGTGGGCTGCTGGTTGAGACTTGGTGGCTGCTGCTGCGGCTGTCGTTTGCTTGCAGAACGTGCAATCTGTCCGTTCATGGCGGCTTGTGCCTGTGCCATGGCCTGTTCTTGCTGGTGCTGCAGAAGCTGCTGCTGATAGGCGGCAGCCTGGGCGGCGATGTTCGCCTGCGCGCTGGCCTGGGATGCACTGATGCCGACACCGACACCGGCACTGGCACTGGGAGGGGTGTAAGGAGCAGTGACACGCGAGTTGGAGCGCGAGCGATGCTCCTCCGGGAGCATGGGAGCATTGTCTTTGGGTGGCAAGGGAACATGACCGGAATCGTCGGGCTGCTGGGACATGCCAATGCCAGAGTCCTTTGTGGGTGGGAAAGGCGGATGCGGTGCCGATCGGGAGGGTAGGCTCACAGGTGGTTTGGGGGCCCGTCGGCTGGGCACGAGGTTCAGATCTTTCATGGGCATGACCGCCGAGACGCCAGCCTTGGGCACGGGTGGAGGCGAACGGGGGTTCTCGAAGCTGCCCTGGTGATTGACCAGAGGAAAACGAGGACTAGCCGGGGGGCTGATAAGCGAAGGCATGGCGGCGTATCCCTGAGATTGTTGGGAGGTAGTAGCGGATGGCAAGGAAGACGAAGTGGATGACAGAGAGGAGGGCATGCCTGGGCGGGCATCGTGGAACTTTTCTAGGATTTGGTCTTCTTGCGGCTTCTCGGTGGTCTCCTTGTAGAAGGTAATGACCTGCATTAGTGCTTCTGGATTTTGGGTACGCTCCTTCTCGGTAATGCCGCTCTCGTGGATCAACCGCTGCCATTCCTTGGGCAGTCCCTGTATGATTGGCGACGGGTTAGTCGAGACACGAAGACAGCAAGAGGGGGGGGGGGGACCTGTCAACACACGTACGGTAAATTGCCCCGTATTGCTGTCGTAGCCGACATGGGTGACGTGGACAGGGTTTTCGGGAGCAGAAATCAATGGTTTCTTGGGCGAGCCGACGAGGCTTGTCATGAAGCCGGAAAAGGCCGACTTTTTGCGCAGCATGCTGGGGGCCTTGAGATCCTTGCTCTCGTCGGAATAGCGCTTGGATGCGACGTCGACGGTTCTGGCGGAGCCGGTTTGGGGGGCAGAGGAGGTTTTTTCGCTAATCTCGGCGGAGGTAGCCGGCGAGACGGCAGCGGAAACGGGGGAGGAGACGAAGTTGGCAGAATTTGAGGTGGCGATAGGGGTGAGGATGTTGTTGTTATTGTTATTGTTGTTGCTGGAAGGCGAGACGGCAGCGAAACCGCCGGGCTGGGTGGGTGCAGAGGCCATGGCGCCTGCTGCTGCGACTCTGGGGTCAGTGGGCGCGGACGGATGGGGGTGCGGAGCCGGCCGGGGGGGAGCAGGCGCACTGCGAGAAGGCTGCAACGGATAGGCAACGTGACGAGAAGAGTTGGAAGCAGAAACGGATTCGTCGATGCGATTGAGGATGGCGGCGCCGTCAAAGGGAGCGCCGACAAACTCCTCAGAGGAAGACGTGAGGGCGCCGCCGTGAGAGTGGATAAAAACGTAGGGATCGGAAACGCGGTTGAGTCGCGGCGAAGGAGCGGACGCGGCAGCGTTGGCGGCGGCAGCGATGGAGGGCAGGGGTTGTTTGTGGTGGTGGTGGTTCAACGTGGACGACAACGACAACGACGACGGCGGCGGCGGCGGCTGCTGCTGAGGCTGCGGTGGTGGCGCGTAGTGGTAGTGCTGTGGTGATGGATGAAAATGCTGAAGATCGGAAGTAAAAAACTCGCCGCTGGTCAGAATAGGTGATGGATTGTTGGATCGGCTGTTCGGCCCAGCAGAAGGCAGACGCCGGGGCGAAGAGTTGCTAGACGAGGTGTGGCGGGATAGAGTACGGGCTTGGGGAGCGCTGGGAGCACGCCTCAGACTCGTAGAGCTGCGTTTGCTCTGCAGAGATTGTGTCTCGAGATTGCGACCATCGAAGCTGAGCGAAGACGTTTGAGAATGAGCCACAGGTGGGCGTTTGGTGAGCCGTCGACGTTGCTGGGAGACACTGTTCTGGCTCTGGCCGCCGCCTCCATCCATGGTACAACCAGTGGGCGGAGTAGGCTAAAGAGGGGGGGAGGGGGGAAAAGAGGAGGATGAGGGACAATGAGAGCGGAGAGAGAGAGAGAGCGAAAAAAAAGTGATGCCAGAAATGCAAGACAAAGAACGCGGAACACACAGAGAGAGATTGCAGAGAGATACTCGGCGGGCTAAGGTTCAAGGTGGGTGTGTAGTTGCCTTTTTGTTGCGGACCGGTCGTTCCTGCTGTTTTTCCCTCTCAACTGCTGGGGGGGAGGGGGGGAGGAAGGAAGGCGCTTGCAGTTTGGGGCTGTCTGCTTGGGAAGTTACTGAAATGGAAGGGTAACTGTGGGCCGATCGGGAACGGAGACGTGCAGACTAGTAAGGAAGGAGCAAAGTAAGGTAGGCGAAGGAGACGGAGGAAGTAGTGTCAAGATGGTGGCTAGCGCTGCCTATAGTTGGCAACAAGGCAAGGGAGAAGGAGGAGAGAGGGGTGCGGGAGAGAAGAGGGGGGGTGTGGGTGTGTGCGCGTTGGTCTCGGATCGGAAGTCCTGCGTGTGTGTGCGTGCGTATCTTACGTGCGTGCTGAAGAATCTGGCTGTGGGCGAAAATACTTGGATGTTGTCGCGATAAAAAAAAAATGTGGAAATGAAAAGAAGGAAGAGACGAGACGCCACTACGCTGGAGGGTGGTGGGGACCGTTGGCCAACCGTAACGGCATACACAGCGCTCCGTACGTCGTATGGTTCCGTTGCGTAACGGAATAGTGGAGCCCAGCGGACTCTTTATTGCTGCGCGGAAGCAGGAGCGGCCAGCCGCGAGGCATGTACGAGTACGAGTACGGAGAGTATCACACAGCGTGCTTTTTTGCTTTTTTGTTTTACTGCTTGTAGCTTTCTGCCGCAGCAGATGAGATAAGATACTCCAGGCCGTCGGGCAGGAGCAGCTGTGCTGTGGCGCCATCACTCAACCAGAAACAGGGAGCCCGGCTTAAATACGTAAAATAGAGATTTAAATAAAAATAATAAATAATAAATAGTAAATATAAAAATATAATAATAATAAATATAATAACAGTACACTCTGACTGAAAACAAGGCTGCCCCTGCTATCTCAGTTCTTTGCTGTCCCCCTTTTTTACCACATGAGATAGCGTTTCGTTCTACCGCCCCCGTCCATGATCCTTGCTCCCACAGCGTCCCGTCATCCTTGATTCATTCCATGCGGATCGTCGCCGAATGAACGAGTGCAACAAGAGAACTGCACGACCACGGTACGTATGAACACGGTACAAGTACGATGCGCGTACAGGGTACAATGTACGAGTACGATATTCCGTATTCCCTATACTCTTGTTCGTCCCATGTCCGGTGTGGCACCACGAGACTGCCGTTGCACCGCCAGCCTCAGCGGCAACAGCACTGTGCACGAGTTCTCTGCACAGGGGTTGGCGATGGCGGACAGCAGGGGATGATCCCTCCCCAATCCAGAGACGAGGATTCCAGTCAGTCAACGCGGGGTCTGGGAATACGAGTTGAACGAGTTGAGCGAGTTGAACGAGAGTCGAGTCGAGTCGAGTCGAGAGTAGTCGAGGTCGAATCTTTGTTTCCTCGCTCTGCTCGAAAGTACCTCTCGTACCACTCGTACGGCACTTGCACTCTTGCAAGCAGTGTCTGGACCGCTCTATCCACCAATGCTCCTTGATCAAAGAGTTTCCTCTCCCGCCCGCCAGAGCCAATCAGCCAGAGACCCACATCCAACAGGACATGCCACTTCTCTCCAGCACCGCCGAGTCTGTCTCGTATTGTACGTGCGGAAGAGACGCCGTGGCGCCAGCTACGACTACAATACGAGTTGTATAGGAATATGGATTACGAGTACTCCGTAACTCCATACATGCATGCATTTGCATGCCAGGTTTTTTCCTTTTTTATCCCATTTTCCAGCCAATACAACCTACCAGGCAACGCCATAGTGGCGCAGTCGCATGGAACCCAATCGACCTTCAGCCCGACCGTTCGCAGGATTACTGCACTTCTCATTGGCTCGACACCGATCTACGGAGTACTGCGTACGAGTACTCGTATGGTGTGTTTGTACTTTTATATAGCACTGTGCCTGACCTATCCGCGCATTCGGAGTATCTTAACCCTTCCGTTTTGGCCTTAACGGAATACGGAAGGAAGACCGCGTGTCCGTTTTCATCCATATGGCTCTTAGCGCCTTCGAGCGCTTAGCTTGTCCTGTTGGTTCTACAACGGCCGTACAGAGTTTTCGCCGTCTGGCGGCGCCGGCCCTCTTTTTTTCCACGCCTAAACCTGCACCACCGGTACCATTGCGGTACCATTGCGATACCATCACCGACCAAAACTCGACGTTGGCTCCGGACAGACAGTGCATAACAGTGCCCCCCGGATCGCCAACAAAGAGGATGACTTTGAACACCCAGGCCCCCGCGATTCCTAGCTTCTGCTCGTAGCTCGGCAGTTGTCAAAGTGTCCCCGTGCTGCAAGATCATAGCCTTGTCTGACCTTTCATCCGTCCTTCTCGCCGTAGCCTTCCCGGCCTCCTACGTCACTCCGGCATTAGGGTGATGTAAGAATAAGACCACATGGCTTTCGCATGTTGGTTCTCCATTTCTGTATTTCCGACCTTCTCCTCCACCATACTCTGTACTTTTTCTCGTTCCCCAGAATGTTGGTCCCAGATCACCTCCATTCCGAGGCCTCCAGACGGAAAGGATGTCCGTTTATATCTGGAGATTCGACTGTTCTACACTAGACGATCTTTGTGCTTCCCAGCCTCTTCAGTCCGAGACTCTTCTGGCCCCCAACAAGTCTAGACAAGGAAACTAATCTCCTTTCTTCCGATAGAGCCCGCGTATAATTTCCACTTGGCAGACGACGCGTGAGGCCATCACAACAAAAGAGCTGCCGTGCCCCGCGGCTGCTATCTCGTGGTGTATAGACATATATAGGAAACATTCTGGGAACACATCCGCGAGCCGGCGACTCCCGACTTCCGACTTCCATTCGCAAAATAAATGGCCTCGTGTGCGAGAATCTGGACAAATTCATTTTTATCTCGGCTTTCTCGAACTGGACCAGGGGACCCTGGGAGGGCCCTGGGAGCGTTCGGCCCGTGGGAAAGTAGAAGGGTGATGGTGGCTGATCTGATCACTTCTGTGATCGCAATCACGACAGCACAAGGGTCTGCGTGGCACAGCATTGGTGCCTTTGCCATGTCGCCTTGATTGAACCGAAGCGTTCCCTTACACGACATGAGGGACAATACCATTTGTCGAACATTGTCCCATACAGCCACAGCCAAAAGGGGCCTTTTTTTCTTTTTTTTTTTCTTTTCTTCTTTCTTTTTTTGCTAGACTGACCCAATATTCAGACATTGTTTTCAATGGCCAGCGGCAAACAGACGAGCCGTGCTCCAGGGCCGTTTCCACACGGGAAGCTGCATGGTGCATCACAATCTGGCTCCAACCGGAGCAATCTCCCGTCAAGGATGCAGGGGCACAAGAGGGAGGAGACCAGCGACGAGAGAGAGACTCTTACAAGGCATGCTTGTAAAGTCTGTACTCGTAAAATGTGTCACGGCCTGACTCCACTTGGAGGTGCTTTTATACTTGTATACGAGTACGACCAACCGTGCGGACAATGATTAAGCTTTTGGCCAAAGCTTCTCGCACGTACACGCTGCAGGGCAGAGAGGCTGTTGCCCTGGCTTTCTCCATGTCCATGCTCATGCCGTCTGTGTGCAAAAGACGCTGGCACCCTTGCACGCGCGACGGTCTCTTTCCCTGCTGCAGCCACACACAGATGGCCTGGCTGGCTTTTTTCCTCGAGCACTTGCTCCTGCATGGAAGATATCCTACATGACATATGCATGCCATATTTTCTCTTCCCAGGCAGCACGACAACGAACAAGGACGGCCATGTCGTATGCTATGTAGCTCCCTATATCTGTTCGTGCAACTAGCAGTAGCTGGGGGGGCGTATCTTATAAGTACTCCATACTCCATACTGTGGCGCATGAAGCTCTCGTGAAGGAAAGGAGAGAAGCGAATAGAAGGTCACTGATTCGAGTTCTAGACCGGCAGGTCCACTAATAATCGTGCCCTTAGCTTCGCCGAGACTTGATTAGTCAGCATAAACGGAGCCCAGGGCAAATCACGAGCGGAGTCGTGTCCTGAATCAAAATCCCGTATTACTCGTACGGAGCACGTACGAGTAGTCTGGGATACTCCATATTATCTGAGAAAATATTGGACCGGGGAAAGCGTTGGGATCCAAGCTCGAGAGCCGTATTCCGTACTTCGTAAACATCTTCCTGGCTTACTGGCTCACGGCTTACAGAGTACTGGCTTACTGGTCCTGTCTCTTCGGATGATTAATCCGTTGGTTGTCTCTGACAGCTCCGTATATTATTTTCTTTTTCCTTTTTGTGTGCCTTCCTCTAAAGGGAATCCTTCCATTTGAAGCTCCTACACAGAAACTGTAGTTGTAGCTTCTCTGGCCAAAACCCTCTGAAAAAAGCACCACCGTGCTGGCCTCTCCCTTTTTCTGGGCCAATTCACCAATCATATCGCACCACCCCCGAATTCGCCGTCCCTATTCTCGCATTTACTCGAGCGCTCTTTCCTCTTCTGCCTCCTTCGCCGTCCCAGCGTGTGCCCCGCAGTGTCCCATAGCACTTTCCCCCATCTTTCGGCTTCAGCTGTCAGAAGACCATCACTTCTGCCCGTCTTGCTCCTTCCCTGCTCAGTTTGTCTAGTTGCTCAGCACCTGCCGCACGGAAGCTCTTCGAAGCGTTTCCCCTGGTTCGGCCTCTTTTTTTGTGGGGCACCTTGACACCTCCCAACTCTCCGGCTCGGCAAGTAAGTAGTAATCATCTTTCCATCTTCTTCCCATCTGTCCCCTTCGCTTTTTTTTCCCCCAGCAACGCAACATCGCAATCCTCCCTCTTCCCCCGGCCACACAGCCACAACCTCGCTTCACACTCCTCTTGTGTTGTGTTGTCTATCCTTCTCTTGCATCTATCCATTGCCTCTGTGCTTGGATTGTTGCTCTGCTACCCTTTTTTAACCTCCTTTGCTTCAAGCTTTCTTCTCTTTGCTCGTTGCATTTTCCTCTCCGCTTCCGTTTTTTATATTTTTATATCACCCTATTCTCTCGTGCCTCTGTGGCCTTGCCTTGTCTCACGTACCCCCTCCCCTACTCGGTGATGCATGTGCCCTTCTCTGGCGTAACTCTTATTTAATCGTTTCGTTGCAGTCCTCGAGATTCCCTCTTCGCCTTTCCTGCGGCCATCTGCAACCTCCTGCAACATCCTGCGACCTTCCTGCGGCCTTCCTCACCCCTTCATCGACTCGGCAACACGCTTGATCCCTTTGGACGACACGAACATGGCTTCTAGTGCTCCGGCTGATTCTGATCTCGGCAACGAGACCACTTCTGCTGCCCAGAAGTTGCTACAGAAACACAGCCATCAGGTGATCCTTGAAGAAGTTCCCGATGAGGACGACCTGAAGCACGACTCTGCCAGCGTGGCAGCTGCCGATGCTGACGCGGCCGGCCCCAAACCGACTGCTTCTGATGCCTCGGCTCCGTCCTGGACACCTTTGCCGTCTGCCAAGGCTGCTGGCAAGCAAAAGGCAACTGAACCTGTCGCAACGGTGAAGCTGGACACACAGTCGCACGAAGTCTTCCCCGAGCTCGGCGCTCCCAAGAAGACCACCGCCAATGTTGCGCCTATATGGAGTATCAAGAACGGTGCCGGAGCCAACGGAAACGGTGCTGCGGCAGCTTCGTCCAATGGCACTCCCAAGGCCTCTGCACCTTCTACGCGTGCCGGCACGCCTCTGAGCGTGGCCGGAGGACCAGTGTCGTCCAACGGGCCGCCGGCCATGTCCATCCCCGGCCGGAATGTGACGACCGTCTACCTCGACGATTCGCAGATCCTGCCCCGCAGCGCCCTGAAACGGCCCATTCCTGACATCATCAAGGATATCAACCGCAAGTCCCGCGCTACCGTCACCATGGCTCCTCCCAGTGGGGGCAAGAGGCGGTTCGATGCGACGGGTCCGTCAGAGGCTGCTCAGCAGGCATTGAAAGAGCTCGTCCACCAGATTGGTGCCAAGGTTCGTTCCTTTTTTTGTATTTTTATTTTTACTTTTTACTGTTGTATCGCAAGGTTATTAACCCTGGTTAGGTCACAATCAACGTGCCGATCCCACAATCCGTGAGACCATTTATCATTGGAAAGCAGGGTGCCACCATCAAGGCTCTCCAGGACAAGACGGGGGCGCGAATCCAGCTTCCCAAGGCCGAAGACGTTGTGCTTTCTGGCCTCGACGACGACGACGACTTGATCGACGTTACGGTGGAGGGTAACACCCTTTCTGCCCGTGCCGCTCATGACGCCATCCTCAAGATTGTTGGCGAGCGGACCGCCAACGTGAGCACTCGTCTCCGTGGCATTCCTGCCGAGTTCTACCCCTTTATTGCGGACCCAAGAAATGGACTGCTTCCTAGCCTGGAGAGCAATGGCGTGCAGGTCCGTGTCCCGCCTCTGCAGCCATGGTCGGCACAGCCTCCCACGGCTCCGGCTGCTGGTGCTCGGCCTGTATTCAGCCCTGCTGCCAACGAGAACCACATTCAGCTGGCAGGCGAGCGTGTGGCCGTGCAGAACGCACGGGCTGACATTGAGAAGCTGGCCGACGAGCTTCGCCAGCAGCTGCAGCTGCAACAAACTGCCATTCCCAGGGGTCGCCAGCAGTTTATTATTGGTAACCACGGCACGCCTATGGAAGACTTTTTCAACGAGACGGGTTGCGCGATTGTGTTGCCGACGGACGAGGAGGACGACACAGTCACCATCATCGGACCCCCGGACAAGGTCAACGCCGGTCTGGATCGTGCCATTGACCTGGCCATGGGTATGCAGTGCTCCAACTACGACATTTCCCGATTCCACCGCCAGGCCTCGGGCAGTGCTGCTGCGCATGCCAGAAATGTCACACGCTACCTGCGCGAGCGGAAGGAGATTGAGCGTCTAGAGAAGGCGTACCAGGCGCACATCAACACGCCGTTTACGAGCGAGGGTGCGCTGCCATGGGAGCTGTACTCGCGCGACGGAAAGAATGCCTTCCGGGCCCAATCGGAGATCAAGAACATTGTCTCGAGCCACCCACCTTCGCGTATGGCGACTGTTGCTGTGGACCCCTTCTTCTACCAATTCCTCCGCAGCGATGTTCGTCCTCGTCTGCAGCAGGAGCACGGCGTGTACCTGGTGGTACCTGATGCTTCGGAGCCGGGTGCACCCGTGCTGCTGGTGTACGAGGGACCGTATGTTGCCAACGAGCCGTACACCATTCCTCAGAATGGCATTGAGGCTGGTGCGTCGGCTATTTTCCAGCGGGGTGTCCATGATGCGCAGAAGCACATTCTCGACCTTATTGGAGCCCAGGAAGACATCCAAGCTGTTACGATTGACGTGCCCATCAAGTTCCACGACCGGTTGAGGAAGTTCATCAAGCAGCAGCAGGAGAAGCGGCCGGCCAACCAGCCGCCTGTGCGTGTGTCGAACCTGGGCACGGTGGTTACGATGCGCGGCCCGAAGACGGCGGTCGAGGAGCTTTCGGCCAAGGTCCATGCGTTTGTGGAGCAGGAGAAGGAGGACGAGAAGGAGCGTGGCTTCACTCTGACGTTTGACTTCCCCAAGGCGTATGCGAACCACCTGATTGGCAAGGGCGGCAGCAAGATCCGGGAGCTCCGGGACAAGTTCGACGTGGAGATCCAGGTGCAGGATGGCAAGGTGGAGCTCAAGGGTCCCAAGGCCAAGGCGGAGGCGGCCAAGACGGACATTCTGAAGCTGGCACGCCAGCTGGCGGACGAGGTGACACATGTCCTCAAGATCGAGCCCAAGTTCCACCGGGAGCTTATTGGCGCCCAGGGCAGCACCATCAACCGCCTGCAGACACGTTACAATGTTTTGATTTTCTTCCCGCGGGTGGCCAAGAGCGTGCACGACGATGAGTCGGTGACGGATGTGGGCAGCGAAGTGGGCAAGGGTCGGCGCCACCAGGCTCCGGACGAAGTGACGGTTCGTGGCCCGAAGAAGGGCGCGGATGAGGCGCGTGAAGAGCTCATGACGCTGTACCTGTACCTCAAGGACAACTCGCACACGGCGACGATTTCGGTGCAGCAGAAGCAGGTGCCATACCTGATTGGCCAGGGCGGCTCGGCGATGGATGCTCTGCGTCAGCAGACGGGAGCGAAGATTGACATTCCGAACAGCCGGGGCGACCCCGAGTCGGTTGTGGAGATTCTGATCAAGGGAACCAAGACGCAGGTAGCTGCGACGAAGAAGATTTTGGAGGAGAAGCGGGCGGTCTTGGACGACACGGTGACGAAGACGATTGAGGTGGAGAAGAAGTACCACAAGGCGCTTATTGGATCAGGAGGTATTTTACCCGCACACCTTTCTCTTTTTCTTTTGTTTTTGCTTTCGAGTCTAACGATGCAAAGGCTCCAACCTTCGTGAGCTTGTTGTCAAGGCTGGTGGGTCGGATGACCGGCGGGAACTCTCGCGGACGATCCAGTTCCCGAGCCAAGACAGCAATGACAGCACGATCAAGGTGGAGGGCCGGAAGGCCGTGGTGGACGCGATTATTGCACAGATTGAGGCATTTGTCAATGAGCGTGCCAGCCAAGTGACGAGTGTCGTGGATGTGCCGCGGGACAAGCACCGGGCGCTGATTGGTCGTGGCGGCGAGACGCGGCGGCAGATTGAGTCGCAGTTCTCTGTGACGGTGGACATTCCGCGACAGGGTGATGACCGGACGGAGATCAAGGTGACGGGTCTGCCGGCGAATGTGGACAAGGCTAAGGCGCACATTGAGACTCTGGTGCGGGAGCAGCACAGCGTGACGGTGCAAGTTCCGCGGCGGGCGCATCACGGAGTGTCGAACAATGGGCAATTCTTCCGGCGGTTGCGCAACGAGTTCCATGTGACGGTGGACCATGCGGGCCAGGCGGTGCCGGCGCGTCCGATGGCGAAGAAGGCAGAGGAGACGAACGGCAACGGAGCGCTGCCTCTGATTACGGACGAGGAGGCGGGAGCGGATGCGCACTCGTGGAGTGTGGTGGAGACGACGTCGACGGAAGAGGGAGATATTCCGTGGGTGCTTCACGGGTCGCCTGAGAATGTGGAGAAGGCGCAGAAGGCGCTGGCCAAGGCGATTGAGCAGCAAGGACAGGGCAGTGCGACGGGATATCTGATGCTGCCGGATCCGCGGGTGTTCCGACACATTGTTGGCCATGCGGGCAAGAAGATTGAGTCGATCCGGAAGCAGAGCGGATGCCGGATTCACGTGCCGCAGGGTCGTGCGGGCAACGAGCCGATTGAGGTGGTGGGCAGCAAGGAAGGGGTGGAAGTGGCCAAGGATTTGATTCTGGAGGCAGTGGCAGAAGGCGCCAAACGACACGACTAGGATGGTGGATTGTTTGGTCGTCTAGAAGGCAGAGGAGAGTGGGAGAGAGGAGGACGGCAGGGGCAGTCTGGGATTGCCGGGTTTGGGTAGGGGAGGAATAGGGATGGAGACATTTCACTTGCGTTTTGGACACGAAAATGGACTGACTCAAAAAAAGGATATAATTAACGGGACAGAGCAATGTAGGAGTCAACAGCGACTGGAGGTTCTGTCTGAATTATATCATTGCATACGGACTCATGTGTCATGTGATTTGTAATTTCTTATATAATCTCGAATTTCTCATTACTCATCCTCATCGCACGAGATGCGCCAGCTCCGAGTTCTTAGCCAGGTCCTCGGTCAAGTACAGCAGGGCCTGTTCGACGAGTCGGTACTGGTCTTCGAGAGAGGTGGCCATGGCTGCAGCCGATGTGCTTCCGTTGCCGGCATTGGCTCCATTTCCGCCCGTGTTTCCGGCGCCTGCACTGCCGGGCGTCGTTGCTGCCAGTCCGTTGAACAGGCTGCAGAGCGGATCGCTCATCATGCTGGGGTCGAAGCCGAGGGCCTCGATAGAGGCGAGGTCAGGAGGAGAGGGTGTGCCGGTGGTGCCGGTGGTGCCTGTGGTGCCTGTGACGGCAGTAGTTCCGGCAGTTCCTGCAGTGACAGTCCCCGCGGCCGATCCAGGAGCCAACCGGTCACGACAGCGTTCCAGAAACTTTTGGCTCTTGAGAAAGTTCATGAGGGCGTCGTCGGGCAGGGGCGGCATCTCGCCGCGTTCAATTGACAGGGCCATGCGGGCTGTATGGTCCGACAGGGAGATGATCTCGCCCAGCAGGGCTTCACAGCGAGCGCGTCGTGCAGCCAGTGCTTCAGCCGTCTTGGCCGACATGGGCTGAGCGGCGGCAGCGGCGGCGGCAGCAGCAGCGGCGGCAGCAGCAGCAGCGACGGTCTCGGACGTCGACGGCATAGGGCCGTGGTAGTGGTGGTGATGTGGATGGTATGGGGGAATGCCCATGTTGGCCATATTGGCCATATTGGCCATATTGGCCATATTCATGCCGAGTGCACCGGCAGCATGGATGCTGGGCAGGGCAGGCGGTGGCGGTGGCGGGCCAAAGACACGTGGAGCTGTTGTTGTTGTCGCTGTTGTCGTCGTCGGCTGAGCCTGTGTCTGAGATGGAATCTGAGACGGAGTCTGAGACGAAGAGGAAGACGACGGCGGCGGAGGCGGTGGCGGTTGAGGCTGCGGTTGTGCTGGCGGCGGCGGTGGCGGTGGCTGTTGCTGCTGTTGCTGCTGTTGCTGCTGTTGCTGCTGTTGTTGGGCTGCCGTCTGCTCTTGCGCTTCCTGTTGTTTCTGGCGCTGCTGGCGCTGCTGGCGTTTCTGTCTTTGCTTCCGTTGACGCGCTGTGCCCAGAGGAGCATTAGGAGCCATAGCCAGTGAAGGAGGCAGCACTGGAGGTGTAGGTGTGGCTGCCGGCGTGGCTGCTGGCGTGGCAGAAGGCGTCGATGCCTTGGGAGTCGGAGGAGCTGCTTCTGTCTCTTTTCCCTTGGCCGGTGTCGATGGCGTCGACCGAGCAGTGGCCGGCGGCGTCGCTGCTGCTGCCAGGACTTGTGCTGTAGATGCTGTCGTCGTCGGTGTCGTCGATGCCGTAGACGTCGTTGATGTCGTCTTCGGATTCCGCAGCTGCACTTTGACTTCGCCTTCGATACCGTCGACACGCAATGTATACATATTGCCGGAAACAGGCGAATTCACCGGTGCCGAAGCATCGGAAGATGCGGCTGCACCAGCAGTCGTCGTCGCCGTCGGCCCAGCTCCTCCAGACGCTCCTGTTCCTCCAGAGCCTCCGGCACCTCCGGAAGCTCCTCCTGGACCTCCGGCTCCCCCTGGCGGCGCCGTCTTCACGAGTTCCCGTACAAACATATTGGCCTCTTCACAGCCGTCCATGAGATACTTGAGACACATCTGGACACGTTCGCGCGCAAAGCGGTTGTGGTCATCGTACACACAGGCATTCAGCAGCGGCACCATTCCCTTTTCCTTCATCACTTGACTCTGCACCTGCGCATTGCCCGGACTCGTCCGTCCCGGCGCCGGCTGCAGTAGATTCGCCAGGATCGTCAGTGTCTGCGTCTTGATGCCGGCCCATGGGAACTTGTAAGCCGGGTCCTGAGGAATCGGCGGTGGTGGCGGCGGCGGCGGCGGCGGTGGCTGCTGACCGTTGACATTGGCATTGGCATTCGCATTGGCATTGGCGCTGCTTCCATTGGCCGACCGCGTCTGTCTGCCTCGTCCAGCTTCGACCAGTGGCTTCTTCGGCACGGCATCTTCGAGTCCCTTGAGCAACGACACAATCTCAAACGAAGCCTCCCATTCGACCATCTTTGCCCGCAAACTGTCAATCTCGGAAACCGTCGCCAGGAATTCGAGCACTTGGCTGAGACCGTCGCGTGCCCGTTCCATATCCCAATTCTCGACGGGAAAGTCGGCTGCATCGGTGATGCCGCGTCGAATCTCGCCCTGCAGCGTCATAAATGCCAGACACTCGGGCACAATGCGGCACCGCACCGTGCTGAAGAGATAGTGCACGAGGTTGAGGTCGTGAGGATGAGGCGTCGGTGGTGAATTGGCTCCAGAAGATCCAGACGAAGAACCAGAAGACAAGTATCGTCGTCGTAACATGTGCGTCACCAGTCGAAGAAGAACAGCTTGTGCCGGCGACACGACGTCCTTGGGAATCCGCAGCTCCAGCCAGGCATACGGCAGCAGAGCCACATCGTGTACGGCCTCGAGAATCTGCGCTGTGATCTCCCAAATCAACGAACTCTCCTCCTGATCCCACACTGCAATAAACACCAGCATCTCGCGCAACAAACTGCGGCCGCTCTCGCATGCCAGCAACATCTTGCACCGTGCATGCTGTAGACTCTCGCCCTGTGCCGTCCGCTGTCCGCTGCCCATCGTGTCCAGGATGCAGGACTTGACAATCATGTGCAGTGCCTCAATCTGCTTCGGGTCCAGAATGTTGGGAATCTCCGTCAACAGCCCCAACATCGGATCCTCGCCATACGACTCGTTGTCGTCCAAATCGTCCTCGTCCTCTTCGTCTTCCTCGTCCTCGTCAATATACGGCTGGTCGTCGAGATCATTTTCGTCTTCCTCGTCCTCTTCGTCTTCTTCTTCCTCCTCTTCTTCTTCGCCCTCCTCACCCTCCTCCACCTCTTCCACCCGTCCGCTGCGTCCACGGCCGGCCTCCTCGTCGTCGTCGTCATCTTCCACGTCCACATCGTCTTCGTCGTCGTCGTCCTCATCCTCCTCCTCCTCGCCCAGCGGGAACGTGTACCCCTGCGCCTCGTTCTCGTCTCGCAGCCGCCACCGCGGCCCAAACCGTTCCTCCACAATCTCGGCAAAGTACACCTGTCGCCGTCGACCGTATTCCTTGTCTGACATGGGCGCCTTCCATGCCTCGTGACTCGGGTCGCATACCCGCTCCCACCACATGTCCACTTCGTGTGACACGCGCCCCAATGCTGCGTCCTCGTCTGCCTTGACCACTGCCGCGATCTTCTCGGCATCGTCTGGTGCCCCGCAGATCACCACTGTGTTGTTCTCCAGCAGATCGCTCGGGATCCATACCCGTGCCAGCGGCGTGTTGAGTGACGGGATGCCCGGGGCCTTGCTGCGGTGCGTGTCGGCATATTCCACCAGTCGCCGCCGCGCCTCGTCGCAGATGGTCACGTTGCGCTCTAGCCAGTGCCGCACCTCCGTCTTGGCCACGTCCGGTCGGAACCCGCTGCCGTCGCCGCCGAGACTGTCCAGGTCGTCCTGCAGCGTGTCGTCTTCAAAGAGTACATAGTACCAAAAGGCCATCTTGTTGCGGTCGTTCTTGGCCGTCCAGTTGTGCACCTGCTGAAGGGACGTGACGAGGAGTTTTTTGTCTACACGGTTAGAACGAAAACGAGAAATAAAACATTCTAGGAGCACCTACACAAATCATGAATCTCGTTCAGCTTGCCCCGGCTGGCATCATCCAGCAGCTCGCTGTTGTAGCCCTTGCTGGCCAGGTTGACACACAGCACAATCACCTGGAAGACGACGGCGTCGAAGCTGACGGCCGCGCAAATGTCCTGTGGCACCTCGGGCTGCGCACACACCAGCAGGTTGCGCGCAATGTGCATCAGCTTGTTGAGGATCTGCAGGTCTTCTTTGAGGCCGGCGTGGTTCCGCACAATCAGTTCCGTGCTGTCGTGTGGCACCGATCCAGGCGGCGTGCCGCCCGGGTGCATGTGACCGACGGCCGGGCTGCCGTTGTGCGTGTGCGTGTGCGTGTGGTGGGAGGCCACGGCATTGTTGGCGACGCCGTTGACACCGTTGACGCCGTTCACCCCGTTCACCCCGTTGACCGTCCCGTTACTGGGCGGCGTGCCGACGGGAGGACCGATGGACCGTGTCGTCAGATTGTCAATGGCGTTGTTGAAGATGCGCGTCAGGTAGACCCAGATCTCGACGTTGCGGGCCAGAGACTCGCGCACGTCTTTGCGGGCATGCGTCTTTTCGAGCGTCCGCACCACCATGCCGGTCACCTTGGCCTGTGTGAGGCGGCCGGGAATCGATGGCAGATCGCCAAAGTGGCCATCGAGGCAGATGAGGGCGGCTGTGAAGCAGACCTCTTCGATCGACTGTTTGGACGACGGCGCGCTGATGCGGTCGACCGGCGGCACGCTGCCCATGGCGATAGGGACCATGGTGCGGAGAAGGAAAGGATGATATATAAGAGAAGAAGAGAAGAGAAGAAAAAAAAAGAGAAGAAAAGAGAAGAAAAAAAAAAAAGAGAGACAAAAAAGGCGCCTCTTGCCTAGATGGCACCGAAGCCGGACGACGATGGATGCAATACAATGCTTTCCACAGACAAGATCAACAGAACAATACAGAGTACAAGTCAAAAACACAAAGACAGCTCTGTGGTGCTGTGTGGTGGTGATCTGAAGAAAGTGGCAGATTTTCAGCTTCAGTTTTTAGCGTTTGTCAGCTATAGAGGGGCGTTGATGACTAATCACACAGTATCATGCTCGTGCTCGTACTCTGTGCTCGTACTCGTAATACTCTGTACTCTGGCACAGCCACAGCGCAAACGCCTAACGGCTAGCGCGCACGCCCCTGGACGGCAGCTGCAGATTCGCCATCGCGGGGTACAACACGGCCAACAGCGCCGGCGCGGCTTATAAATTTTTCAGAGCAGTCTTTGAATATCGGAATTGGTTGTCCAAGTCTGATCGAGTGTTGTCTGTTAATCTCTGTTCTTCTCTGTTCCTCTCTTGTTTATCTGCTTGGATCTCTATCTCATATTACAACATGTCTCTTCCTACCCACTTTGATCGTAAGTTCAGCCTCAAGATATTTGACAATATAAGAATATCTTAGTTCTCTTCTTTTCTCCTCTCTGCTCTTTCTTCTCCTCTCTTCTCTCTTCTCTCCTCTTCTCTCCTCTCCTCTCCTCTCCTCTCCTCTCCCCTCCTCTCTTCTCTCCTCCCTAACCATCTTAGGCCCCGTCCGTATTGCCGTCATCGGCGGCACCGGCCTCAGCAAGATCGAGGGCTACTCCCCCGTCGCCGTCCTCGACATCGACACTCCCTGGGGCAAGCCCTCGGCTCCTCTCCAGATCGTCGAGCACGCCGGCGTCCCCATTGCCTTTCTCGCTCGCCATGGCCTGCACCACCAGCTCGCCCCCCACGAGGTCCCCAACCGCGCCAACATGGCCGCCCTCCGCCACATTGGCGTCCGCTGCGTCATCGCCTTCAGCGCCGTCGGCAGTCTCCAGGAGCACATCCGCCCCATGGACTTTGTCGTGCCCGACCAGATCATTGACCGCACCAAGGGCGTGCGCCCTTTCACCTTTTTCGACGGCGGCCTCGTCGGACACGTCGGCTTTGCCGATCCCTTTGACAGCAGTGTCGCCGCCGTCGTGCGCGACTGCGCGGCGGCTCTGCGCGGCGACGGCGTCACGTTGCACGAGGGCGGCACGCTCATCTGCATGGAAGGCCCGCAGTTCTCGACGCGCGCCGAGTCGAATCTGTACCGCGCCTGGGGCGGCAGCGTCATCAACATGTCGGCACTGCCCGAGGCCAAGCTGGCGCGCGAGGCCGAACTCGCCTACCAGATGATCTGCATGGCTACCGACTACGACTGCTGGCGCACGGCCGGCGGTGACACCGACCCCAGTGAAGCAGAAGACGTCGGCGTCAGCATGGTCCTCCAGTACATGCAGGCCAACAGCACCAACGCCAAACACCTCGTCGGCGCCGTCCTCGATCGCCTCTCTCTCCAGGAACACAGCGACCTCGTCCTCGCCCGCCACCTCGAGGGCTCCGCCCTGCAGGCTGTTCAGTTCATGACCAAGCCCGAGGGCCGTGACCCGGAGGCTGTCAAGCGCGTCAACTATCTCTTTCCCAACTTCTTTAGTCAATGATTAGTAAGCAACAGACAGACAGACAGACAGACAGACAGACAGACAGACAGACAGACGGACAGACAGAAGAACAGAAGAACAGAAGAACAGAGGCACATTACCAGATACAGCCTCACTTAGACTTAGACATTCAACATGACTCACATGACCACATGACTGCACAACTACATGATCCATGACACATAACTGGTATCCTATACGAATATGCAACAATCGAATATTCAAGTAACGCATCCAAACTCCCGTATTAGAACCCGTCGTCGCCGACCTCCTCTTTCTCTCTCTCTCTCTCTTTCTCACATCCACTGACACAGCGCCCGTGCCGACCGCTCTGCTGCCGCTACATGCCACGGCCGCACATCCCGCTCGCCGTCCAAGATTCCCCGCACCCGCGCCAACGTCCCCAGTCCGCGAAACGAAGTCAGCAGTTCCCGCACCAGCAGCTCATATGTCCGCGGACTGCTGCCTTCAGCGCGCACTACATTCACTTCCAGCACGACAGGCGCGTCGTCTCGTCCGAGTCCTCCGCGCTTCACCAGGTACCCGCTGACGAGTGCCGGCCGCTGGTCCACCCATGTCGCTGTCGTGTTGAGCCGGTGTGCCGCCACGGCGCCCCATGCATTGTCGGCGACATCCACGAGCACCACGTTGCCGTCGATTTCGCCCACGGCACTGGGATCGGATCCGGCCGTTGCCAGGGCTGCGTCGGCTGCCGAAATCGTAGGAACTGCCGCCGCTGCCGCTGCCGCTTTGGCTAGACTGCTGCTGCTGGGTGTTGCGCCGCCCGTGATCGCTGGACTGTGTGGCCCTGGCGTCGCCGGTGCTGGAGTCGCCGGGTTGGCTGGAGTCGCCGGATTGCCGACGCTCTGTTCGGGCGAAAAGACAGATGAAACTGCCTGTGGCGTCGGTGCTGGCGTGGCTGCTGCCAACATGGACAACACTGTCGGCGGCGCCGTCACAACGGGCGGCAACAACTCCAACGCCGGCTGCGTGTCGACGGCAACGAGCGTCACACTGATATTGGCTCTCGTCTCAGCGCGTGCCAACTCCATCCACGTCTCGGCCTCTTCCGGCTCCATCGGTCCGCACTTGGTGATAATTGCCCGCCAGTTCACCCGTAGATTCGACACAATCGCACACGTATTGTTCCACATCTCCTGTGCCACATTGGAAAAACTCGCGCTCGTCTTGCTGCTGCCCTTTCGTCCTATCCAGTAGGCTGCACTGAACTGCCGCCATCCACTGCTGTCTGTCCACGCCGCCGTCACCCACCGCTCGTCTGCACTCCGCGCATAGGCCACATGAATGCACGAGTTCTCCCGCTGCACATCCACCGATGGTGTCGCCGACAGTCGCAAATCCAAGATCCGCGGTGGTGGCTGCTCCAGCAAAAACGCCGGCGCCGGTCGTGGCCCTCGTGGTGCCGCACACCGGTCGTAGACTTCCAACGACAGCCGCAGCAGATCGGATGGTGTCGGCACCACCAGACTTGTCGGCGACGCCAGGAAACTCGTCGGCACCAGCTGCAACACCAGGTCGCCCGGCTCGCTGTTGCGGCTCGTAGCTGCTATCTCGTACAGCTGCGACAGCCGCTGGAACGCCAGACAGGCATCCACCATCGCCCCCGTCACCTCGTCGCAGTACACAAAGTACACCACGAGACTCTTGCCCTGGGCTTCCTCGGCTGCCAACGCCTGTGCCAGCTTGTGCACCTGGTCTGCCCCTGTAAATTCGGGACGTGGCGTCGCTGGTCCAGACGGCGTTCCCGACGACGCGCTGGCATCAAACGACACCATACCGTCGGCAAATAAACCCGACTTGCCAGACAGGCGCTCGTGCGATCCCAGCCGCAGCGACTCGTACACAATCCGCATCCGGCTCAGAAACCCGTTCACCTCTTCGTTCAGTCCTTCGAAGTCGGGGTACACGCACACCGACCGGATCTCTTTCGGCCCGTGCAACGGCTCCAGCGCCAGCACTTCCCAGAAATCAATGGCCGTCGGTGCCAGCGACAACGTCCACTCATGTCGCCGGATTTCCACGTGCGGCGTCGGAATCTGGTACAGGTTCGTCCGCATCTGCTCCAGTCCCGCATACTGCCGTGTTCGGCTGGGCTGCACGAGCATCGGGATGTCTGGCACGTCCAGGTACGGCTTGAACAGACAGCGAGTGGCCTCGTCGAGTGCTGCCGGCAACGAGTCACGCAGCGTCGCCACCGAGTAGCGGATGCGCTGCAGCAAAGTGATGCGCTGCCGTGCCTTTTCCAAGTCGCGGGACTCGTCTTCGTCAAAGCCGCGCCGGATCGTCATTCGCGTCACCTGCTGTGTCAGGATCTGGGCCACGTCGATCACATCCTCGTCCGTATAGGTCAGCTCGGCCGCTGGCGGCACTGGGTCGGCAAAGTACCGCGCAATCGGCACATCCCACACCCCTTCACTGTAGGCCCGCGACAGCTCTGCGGCTGCCTCGAGAGGCGGCACCGCCTCGCTCACGTCCACCTTCTTCTGCGGTACTGACACGACTGGCGTCTCGTCTTCATCGTCTGTGTCCTCGGATGACGTGTCTCCTTCAGACGAGTCCGACGACGAGTCTCCACTATCCTCTACCGGGCTGTGCTGCTGGTGTAAGGAACTGGACTTGAGGCCGCGTGTGATGCTCGAGATGAGTGCTGCCCATTCTGGTGACGAGTCTGATGGTCCCGGCTGCTTCTTGCTGGGCCGCCGGAAGGCTGTCGGCGACGTCACCGACGACAAATCCGATGCCAGGTCTGCTTCGGGGTGTGGCCAGCTGAAGCTAAATTTGCCATTGTGTTCGTACTTTTTGTTGTTCTCAATCATGAATTCGGTGAATTTGAGTCCCTGGAACAGGTTTCCATGCCGTGACGCTGACGGCCGGAGCACAACAGATCGTGTCCGGTTGTCTGCCACCGTGGCCCGGATCCGCTTGTAGACAGTCATGGCGTCAAAAGGACTGGGTGGCCGCTTGATGCCGATCCCACTGGCCGCTGCTTTCTTCTCTGCCGCCTGGCTCTCGCTGACAAGATGGCTTCGTGCATGTCGCAGTTCCGGTTTGGCAAAGACTGGCTCTGCCTTTTCGGCCTCCTTTTCCACGGCCTTTTCAGTCGTTTCAGTCTTCTCCTCAGTCTTCTCCTCAACCTTCTCAGCCTTCTCAACCTTCTCAGCCTTTTCTGCCGGTTCTGCCGGTTCTGCCAGCTCTTGGATGGCCGGTAGCTCGTCTTGGACTGTCTGTGGAGGAGGAGCTGTACTGACTGCAGGCGGTCCCATGGAGGCACCAGCTGCACTTGGTTTTTCGTCAAAGAAGCTAAAGTCTGCGTCGGTAATATCGTCGCCAAAAATGTCGTCGGCACCAATGTCGCCAAATATGTTGTCTGGTTCTCCCGTAAACGGCTCTTCAGGCTCTTCGCGTTTCGGCTCGTCGCCATCCCAAAAGTTGCCCAGAGTCTCGTCGGCAGCACGACGTTGTGCCGCAGTGCTCTCTGAATCCGTCGGGCCACTCGCATTGACCAGATTTCCCGGGCTTGACGTCGTCCCGTCAAACGTCGGTGTCACACCGACGGGATTCGGCACGCCGTCTGGCGGTGTGGGATACATGGCCCCCAAGGCCGCGGCATTGTAAGCAGCGGCAGCGGCCGTGGCAGCTGAGGCACCCGAACCCGAGGCACTGTTGGCCGAAGCCAGAGCGGCGAGAGTCTGGGCGCCCGAGAGCGGCTGCCTGTCGGCTGGCTGTTTGCCCTTGTCGTCTGGGCCCATGTGGACGTCTTCCATAGTGACGTCGGCATCTTCTGCCTTGGGCGGCTGCTCGCTTTCTCTCTTTTCCTCCAAGTAGACATCCCGGAGATCTGACAGCGGATCCAGTCGCTGGAAGGGAGCCACGGTGACCGTGGGACTCTCGAGGCTCCAGAAACAGAGCACAGACGGCCACAGGAGCACAACCGTCTGATCATGGCGTCCCTCGTCGCCCAGAGAGAATTCAATGCGGAGCCAGGATGAATTCTGCAAGACGGCCGGCGACATGCCTCTGGTCTCGAGCATCTTGGATGCAAAGTTCTTCCAGACACTCGGGGCGCTTGCTGTGGTCTGCTTCCTCTTGAGCCGCGCCGTGGCAAATGTGCCGAGACCAGCCGATCCAGGCGGCGGGTAGATGCCTCGCACGGTAGCAAACTTGCCCCACGGCGCCGTGAGAACAGAGCATCCCTCGGGGGGCAGCCCGGCATAGCATGCCCACTCAGAGCAGCCCATGCCCTTCAGGATGCTGTGGGACAGAGTGACGAGCAGAGCGCCGGTAGTGGTGAGGCTCACGCGCAGTGTTGCCACCAAAGCCCGTCCATCAGCTCTGCTCCGCTGGTCGCCATCCCACGGAGGGTCCAGGGGAGGCAGCAGGAATGTGCGGTTGTTGAGAGCAATGGCTCGTGCTTTGGTACAGTAGGCGGAGGAGACGCCTGCGAGCACGGCGGAGATGAAGAAATTGTAGACCACCCTGGTCGAGACCTGGGGAAAGGCTCGCTGCTCGGGCAGAGTTGTTGTTTGTGAATGCACGCTGTGTGTATCAAAGTCGGATAAGGCAGCGCCGCTGGCGGTTGATGTCTGGGACAAGGGCAGCAAGTTTGCCATCTGAGACATTTGTGGTATGGGGGCCCGGAAAGCCGGCTCGAACGCGGACGCTGCAGACGAGGAGACGGAGCTGTTGGGTGTATTCACTGCGGCCGGAATGGGGGGTCGTCCCTTGAGGAGGCTGCCGGGATCGAGAGTGCCTTCGTCGACGACGCGCAGTTTGTAGGGACCAACGTCGATGGTGGCAGCATGCTCGGTCTTGGTGGGCGACCCGATGGACGAGCCGTCTTTGCGCAGGAGACGGAAACACCAGATGCCCTGGCGGCGTGAATCGGCAAAGACGAGGTGGCCATCGTTTCGGAGGGCTTTTTCGACATCGGGTACGGAAAAGGTGTAGATGGACGACGACGGCGACGCGACCGGTCGGTAGACGCGAAATGCGACGGAGGCGATGTTGCTCTGGGTGGTGAGTAGGGGAGGAGACGAGACGAAAAAGAGGAGGAGAAAAAGAACTTACAACCACAAAGGTATTCGTCTCATATTCGCCCACATCCATGGCCCTCGAATGCGCCGGCCGCCCAGCCGTGTGAGGCGGACAGCGTGCGCCGCGCGAGTTTGTTGAGAAGACAAACTAGGAGACCATGAATGACGGAGATGTTGAGCGAGGAGAGTCGAGTTGCGTAGAGGAGAGTCGAATCGAGTCGAGTCGAAAGTCGAGGCAGTTCCAGTCTTCGGCTGGTGCGAAATCGCCGAGCGGCCAGACAAATGGGGTCAATGAGAGTGAGCCGGGCATACGGCCTCCATTGCTGGAGTGCGAGCGAGAGACGAGAGTCGAGAGAGCAGGAAAAGCAAAAGAGAAGAAACGAAATCGAACGAAATCAAATCGATGCCAAGTTGGCGCGAATCGGCAAGCTCTCGCGTCGGGTAAGGTCTATCGAGGATGGCGACGTGGTAGGCGCGCAGTTGTGAAGAATGGGGGATAACTAGAAGAGTGGGGGGAGTGTGCGCGTAAAAAGAACGGGAAGACTGGAAGAAGGGCAGCGCAACGATCGAAAAAAAAATGAGGCCGACGATGTTTGGGGGCTGCTGCACAGTCGGCTGGTCCAGCTGGGAAGGCACGAGGGACGGGGGGGACGAAGAGGCGAATCAGCGAGCGCGGCACCGTTTTTTCCGGGCCTGGCCACACCCCCCAGGACCTTTCAGCCGTTGTGGAGAAGATGACTAAGTGCTGACGAGGGTGGCACGTGAACACGCCGCAGGACGTGAGCGGTCAGGGCGGGGCAGAGAGCTTTTAGGTGGAAATATTTCAATAATTTTGCCGTCTGCTCAACTGTTCGATTGCTCGACTGCTCGACTGCTCGACTGTACTTTGATCAGCCAAGCTCTCGGTACACAGCAAATACGACACAATGGCGTTGAGTGAGTTTATCTGATGTTGTCTTTTTTCCGTTTCTCCTGATTGCTAACGATGCAGACCTTGATTTGGCCAACGGTATGCATAAGTCTACAGTCTTTCAGTCTTTTTCTCCAAAGTCAAAAGTTGTGGCAATAAACTGACAGAACAGCGGCCGTGTTGAAGGATGAGCAGGGACGGCCATTTATTGTGGTGCGAGAGTAGGTGACAGACAGAAGAAGAACAGACAAGAGAGAGGCCTCACTGACGGATTAGCCAAGGCAAGAAGAAGAGACAATACGGCAACGAGGCTGTCAAATCACACATTCTCGCTGCTCGAACAGTCGCCAACATTGTCAAGACCTCGCTCGGCCCCCGTGGCCTCGACAAGATCCTCATCTCGCCCGACGGCGACATTACCGTGACCAACGATGGCGCTACTATTCTGCAGCAGATGGAGATCTCCAACCACGTCGCCAAACTGCTTGTTGAGCTGTCCAAATCGCAGGACGACGAGATTGGTGATGGCACAACGGGCGTTGTTGTCCTCGCCGGTGCTCTTCTCGAGCAGGCCGCCGAGCTCATCGACAAGGGCATCCACCCCATCCGCATTGCCGACGGCTACGAGACCGCCTGCGACATTGCCGTGGCCGAGCTCGACAAGATTGCCGACATTCTCCCCTTTAGTCGTGACGACATGGCCAACCTGACAAAAGTGGCGCGCACCAGTCTCGGCAGCAAGATCGTGTCCAAGGCGCACGACCAGTTTGCCAAGATTGCCGTCGATGCCGTCATGTCGGTGGCAGACCTCGAACGCCGCGACGTCGACTTTGAGCTCATCAAGGTCGACGGCAAGGTCGGTGGTGCCCTCGAGGACTCGCTGCTCGTCAAGGGCGTCATCATCGACAAGGACTTTTCGCACCCGCAGATGCCGTCCGAGGTGCGCGATGCCAAGATCGCCATTCTGACCTGTGCCTTTGAGCCGCCCAAGCCCAAGACCAAGCACAAGCTCGACATCACTACCGTTGACGAGTTCCGCAAGCTGCAAAGCTACGAGCACGACAAGTTTATTGAGATGATCCAGCAGATCAAGGCCACCGGCGCCAACATCGCCCTGTGCCAATGGGGCTTTGACGACGAGGCCAACCATCTGCTGCTGCAGAACCAGCTGCCGGCTGTGCGTTGGGTGGGCGGCCCCGAGATTGAGCTCGTCGCCATTGCCACCAACGGCCGCATTGTGCCGCGTTTCGAGGACCTGACGGCCGAGAAGCTCGGCCATGCCGGCATTGTGCGCGAGATGACCTTTGGTACGACCCGCGAGAAGATGCTCGTCATTGAGGAGTGTGCCAACACGCGAGCCGTCACTGTTTTTGTGCGGGGAAGCAACAAAATGGTATGTCTTCTCCCTTCTCTCCCCTTGGCATCATTCTAATGGACAGATCATCGACGAAGCAAAACGGTCTCTGCACGACGCTCTCTGTGTCGTGCGCAACCTCGTCCGCGACAACCGCGTCGTCTACGGCGGCGGCTCGGCCGAAATCGCCTGCTCGCTGGCCGTCGAAGACGCTGCCGTCCAGACCCCTGGCCTCGAGCAGTACGCCATGCGCGCCTTTGCCGAAGCCCTCGATGCCGTGCCCATGGCGCTGGCTGAGAACTCGGGTCTCAACCCCATTGCGACGCTGGCCGAGGTCAAGAGCCAGCAGATCAAGATGCCTGGCGGCCGCGGTCGTCTCGGCGTCGACTGTATGGGTCGTGGCTCCAACGACATGAAGGAGGCATTTGTGATTGATCCGCTTATTGGCAAGAAGCAGCAGCTGATGCTGGCCACCCAGCTGTGCCGTATGGTGCTCAAGGTGAACAATGTCATTATCAGCGGCACGGGCGAGGACGACTATTAGACAATATACCCTCTACGGAGAACTGCCACAAATAGAATCGCTTATGTAATACATGTTGTATACAGGACGTCTGTCTCATGCCCATCTCTCATTTCGTGCTCTTCTTCTTTTCTCGTCCCTCATCTCGTCTCTCTCATCCCTCGTCTCGTCTCCTCATGCAAACCCAAATCCTTGCGCATTCTCCAGTGCCATCGCCAGACGCTCCTGCAAAACTGCTCGGTCTCGATACACGGGCAACAACAAAATCCCATAACACGTATAGGCCGTTGGCAAGTGACCTCCACTGCCCGTCTCCTCTCCGTTCCGCTGCACCACAAAATGCAGGTTCTTGATGCCGCCCACCGGCACTCGGTCACTCGCCGTCACAAACTCCAACAGCTTCCGCTTCATGCTGTCGTCGTACCGCGACACAATACTCCAGAAATCCCGTACCGTCCGGTGACCCGCGTCCCAGCCCACATACCGTGCCTGTCGTCGCAGCTCCCCCACGTCAATGTCCTGCTCGCCCTCCACCATCGACTGCAGCAACGTCGACGTCAACAGCCGCAGCGACTTGGCATGCAGACACGCCCGGAAACCTCGTGAAAACGCCTCAAAGGGCCCTCGCACAGACACGTCCGTCAGGTAGTGGATGTAGTCGTTGACATATGCATGACGGTTCATCCCAGTGACCATGGGAGGGTCGGAGACTTCGCCCCCGGCACAGGCACTTTCTCCAGTGCCTTCTCCTCCCACCACCTCTCGAATCCGTGGCCACTTGTCCGAAGCATCCATCACCCGCGACACCGGCTGCCCAAACATGTCGACCGAGAACTCGTACGTCCGCACAAAGATGTCCTCGACGGCACCGTCCTGCTCGTTCCACTCCAGCAGTGCCGTCAGTCCGTTGGCCAGGTCCGGCCATCCGTCGGCAATGTGGTGCAGCTCCGTCACTGGCTCGCCCAGCAACTTGCGGTACAGCGCCTTGGGAAACGTCACCGGCAGCGACACGCCATTGTACAGCGCCAGCGACATCAGCACGCCCACCAGCTCGTATTTCCAGTCCTCCTCGAGCGACGCCGGGTTGAACCATGCCATCCGTGTCCGGCTGTCCACCGTGAAGGCACCGTAGGCCGGGTCCAGCGCTTCGGCAATGGCCATGCGGAAGAATTCCTGCTGCACGCCGCCCGAGTCCAGACCCTCTTCGCCGCCCTCTTCGCCTAGGTGGATCTTGAGTGGTCGCAGCAGCTCGCGCTCCTCACGCCGCCACAGCTGGTCAAAGGCGTCTTGCAGGACCGTCGTGCGTCCAATGTCCAGAATCAGATACTTGGCCGACGCCGTCTGCAACAGTCCCTGCAGCACCGTCTTGTGGTGCGGGTTGATCACAAGGCTGCCGGGCGATACAATGGCCTCCATACGGCTCTGCAGCGAACTCGACTCCTCAAACGACCGGCTCATGCGCGAAAAGTTAATGGCCCGGAAGTACGACACCAGCGTGTCGGGACTGAACAGGTAGGGAAAGTCGAGAATGTGCAGTTTTTGCTTGGTCGACATAAACGTCAGCCACGACAGCGGCGTCTCCACGGCGTCCAGACGCTCCGAGAAGAACTCGGCACGGAACTGCACGTCTCCGACGAGAAGAGCCTGCCGACGATCGACTAAAAGTGTGAGAAGAGAAGAGAGAAAGTAAAGAATATAAAATAGGAAACTTACAAATAGCAGCAGTCAGTGCCAGTGCTCCCCCAAAAGGACTGTCCCCCTGCACCACAGGCCGGCCGTCCCAGTCATGCAGCATGACGGCTCGTGCCCAGTCGAGCAGCAGCGTCGGCATCCGCGTCTCGTGAAGCGTCCGGTCGGACACGGAAAAGTTGAGAATGTAGGCCGCGTCCATGTTGAGAAAGTCGAGCTGTGCAAAGAGCGGCGCCAAGACGTCAGCCTCAGCTGATGCCTCAGCCTTGGCCTCAGCCTCGACGTGACCTGCCTCGTCGTACGTCAGCATGTCGTCGAAACAGCGCCGCGTCGTAATGGCTACCAGCAGCCGACGCGCCAGCCGCAGCGCCAGCGCATTCGAAAAGGCATCGTCGTACTGTAGACACAACTCGGGCGGTTGACGGGCAACAGAACTGCTAATGGCCAGACTGACACCCTGCGACCGGATACGCGACATGTCAAACAGCTGGCGGGCACTGTCGACGACCGGCGCCGCTGCCACGAGGGCGTGCAGACAAATGGACACGAGCATGCCGGCCTCGGTATTGGACAGCGACCGGCGCGTCCGCGGAAAGAGACGGGCCGCCGGCGAACGCAGAGCCTGCAGGGCCTTGGGCGGTGCAAACAGCGTCTCGGCCGCCATCCAGAGACTGTGGAAGACGAGGCTCGGCGCCACACGTGTCATGCGTAGCATGCAGTACCAGAGCGTCTGCGTGTCGTAGAGCTGGCCCTGCTTCGTAAAGGAGCTCAGCAGCGTGTGCGGGTCGCTGAGGACGTAGAACATGCTCTGCTCGACAAAGAGACGCCACTCTTCTGCAGTACGCAGCAGCGGCGACGGTGGGCCATGAGACTGTCTCTCTTTCCGCCGCAAGGACCGCTGGTCACTGCCGCTCGTGCTGTGGAACTTGGTAATGGTGGGCGGCTCAAGCATGTGATGCTCGGCCGTGTGGTCGTCTTGCAACACGTCGCAGACAAAGTCGATAATGTCGGCATCCAGACGCGTCAGCGTCTGTGGAAGCAGCGCGTCAAACGCAGCGTCCAGCTCGTCGGCCTCGGTGGCCAACGATGTCCGACTGGCACTGGCCCGGTTGGCCGAGGGCGATCGCGAAGACCGCGACTCCAACTGCTCCAGACTGCTCTCGCTGCCTGTCCGACGTGGCTCGCTGTCATCCGACTGGCCTGCTGGCGGTCGCAGCTCCGTCGTCTTGGGTGGCGGCATCTTCTCCAGGGCGACGTCCTCAAAGAATCCCGCACTGGACAACTGCGAGATGGGCCGGGGAATCGTTTGCGTCGAGGTCTTGAGTGCCGCCTTGGCCGACGACGACTTGGGGTTGATTCCGTCGGCCTGGATGCTGTTCTTGAGTGGCGAACGAAGACCCGACAGCCGCTCGTCTCCTGAGCTCTCTTGCGGAAAGGCCTCCACGGACAGCTTGCGCTGTGGTTTTGCCGATGTCGAAGCCCGGACGCGCGCGTTGGAGTTGCGCCGGGTGTTGGGGGATGGGGCCGCATGAATGGGGTGTCGTGTGTTGGTTGCTCCCGTCTCTGGCGGTTCTGTCCGTGCCGCGTGCGACGCGGGTGTGACGTGTGACGTTCTGTGGTGTCTGTCCTCGGTCAGAGGAGGTCCTCCCTGCATCTTGTCGGCTCGTTCCGTCAGACTCTCCATGGCCGTCGGCGTCAGCCACTCCAGCATCTTAAAGGCCACCGTCCCAAACATGTTGGCGGCAAACGAGCGGTAATCCTTGCTGACGGGCTTGTCCATAATGACAAACTTGGAGGCTTCGGACGCAGTATCGGTTCTTGGACGAGGAGCTGTCTTGCTCTTCGTGGGGCTTTTCCGGTCTTTGAGAGGTCCCGCCCGCGCCGCCGCCGTCGGTGTCCGGGGACTTCTCAGTTCACCGTCTTCACGGGACACGGCATATTTGGGCGTGAATCGCAGCGAGCGCAGAGCGGCCGGAGGGCTTTTGGGAAGCTTGAGAGCCGGACAGAGACCGGCTTCGGGGTTTTCCTGGCTGGCCAGGTGGACGGCGAGGGTGCGGGCACTCGTGGTATTGTATCGACGAAGAGGGGCGCGGCCGGCAATGCGCTTGCGGCATGTGAAGCAGGTAGCATTGCGACAGTCGCTGACGCCGCAGCCTTCGCGTAGTTGGACGATATATCTAAAAGAGATTAGCAGAAGCAGACGAGCAGAAGAGCAAAGATCAGATGACGCACTTTTGCACAGTCAACTGAAAGTTGTGTCGACGACTGGCTCGGTGGATGGTATAGACGCGACATGGGTTCTCAACATCCGTGACAAGCTCGCGCAGCTCTGGCGGCGAGTCCCAGGGTAGTCTTGGAAAAGGTGCCTCTTGCCAGAGGCCAGCCAACAGATCGGCATCTGAACGGTTGATGGATGGCAGATGTGTAGATTCCATGGCGGTTGAACAGAGAAAAGATCAAAAAGGAACAATCGTTGTACAGTTGTACACAGTAGTAGTCGGTGGCGCTTTTTTGGTTCTGGCCCACTCAAGAGAGAATCCCAGACAGAATGCAACTTCGCTGAACAAAAGTAAATCAGGCGCTTGAAAATGGGCTGACGCGCGGCTGTGGAGGAAAGGAGGGACCACGATGTGTTGGCGGGGTGCTGTAGGATGTCAGGCAGACAAGACAAGGGCGGGCGGGCAAGAAGGGACAGGCCACGGGTGGCGGGCGTTGGAAAGGTTGAAGGGCCGCCGCAGAGACGATGGATAGCCGACAAGCTGTTTGCCTGAGGCCAGACGTCGAGACCGGAGGCAACAGAGGAGCCAAACAGGCCCTCAGCCTCAGAGAGTGCGCTAGTCCTAGATAGGCAATTAACGCACAGACCAGGCTGGTTCTAGCGGTCCGGGGAATGGCAGAGGCTGTGATTGGTTGTTTTTGCCACCTGTTGACAGCTGGCAGCAGTACTCGTATTCGATGAGGTAGTTCAGTATCAACAGACCACGAGCAGTACGGAACAATATACAGAGTATTCAGACTCGTACGCGTACTCGTATCTTCCTCCTATACGAAATGAAACTCTTGCTGATTCTCGTACTCATCTGCTGATGCTCGTACTCATCTTCTCGGCTTACCCCACCAGAAGGCTTCGCCTTGCTTACTAATCGGATAGAAGGGCTTTCCAAGTGCCACAGATAAAACCCCAAAATTCTTTCCGCCTCTTCCGTCGCTTTGCATCATCTCCTTCTCGCATCCCTGCCCATCTGAGCAGATATTCTTCGTATTCTCTGAACAAAGGGCTGGTTCCTGGTGCTGGGTGATCCTCTGCCCCGCGAATCTGCGTCGCTACAAACTTATATACCCCGCCAGCAGCGCTTTTCTTATCCGCTGCTTTTCTTTGGCCGTCCTATCAACAGCCATTCAACCAGACAGAAAGAGATTTTCCGGCAGTTGTCTGACACAGTTGCGTTGCGCGGCTGGAAGTTCTGGCCATTCCGGAGATCCTGCACAACAGTTGACTCTCTGAGCCCGAGAACTTGGTTTCTTTGATTTTCCATCCTTGCCGAACGTCCTTTCACTGGACATCGGTGGCGACAAAATCACCAGCAGACTTTTTCCTACCGTATTTTACGGCATTCCGCATTCTGCATTTCGCATTCTGCATTCTGCATTCTGCATTCTTCTGTCGTGTTCCACCTGCATCGCCGGCTTATTGCCCTGATATCACCACACGCAACAAGGCCCAAGACGAGAGACCTGAACAGAGGCTGATTTTGTTTCTTTTGACTTCTTATCTTCTCTACCAACATGACTACCATAGCCGGCCGGACCGCCGTCAAGATGGATGCGCCTGCATCCCATCCCTACAGCTGCAACACGTGCCAGGTCGCCTTCCGCAACAGCGATCTCCAGAAGAGTCACATGAAGGGCGACTGGCACCGGTACAACCTCCGACGGCGTGTGACATCTCTGCCGCCCATCTCCTCCGAGGTCTTTGCCGAGAGCGTTCTGCAGACCCGCGCCAACACCGCCGCCCAGACCGACCAGGCCAGCTTTGCCCGTGTCTGCGACGTCTGCCAAAAGACGTACTCGAGCGAGAACTCGTTCCGGAATCACGTCTCGAGCCAGAAGCACAAGGCCCGCGAGGCTGCCGTCCATGCCCGCGCCTGGGCTGCCAAGGAGACCGGCGACGAGGCCAGCTCCGTCGTGAGCTCCACCTTTACGCTGGGTGAGCCGCACGCCAAGACATTTGTCCCTGTTGCAGCTCCTGCTGCTGCTGCTGCCGCCGGCGATACCAGCAGTGAGATCCTCGACTCAGACGCCGAGGAGGAGTTCACGCAGGTCGTGGAGAACTTGAAAAAGGCCAACCTTGCCGACAAGAGCTCGCCGGTCAAGCGGCCGTCCAACCCGCATCTCTCGGCGGCTGCCCAGCGCAAATCCGAGCACCGCCTGTCGCAGTCGGGCGAGGCGGCGCGTCCACCTGCAGCCGTGACGGCGGCTGCAACAGCAGTGGCGGCTGTGACGTCCGACAAGCCAGATACAACATCCAAGACGACGGAACCGGCACACTCGCTCAGCCTGTGTCTCTTTTGCAACTACGCCTCGCCCTCGGTCCAGCTCAGCACCGCCCACATGGAGCGGTTCCACGGCATGTTCATTCCCGAGAAGCAGTACCTGGTCGACCTCGAGGGTCTGCTGGGCAGCCTGCAGACGCGTATCCGTGACGACCACGAGTGCATCTACTGCGGCAAGATTCGCACGGATGTCTTTGCCGTGCAGACACACATGCGCGACAAGGGACACTGCAAGATCCCGTATACGACGCTGGAGGAGCAGGTGGAGATTGGCGACTTTTACGATTTCCGGGCCACATACTCGGACAGTGGATCCGACGATGATGAAGAGGAGGAGGAAGAGCTTGCATCAAAGGCCAAGGCGCATGGTCCCAAGCTGGGGGCCAAGCGGACGGTCAAGACGACGGTCGATGGCGACTCGGTCTTGTCGGACACGGTGGGCGACGAAGACGACGACGACGACGGCGAGGGTGAAGGCTGGGAGACGGACAGCTCGGCGTCGTCGCTGGACTCGGACGACCTGACGGCAGTGCCAGCAGAGCACCACTACCACCAGTACGAGCGGCTCGAGCGGCATCCGCACCACAGCCAGACAGATCCGCGGGCACACCACCAGACGGACGGCTGGCACTCGCACGCGCACAAACACAACCATGCCGTCTTTTACGACGAGTACGAGCTGCACCTGCCGTCGGGCCGTGCTGTCGGCCACCGTTCGCTCAACCGGTACTTCCGGCAGAACCTGCGCAACTATCCGTCGCAGGCAGAGCGGGAGAAGCAGGCACAGTTGGCGTTGGAGGGTGGGGAAGTCGTCGACGAAGAGATGGAAGACGTCGAAGACGCCATGGAACTCGACGGCGAGGCGTCGTCGGCTGTGGCACGCACGACAGGTTCGCGGGCAGTGTCGACGCGGCCGCCACCGCGCAACACATTGGGACTGGCAGGCGTGACGGACAAGTCCAAGGCCGGGTTGGTGAAGACGGAACGCAAGGCGGTGCTGGACAAGACGATTGCTCAGGACAAGGCCAAGATTCGGCACAGTGCCAAGTCTATTGGACAGAGTTTCCGGTTTTTGGGACGTTGAGCAGAAATGGATGTGCCTTTGTGCATGTCTTGCGGTAGTTAGACTATGAAATTCAATGATTTAATCGAGATGGCAAAAAGTGAAAAGAGAGTAGAGAAGAGTAAAAAAAAAGGAATAAAAAAAGAATAAAAAAACGTACAGCAGCGGGTATTCGCTGGTCGTCACCGACCCAACTACTAATCCGCCGATTACTGGTTTAACTAGGGGAGAGCGGACGGGATCCCGTGCTTTCCAGTATCTATGGCCGTACGTGAAAGATTCAGTGTGGATTGCTGTCTTAAAAGAACCAGTCTTGGAAGACTGCAGAACAACGTAAAAACACAACTCCGCCGCCTCACCACCGTGGCTCATCCTTTTCCAACCCTGGCGTCCCAACTGCATTCCGGTCCGCAAACGGATCATTCTCGTCCTCTTCAGGGTCCTCATAACTGTTGCCGCCATCCGAGTCGTTGTCTGCTATCACGGGCCGCCGGCTGACAGGCGGCAGTAGTTGCGAGGGCTTGGACGCAGCCGAGGGCCGTGGCGGCGCCGGACGGGGCGACGGGACTGCCGGTGCTGCCGGCGGTGGCGGCGGAGATGCAGGTGCTTGTGCCGGGGCTTTTGCTTTGGGGCTGTCGAGGCTGAGGCCGCCCAGGTCGGGCAGGGTCTTGCTCGCCGACGGCGACGAGGGCGAGGCTGGTTCCTTGCCTTTCTCGGTCATCACTGGACGGTTAGTTCGCTAGTAATTGTGAATAGGACAACCGGACAGCCTTACTCCGATAGCGATGGGCCTGTTCGGCCAAGTCGTCGTCTGAGTCGCTGTCGGCGTCGATAGAGCGGTCGAGCTGCTCAAACGTCATGAGGGCCGTAACAAGTTCGTCGTTGGCATGCAGAAGACTGCCCAGGTATTCTTCCGAGTCGACGAGGTAGATCTGGCGTGTTAGAGAGTTCAACCCTCCCCCCTCCCGAAAGACACAAGACTTACATAGCGCAGGATCTTGCGCCGCAGCAGCTTGGCCGCGTCGAACCGCTGCACGGCCACGGGGTTCTCCGAGATGCGTTCCTGTTCGCGGTTGATGCTCTGCAGCGTGTTCGTGAGGTCAATGGCGGCCATGGACGCGTCGGCAATAGTGGATTTCATGAGTCCCTTCTCGGCCTCGAGGTTGAACGCCTTCTTCTTCTTGTTCTTGTCTTTCTTCTTCTTCTTGTCGTGGGAGGACGACAGATAACTAAAGGATTCGATCCGGCCTGTGGGCTGTGTCTGCGTGACGGCCGCCGCCGCCGATGCTGATCCTGAGGCAGATGCCGTCGAGGACGAGTGTCCATGGGACGGGCTGGCTGTGGTCGCGGCCGCATCGGATGCCGGTTTCGCCTCGTCCTCGTCGGCGTCAAAGGGGTTTTCGGTTTCCTGGACGACCTTGGACCGCGCCTGGGTCACGACCTGCTTGCGCTGGGGCAGTTCCTTGTAGAGGCGGGAGATGCGTTCGAGTCCCGGCGTGTTCTTGTACTCGACGGCCCAGCTTCGAAAGAGCTCGGAGCACTTTTTTTTCACATCGGGGTCCGACAGGTCGGAGGTGCCGCAGACGCGCAG
Source organism: Dryadomyces quercus-mongolicae (assembly GCA_002215975.1). Lineage (NCBI taxonomy): Eukaryota > Fungi > Ascomycota > Sordariomycetes > Ophiostomatales > Ophiostomataceae > Dryadomyces > Dryadomyces quercus-mongolicae. Next base: position 1,379,365 of record NIPS01000006.1, on the reverse strand, counting down.
TCGCTCGAGCAGGGGCTCGTCGGCAAAGGCGTGCTGGAAGCGGGAGCCGGCATTCTGGATGAGGCCGTCGAGCAGGACGAGGGCACGCAGTTGGCGGTGGGTGCTGCCGTATTTGAGTTTCTTGCGGATGGCACGAGCAGCTTCTGTCGGGCCCGAGGCCTGCAGCTTGATGACTTCGACGAGGTCAGGGATGCCGCTGAGGTCGTCTTCTTCGTAGGCCTCACCGGTGAGGCGTTCGATGGTGACGGTAACGGCCGTGTAGGGTTTTTTCTGAGGGTCAGCGATGGACACAGATGAAGATCCAATAGTTATCAAGTTATCAAGTCATCAATCGTCATCAAACATCGTCAAACATCGTCAAGTCTTCATCGTCGTCATCGTCGTCATCGTCGTCACTCACTTGTGAAAACATGGTGGCTGAAGGTGATCTCAACCGATCCAACACTCCAGGTCGTTGCTTTCGAACCCACACCGACCCAGATCCTGATATCGTGCAGAGTGAACAGGTATCCTACTACCAGTACGTTACTAGTATCGCAGGGAGGAACAGTGCGTGATGCAGGCACCCCGCAGGCTCGCAAGCCGTGTGGGGCTAAACCGGTTTTGGCTGCCCCGCTCATCTGCCATACTGAGCTGAGCCTCTTTGCGCTGTCTTGTCGCGTTGCACATGTCGCACATGTCGCACTCTCCTGGACACAGCAGCACAAGCCCTATTTGTAGCTACTTTGTAAAAATGGATGGCTTGAGAGACGGAGTACGAAGGAAGTGGGCATGTGAGCAAGTGAGCAAGTGGACAAGTGCGCAAGTACTGTCTATTGTATGACTAAGCAGAACGAGAAGCATGAGGCTCGTGATGCTGAGATCTCTGTATTCTATATCACGAGAGTTGCCGTGATAGTACAGAATACGCATAACGAATGCAAGTACTCCGTGCATAATACAGAATAAGAAACACTATACTACGTATAAGTCAAGTACTTTCTAAGGACATCATCAACGTCACTATGACGTCATCATGAGGCTGGGGGCTCGTAAGGCTCTCCGTTCGGATTCATTTATCGTTTAACGTGTCTCACAATTTAATCTTACAGAACTATATTAATAGCCCTGCAGTACGGGGTATTTTGTACAACCGACCGGATGTTGGCAGTGTATCGGAATAGGCGACATCACGTCTACCCTGGTCAGTGTTACGGCAAAGGAGCACGAGGACGAGAACGAGAACGAGGACAAGTACAATTACGGAGTAATAATGTCCAGGAGGATTGCTCCCTTTAGCCGAATGCAAGGTACGGAGTACAGAGTATTTTACCTCGGAGTGAGAAACAGTTCTACCCATGCAACAGACAAGGATTCGGAGTTTGTATTGAATATTCCATACTCCGTACTTCGTATACCTTCTACAGAATACTGCGTAATACTGGCGGAGTACTCCGTACTCTGTCCGCTGAAGCTTGAGCACAGACTGCAATCCATTGCCGCTCGCCCGGCTCGTGCTATTCCTTTGCTGTGCCGCAACCAGACACGTCCGAGCTTGAGACAGCTTGCCGGACCTCAGGGGCAAATGTCCTTCCCGTCGCGATGCATGCAATACACAATACACAATATCGGGCACCGTTTCGTCTCGCGAAAGAGCAGACACGACTTCCGCCAATGAGAGGCAGACAGAAAAGAACGCGCTAACAGCCGTTAGAACGCGTGCAAGATAACTGTTACGGAGTATATCGTACTCCGTCCGCATGACAACGCGGAATGCGACATATTACGCAAACACTTGTCGCCGGCAAATCATCTCCTTCTATGGGCCTTCTACGGAGCACGGAACCGCCGTCGCGCGTACCCGGCAAGCCATGACTCACCTTACAGGAGATCGACGGACAAGCTGAAGCGAGGCGTTCAAGCGGTCACCGGAATGGCCGAACAGTGGGTAAAAGTCGGTGAGCTCCAAGGACATTGTAGGATTCCTCGACCCTAGACCCTAGATCCGAGCGTATTCGAAAATTCTTTCTTTCGTCTAGCTCGGTCGTGCTTAAGCACGTTTGCGTTTCCTGCATGGAAGGCATAAATAACGCTTTCGGACTGGAGGAGCAAAAGACGCAGCGGGATGACGGACAACGGGCGGTGACGCTGTGGGGCATTCGAGTACGAGTACGAGTACATAGGTTAACAGTACCTGCAAGCTCTACTCCGTACTCCGTTCTCGTACTCTGGGTCCTGTTCATCAGCGGGTCACTGTGAGGCATTCCGGAATACGACGATGCGTTGCTGTTACCTGCCAACTGAAGGGGGAAGAGGGGCCAGACCCGTCAGGGCTAAGCCTACCCTATATCGCGCGGCCACGTTCAGAAGGCTGGCCTATGCAGCCCCACCTATTAGGAATCACTTGCCTCCCAGACATCCCCCCCCTGTCAGCCGGATGAGACGAAGGATGTATTCCGCACGCCGTATCCTACCTGTCTTGGTCAGCCACAGAAGCAGACTTGCGGCTCAGCTATCCTGCAGCCGGTGTGATGGGATACGGCGAGTACTCTGTAGAGTACAGGGTACGAGTACAGAGTACATGCAAGCCAGGATACTCTTATTCCTCCAAACGCCCCGTCCGTACTCGATACATCCAACAACTCCAACAACTCCAACTTTCGAAATACAAATTCCAGGTTGTATCGCCCCTGCTATGCCGTTTGCGATCGGCCATCACCAACAGGCAAGGCACGAGGCCTTGCTCCAGACTTGTTAGTGGCAACATCTTCCTCGGCAACCCTCCTCTGGTTGGTCGCCGCGCCTCTATTTCCGCCCAACGCTGTAATTCCGTCTGACACGATCCCAGTACTTCCGAATATTACGTAATCACCGCGCGAAAGTCTCCAACGGTTGTCATGTGTGTTGTAATATAGGGAGCTCCGTAATTTGTGTAATTTGCTTTGTCCGCTTGCCCGCTTGTCCGTTTGTCTGTTTGTCATCTGCTCTGCCTGCTCTGTCATCTGCTCTGTCATCTGCTGTCATCCCGATGTGCGACGCGTATACCTCTCCAGGCAACCGATCGCGGGAAGGGGGGCGTCTCTTGACACTTCCGCGGCCGTGCTCGTGTTACATTGGGAAATAGGAAATGCAAATACTGGCATCAAAACAGGCAATGTGGGGACGGGAGAGTGACAAATCCCACCCTCCCTGCTGACTAGACTTTTCCTGTCCTGTGATCAGCCACCAGACTGTCCTGCCGTTTGCGACCGTCTGCTCGACAAATCCGGACGTCCATGACGAAGAGAGCCAGAGAGAGAGAGAGCCTCGTTGCGCCCTCTGACATGGAGGCTGACTGACCCCAATCCCCAATACCCCAACTTCCCCTCAAACGTCATCGATGAATGCCAACTACTGAGTCACAAGAGTATGGAGTACTCCATACATCATATAATCCGTACATACGTCACAAATTATTTCATAGAATCGCCTGAATCTTAGATTGCTTGAGGATCGCTAGCTATCTCATGTGCTATGGACCATGTCAAATCGTAGGCACTTTTGGATTTTTTTGTTGACCCGTGGTTTTTTCGCTTTTGTTTTTGTGTTTGTGCCTATGCCGCACACAATTGTAGCTGCGCTCTCCTCCGTTTTGCCCTTTTGTCATCCGTCTCTTGTGTGAAGATCGCATGAAGACCATGCTAGGTTGCCCTCATGTCTTCCGCAGTGTAAAGAGTACATGTCCCAATCCTTCAAATGCAACTCGCCGTCCTCCTGGACGATGCGAGATTAAAAAATCAAACCTCCCAAAAAACCATAGCACACATTGGTATCGTGAGTAAAGTAAAAAGAAAAAGAAAAAGCAGACAACTCAAAAAAACGCCTAGAAGTGCTTGGGAAAGCAGTAGTAGGAAACATATAAAACACAGCAGCCATCGTCTGCCTTTTTTGTCGAGGCCGTAGAAACTGGGAGAACGGTCTCCAGCTGGGCTGCTCGTACGTAGGTATTAAGTCGACCAGAGGACGAGGAGCAAGCCGGAAGTCGTGATCGGAAGGTAGAATAGGGTCGATGGTAGAAAAGCAGAAAAGAAAAAAAAGAAGAAATGCAATGCATAAGGACCGAAGCGACCGAAAAAAGAAAGAAAACAAAACCTCTTCGCTGAATGATGCAGAAAGGATAGATGATACAGGGTATTCGAGGAAAATAGGAAAGAGGCGAGGTTCTGCTGTCGCTCCGATGGATCGATAGACCGATCAATGCATCTACCAGCCCTTGGCGTGGTAGCCGTTGAAGGCGTCCCGGTTGAGGTACTGGTCCCAGCTGCTGGCGTTCGCGTCGTTGTCCTTGTTCATGTGCGCCACTTCTGGGTATTGCTTCAGGTTCGCCACGTCTTGCGACGTATGGCGTCTCTTGAGCACAGCATTGGCAGTAGACGTCTTCTGCGACCGCTCCCAGAGAAGGTGCCGCCGCAGCGACTCAGTCAGCTCCGTCGACAGCATGTTGCGCCGGTTCGTGCGTGGCGAGTAGGCTGCCTGGTAGTGACCACCGGTCGCCGTCGACATGATGGGCTGCGCTGCGCTGCGCGGGATCTCGTTGATGGGACGCAGGTTCGATTGCGGGCGGTTCCGCGGGCGCATGGTCAGAGCGGCGTCGTCGGAATCCGTCGGAGAGGCCACAAGAGAAGGCGGCTGGCGAGCGACCCGCGGACGGGAAAGCGTCATGGCCGACTGCGAAGTCGTCAGGCCATTCCGCAGCTCGCTCTCGCTCTTCTGGATCATGAGCGTGATGAGCGACCGCCGCGACGGCAGGTGCACCTTGGAATCGACCCGCTGAAACATGTTCTTGTCGTCGACGCTGGACCGACCGCTGTCCTCATTCGAGTCCTCCCAATCCGAATCGTCCTCGTCAATCGCGCTCTCATCAATGTCATCCGATTCCGAATCATCTTCAAACACAGGCGCTGCCGGAATGGTCCGCGTCATCACCTGGTTGCTAAACGACGTCTGCTTCTTCTGGGCACCTAGGTTGCGCGTCGAGAGCATCGCACTCTTCAGAGAGCTGTCTTCCTCGGGGTGTGCCTTGGCTGCACCCGCCAGGTTGGCCATGGAAGCAGCCGCCTTCTTCTTCATCATCAGTGCCAGCGAGCTGCTGTGCATATCCAGGCTCTGGGACGGGTCGCTCAAAGAGTCTTCGCACGAAGACGAGCCACCAAGAGCAAATGTCGCCTTCTTCGATGGAACCAGCTTAGCAGCCGGCGCAGAAGTCGGCTCGGGGAAAGCATCTTCCTCTTCTTCTTCCTCGATCGTCTGCGCCTCCTGTGCCATGGGCGGCACAATCACCTCGGGCATATGAATGGGCAGGTGGGAAGGAGAGAAGCCACGGATGACGGTCGTGGTCTTGACGGGTGCGGCCAGAATGGCCGATTCGTCTTCGTCTTCGTTCTTGTCTTCGTGAATCGTTTCTGTCGGCTGTTCTTCCTCGGGTGCAGCCGAGTGTTCGAACAATGCCGAATCGGACGCGTGCTCAGGCAGGACGGCTGCCGCCTCGGAAGGCTGCACGGCCGGGGCTGTCAAGGGCAGCGAAGTGGTCCGGGGGAGCGGCTGTAGCGACTCCTTACCCTGGACGATGGAAGCGACCATCTTTTCGAGATCGTCAGAAGTAATGTGCCGCTCGCGGCCACGGCTGCGGCTGCTTCCGCAGGAGTCTTGTCGCCGTATGCGCGGGCGAACGATCTCGACGGCGCCCGGCTGGCCTGGCAGATCCTCAGAATCCTCGTCGGCAACGGACTCGACACTGCCCGAAAGCTGTGGCAGGTCGTCTGTGGTCAACTGGTTGCGCTGGGGGATGTCTGTGGGCTTGGGGGCGAGGGTAGTGGAATCGGAGAGAGGCTCGTCGGCGGGAGCCAGAGAGGCCGTGTGGGCAGCGTCCACGCAAAAGGTCTCGCGTGTCCAGAGACGCCAGCTGAGGTTTTCTAAGCGGCGGCCCTGGGCAACGGAGTCTGCACACCGAGCAAAGACTGAGATGTTAGGGAGATCGAGAAAGAAAGAGACCGAGAGAAAATACTAACCAGTCCACATGTTGAAGAGGTTCTGCGGGTTGGAAGTGTCAACTTTGTGGATGACATTTGCATCCACCTGCAGGACAGGTGCGTCTAATACTGAAGGCATTGTGTTTGGTTGTGACCGTATGTCGTGTTCGGAGGTCACAATGGTGAGTCAGTTCGCGACGGCGAGATGACGTATATCGTGAGAGATCTGAAGCCCGAATCGGATTTGTGACAAGGACGGACAAGGCGTGAATTCGATAGTAGGGCAGTGAGAAGGAATTTCCCGGAGGCGTGAAGACAGAAACTCTTCGTTTCGGGAGTGCACCTAAGCGTGAAGAAAGGACAATGCGTTTTTTGGTGCGCTTTATACTACTCTCGAGGGGAAGGTTGGCGAGAGAGAGAGAGAGAGATTGGTGTGTTAGTAGTAAAAGACGGTTGATCGAATGTGGTGGATTCGATTGATGGCGGTCGTTGGGCTAGTATTAAAAGGTCTGGGGTTGTGTTGTTTGGAATCGAAGTGGCAGAGGTAAATGGAGGGAAAGAAAAAGAGGCAAACAAATGTGTGGGGGAGGGCACCAAGATGTAGAAATTATTGACCTGGCGGTTGGATCGATGGCGAGTGGTGGGAAGGAACGAAAGGGGGGAGTGGGAGGATACCTTTGGGAAGGCGCGCGCGGGATGTGTACGGCCTTGGACCGAAAGACTAGATTCGCGGTGAGATAGTGTGGCAGAAATCCCCCGGCTGGGTACCCTGTACTCGTACAGGTAGCAGGGGAGGTACGTTGTACGTACTACATGGACAAAGTACCGTGGAGGCAAGGGGAAAGAGCAAAGAGCAAAAGAAAAAAAAAGGAAAAAAAAAAAAAAAAAAAAAAAAAAAAAGAAAAAAAAAAAAAAAAAAAAGAAAAAAAGAAANGCAAGGGGAAAGAGCAAAGAGCAAAAGAAAAAAAAAGGAAAAAAAAAAAAAAAAAAAAAAAAAAAAAGAAAAAAAAAAAAAAAAAAAAAAAAGAAAAAAGAAAAAAGAAAAAAGAAAAAAGAAAAAATGGACCAGCCCCAGCGGACAGGGAAGGTACGGGAGTACTTGACATGCCAGGCCGGTACACAGAAATTGGCGGGGTGGCGGGCTTTCCTCGGGTATTCCAGGGGCTGGACGAGGTCAGCAGGCCCATGGGAAAGGAAAAAAACCAAAAAAAAGAGAGGGCCCGCCGTCTAGCCGGACGGAGCCAGATAATACTTCCCAAACAGGTTAGTATGGGCCGCCCCGTAGCCAGTACATTTCTGCCCTCCGTTAATCCGCAAACGGAAGCGGCCTGGAGAAAGCAGCAAACTGAAGGGCCGATTACTACGAATATGGTTTGCTCTTTGCCGTGTGAAAGGGGTATTTGAGCGATACTTTCAGGCCAGACGCGTGATTCATGTCGCATTGCGGACAATGGGACAATGGCATAGAGGAGAGAGAGAGAAGGATAGAGAATCAGAGGGCAAGACGAAACTCGACACCGTCGGTACGGGCTTGTATATAGTACCGTCGCAACGCTTCCCTGCAAGCCTGAGTCACATGATGGACGACAGTAATAAGCGGACTCCGTCACAACGCAACGGTACATGGCTTGTACTCTTGTTCCAATGCATATTTCCCTAACGGGAAAAGTACTTCCAGATTAGGCAAGCACGCACAGAAGCTCCGTCGTCACAGGGCAATTTCCACGGGCCACGGGACCAAGCAGCCATTGCTGGCGGCCGCACTTCTACTCCGTATTCGGAAAAGACGCCCAGCAGAAACGGAACAACCCCTCTCTTCTGGCTGCAGCGCTTAAACCCTTTTCCAGCGCCCTGTGCCCTGAGCAAGTGCCGCCGAAGCGCCCTGTGTCAGGAGCCGTCACGAGGCCAGCAGCGCATGCGCTTGCTACATCTTGTCCTGTGGCTGTGGTCTGCCCCGTGTTTGAACGAAACCGCTACAGGGTAAATACGACGTATTCTGCCCTGTCAAGGCGCATCACCCGCATTCACATTACCCATTCCAGCTTGTTCGGTTGTATTGGTATTGGTATTTGTGTTTTCGTTTTTCCTTTTCGTGTTCGTGTTCGTGCTCGTGCTCGTCGTATTGTATCTTGTATCTTGTATTTTGTCACTTGTATCTTGTATTTGTGTTTGTACTGTATCTGTATTTGTAGCTTGTACATACTTGTCTTTTTCCATTTATCACGACGAGCTCACCTGACTGCCAAACGACAGCCAAACAAAAGAATAGCGGCCACGGCCATCGCCACCTAGGCAAAGTCTCTACGACGAGCTTGTAACATAGTCGAGGACCCGTAGCAAACGGATGATAGCCTATTGGCGCATTCATGCCAGCAAACCCCCGTCACGGGGAAGGAGGGGGTGTGACTCTCGGGTTGGAGGAAGCTTGTACTTGTAAAAACGCTTGTTTGCGTCCCGACGAGTCCAGTAGGGCCGACGGGGGTCTCGGCGGGGAGGAGGAGGGGGGGTTCTAGCTGCCTGTTAGGGCGCCGCCCTGCCTCTCCCAAGGAAAAACCGCCACCGGCTGTTAGTTTCCATGTGAATGGACTACAGTGCTCCGCCAACCATGACAGAGAATAATGCCCATGCAATTCGGGCCTGTGCCCGAGCTCTCGGTACGTTTGCGAGAATACCGAGCCAGGGCGGGCAGGCAGACAGACAGACGAGCTGATTAACCGGATCCTTCGTCTTTGTGCTTTGTTTGATTTTCTAAAAACCCCGAAAACTATTGAATGCTTTACATAATCCCTTGTCGACTTCTCATGGACAGGACATCCCTTGGAGCCGCAAATGTTAGACTGTCTTACCAGTCTCCAGATCACGCTTGCATGCTTGCATCCTCGCGTCACACGTCGCCAGCAAAGCCACAGGGGGGAAGGGGGGATGGGGAACGCGGCTGATGGACGGATCGGATGGAGTCTCATGCATGGCATCCGACGTGTTCTCACAATGCACTTTCATAGGGCCGCGATGGGCGCCCCTCATGGTCATGCTGCTGCAGGCCATGCGAGGCGGCAATGCTGGCACACTGACTGCTGCAATGCTGCAATGCTGCAGTACTGCAGTGCTGCTGTGCTGTAGTGCTGCAGTGCTGACGGTCGGGCATTTGCCGACTCATTGCCCTTTCTTTGCCTTAGCTCTCTTGGCCTGAAGAGAGAAAAACTCGTATTTAGCCGGTAGAAGTTCGGATCCGCAAAAAGAGGAGAAATGTCCATCTAGGCAAATTGGAATCATGCTCGTATCCACTCAGGCGAGGGACTTTGCTTTGTCCAGCTTCCGTTTTTCCTAGGCCTTCGGCAGACGAAGGAGACCCAAGCCAAGGTCCAAGGTCCAAGACCCAAGACCCAAGGTCCCAAGACCCAAAAGGATCCCCAAAGGATTGCGCGCTCCCAGACGAGATCGTCACCCGCCCCAGCTACGGGGAGCCGGAGGTCTCGCCTCCGTCGACAGGTTGCATTCCAGCAGCATGGAATGCGCTCGTCAGGATTGGTGGGTTTTGCTCTTTACGACGTATTAACTGACTCCGTACCTGTCCATCCCCCGCTCGAGGCCTGGCACGTCGTACTCCGTACGTTGTTTCTCTTTCATTGCTGCCTCGGATGAGATTAATAGCACGATTACTCATGACTGCTCCTCTTTTTCTTTTCTTTTCTTTTTTTTTTTTTTTTTTTTTTTTTTTTTTTTTTTTTTTTTTTTTTTTTTTTTTTTTTTTTTTTTTTTTTTTTTTTTTTTTTTTTTTTTTTTTTTTTTTTTTTTTTTTACTTTTTTTCTTTTTTTTCTTCTTTTTTTTCTTTTTACTTTCTTTCTTTTCTTTTTCTTCTTTTTTTCCTTTCTTTCTTTGCTCCGTACTCCGTACTCCGTAATCCTTTTTACGTTTCCAGGGTCGTCATGGGACAGCAAGGCTGTCCACTGCAGATCAAGTTTCACCCCAGCTGCCAAGTCAAGTGACAGACGGGCGGAGCAGGGGCACGTCTTGTGTGGTTTTCGGTCTCGCAAGATTCAGTTTACGAGTACGGAGTACGACGTACGACGTGCGACATGCAACGTGCAACGTATGAATGCTCCGTTCCTACTCCGTAATACGCACGCATATTATGTACGTGCTGATATTTTCACCCTGCCCAAATGATGATGCCCATACCCATTCCATCGTTGCTTTGTTGTCCGTCATCGGTCCCCCATCCCCCATCCCTGGAGTCTTGGTCCTTGGCGTGCTCCAGTCTACAGCTGGAAGGAATACGAACTAATGAGTCCCGAGGCCTGGCAACGATGAAAGCCGCGGCACTGGCCGTGAGGAGGAGAAGGAAGAGGACTCCGTACGAGTACGGAGCACAGAATCCTACTGATATCCAACCGAGGCGGTCCGTCAGGTCGGAAGTCTGGAGAGGAGCTCCTCGTTGGCGGGCCACTTGAGCCAAGTACTCGTACTACGGAGTAATAGTAGAGTCTAGTGCCAGTATGCAAAGTACGACGTGCATCATAAAATACTCCTTATAAACCACTACGGAGGAATGCTCCATACTCCTTACCACAGCAGTGGAGTGCACGCGTCGTAGCCGATGCAATGTTTCCAGGCGCAGCAAAAGCCGGCGCAACTTGGTCCAGATACCACGAGACCTTTTTTTTTATTCCTACCACTTGTCTCAACGAGCCCTGGTCCTGTCTACCAACGAGTGCTACGAGTACTACGAGTACTACGAATAGCGCTCTTCCCAGCACCACGGCGACGGTCGGCCCGGTGGAACCCCCGTAATATATATTTTAAAAAACAGACTGGTCACTTTCTGCCCAGGACAGGCCTGGTCGGCCCATCTTGTCGTCCATACAACGACACAATGGCGACTGCAAACAGGGGTTCTCTCTTCCATGACAGGCGTTGTTTAGAAGTTTCTCGTATCGTAATACGGAGTACTCATACTCGTACTCTGTTGCTCGTGATAAGTACGCCTTCTCGTACGGGGTACATCATAATACAGGATAATAATCAGTCCCCTCCCATCATCTCGGGAAGCCTCCGCTCCCCTGCCGCACCATCGACCCTCGTCGGTGAGCCAGAACAGATCCCAAGCGCGAGGTTGTTGGGTATTGCCGGTGGAGCTAGCAACCGAAGCGTTTTATATACGTCGTATTCTTTTTTGTCTGCTGGTAAATGATGATGCTACAGCGGTCGATTAAAGCCATCAGAGGAAAGAAAGTCTGGCCCGGTCCTGTTGCCTATTCTGTGTGCGACGCAAGCGATGTACGAAGTACGGGCAGCCACAAGAAAGAAGAAAAGAATAAGTAATCAAGCAGCAAGCAACAAGCAGCAAGCAAAAAAAAGGAAAAAGACTACATGGCTTCTTGGCTTGTGGCTTAGCCCTGCGCCCACTGCATGCATCATGCAGCAAAGAGGCAAAAGGGCAAAAGGGCAAGGCGAAATCAAACAGACAAGAGACGAAAAGCATGCACCTGGTTCATATGGTAATAGTCTTAAAATTACGCAGGGCAGATGGGCGCAGCGGCGAGCGCCGAAGCTCATTTAGTTTGAGATGGTTCGTACGAGTACGGAGTAGTCCACACACACTCTCTGTCTCTCTCTCGCACACACGGGCCCGTCCCAAGTTCCAGTTTCCAGTTCTCTGGGTTTTTAGAGGCGTGTGGGGGATTTCAAAGTGCACAGTAGTCCAAAGTAAACAAGTCGCACGTCGTAGTGTCGCCAGATGGTGCCACCGGGTCCCCCTGTTTTGACGAGCGAATGTACGTTAGTCGTACTATAATGATTACAAGTACGGAGTACTCGTACAGGGTACGATACTCCGTGCTCTCGTATCCTCCGCACCGGAGTACGCGTACGGAGTATATATTCAGACATGTCATAACTCGACGTATCAGGGCTGCATTGCGTCCTCGGGAAGGGGACCCCCGTTCGCACGGAGGGCAACGGTCCGTACGCGTACGCGTACGGAATGATCTGGCTGGCCTCCCCTTTCGACGGGCCGTCCTGTCGGGGACCACCATGGGCCCTTGGCGAGCATCACGTAGATTGCGAGGGGACCGCCTACTCCGTACCCTGCCAGGGACCAAATGTACTCCTTACTTGTCGGGTCAGGTGGGCAGCCAGCCAGCAGGGGATACCACCCTAGTCAGCCAATAGGATCACATTCCAAGAAGCACATGGGTGGGATCCCCATCCTTGCCTCTTGTCCTACCTCAAAACTCATTCGAGCTGTCCTCGTAACAGGTCGCTGCAACACCCCCCACGTCTGCTATCAATTTCTCTGTCCCCCAGTACGATATGCCCCCATTTCTGTTGTCCGTTTTCAGAGATAAAAGAGATAAAAGAGAAAGAATAAAAAAAGAAAAGATAAAAAATAGAGATTAGCTGTGGATGCAGCTGATACTCTCTTGTGTTCTCTTCCGCACGGAGTACGCCGTACACGGCCAATACCCATATCGATAACTTTGTCTACGGAGTACGTACGGAGTACTCCGTACAAGCTCTGGCCTCTCGCCTCTGCCTCTGCCTCTGCCTCTGAGCTCTTTTCGTGGGGGGTAGGGCAGTGCAGACGGGAAGCCTATCGGTCATTCCACTTCGCTCGCTGTTTCCTATCAAAGACACGGCATGCTACAGTGCAAGCAGCGGTCTGTAAGAATTACGCCGTACCGCGTATCCAATTATATATACTCGCACCACAAACATTAGAAGGGCCTTTAGTCATTCGGCGATCCTTTGCCCCTGGCCGCTTTCTCAAGGGTCTACGACGTAATACCGTGTGCTCCTGGGCCGCAGCGTTTGAAAGTTGCGTGAGATCGCGGGATGCAGAGCAGAGGGCACGCGGCACTTTCGAGCAGTCCGCCTTTATGATTTTCGACTTTCGACTTTCGCATTTTCGCCTTCTCGACTCGATTAAGCGCCACACCACTCCAACACTTGGCGCATGGCCCCTAAAAGCTTCTAGTGTCGTCTCCAGTGGAGTAGCGCCTTTTAGCCTGCTTCTGGAAGGAATCAGCGGCCCTCCTAACAGCTGACTCACGTGTGTTCCTTCCGGACTATCTTACAGGCGGCATCTTCTTCTCGCTCGTACTTTCATACTTTCCTGCTTTTAGTTTCCCTCCGCGTATCTTTCTCCGTACTCCGTGTACTCCGTACGGCACAGGCACAGCATGTTTCACTCCTGACGATCCGGCATGTCCGGAAATGCACTTTGCTGCCTCCCTTTCGCTGTCTCTCTGCATCTTTGCATCCTCTACGCGCCTTGATGGAGGGTGAAGAGGGTTCCGAAAAGCAAGGGTTCCCACGAACACGTTGGGTTGCTTCGCTGCTGGCCTAGCTGAGTGGGGGGTGTTTTCTCGCTCGACTCTTTGCCTGTCAGGAGATACGACGTAGGGGGGAGGGGGGAGGATGTGACGGGCGGCAGTCTTGCTGGGGGCCGGGCCACGGGACACTTCCCCGCCAATGAGAAAAGTCATAGGGACAGGTTGCTGGCCCAAGGGATGCGTTGACGAGGAACGCCCACCCTGGTCACCGACTGCCATGCGAGCCGAACGGGAAAGGCTGGTACGGAGGTAGACGTGCAGTAGAAGGTCTGCGGGCGAGGCTTTTCTGAATACGAGTCTGGGCAGGAGTAGAGTACCTCGTACTGGGCGGTCTCTATAGCGCTCTGCAGTCTGTCACGCTTTGCGCCTGTCGCTGCGAATGCGAGTACGAGTACGAGGTCGGTGCTACAAGACATTTGCAGCCGGGGGGAATACGGAGTACGGAGTACTCCTACTCCTACGAGTGTGACCATATTACGATAAGTTTGTAGGATTGGATAACCCCCTTCGAGGCTGACCGGCACGCTCGCATTAGAGCCAACAGCCCTTTGCAACGGGCGTCCCCATATTGGGCCAACTCTTGACAAAGACGAACTGCCGGTCGCGTACACGTACCCGTAATGCATGGGTTGTACTCTGTATTGTTGTATTTTTCATTGCTCTTTCAGAAGGACCGTTTCCGGCGCAAACGCTTCAACCAAAGACATATCAGGGCCGGCAACGCCATCCATTAACCATCCATGGTTGGGCCCGCGTTCGTCGGTCCAGCTTCCCTTTTTGTTTGATTTTTTATCCGCCCCTTCATTTTATTTGTTTCCGCTCTATTTTCTCTGGGTATTTTCTGGTCTGGAACTAGTTCCTCCGGCGCTTGTATTGCCCTAAAAAAAAACTAAACCGCTCCATCCATTTTCCACGTGCGAAACCAAGCCAACGGCCGATCTGGGAACCGCAGGGCCATTGAGTCCGGGGTGCAGGAAATCCGTAGAAGTAGCAAGAGAAAAAGCGACCGTTGACGAACGACCCAGGGGGGAGAGGGCAAAGAGGGTAAATAAAAGCCGTTCTTCCTTTTAGCCAGCCGATGTACCATTCTGGAAGGACGTTCCCTGGTCATTTCTCGAGGCCCTGTCCAAGGCCCCTGGGACGAGGCCCAAGAGCTGGAAACAGCTTTGCGAAAAGGAACCTTTTGGAATGTTGGGTCCACGAGTGTGTACGGAGTGAGTACGCGTCTTTCCGTAGGCAGTACGAATATTCCGTACGAGTATTCCGTATTCCGTACTCCCTTCGGAGTCCAGCAAAAGATCTTATCGGATGTGCTCGAGGTGGTTAGATTCTCCGAGCGTTTCTCCTAGGACGTGCAGCCTGGCCAGGCCCGTTCTTTGTGCACATGACTGACTACCCAGAAGCCTAGAGATGCCTGGAAAAAAAAGCCTGGAAAAAAGTCGGCAAAACGCAATGAAAGCGAATAAACTACATAGAACTATAGTAAGATACTTCCAAGGTCTTCTCTTGAAACGGACACACGGTCGACACTCGTCTGAGCGCAGCCACATAGCCACATGCGACCCTGTGCCGACGGCCGTTCTCGCTGTTTCTGTTTGCAGGGGCCATTTTGTGGCGATGATTACGATATCTCTTGATAATGCAGATGTGTCCGGCTATGCTTTCTTTTTCGTAATATTACGTTCAAACCGGTACGGACTATTTGTACTCCGTACGGACGAGTCACGACAGACCGTTCTCCGTTTGTCACAGGCTCTCGGATCGGCAAGCACGGCCACTCAGGGAAAGAGCGAGGCATTTCTCACAGTGGGGAATCGTTTCCACCTGCCACCTGCCACCTGCACCTGCCTGCACTGGCCTGCAACTTGCCTGCAACCTGCCTTGTAAAATATCCCGTAGTTTCCTCCGTGCTCCGTTTCGTGTGTCTCCGTTTAAGAGGATCCACTGCGTTTTTTCACTGGTTCGAAAATGCGTCCGTCTTTTTTTCGCGCCGCACATGATCCAGTAGCATTGAACGCGGACACAATGGAGGGGCCTCGACTGGCTTCACCGAGCCTACAATCGGCGCGCTGGCGGACGGTAGCGTCTTTTTTTTTCGCGCTTGCTTTTCTAGTGCCGCGGAGAGCCTCCACAGGCTAAAGAGCGTGACAACGTCGGCCGGCTCCTATGAAGGATGAAGGATGAAGCTCGAGGTCAGACTTTTTTCTTTTTTTGCAATCCATGTGTCCATTATTGAGGAACGGCGAATCAGGCTGTGGATATTGGAAAGGGTAAAATGAAGTGTCACAAAAAGCGAAAACGAAGAGCGAAAACGGAGGAAAGATAAATGGGAGGAATAAATACGAGTAAATACGGAGTAAATAAAAGAGGAAAAGAGATAAAAAAAAGAATAAAAGAGATAAAGAAAAATAGAAAGAAAAAGAGAAGAAAAGAAGGACGGAGTACTCGTACTCCTCTCTAAAAACGGACGAAAACTCAATGCATCCGTGCGGTTGGGCCACAATGGATCCAGGATGGCATCCAAGATCTGCCAGGCCTTTTTGATGCTCATCACGAGCTTTGATGGGTACAGAGTACGAGTACAAGTGGTTGTCCGCACTCCGGGCTTCGTACTCGTACTCCGTGCTCCCTACTCCATAATACTCCGTGCTCGTGCCCTATTTTTGCTCATCTGGTTTCTGTGCTGGACAACGCTGGTTCGTGGCCCTCTTTTTCATGCAGTGGCTGCCGTCGTCAGCTGTGTATGAGAACACGAGGCAGTCATTTTACCCGGGGCTGTGATACGGCAAGGAAATGAGCCCTGGTGCAAGAAGAATACGGATATGGAGTGCGAGAGCAAGTTTCTTACGGAGTACGAGACAGGGAAGAAGAAGCCCGACCAGATGGGTAGCTTTTTTTCTTATTTTTTTTTGTCATTGTTATTTTTCATGCACCAGCCATCACACCTTTGAGTTGTCATCACGCGCCGCAAGGAGATTTGTTCGGTGCATCTCGTTTCTCCCCTCTTCTTTTTTTTTGGCTCTCGCCAGACCGCCTACAGCCCACCGCACGTCGTACGCGAGAATGATGTGTCCAGTGGCTGCAGGTAGTAGGAGACCCAGAGACCCAGAGACCCAGAGACCCAGGGACCCAGGGGCCCAGGGACCCAGGCTCCGTCAGGGTAGGGAGGCCGCGGTAAGGAGACCTCAGATCATAAGAGCAAAATCAAACAAGAGAAAAGACCCTCACAGGACGTGCTCGCGAGAGCCTACGAGTACGAGTACGAGCACGGAGTACAGTATACTCCTATACGCTCGTACTCGTACTCTACTCCTATCGACTCCTTGACTCGTCTCAGCATGACGTTTGCCCACATGGTCGATGCACAGAATTGGCCTTGCCGTCCTGCCCCGCGATGCATTCTTGTAGGACCCCCCGTCTTACGTAGCAGTGGATTCCTGGGTGCCTGAATCTTTGTGCTAGTCGCTGCAGATTCAGTCATGAGACCCTGCTCAGCCCTGTTCCGGGCCTCTTGTTCTGCCTGTTGTCCCAAGGAGTGCGGTGTACAAGTCCGATGGCGAGGCGGACAGCATACGAGTACTCGTACGGAGCACTCCGTACACCTGTGGGACTGCAGGGAACGGGGCCATGCGCGGTCTCTACGCTTAAAAGAAGAGTAAAAGAAGAAAATAACCTAATTTAAAATAGAAATAAATATGACAAGCCAGCGGTGAGAACACGGCTGCCCAAGGCGTCTCGACCCGCCAAAGCCACTGTTTCATACTAACTCGGCCGCAAGGCGTCTTGCTTTCCCCCCTCCACAGACTGGTGTGCGTTGCAGTCTTCGCTGAGACACCTGTTTGAGTTGTTGTCAACTCCCACCTTTCAGTGCTCAGCTTTGGCAGGACGGGACGGGTGGGAGACCAGCGGTGGTGGGGGGTAGAATACACAGTATTCCGCATTCCGTATTCCGTCTTCCGTCTGCCATGAATACAACCCTCTGATGTCAGTGGCCGTCAGTTGACACATCTTTAGCGGTCCGCGTCCTGGGTGTTCTCACGCCGTCCACTTGGCTGTTCCTGAATGGAGGAATATCTGGGTCATACACCGTAAACAGGAAAGGAATGAAAGAACTGTTCTGTCACGGGGGAGCCCAGAAAAGCACAAAAGGCGAAGCGAGGCTAAGTAGCCGCCCGTTGTGGCGAGCTCGGAGCCAAACAAGACCCTCCCCCTATATGCACCTATATGGTATGTATGCACCTCCATCAGATACGTCAGTTTTGGCTCCGCTCTGTCGCTTTGTGGGCCTCGGCGCTGTTTCCGGATAGGAAGATATGTGACTACGAGTACGATGGAGTACGGAGTATTCCGTAGCAGCCGAACAAGCACGACTTTGTAGAAATGAGTGAATACAGTAAAAGGAAAGGAAGAGAAACCAAAGACAGTAAAAAAGGAGGGAAAGGCGAAAAGAAGGGAAGAGAGAAAAAAGAGAAAAAAAGAAAGAAAGGAAAGGAAAAAAAGAAAAGCAGAAAAAAGAAAGAAAAAAGAAAAAATTTCGACACTCGGCTTGCAGCCACTCGCAGCTCGTCTTGCCATAACATACTATATATTGCATGTAGTATCGGTTCACGTTTCGGCACGACGTCACGCGGATGCCCTGCCTGTCGCCTGCGAGGCTTTTTTTTTTTCTTTCTTTACTTTGTTTGGCTTTGAACTTCTCTCGCGGCCCCTCAAGTGACCTGCTGCATAAGGGCTTACCCACGTCCTTGCCCTTGTTTGGTGGACAGACAACCAATGGTGGCTCGTAAGCCAGCCTCGTCCTTGCGGCTTGTCCAGCCGGACAGCGCACACGATGACAGGAGTCCAGGCAGACGACCAAACCCCCACATGGCTTGCGCAGTCGTTTTCAGCAGCGCTTCTCGATGGAGCAAGAAAGCCGAGGGATTAATTAATGGAGGACGGGGAGGAAAGAAAGGAAAAAAGGATCGAAGAAACGATCAATTCAGAAACGGTGCCGTTTCTGGGTTGTTTTCCTATTGTCCTATTTTCCTGTCTTCCTGTTCTCCTATTTTCCTATTTTCCTATTTTCCTATTTCTTTTCCTCTGTACAAAGTACTTTATCTACAGGCATCACAAGCCTGCCGTAGCTGTGTCCACGTGGCGTCGAAACCTGCAAGTATCTTACGGCAAGAGGCAGGACGAAAAAAGAGACACATGCATCCAGGATAAGCGAGATGGGGGGAGATTGCAGGTGCAACCATCGACGAAGCCGCAACAAGTACAAATGTAGTGCTGCAGGGCATGTACAAGCAAGATACAGAGTACTCCGAACTCGTATATCGAACACATGCTCTCGTGGATACCAACACGAACGTGCAGCTGAAACAGTGCAGGGTGCCTCTGCTGCGCCTGCTTCATTTTTCCTATGAGTGCTCGTAGAAGACGGCCAGGATGCACAAAAGTACGCAGACAGGGTCCTCGCGAACCGGATCCTTGCCGTTTGTCTTTTCTTTTGCTTCGCCGGTCAGCACAACGACCTGACATCACATGCTGACCGGTCGATTCAGCTTGCGCGCTCGCTTCTTCTTGCCGGGAACAGTGCCCAGAGCACCCAAGAACCAACAGCCTCGCTAATTTTACCCCGTCCAACCGCATACGAAAGAAAACGTTGGTTGTTGTACAACAGAGAGGAGAACGAGGGAATGAGAACACAGAGGGCCGAGGAGCTGAATTGCCAGGCTCGTGTTCAAGACAACTCGGACTGTCCGCCCAATACGGAATGCCATGTCTTGCAATCCGGTCAGCACCTCGGGTAGGGCTTGGTAGGAGAGCACTGAACACAGGTGTATTGTACGAGAGAGAGAGAGGAGGGAAAAGAGAAGAGAGAAAAAAGAAAAGAGTGAAACCGGTTCGCCGTGTTCTGCAGATGACCTCCTGTACTACTTGCCATGGGATCGTGTCTGGGATCGTGTCTAAGATGGTAAAGATCTTGGGCCAGACCGAAATACCCTGATCCCCAGTCTCCTGATGCGCTGGATAAATGTCTACGAGTACGAGTACTGGGTAAATGCAAAGACGAGCACAGAGACTGGAAGCCTCTACGAGAAAGACAGCCCTATGCTGCAATGCATTTCGGCAACAGTCACGAGAACGATGCAGGGGCGGAAACGGGAAGTCCTATTTTGGGAGAGACGATTCATTTCCAGGATTCTCGTGGGGGACGCAATGTTGTATCTGTTCGTAAGATTTGGGTTGTCTCTCGACTTGGATAAATGAAAGGGTGGGCGTATTGGTTGTTGCCCTTTTTGTTAATCTCTGGTGGCGTCTTGATTTGTTATCTTTTTTCTTTTTTCTTTCTTTTTTCTCCTTTTCTCTTTTCTCTCTTTTCTCTTCTCTTTTTGGCCATCCACCGTTTTCTTTCAATCTGTGGCAGCACAAAATACAGTGGCCTTGTCTGTGTGACAGAAGTGTCCAGGCTGAAGTGAAGCGACGCTGGCCAGAACGAATAAGATGTCTCTTCAGAGACTTCGTGTAAGTCAGCCACACGCGTACACTTTCAGACGGAGTAAATCCAACCCACACCCCTTTTCCCTCTTTGTAGTTCTTGTACGTCCACCCGTCCTCCCATGAATATCCCCTTTTAGTAAATGGGCCGAAGTTCTCGTGCTCTCGTGCTCGCGTCTCGGAGTCTGCGTTCCACTGCCGGCATTGTCCTCTCCAATTGGAAGTCAGATGATGTGAAAAAAAGTACGACTCCATTCGTTACGACTCGTACGGCACCCATCGGCACTGCCGCGGCAAAATTCACCTCTGCCTGATCACGGATCCCCCAGCCTTCCCCCAATGGAGAGTGGTAGTGGGTCTGCCCCGATGAAATGAGCCCACTTCCCCCGCACGAGAGCCTGCTCACTCCCCCTGTCTCTGCCGTCTCCACGTCATTTTGCGCCGCTCACAGTCTGTGTGTGGGGAGGGGAAAGGGAGGGGGTACGAGGGGGTGATGGGACGGGATAGGATGGGGGTACGAGAGAAGGGGGAGAGGTCTGACAACCTGTGCTCCTTGCAGTTTTTCCAATTGCTGTGGTACACATGCCGTGTTCGCCGGACGAGTCCCCGAATTATCCGCACAAGAACTGGCTGCGCCTGGTTCGGGAATGTGCCAAGACTCGTGTTTTTCTTTTGGGGGGGGGTTCGTATTCATCTTATGGTGGAGGGGAAATGTGCACGGCAGTGTTTACATCGTATCTTGTAGGTGTAGTGAAGAAGAGGAGAATAATAAAGAAAAGAGGAAAGGAAAAGGAGCATAAGAAAGAAAGAAAGAAAGAAAGAAAGAAAACCACCAACCGACAGACGAAGAACATGCACCAGGCGACATCATGCAGGCCTACTGCCCTGTAAGGCCTGTCTGATAGGGAGCATGCGACACTTTACCTATGATGACAGTCGGAATCCGAGTTCCGATTCCGACAGCCAAGATGCTTGTATCGTAATTGGCCATTGCAGTCTGTCATTTGCAATGACGTGCCTCTTGTCAAAAAGACAGGTCGATTTCCGATAGTTCCATGCTTTTTTCCCCTGGTCGCGGAGAATTGTTGATCAGAACATATGCTGTCTTAATTTGAAATTGTGATGAACAAATGAGAGAATGCACTACTGTACGAAGCATGAATACAATGTGCTGATTATAAACTTGCGATTTGATATCACAGTTCCCTAGAAGCGTGAAACGTTTATATAACCCATCTTGCTGTATGATTGTCACGAAAGAATCAGGATGTGAATTGCTTGTGGTGTGATACCGCATCTTTCCAACCATTACCCCTTAGATTGGCACCCGAGTCCATTCTTTTCCTGGACGCCATTGGGCTGGGGGTTGCCGTGATGAGATGAGCCCGGCAAGCGAGGCCCTGTCACTGGAAAAAGACATTCCATTGTTCATCACACGGCTCGACCAAGCAGCCAATAAGAGGTTCTGCAGGATAGAAAGACAGTCTAGAATAAGTCATATTTCAACCGCAGAAACGGACGCGAAACGGTACTTGAACACGATAAAATGGAAAGAGAAAAAAGGAGAATGATCAACGACTGCTATCAGCAAGTGTCCCCTCTAAGAAAATGGACAAAGACTACATGGCAGCGCTCTAAAGTCTTGACCGATTTTTGAAGATGTGACTGGCACGTTATCAGGGCTGAGCCGCGACAAATGTGACGGCACATCACTGTTCACGGCGCCTAATTGGGTTGCCAGCGGCTTGTCACATTGCGAACAGCGAGAAGGCCGGCGGTTCCTGGAGCAGTTCATAATCGACTGGAACATTCGTTGTGACGTTGTTTGATTTCTTCATCCCTTATTTTGGGTTCTTGAAACAGGGGAGACAGTCTTGTGATGGTTTTCATCTTTTCACCTGCTTTTCCCCCACGGCCTACGCGTGCTGAGTCTGTGACGATCTGCTGCTTATTCTTTACTACAGAGTAGAATAAATACCACCCGGTTATGAGTCTCACCGACTTATCCCCCCGGAGATAGTTTGCCTGTTCGAGGCTCTGTCAAGTCTGCCGATCGCAGGTCGCAGGTTGCAGGTCGCAGGCTGTTTCCGACATCGACCAGGAGTGAAGGAGAATCCCTACGGTAATAGAAACTTCTTCAAATGTCCTTCCTTGCTTCCCACGTGGCGTGTCCCTGGAAAAGCTGCTGTCCCGATGGTCTTCATCCTTGTATGAGATTGTGACGAACAGCCTGCACGTCCTAGACGAAGCTCCAGCACGACGCGTGTATAAAAAAGACTGAAAACTGAATAAAATACATTAGATCTTTAAAATCGATAAAAACAAAACGACGGACGGGACGGACAGGACGGACAGGACGAACATGTACCGTTTCGCCTTGTCATAACGGTGGGTTTGCTCGCATGCCTCTCTTCTCTCCAGATAAGGATAGGACGCTTACTAGTAGCTGCATAGAGCTGCCCAAGAAGAAAGGAATCCAAAATAGTGCGGCGTAAGCATTTGTCTCTGTACATGCTGAACGAAAGAAAAAAAGAAAAAAGACAGGGCGAGAACGTCTGGCCCGTCGGATCGACCATGCCTGACCTCTCTGCCACGGCCCAACCATATCTACTCCAGAAAGACAACCCTGACGAGGATCCGGCAGAGCGCACAAGGGCTGCTGCGCCTGGATAGGCAGGCTCAGCTGCAGCTCCATGCACGGGTCTGCGTCCTTGGCCGCGATGGCTGCCACGCCGTGCTCTGTACGAGTACTCGTACTCGTACGCAGAGGAAGAAAACACTGGAGGGCTGCAAGGCCATGCAGTGTCAGATCCACTCCAGTTCCCGCAGCGGCAGCTTCAATGAGTCAGGCGGCTCGGAAGGGGGGGGAGAGGGAGAGAGTATACGAGCACCTGTACTTTGTGTGTGCCGGACAAGCTTGGCGAGAGAAGACGGAGCGTTTACGGAGGGCTGCCGCCAGAGCAGGACGCGGTGAGCAAATGGGGGTTGTACCGGTAGGTCCCAGGTTCCAGGTTTTCCTTTTCCTTTTCTTTTTCTTCCTTTTTTCTTTTTTCTTTTTACTTTTTCTTTTTTCCTTCTTCTTTTCTGTCCCGTCTCATGCACGGCTCACCGTCCCTATCGGGTACTCTGACCTTTGACGTGTCCCGGCGGCGAGTGACGGGATGTTGTTCATTCATATCTCACCGTACCATCATACTTTGTTCCTTTTTTCTTTTTCCTTTTTTTTCCTTTGCTTTTCTCCTTCTCTCTATTTAGCCATTTTATCCACGGCGTCGCATTGTGCCTATGCAGGCAGCCGACCGGGTGGCCGCTGTCTGATGCGCTGGCAAAACTGCGTGGCTGGCGGCTCAGATGACCAATTTTTTCTTCTTTTTTTTTTGGTTGCCCTCTTTGTTAGGATACGAGTATGGAGTACAAGCTCAGCCGGATGCTCGTACAAGTACATCCGTCTGCCGTCCGCCGAATGCCTGCAGCAGGAAACGCACATCATGCGGGCGTGGCCACCTTTATTTTTGTATTTTTGTATTTTTCTATCTTACAGAGTACGGGGGTACTCGTATTTTCGCCAACGAGGCATCGGGCACGGAGCAGATGACAAGAGGCTGCAAGAAGCAGTCACAAGGAAAGCAAAAAAAGGAAAAGTGACTGTTAACTGCCGTTGTCATCCGATTGCATCACCTTCTTGTTCCGCCTTAGTTGTGGGCAAAAAAAGGATCCTTTTGCGACTGGTAATAAATCCTGACCATCCCGACCATCCCGACCATCCTGACAATCCTGACAGCCCAACCCGTGGATGGGTCCACCTGTCAATCCTCAGGAAAGGCAGGGAAAGATCCTGACTGTAAGTATGGAGTAGGAAATACGGAGTACGGGTAATTCAATCTGCCGACCGTGGAGAAAGCAGAGAGCAGAAAAAAGAAAGCAAAAAACAGAAAGCAAAAAGCAGAGAGCAAAAGCAGAGCTGAACGAGCCACCGGTGAGGCCACGTAGCGGTGTCTCCTGCAAGCAAAGCCACCCCTTTGTCCCCCCCCCGCCGAGGCTGTGCACCAGCCATAAAAGGAATATTTCTGCGTTCATGATACGTAGCAGCAGCCTCTTGTCCATGGGTGATGGCGATGCTGGACACGTTGCATGGTGTTCTGGTGCACAAGACCCTTGGTCCCATGGTCTGAGGTGGACTTGGCTTTCTGCCGTCTTGAGCACACCGGCATCGGACAGGCCGATGTGGACGATCACCCAGGTCGAGAATGGCCGGACTGTTACGCTCAGCTGACGGAGAGACGACGACGGAAAGGCTGGACATGTTGTCAGGCAGAGCAAGATCGGCAATGTGCAGACACAGTACGAGTGACGGGTGCCGGGCCGGAGGTCAAGGAAACCGGTCCCCCCGGCTACTATACAGTTGTCCACAAGGTCGCCGAGATGGAGCCTCCTATAAGACTGCAGAGAGTTGTCAACCTTTCACGTACGGCCATAGATACTGGAAAGCACGGGATCCCGTCCGCTCTCCCCTAGTTAAACCAGTAATCGGCGGATTAGTAGTTGGGTCGGTGACGACCAGCGAATACCCGCTGCTGTACGTTTTGCAGTTTTATTGCGGTTCTTTTTTGGTTCTTTTTTTGCGGTTCTTTTGTGTGTTTTTGCTGTGTTTTTGTGGTTCTTAGTGTTCTTTTGTGTTTTTGCTGTGCATTTGTGGTTCTTTGTGGTTCTTTGTGGTTCTTTAGCGGATTCTTGGCTTGATTCACCGTAACTGTCACTTATCTTTGGCAGATGCCCGCTCAGTTCCCTATAGCTCCCTATAGCGTAGGCTTATTTATAGCGCTCTTGCTGCGTTATTAATCGTTATGAATCCAAGAACAACCTTAATCTCTGGCAAAGGACTTAATCTCTACTGCCTACCCTGTAATACTCCGTACGCGAAAAGTCCCGTGACCGATGACTTCCGGAATTCTCCATGCAAATACTCCCATCGTATGTTTTCTTTGCTTTTGAAAAGCTTCTATCCCCTCTACCGGTCAGCTCAGCTCCATCTCCACAGTTTCGGTAGCGCAACAAACAGGGGCATTCGGATTTCTCCGTAGCGCCTGGCAACCGACTGCCTGTCTGACCCATAACAAATTCCAAAAAAGTGGATGTCGTCACTTCTTCCCTGTCTCTCTCTTACAGCTTAACAGAACTGAATATTGTTCTGGCCGCAGTGTCTTGTCTCGTATTAGAACGCGGCACGTCCGGGTATCCCTTCTCCCGACCGACCTCGACCGACAAATCCCCCTCCTCATCCTCATCCTCATCCTCATCCTCATCATGGCTCAAGACTACACCACTGGCCGCATTCCGCTGTGTGCCATCCAACAACCCCCCTATACCGTCGAGGTCCCGGGAGTCCAGGCTGTTCCTGGCGAGACGGTGCCACGAAGACACGTCAAGTCGGTGAACGGCTTGCATGAGCGGCCTGCGCCCGGCATTGACACCGTCTTCCAGCTCGTGCAACAGACGGTGGAAAAATACGCAAAGGAACCGGCCATTGGCAGTCGCCGGTTTGTCCGCATGCACAAAGAGCTCAAGAAGGTCCCCAAAGTCGTCGACGGTCAGCTGCGCCAGGTCGACAAGGAGTGGTCCTACTTTGAACTGTCCGACTACAGCTACCAGACCTTTGCCGAGTACTTTGTCCTCATCCAGCAGCTGGGCGCCGGCCTGCGCCGTCTCGGCCTCGCCAAACAGGACCGCCTGCACATCTTTGCTGCCACGAGTCCCCAGTGGCTGGCCATGGCCCATGCCTGCTCTTCCCAGTCGCTGACCGTTGTCACCGCCTACGATACCCTGGGCGAGTCCGGCGTCCAGCACTCCCTCAGCCAGACCGGCGCCGTCGCCATGTTCGTCGACCCCCATCTGCTCAAGACGGCCAAACGTCCCCTCGAGGCCGTCTCGACCGTGCGCTATGTCATCTACAACGACCTGAGCCACGAACCCGTCCTGCCCGAGGAGCTCGAGTCCTTCCGCGCTGCCCACCCCCAGCTGCAGCTGCTCAGCTTCGAGGACGTCCGTGCCATGGGCGAGAGCGCCGACGGCCAACAGCCCGCCGCTCTACCGCCCGACCCGGCACAGCCCGATGACTTGTTCTGCATCATGTATACTTCCGGCAGCACCGGCGTGCCCAAGGGCGTGCCCGTCACCCATGCCGCCTTCGTGTCGGCCGTCGCCGGCCTGTATGCCGACGTCGAGGGCTCCGTCACCCACAATGAGCGTATCCTGGCCTACCTGCCGCTGGCCCACATCTTTGAGCTCGTGCTCGAGAACCTCGTGCTCTTTGTCGGCGCCACGCTCGGCTACGGCGCTCCGCGCACACTCACGGACGCGTCCATGGTCAAGGGCTGTGCCGGCGACATGCGCGCCTTCCAGCCCACCGTTCTCGTCGGCGTGCCCCAGGTCTGGGAGACGGTGCGCAAGGGCGTCGTCAGCGGCGTCGAGGCTGCCGGGCCCGTGGCGCGCGCCCTCTTCTGGGGATATGTGGGCGTCAAGGGAACACTGGCCCGCTGGGGACTCATCAACCGGCCGCTGGACAGCCTGCTGGCCCACATTGACGCCGTCGTGTTTGCGCGCGTGCGCCAGAGCACCGGCGGTCGCCTGCGGTTTATTGTCAACGGCGCCAGTGCCATTGCGAGCGGGACCAAGGAATTCCTGTCGCTCGTCGTGGCGCCCATGATCACGGGCTACGGCCTGACCGAGACCTGCGGCAACGGCGCACTGGGTTCGCCGCTGCAGTACACGACGCTGGTCGAAGGGCCGCTGTCGGGTGCCGTCGAGGTGAAGCTCGTGAGCCGGCCGGAGCTGGGCTATGAGGCGAACCCGGCAGACAGCAGCAACCAAGACCCTCACGGCGAGATTCTCGTGCGCGGACCGCCCGTCTTAAAGGAGTACTACAACGATCCCAAGGAGACGGCACAGGCGGTCACGCCCGACGGCTGGTTCCGCACTGGCGACATTGGCGCCTTTGACCGCGTCACCGGCCACCTGCGTGTCGTCGACCGCGTCAAGAACCTCGTCAAGATGCTCGGCGGCGAGTACATTGCTCTCGAGAAGCTCGAGGCCGTCTACCGGGGTGCTGGTCCCGTGCACAACGTCATGGTCTACGGCGACTCTGAGCATGCCCGGCCCATTGCTGTCGTCCTCGTCACCGACAAGGCCATTGAGGATGTAGCCGCCAAGCTCGAGATCGACGTGTCGGCCATCCACGGCGGCCATGCAACACTGATCCACGACGACCGCGTCCGCACGCAAGTCCTCAAGGAGCTGGTGGCCGTCGGTAAGGCTGCCGGCCTGACGCCCATGGAGATTGTGCAGGGTGTTGTGCTGTCGGACGAGGAGTGGACGCCAGCGAATGTAAGTCGTCTGCATGATTCCTTTTACAACTTCAAGTGCTAACCTACAGGGACTCGTGACGGCGACGCAGAAACTCAACCGGCGGAAGATCAAGGAGCTTCACGGCAAGGAGATTACTGCATGCTTTGCAGGGAAATAAGGGCCAACAGGACAGGACCACAGAAATGGGAGCTCTCAGGCTTTTGTGTGATTAGTCATCATTGTCATGTAGAAAATCAGAAAACAGAACATCAGAACATCAGAACATCAGAAACAAAAACAAAAACAGAAAGGCTCTTTGCTATCTACTTGTGCTCAAAAGACATTATGCACCAGACAAGAATCAGAACAAGACAAGGACCAGCCAGCCAGAATGCGGCCGGCTGTCGTTCATGGTATCGTATGCAGGGGAAGATTCATCGCTCGCTTTTCTACTTCCGCCGCTTATAAAACACCACATAGGCGCTCGCCTGGTTGCTATCGCGGTACAGCCGGCGGGCCATATCGCGGCCGTCGCCACTGCCAATGGTGACGGGCTCTACGCGAGCGTCGTCAAAATGGTGCCACTGGTGTTTGTTGTTACTCGTGCTGCTGCCGTTGCTGCCGTTGCCCGAAGCCGCCGGACTGCCGCCAGACTCGTCCCGCACAAATGCCCGGTAGTGGCCAGAGCGCAGCGTGCCGCTGTGCACGATGACGGCGTAGCAGTCGTAGATAAAGGGCGCCGTAAAAGAGGAGTCACCTGCTGTAGTAGGCGTGGCCTTGTCTTCGCTCCCCTGCACCGTATACGGCGTCATGTCCAGTCCGTCAATGGGAAAGATGACGGCCGTGTTGTTCTTTCGGAACCCGCTGTGTTCGTTGCCCATGAACCGCCGGAACGAAACACACAACAAGTCTGGCAGCCGCACAAACCGCGCCCGCTTGTCTGTCGTATCGATTCGCCGGCACTCGTCGCACTTGTACTCGGGCAGCAGGTCGGCGCCACAGTACGTCGCCAGCAGGTCTGCAAGCGTCGTCATGGCTGCGTCTCCTCCTGCCGGCATCGTCGGAATCGGCAGATGCAGCGCGTCAAACGGCTCGTAGGTCAACGACGGGTGGCCGCAGCTGCGGCAGCGCCGGTCCGTCACTTCGATGCCGCGCCAGTACCGGTCCACGAGACTGTCGTTGCACCGCCGGTACGCATCCCAGAACTTGAGCCCGTTGCTGAGCGCCGTGCTGTGCGGACCCAACACCGGCTGCGGCACCTCGTCTACCCGGTCACGCAGCCGGTTCGTCTCGTCGTGCAGGTTCGTCAGCAAAAACGAGATGAACTCTTGCGCATCCTGCTGGTATGGCCCGCCAAAAATTGTGCTCCGGTCCGCCTTGAGACTGCCGTCAAAGTCCCGTTGGTGAATATGGTAGCAATATTCCTGCTTAGTCAGCATCACCATTCCATCTCTTCCCTCGCCTCTTCGTCACTCACCATCAACATCTTGGGCTTCATGGCCTCAAACTTGCCAAACTGCATCCAGTAGAACGAGTTGGCCAGGATCTTGGTCAGCAGTTGCGGGTGGTTGATCTTCTCGTCGCTCTTCATTGGCACTTTCCACTGTGTGGCCCATTCGCCTGTCGTCAGCTCTTCCGAGAAGCTGCCCGACGCAAAGAGCGACTGGAACGAGCTGTTGCCGTAGCACCAGTTGCCCGGGTTGTACAGTCCGACCTTTTGTCGCCGCATCACCCCCCGTCCGGCACTCGTCCCCCCAGCAGCACCCGCCTTGGCCAGCTTCGTCCGCATATAGTGGTCGTCGTCGTCGCCGTCTGTCTCGAGGACGCCGCTGTGGCACGGCTTGGGCACTGTGGGTGCTGGACGGGCGGGCGGCGGCGGCAGCGTCGAGTACATGCTGGCCACTACGGCTGCCGATGCTGGCGGCTCGACGTCGGCCGACTGTGGTGGTGGCGACATCGGCGGCGGCTTGGTCAACTTCCGTCCCGTCGACGACTGGCTGGTCCGTTCGCTTTCGTCGACACTCGAAACAGGCGACGTCATCGACTCCTGAATCGCAGACACGGGCGGAAACCGGCGCAGAAAGTCGTCCGTCGTCCGCACAAACCCGGACTTGTCCATGTCCTTTAGATTCTCTTCCCACCGCTTCGCCTCGGCCGCATCCTGAATCGGCTTCGTCATGTATTTGGATAAATGCCGTGCCGCCGTGCTGGCCCGTGGCCGCGCTGCTGCTGCTGTCACGCCTTCTACTGTGGACGACGTCTGCAGCGATGCCGCGCCCATGACCGACATCCAGGCCTCGAGGCCTCCCTTGAGCAGCTTCGGCCGCTTGTTGTTCTCCGAGTCCAGAAACTGGAAATCATAATACGCCAGCGCATTATACATGGCCACGACGGCCGTCTCAGCCGGAGTCAGGTCGCCGCCATATATCCGCATGGACTCCGAGTCCTGATCATAATACACCACCAAGTCAAACTCACGGCGGTTGTCAAAGAGCCGCTTCTCGGCGGCCGGAGCCAGAACCATACTGTCGGCCAGATCGCCCGCCGAGATATTCTCCCGCTGCAACGTGCTCGACTCGATGCAGATTGTCGCCTGCGACATGATGTGGCCCTCGTCATATTCCTCACGGTTGCGGATATCAATCAACAACAGCTGAATGTCCCGCGACCCGGCCTTCATGCACTTGAGCAGCTCCTGCACGGTGATGGTGTCACCCTCGGGAATGGACACCCGCGGCTTTCGGGCAGCTGGCGGTTCTTGATAGGGTCTTGGCTGCCGGTCTAGCGAGGTCCGCAGCGAAAAGTAGTCTTCCGAGGATGTGGGCCGAGCTGCCGGCGTCCGGGTCATGCCCGTAAAGGATGTGGTTGAATTTGTTCTGCTGAACATGCCCTTGGGGGCGTTGGGTGGCGGCTGTCCAGACTGGCTGGAGATGGACCCTCGTGCAGGGCTGTAGATGGCATCGGGAACCTTGGGCAGGTCGGGCAATGTCCCGATCATGGGGTATTCTGGCCGTGATGTCGACGCCGATGCCGGAGCTTGCCGGGAGTCGATGTGGTACTTTTGGAACTGGGCATTTAGATTTTGCTGTGCTTGTTGTGCCTGTTGTGCTTGCTGTTGGGGAAAGCCGGTCTGGCTGATCGGCTGCGTTCGAATCCGGGGATCTTGCTTGGGTTCCGCTGCCGGTGCCGGTGCTGGTCCCGGTTTCGCAGTCCTCAGGTTGGCGAACCGTTCGGCCAAATCTTGCGCCGTTTTGCTACCGTTTGCGCTTGTGTTGTTGACAGAAGGCGTCCCTCCAGGCTTGATAGCATTGCCTTGGAGGGACTGCGGTTTTGGCTGTATGTTCGGCCTGGGCTTGGGCTTGGGCTTTGGTTTCGCAGCTGTCGCCGTGCCATTGGTTTTGCTCGCATCCCCGAAGCTCTTTGGTACTTCGGGCCAGTGGCCATTTGTGTTCACGGCGACGCTTTTCGAGCGCCCGTGCTGGCTGTTCGCACGGCTGATTCCCGAGACACTCTTTGGCTTGACACCCGTTCTCGCATTGTCCTTTTGGATCAGTAACTTGATATTTTCGTAGGCGGCGCTTTCATTAATGAGCTGCGACATCAGTGTGTTATAGCGGAGGCGCGCGCCCTTCTGGTCGGCCATGACGGACAACCACGCCGAGTTTCTGGGCATCACTTCTGCCAAGATCATGCTGGCCTTGATGTGTTCCCTGAGCGCTATGTCGAGGCGTCCAAAGTCCTTGGCAAAGCGCGCCTGCTTCATGCTTTCTTCCGTGAGTCGCAACAGGGTCTCGACCGGGGTGACGGGGGTGACGTCCAGTTGTACGTTCTTGATGTCGTCAATGTGGGCAAAGGCCTTGCCGCCTGCAGGCGAAGGAGCCGAAGACGGAGCCGAAGACGGAGACGAGGAGCCACCGTTCAAGGACAGCCCGCCCGAGGGCGGCCCTGCTATTCCGATGCTGAAGCCATTGGAAGGTCCCATGTTGTGCCCGTTCTCGTGGAGGACCGTCGTCGCGGCCGCCGAGGAGGTTTGCGCCGGGCTCATGCCTTGCGAAAAGGGCAAGTTGAGAAGAAAAGAAAAGTGCCAGAACGGTTTACAGCCAGGTCATGTCGAGGACAACAGGGTGCAAGGAGTCGGAGGATGTATCGGGGCAGCGGTCGAGAGGGCGCAACGGTGGATATATGTCTAGCAAGGAGAGATGGAAATCCAGAGAGGATAGAAGAGGCAGCGCAACATGTTCCAGAGGACAGGTCCAGCCAAAGGAGGCGGATCGCTTTGGGGGAAGTGCTGGCGCCGCAGAGGTGTGCACTGGGTCGGGAAATGCTCGGAGTGGTCTGCTGAATGGAATACCGGTGTTGGTAGGCGTCGGGGCAGTGCGGTGGCGACGCAGGCACGGGAGCGGTTTAGAGAGAGGTGGTTTCTTGGCCGTTCGCGGTTGGATGCAAAAGTAATATCTGAATTAAGTTGCCAGCCGCGAAAGGCGGGGATAAGGAGCAGTGGGTGGATAAGAGATTACAGTGGGTAGCTGCCACGCCAGGGGCCAGGCAACGACATTTAGTGCTATAGTGCATGCTAACGGGAGTACCTTATAGCGTATTACAGTGAATTGTAGCGTTTCGCTTATAGCGTCTATAGCGTCTATAGCGTCTATAGCGTCTAGCATCTATAGCATTTATAGCGTTCTTATACCATAGCAGAGTACTCGGACTTCCCACCTGGATGACCACAGCTTGGCCTGC
This sequence comes from Dryadomyces quercus-mongolicae, assembly GCA_002215975.1. NCBI lineage: Eukaryota > Fungi > Ascomycota > Sordariomycetes > Ophiostomatales > Ophiostomataceae > Dryadomyces > Dryadomyces quercus-mongolicae. Next base: position 1,347,479 of record NIPS01000006.1, on the reverse strand, counting down.
TTTATTCTAGGATGGTAATTACGAGGACAACATTTACGAGGACCCAATTAACAGAACATGTGGCCGTCGTAGCCGATGGGGGTGCGGCAACTAGAAATGCTGGTGCTTCGTTCATGAATACAAGTTTGGGTGATTGGTCAGCCAAGGGTGCCACGTGACACGATGGAGCTAGAGCAGGCTGCAACTCAAACATTACGTCGTAAAGCTGGGAAACCAGTGGCAAGCGCAGCCATCCAGCATCGCCGCCAACGCCATCTTCTTCCTCCTCCACCACCACGACGTGTCTCTGCCCAGCAGCACTGCCGTTGTCTTGCGCAGCCTTCCGCCCGTCTACTGGACGCATTCTGGACCTCTCTTGGTCGTCTGATTCATCCTATCGTCCGCCGCCTTGTCTGCGTCGTCCTTATTAGTCCACCAGAATTCGAGGCCGTCGTTCTGTTGCCTGGCTGCCTGGTCAGTTGTTGCCTGTCGCCTGTCGCTTGTCGCCCGTCACTTGTCACCTTCATCCCTCACCACGATGATGTCTTGGTGGTCTTCTGGGGCCAACACGGCCTTGGATGAACAGATCGAGAGGGCGACCAGCAGCAGTTTGTAAGTGTCTCTTGATCATGTTCCTGATGTTTCTCTTTTCTTTTCTCTTTTCTCTTTTCTCTTTTTCCTGTTAACCTTTCCAGAGAGGACATTGCCTTGAACCTAGAGATCTCCGATATTATCCGGTCAAAGACAGTTCAGCCAAAGGAGGCGATGCGCTCGCTGAAGAAGCGCATTGGCAACAAGAATCCAAACACCCAACTGAGTGCTCTCAACGTATGTTTTCTAGGTCAAGAGATGCCGGAAATGCCTGCTAACAGGACAGCTTACCGATACGTGCGTCAAGAACGGCGGCGCGCACTTTCTGACCGAGATCGCCTCGCGCGAGTTCATGGACAATCTGGTGTCTCTGCTCAAAGCCGTCGGACCCGTCGCCGTCAACCAAGAAGTGCGCTCCAAGATCCTCGAACTGATCCAGTCCTGGGCCTCGGCCACCGAGAACCGATACGACCTGAGCTATATTGGCGAAGTCTACAAGACGCTGCAGAAGGAGGGCTTCCAGTTTCCGCCGCGCACTACCGTCGCCAGCAGCATGATTGACAGCAAAGCGGTTCGTTTATTCTTTTTGTCTGCGTTTTCGTTTTCCATTTTGCCTGTTCTAATTTGTAGCCTCCTGAGTGGACCGACTCCGATGTCTGCATGCGATGCCGAACCGCCTTCACCTTTACCAACCGAAAACACCACTGCCGAAACTGCGGCAGCTGCTTCGACCAGCAATGCTCCAGCAAGTCCTTGCCGCTGCCCCATCTCGGCATCATGCAGCCCGTCCGCATAGACGACGGCTGTTACGCAAAACTCAAAGACAAGTCCTTCCGCGGTGGAGGCTCCGACGCTTCCGGGGGTGGTGGAGCGCATGCTACTTCGCCGTCGGCCAAGACGAAGTCGTCGGCGTTGCAGCCGCGGGAGGCCCGGATCGAGGACAGCTTCGACGAGGACCTCAAACGAGCCTTGGCTATGAGTCTGGAAGAAGTCCAGCACCACTCGCGAGGCTACGTCCAACCCGCCGTAACCTCTCCGAATTCGGCTCCCGCCAAGACCAACGGCTACTCGGCAGCCTCGATGTCGTCCAAGCCTGCCGCCGAGACGACTCCGGCAAGAGAAGAGGACGAAGACGAGGACCTCAAGGCGGCCATTGCAGCCTCCTTGGCCGACATGGAGGAGCAGAAGAAGAAGCACGCAGCAGCGCTCAAACAGCAGACACAAGGCTCCAGTGCTGCGCCCTCGTCGGCTCCCTTCACGTTGCCCAAGAACGACTACGAGCTGACGCCTGTCGAGGCCGAGAACATCAACCTCTTTTCGACTCTCGTGGACCGTCTACAGACGCAGCCGCCCGGCACTATTCTGCGGGAGCCCCAGATACAGGAGCTCTATGACAGCATTGGCACATTGCGGCCCAAGCTGGCACGAACATATGGCGAGACCATGAGCAAGCACGGTATGTAGAGGAGAAGAAGAGGAGAATAGGAGAAGAGAAGAAGAAACTAACGTTACAGACACTCTGCTCGACCTACATGCAAAACTCTCCACTGTCGTACGGTACTACGACCGCATGCTGGAAGAACGTCTGTCCAAGGCATACAACCAACACAGCATGAGCGGCTACGGCGTCCCAGCACCTCGTCCTTCTTCCATGGCGTATCCATCTATGGGAGCCACAGCACCCGGAAGTGCTGGCCCAGCAGAAAGCTTTTACACGGGCGAGGCAGCTCCTCCACCGGTGGACTATGGCCGGCCACTTGCACAGCCCATGTACGGCCAACTGCCACCCCCGTCTCAGCCTCAGCCTGCGTATGCATCCTATGACAGGCGGGGGTCGACTGTTGCTGCTCCGGCGCCCGGAGGTTATGCACCACAGCGATCCGACAGCTGGAGAAACTCTGGTCCTCTTTCGCCGAATGCGCCGAGTGCTCCTCCAGAGCCTCTCAGCCCGTCTGCCGACCCGAATGCAGCATTCTACTATGGCAACGGACCCTCGGCGCCGGGTCAGGCACCCTCCCAGCCTCAAGTGTCTCAGCCGACACCAGTCTCGGCGCCCTCTGACCCGACCACGTCGCCATACCCTATTCTGCGGCAGTCGTCCGTCTACCAGCAGCAGCCCGGGTCTCTCCCGCCCACGCCGGCCATGCAGTCGGCATCGATTGCGCCGCAGCCACCGCAGACACCACAGGCGGCAGCGCCAGAGCAGCAGCAACAACAGCAGCCGCAGTCACAACCGCAGCTACAGCAACAGCCACAGCCGCAGCAACAACCACAACTACAGCAGCAACAGCCGCAGCAACCACACCAGCAGCCATCTGCTCCATACTGGTCGCACCCGGCGGCTCAGCACCAGCAGATCCCGACGCAATACACGACCGGACTGCCGCAGCCGCAGCCACAGCCGCAGGCAGCATGGCCGCAGGTGCCCAACAACTATGCTGCCTTCCAGCGGGAGAGTTTCCCGTCGGCGCCACAGCACGCGCCGCAGCAGCCGGTGGTTGAGGAGACGTTGATTGATTTGTAAGCTACAAGTCGAACCATTCGTCTTTTGTCTTTTGTCTTTTGTCTTTGTCGTCTGTCGTCTGTCGTTTCCGCTCGCATACATGCATACCCTATACCTCCCTTTGTGTGTATGTATCTTGTTCCTTGTGTTTTGATTGTGTTGGGGGAAGAGAGAAAGGTCCATAGTGGTGTGTTTGGCTTTGCCTGTGGTTGGATAAACAAAGGATTTGCTGTACAGTAATTTCTCTTGTTCGACGACAGATGCGTCACCTCTTTGTTATGCGATGAAAGACTACAAAACAGCCTCTTTTTTTTTTTGTTCAGGACCACACAATGAATAGAAGAAACAACTCTTTCACTGCGACAAAGGCCTTTGCTGTCGAGTTTCTCGTGGGTGTCTGGGTTTGATTTCTATAAAAGCCGTCGTGTTCACTCCTGGAAGCAATCTCACATTCTCTCTATCACTCACACACACACACTCACCACCTATCACAACCATCATGACCACCCCATCGTACCAGATCGTCCTCGACGACCAGCTGCGGGCCATCCCCGTCCCTGTCGTCCCTGAAGCTGCGCAGGCCGCAGCTGCCGAGCAATGTCGCCAGGAACTGCTGCGCGTGCGCTGGGTCGAGCGCGACGACGCCGGCCTGCCCGACGATATCGACCGCGTGCTCGTCCGTGACCGGCAGGTTGGTCGCCACAACAGAACCAACAGAACCAACAAAAACAAAAACGACAACAGAAACTGGCACCGTGATGTGGCCGCACGCAATACTGTCCAGGCTGACCGTGCCCGTCGTGTTGCCCTCGGTTATGCACACCCGCCACCCAAGTCGGTCTTTGGCAACCGTGGCTGTGACGGCGGCGTCGATACGCACCGGTATGCTCGTCGACGGTATCGTCCTGCTGGACCGCTGGGCCGTGCTTCTACTGCCACGGCCTGTCCGTTGCCGGAGTCGAACCAGTTTGAGACGGCGTTCGACGTGCTGCCCCGGCAGCGGACGGCCTGGTCTGGACAGGGCGCATCGGGGGCTGGCCGGCAGGGTCCTGCACACCACAACAGCGTGCGGCGGAGTTGGCGACAGGCTGTGCAGCAGTTTATGGGCCGGCAGAACCGGGCGTCGCCGATCTATGCGGCATTGATGAATCTTGTAGAGTAGGTTCAGGGGATCGGTTTCTTTGGGTTCTCGTTTCTTTCTTTTTAGCTTCTTTTTCTTTTCTGCCCTTTCTCTTTATAGATCAGCATGGAGTTCGAGTCTCTAGTTTCTTTACAGTAATACCATAACCCTTCTTTGTTGACTTTGTCTTGTTTCGGTGACTTTCTCCTCATTTGCCACATCACGTTAGTCAGTCCAAAATCACACGAGCGGTCGGCTTACTTCAGAGCGTTCACAGCGTTCACAGTCGGAAAATAAAAGAAGACGCCGCCATGGCAACTCTTTTTATGAGATCTCCTTTTTATAGAAGAGGCAGCAGCTCGTATCTCGATGACCGCCCCTCCGTGCAGGGGGGGTGTAATTGTAGTCAGTAAGCAAGGTCACGTCCGTGCTTGTTTCCGAGATAGCTTGCGGGCCCGGCTGGGGGGGTCGTACCTTTGGGTTGGAGGGATAAAAGTTGCTGGTAATGCCTCGAGAGTGGCAAATTGCTGTCCGAATATAGGATTACAGAATCTTACAAACTGGGAAAGAGCGTTACGGTGACTGGAAGCTGTCCCGATTAGGAAACTACGGCAACAGCCCAACGGGCCGTTCCCTACCGTTGCTTCTTTCGGTGGAATTCACGCCGACATTCACCTCTGAGAATCAAACACGACAAATAAAAAATTTTCACAGGCATATATTTCTTGCTTATGTTTTGTGCCTGTGGGAATTATTTCCTTTTTCTTAATCCTATGTTTTAATATTTTATTTTCCTTCTGCATCTTCTCCGCAGCCAACGCCAAGCATTTTTCACGACCTCTGACTCTTATCGGCCACCACAATAATACTGGTACCTTACCTTTCCCCTTTCCTCTCGTCGCCATGGTTGTCATCGACATTGTTCGCCACGCCGAGGGCTTTCACAATCTCTGCAAAGAGAACCACCAGATGCAGGATGCCCTCTTGACGCCCAAAGGCGAAGAGCAGTGCCGCAGCTTCTCTGCTGCCTATCCCTATGGAGACAAGCTCAAGATGCTCATTGCCTCGCCCCTTCGACGCACTCTGCAGACGTGCCTCCTCTCGTTTGGCACGCACGCCGCTCCGGGCACCGTCGTCGTGGCCGTCCCGGAACTGCAGGAAGTCTCTGCCATGCCGGCCGACGTGGGATCGGAAGCGAGCGGCCTCGTCGAAATGTTCGGTGCTGACACGGTCGATGTCTCACGCGTGCATGCAGGCTGGAACAACAAGGGTCCCGGAACGCCCTACGCACCGACTGTGGACGCGGTCGAGAAGCGTGCTCTGGCGGCCCGCCGCATTCTGCGCGAGCTGACCGCCCACCTGGCCGAGGACGACCACGTGGCAGTGGTTTCGCACGGTGCCTTTCTGCTCTATCTGACAGAAGACTTTACAGGCGTGGTTCCTGTCCGCTGTGAGTGTGTTGCATGCTTTCTAGCTGCTGTCTGTACTAATTGGTCAGTCACTTCGTGGAAGAACGTCGAAATGCGTTCCTATGTCTTTGCCGACCCGACGGGGGCCGACGAGAACGCCACTCTCCGGGAGACGGACAAGAGCCGAGATCTTCGCAACGTCCATGCCAAGGCGGAGTACTATGAGCTCTTTGAGGACCGCATGACCGCCTTTGCGGCGGAGGGTCGCAACTTTCAGTTTTGAAATTGAGCATAGACTGGAGATTCGGAGATTCTGGAAGACAAAAAGTGTTGTGAATTCTACAAACCAGCAATGGGCTGTTTCCTTGCATATAGAGCGCCAGGACTAGCGGGTGGACAAGATTTTGTAACTAGATTCACGAAACAAGACAAACAGAGAACGGGTCATTTTCATAGGTATACGGAGTATACACGCATAACAAACATATCCGGACTGACGCTGGCGATCATGCTGATGGACAACATCTCAGCTCAGTCCGAAGAAGATTCTTCCACAATGGTCATCGACATGAGGCCGGAAGGCTTCTTCTGCTTCCGGCTCTGCCGAGCAGCCGACTTGCTTTCCGAAGCACCAATCTTTTGCGGCTTGAATTCCTCCAGCCACAGCCAAACGTCGTCCTTGGCCTCTCCATCGCGAGACATCAGGCTCGACCAGCTAGGGCGGGAGCCTTCTGAGTCGGAGAAGTCCTCCTCATCGGCGGGGCTGATCTTCATGGCCACGAAGAAGTGGTTGGATGCAAAGGCAATGGCGAGGCCGGCAAGGATCCCAGCAATAGCACCGGCGCCCAACTGAAAAGTTAGCAACAGACAGTTCTCTGGCATTTCTGCCATCTCTGGCACGACACCCAACAACGTACAAATGTGTAAAGAGGCTAGAGGGGTCAGCAAGCGTGTCCCGCAGTGTCTGGTGGGGGCCAATAAGCAAGCACATACCTTGAACTGCAGCACAAAGCGGAGAATGAAGCCGAAAGGAGCAACGACATATCCAAAAGTATAGGTGAAGGGGGAGAGGACAAAGCCGAGGAAGTTGAAAAGACGTGTCAAGGGCCAGGCGACGATCCCGTAGGCCGTGGAGAGCACCCAGGCGACGGCGCGGACGACAAACCCACCGGCGTAGAGCACAGCGGTGCCCAGTCCATAGAAAACGATGCGGGCAGCAGAAAAGAGGCCCAACAGAGCGCGGACGCCGATCGTAGCAGCGCCGCCGGGGGCGGGCACAGACGACGATGTCGGCAGGGGCAGTGAAGCCGATGGAGCAGATGCCATAGTAGCAGGCAGTGTTCGCCGGAATATCAGGTCATTGTTGTGTGATGGGGGGTTGATGCGGGATGCGGGCAAGGTCGACGAAGAGAAGGACGTCACCACGGCCCTCGTGCTTAGTCATGTCCAATAAGATATCGATGTCTCGTGACCCACTTTTACACATCTTCCCCCCCTCCTCGCATCGACAGCGTCCATTCATCCTCTTCCGGACCCCCCCCCCCCCAACCGGGTCGAGCTGCATCCAGTCGCGTCATCTCCACCGATTTGCATTTCCACGCACACCAGCCCTTGTGTCTGAACGGTTCGGTGGCCCTCTCTCCTACTCCGTATTTTTTGCGCGATCCTCTTTTTTTCTTTTGCCCTCAGCTGCGAACGCATCGGGGAAAATATTCCAACAGTTGTTTTCTCGACCGAGATCGATCCAAGAAGGAACGCTGTCAATCTTTGCAAAACCAATCCTTCTGCCTTCTGGGGCCCTCTTTTTTTAAGGCTACTGCTGCCTTATTGACCACTCGCCTGCTGGCACGTTTCCCTCCCACCGAAAAAAAAACAGCCCAAAAACCCCCCCAAAATAACGAATCTCCACAAGCCCAAGGGCGAGAAGAGGAACAGGCTGGATACGACCACCTGTCCCCCCCGGCAAATCACCATGGGGAATAACGCCTCCTCTCCCAAGGCGTCAGGCCTCGCTGGACACGGCAGCGTCGGCAGTACCGGTCCTGGATCCGGCATTGGATCTGGTACTGGATCCGGCCCTGGAACCGGCAGCGGTAGTGGCAGCGGCACGGGCAGTCCGGTCGTCCCCGGTCGGTCTACGCAGTACCATCAGCAGCTGCAGCAACAGCAGCAGCTGCAGTTCCAAGAGCAGCAGCAAAAGGGATCTAGAAACCCAACACTGGTGCAGAACCAACTCGTCGGTGCTGCTGCGCCGCCCGAGCCGTCCATGGCCTATGCTCAGGGCTCCACTGCCACAACGGGCCTTGCTGCCTCCACGGCCGCCGCCGCTGTCGTGTCTGGATCGCCCGTGCGTCCACCCATGACGGCAGCCAAGCCGACCGACATCAAGGCTCGGCCCATGGAGGTGCGCGGCCGCGCATTGTCTTCGGCCACTCGGCCAGTCGATGTGCCCCAGAGTCGCAACACGTCTGTGTCGTCTGCCACCCCGGCCACGATCCCGAGCCGCACAACCGCCATCGACACCATCCCTGTCGGCGCCGTCACCAATGGCCCACCGACCGTGCGCACCGACTCCGAACCTCCCCTCAGTCCGTATGCCGAAAGCGCCGATGTATCGATGCTGCACCACAACAGCATGCAGGAAATGTCGTACATGACACGGCCGCCACGGCTTCCGCTGCCCATTCAAGAAGAGGTGCACACACCCGGGTCGCCCATCATTGCACCGCGCAAGGTCGAAAGCCCGCTCGAGGAGATCGAGACACTCGACAACGAGAGCGCCGCCGGTGGCGGCAGTGGTGGCGGTGGTGGCGGCGGCGGCGGCGGCGGCGGCGGCGGCGAATTGACGAACCGGTCGTCGACGGTCAGCTCGGCCACGGTCGACGAGGAAGACATGGAGGAGCTGCGGGTAGACAAGACACGGCCGACGGTGCCTACACGGCTCGAATGGCTTCGGGGCGGTGACAAGGTCTACGTGACAGGCACCATTTTCCAGTGGAACAAGAAGCAGCGGCTGCATCCAGTGTAGGTGAATTGGTACTGGATACCTAGTGCTGAGCTAACGAGACAGGAACGGACGGCCAGGCGTGTTTACGACGACAATCAACGTGCTGCCGGGCACGCATCACATCCGGTTCCTCGTCGACGGCCAGGTGCAGACATCACGTGATCTCCCCACGACGGTCGACTTTGGTAACAACCTAGTCAACTACATTGAGGTGGCACCATTGGGCACGCCACCCAAGGAGGGGGTCGTCGGGCCGCCGGGGCAGTCGGTGAAGCCGCCGACGCAGACGGAGGACCTGCAGGCACAGGCACAGGCACAGATCCAGCCAGTACAGACACCGGCACAGATGCTACTAGCACAAGAACAAGCGAAGCAGAGGCCGAAGCCGAAGGAGGCCGAAGGAGCCGACAAGGCCCAGGCAGCGCTGCAGCCACAGACCACCCAGACCACCCAAACTACCCAGCCGCCGACGCCAGGTGGTGGTGAGCTGCGGGCGGCGACGACATCGACGGCTGAGCTAACCAACAAGCTGCCCCGGTGGAAGAACGTACCGGCGGCGTCCATGTTCTCCAACGAGCTGCCGCAGTACCTGCTGGACTATGACCAGCCCGACGAGTCGCCCTGTTTTCTGTCGGCCTCGGCGGCCACAGAGATTTTGCCGCCGCCGCCCAGCCTGCCAGGGTTTTTGGGCAAGCCGATTCTGAACGCGGCCACGCTCATCAAGGACGATAACAGTGTCCTCAACATGCCGAACCACTCGGTCCTGAACCATTTGGCCACGAGCAGCATCAAGAATAACATTCTGGCCGTGTCAGCCACGACACGGTACAAGGACAAGGTGAGTTGGCGTGATCATCTATTCTAATACTCTACTGACAACGCAGTTTGTCACACACATTATCTACAAGCCAACGGATCCGGAGAAGAAGAAATAACAACGGAAGGGATGCGAACGGCACACGGTACTGGTTTGAATGCGGGATCAAGGAAGGTCAACTACGGATAGAACAGTTCCAGAGCATGAATTCAACGATTTTTCTTTTTCTTTTCTTTCTTTGGGTATCACTCAGTCCTTCCTCCAGGTGACGAGCACCTCGTCGGTACGGAACCGCTGCGTACAAGAACTGTCGGCCAGAGGCGTCTCGAAGCCCGTCTCGTAGGCCAGCAGGCCGGCATGGGCAATCATGATGCCGTTGTCGATGCAGAAGCGCTCGTCGGTCGCATAGACGCTGCCGTTGCGCTCGGCGGCCATCTGGCCCATCATCTGTTGTAGACGCTCGTTGCACCCGACACCGCCCACAATAAGCACCTGGTTGCTGCCGACGTGTGCCATGGCGCGTTCCGTGATCTCCACGAGCATGGCAAACACAGTTTCCTGCAGACTGAAGCACAGATCGGCCGGCGTAATGGTGCTGTGGCCGTCGGGTGCTGGCCGTCCGGCCGCCATGTGTGCAGCCCACTCGTCGGCGCGTGTCAGCACGCCCGAAAAGGAGCAGTCCATGCCCTTGACGGCATAGGGCAGATCGAGCAGGAGGGGTGCACGCAAGGGGCCGTCGGGGTGGTCCCGGAACGGACCCTTGGCCAGCTGCTCAATATTGTATCCCGGCGCCGGATCGTTGGACAGCCGCAGCGTGCGCGCAAACCGGTCCAGACAGTTGCCGACGGCCGTGTCGAGGGTCTCGCCAAAGATGCGGTATCGACGACCGGCATAGGCAATGACCTGCGAGTTGCCGCCCGAGACATAGAGCACGACGGGATGGCGGGCGCCCGTGACGGCACGGCCCATCTCGATGTGGCCGACACAGTGGTTGACGCCGACGAGAGGGCGCTGCCACAGCAGAGCGAGCGTGCGGGCAGCCACGGCGACGGCATTCAGCGGTGCTCCCATGCCGGGTCCTCGTGTATAGCATATGCAGTCGACCTGGTCAGGCCGGACGCCGGCGTCGGCCAGCGCACGCCGGGCCACGGTGACAAACATGTTCCGGTGATGGGCTGCAGTCTCGCGCGGCAAGAAGCCGGTCCCTGGCGGACTCACAAAAGTATCACGGACGTTGGACAGAACAATGGCGGCATCCGGACCGGACTCGGCGGCGCTGCGGCCGTCGGCGTCGACGGGATGGGCAATGACGCCGATGCCGAGCTTGTTGGCGGAGCCCTCGCAGCCGACGGCGATGCGGTAGCGCCGCGAGGGGTCCAGCAGCTTCGAGGCCATGTTGCTGGGAGGTCCAGGGTTTTGTGTGTTCCTGGTGGAAAATGCAGAGTACGGAGTAGATGACGCTTTATTGCGTCTAAGTGAATTTTCTGGTGGGTTGGACTCGCATGCATGCATATAAACACGCCCCGCTAGGCTGACAAAGCCTATATTCTCTGACCATCTTGAGTTATGTGATTCGCTTTTCACCTGAAGAGACATTCACCTGTTGTCTTGGAGAATAGAGTCGAACAGGCCAGCAAGAAAACTACAATCGAAGGATCAACCAATACAGGTCATTCTACTTTGTTCATCTACTCCATGCTCCGTACTTTTAATCTACTCGTAATCTACTCTTAATCTACGGATTACTCCATAGTTATTTTCACGAAAATCTCTTCCTTCTAGTAAACAGTAACCGTTCAAGTGCCATTAGTCCCGTAGAAAATCTAGACGGTGGCAGCCCTGGACGGCATGGTTGTCCGCCAACAGCCCTGAACGAAATCTTATTTAGTTAAGCGGAATTTGTGGAGGGGCAAATCCGCTGAACGGCCTCTCTCTCATTGGTCGCCAGCCTGGCCAGCCGGCGAGCCACTTTTAGGTCTCCGTCGGTTCCCCACAACACCGATGTCGTACCGTTTTGGACATTTCACATCTTCCCTTTTTTTCTTAAACAAATAAATAATACCACTGCCCTCTTCGCTCTCCCTTCCCTGCCCTCCTCCCCTGTTTTTGCTTGTCGCCGTATTCTTTGAATCCCATGGATCCTGCACACTTCTCTCTGTCTTTCTGCCACTCCGCCTTGGCGGCGCTGCAGCCTAGAAACTTCCTTTTCGCCAGTTGACAACTGCCATGGCCAGCTGACCCCCTCGTTTACCGCCAGGGTTTGCGCTGCCCTCTCTTGTGTGTCTCCTCCTTCTGGAGAATGGTCTGCAGTGTCAGAGCATGTCTCTCCAGTGCTTCTGCCACCGGAAGCCGCAACTGTCCTGGCAAGTCGAGCTCACTCTCTTTTTCCCTTTTGTTGTCCTTCGAGTCTGACAAGACTCATACTTACCTCCACCCTCCTCTCTCTCTCTACACTCTCTTCTCGCACACCCTTTCATCAGTACTTGACTCTAAGATATAGGAGATTGTATTTTTTTTGTCTTTGGTTTCCTGAATCTACCGGCTTCTCGCCGTTCTGTTTCTAAAGGTCGTCGGGTCTTGTCCACTGTCACCCCATCTTTCTTCCTCCTTCCTCCCTTCTTTTCTTTTCCTCTCCTTCTTCCTCTCGCGACTCTCCTCATTCACCCGACTCCCTCCCACGCCATCACTACGTCCACGCATGCCGAATCAGAGATCATTAAACTAATACTATACAGATACGCATGCCCACCCGCCGGAACACCTTGCAAGAACCAAAGCAATGGAAACAACGTCTGCACACCCAAAACTGGCTTCCCGATAGCCATCCATCCTAACCCAATGGACGCAAAGAGAAGAAATATATACGGTCGCCCTCAAAACGACAAAACGACAAAACACGGCGCGAAAAGAGGCACGCAACTGTCATTGCCATTCGCTCTCAGGAACCCCGACCAGCTGCTGCCGGCAACGCTGCTGCTGCTGCCGCTGGCTGCGCCCCGGCTGGCCGTTGCTGGCCCGGTGGTCGTCCAGCCTGCGTCGCCCCATTTACCCGCGCCGCCGCGTTGGCCGGCAGCTCCGGCCGGCGCATCTGGAACGGAAGCGACAGCGGCAACGATGCGCGGAAGTTCAGCGCGCGTGTGTCGTACGGGTCGACGTACACATCCGGCTCGTCTTCGCTGTCGTCATGGTCATACTTCCACCGGTCAGACACCACCCGGTCCATCTCCCGGTCCATATCCACATCCTCATCTGCATCCGCTTCACTGCCACCACCACTTCCGGGCGACCACGGCCACGGCGACGTCTCGCGCGGCGGACTCGGCATCCTCCTGCGATCAATCCACAACCGGTTCAACCGGCCTATCCGCCGACGGAACTGCAGGTTGGGACCCGGCGCATTGGTCTCTGCTGGCGCACCCTTGAACTGGAACACGGACAGCGTCCCTGGCTCGTCCAGCTCCATGGCATCGGCTTCTTCCTCATTGGAATTCTCCGATGCCGGAGGCGTCATCAGATACCGCGTCTTGGCCGGTCGGAAGCCTGCCCCCACGTTTTGATCGTGGACAGGTCCCAACGGCTCGCATGTCAAGTCGACATGGTTCTCGTTCCACCGCCGGTGGTTCTCAATCCGCTTGATCACATCTGCGCGCAGCTCGTTCTCCTTCTCTACAAGCGTGTCGAGCAACTGCACAAGGTCCATCTCCGTGGGCCTGCCATCGTTGCGCACAGGCGCCCGGACTTGCGCGCCCGGCGCCCGTTGTGCCAACGAGAGCTCGGGGGCCTTCTTCTTCTGTGGCTGCAGAAATGTTAGCATATTGCAGCTTGGGGAGGCATCCGTGCGTGGCTGTCTTGTCATTACCTTTTGGTTGACGAGATCGTCGTCGTCCGTCTTGATGCCCAGGCGGATCTTGGTCTCCTTGAGCTTGGCCCGCTGCTCATACACAGCGCGATCGATGCGGAGCATCTCACGTTTGCGGATTTCTCGTTCATGTGCGAGAATGACGAGCTGGCGGCCGTCCTCCAGCTCTCGCCGCAATCGCTTGAGTTTGTCGGCACTCTGGATGTCCCGCGCTCTGGTTTTGCGCGTCTGCCGCACTTCGCGGCGCCGGAAGCACACAAAGGGATCCATCTCGTCTGAATCTTGGTGCGTTTCGAACTTCAAGGTTGGATGCAACGACCCGCCCTCTTCGGCTCTCCGCGACCGCCAGTGTTCATAAATATCCTTGGCATGGTTCATGACTTTCGGCATCTGGAGCTCGTGCAGCCCGGCAACCATCATGTCATACGAGACGATGGTTTTGTCCACAGATGCATAGGGTGTTGAAATGGACGCAGTGTCCTCAAACACTTCCATGATCTGTTCAAAGTCATCTTCAGATAGCTGGCCGCTGGCCGGCCGCTTCTGATTATAAGACTTCAAGAACTCGTCATCCTCGTCGGTCATGTCATACTGGCATCCTATGCACTCCTCGACGGTCTGCGAGAAGCGAATATAGTTTGCTGGCTGCGCGAAGCTACGAGAATAGAGTGCGCCATAGTCGACTTCACTCTCTTCTGGTGGTGGCACCGGGATCTCCTTGGCAGATCCGGCAGCACTGCCCCGCAGCACAACCTGGAGATGGTATTCCTAAAGGATGTTAGCAAAGGTTCGTTGAGGTAAGTCAAGGTAAGTAAAGTTGAGGTAGGTTGAGGTAGTCGCCCATTGGATGCATAATAATCACGTGCAAGTGCACGTGATCAGGCGATCAATCGGCGCGAAAATGAAAAAAAAAAAAGTTGATGATATTCCATCAATTTTCATTTACTCACATTTTCTTCGGCCTGTTCGACACCAGTAGCGATTTGTGTCTCGGTTGTGAGGGCTTCATATTCGCTGGGGTCGACCTGGTCTTCACGTAAAACAGGCAACGCTGTTTTTATGTTGAGTTTTTTGTAGCGGACCTTGCGCGTTGCCATGGCCGCGGCAGAACGAGGGGGCTGGGGAAAAAAGAGTGAAATGGGCACCAAGCCCGCGGAAAATCCGCTTTAAATTCGATCAGAATATTAATAAGGCCATGCGACACCGTCCGGCGTATTTTTCTTGATGAAAAGCGATGCTTTGGAGTGCCTTTTGATGCTTTGAAAATGCACCTCGAGTTCCCGGCTGGTTTTTGGCGTGCTGCTGAGTGGAAAATTTTTCTGTGTCGCAGGCGGGATTTGGTGGGTGGAGGGGTGTTTCTGGTGCTTGCTACTGGGGGGGCCACACCACTACAGACAGGCGCTTTACCCACCTGTTTTCCAATTCTCTCCCTTAGGTCTGTCACGTGTGGTTTCATGACATAACCAAACTGCTTGAAATTGCCGTAATTTCTGTACAGTGCGTAATGAAATATACTGTATCGGAATTTCTGCATCGTGTCCTCTACGACAAGTTGCACCCTACTAAGGAATACAGAGTAATATGGAACATCCTCCACGATGTAACGATGGCTTTCGAAAGTCCTGATGGGAGCACAACCTGCTGCTCTGTGGGCACAAATGGTGTTTCTAGATAAATTCTAGATAAATTTAGGCGAAATGCAGTGCTCACGAACAAAGGCTTTTCCATTACGCCACATATCGTGATATTCGCTAATCTTGACCGGAAAATAATATTCTCGCTACCACAGCCAAGACATTTTCCCATGGCAAGATTACCTACTGCGTACTCGTAGATTTCCAGCTGACTTGGGCTTTGCAGACATTGGCCAAAACCATGGACACGTTCGCCATTGTAAACACACAAGACGGAAGACCTGAGCACGTGATCTATAGGCAGTTTACCCCCTTTTTCGAAGATAATAATAGGGGTTCGCAGTTCGATAGACGCTTAGATAAGGACCAATGGCACGTGATGCGGCTGGGAGCTTTGAGTCTTATGTAACCCGGATTCGGTAGGTTCCCCACCACAAGGAGGGATTCTCGTAGCATCCTGACATCCATTTCTCTTCAGCCTTACCGCCTACAACAAGAACGCGACCGGAAACACTTGAATCCCACTCTGCAGGCCCAAGCCACCAAATTGCCATACTGCATCGAGCAGACACCGTCGTTTCATACCCTATTCATTGGCCACCAGAGTTCCCAGAACGACCTTTCTGACACGACCGAAAGAAGCATTCAGCTGTCCTCTGCGAAGAAAGTCGGCTTCGGACCGCAGCTCCTCGTCGAATATCGTGAGAGAGAGAGGAAGGAAGCAAATAAAGAACCATAGACAGGGCTTAGGCTTGAGAGAGACCATGGGTAACACAACGAGTGCCGTCCTGGACAACATCGTCCAAGGGACCAACTGTGAGTTTCACTCCTGTCTTGGCCGGCCGCTGATACGCTCTTTTTCCTTTTCCACTGACATTCTGTGCTATAGTTGACCGGGAAGAGGTCGAACGTCTAAAGAAGCGGTTTATGAAGCTTGACAAGGTAGGTTCTGCTCTTCCCTGGGCGAGCACGGCTGCGTGCACCGCCTGCTCCAACAAAAGACTTTTTGTTTTTAACCGACTGCTTGCTTCCATCTAGGACAACTCTGGAACAATTGAGCGCGATGAGTTCCTGAGCCTGCCGCAGATAGCGTCCAACCCGCTGGCAACAAGGTGAGCATGAGAGGCGGTGACTGGGGACCGGGAGAAGGGGAGGGCGGTGGAAAAGAGAAAGTGGTGGCAATGGATGGGACAGAAGGGATTGGAGGTTAATGGCTGTTCCGCAGGATGATTGCCATATTCGACGAAGACGGCGGCGGGAATGTCGACTTCCAAGAGTTCGTGTCGGGCCTGAGCGCATTCTCATCCAAGGGCAACAAGGAGCAGAAGCTCCAGTTCGCGTTCAAGGTGTACGACATTGACCGAGACGGCTTCATCAGCAACGGCGAGCTCTTTATCGTGCTCAAGATGATGGTGGGCAACAATCTCAAGGACCAGCAGCTGCAGCAGATTGTGGACAAGACGATCATGGAGGCCGACCTGGACCAGGACGGCAAGATCAGCTTTGAGGAGTTCACCAAGATGGTTGAGAACACAGACGTTAGCATGAGCATGACTCTTGGTATGTGCTTCTCTGCAGCTCTTTTTCTTGGGCCCTTTTTTCTCCAAAAATTTCCCTGTTTTTTTTCCTCTCTTTCATTTACTGACATGCCCCGTTCTGCAGACCAATTCTAGGGGACTGTGACAGTCTCAGCTGATTAATCAGTTTCGCCCCCCAACCCCCGGTTGTCGCATAAGGCACGGCCCTTCATGGCAGAATCGGCGCCGTTTCATGACTAGAGGATACATCTTACAAGGCTCGAGCATCAGGATAGGGTGTCATGCGGAACAGTTTCTGTGGCAAGGACGAGGGAATGCGTTGCATCTCATACCATTTACTTTTTGTGGTATTTTGTACGAAATGAATGGACGACATGGCAGAAATGTAGTGAGTACGAAATTCTAAAACTTATGTGCTGTCCGGACTCGGAGCAATGGGCGAGGTGTATTCGTACTCCGTACTCCGTACTCCGTATTTTGATCATGTTCGGTTACTCGGTAGATGGGGTTTCTCCATGGCAGACATGGAACGCCAAAGTTGGGATGCCCGGATCTCTACCAATGACGGAGGGCAGGGCCTTGTACTTTGTTGGTTGAGAAGAAACCGGTACAGTGTAAGCGATCTCGGCAAATAAGCTGCGTGCCAGTCACAGTCAGCCCTACGGGTTTCAGTTGCAGGCTGTTTTCAAGAAAGTACCACCCGAGGGGTTTTTAGACTGTTCGCTCTTCCGTAACGTCCGAAGAGTCTGGAGGCAATCAAGCATGGGACTCCAAATCCGCGGTCTTAACTTCCGTATTCCGGACTTTGAATCGTATTTTATCCCCACGAGGCACTCTGTGGGGTGCGTGGAGAAGAAAGTGGGTTTCCATGTTTGGGGGCGGAAGGGCGGATGATCTGGCCGGCGCGGACTAGACAGGGGTTTTTCACCCTGGGCCAGCAGCATAGCGGGACGGGTTTTCTTACAACATTGCATTGCTTTGAAGAATGCTGGGAAGCGAGACCGGTTCAAAGTGTGCCAAAAAAGGAGAAGATAGACGAGGTGGTCTCCTTTTGGCAGGAAGAAGAACCGTTGGAGCGAGACTTTTGGAATAGTGTGAGAAAAAGAAATACGTAGCGAGAGTAATAATGAATAAATACATGAATAAATACAATACTTCTTAAAATACATTACAATAAATTACATAAAATACAATGAATACAATGAATACAATGCAGTAAAACACAATAAACAATACAACACAATACAACACAAATACAAATAAAAGAAGAACACAAATAAAACAAATAAAACAAATAAAAGGTGTAAGAGATCAATCCAGTACTCCGTACCCCGTACAGCCCCACGCAAGATCAAGCAGGGTCTGCAGTGGTGGCAGGCTAAAGCTGACTCTCAGAGACACGGTCACTTCCTTTGCCGCAGGTCCTGAGACAACGTTACAAATATGGTGCAGGTCCTTGTTCAGCTGAGGGCAAAAGAGAGCCGCTCGGGTTTTGACCAGTCAAAATAAAAGGAAGAGGTGCAGTGGCAAGCGGGAAATACGAGTACGAGTACGAAGTACCACAACCTATATCAAGTAGACGACCAGAATACGAGATAGTAGAACTTGCAAAACACGCGTACAAGGCACGCGTAGGCGGTCATTTTGACATGCACACTAGCAAAAGAGAAAGTTGGTAGATCGCCCCTTACAGTCTCAGTCTCGTGGCGGTTTTTTTTTTTTTTTTTTGCATCTTACCCTGTACATCTGCGGGGCCATCATAGCTAAGCCTCTAAGCCTTCTAGGAAGAGGGGGGAGGGGGGCATGGCCCGTCTCCTTCCCCTCCCCCTCCCCTTTCCCAGCCCGCGAGAACTTTGTGGGATTTACGGTTCACATTTGAGACCTGTCTCTCCGTCGTGAGACCTGATAGGGAGGGAGGCTATACCACTCGTGCAAATGGATGAATTAATTCAGCCGCATGCCGTTTAAGTGGGTTCAGCCCTCTTTTCAATATCGTAAACTCGTGAGACCCCTTGATAATATTTAATTACTCTGATTGTATGGGGAATTTCCTCTTTTTTGTATGTGCAAGCAAAAAAATAAACAAACCAAGGAAAAAGAAACCAGAGACCAGAGACCAGAATTCAGAACTCGAATCAGCAATTAGAAATCCAAAATCTAAAAAAACAAAACAAAAAAACGCCACTTTGGCCCCCTGAACCACCCTCCTTTCTAGGCCATCTTTCCTTCCCTTAGCCTGGTGCTTCCTTTTTTTTACTCCTCGTGAATTTTGTATCCGCTCCACAAGTCTGTTGTTGCCAAAAACAAACCCCGTGAGGGGACAGTTCTATGATTCTCCGTCCAGTGTCGGGCCAGCCAGCTGGCCATTTCTCAGCTTCGAGTGGGTGTCCACTTTCGGTGTATCAATGCCTTGCCATCGGTCCTTAAACTCCTGTGATTAAGAAAACAAAACAAAACAAAACAAAAAGGAGAGAGAAGAGAGTGCGAAATCAAACCCGGAAACCATCTCTGCTCTTTCCCAATGACCCAAGATCTGAAAGCCAGTACACGTTTGAAAAGTTGCCAGATCTGGAAATGTTCAGACTCAATCTCTTTCAGTGCTTTTCCTTGGCATAACCACCAATTTAGTTCACCAAATAAGAAAACAATGAGATAAGAAAACGCCCAACATGTGGTACTATCGAGAAACAAGCAAGCAAAACCAAAAGAGAACAGGACTTTTAAAAGAAAGGGACTGATTCAAATGTGAAAAACACGTGTGGAAGAGGTGCGGAGAAAGTGGAAGGGTGGAAGGGTCCCGCTAGTATTCGCGGCATCTAGCCTTGATGGATACCCAGCCCTTCGGCGGCGTCAGCGCTGTCGTCATTGCTGTAGAGTTCAACACATTCAGTAAGACCTGTATTAGTTGGTTAGAAATTTATTGAATACCCCTTTTTGTGCTGGAACTGCTTACCACTCATGATCCGCTCTTCCCAAACGCCATATTCATAGTCTACGAGCCCAAACTGTTCAATGCCATCGCACATGCGAATGATCTCTCGGCCAATTTTCTGCAGGTCGTCAAATGTAATCAGTTTTTGCGAATGATGCAGTTGCTTTCCCGAAAACATCATCTGCTTCTGCTTTTCCAAGAGTGCAAGCCAAGCGTTGTTGAAATTTTGCCAAAGCTTGACACGACCTTCGTAGAGATCTTCGTCGTCAAGCGTTAAACCTGTACAAACCCTATATTAATAAATCATACTTTGTATATTCCATGTGGATTGCTTACCGAGAGATTCAACATTGGAAAGAAACCAGTCCGATATTCGGAGCAAAGCCTCAGCAGCATTTTCCAGCGACCCGCTTCTGATGTTTTTGTAAACTTCTTTCAAAGTTCTCTGGTATGATGCATATGCGCCATTTGCGTCTGCGTAATCTTGACTGTCCATATGAGCCGAGGTTGCAGTAGATGGATCTGCGGCTCCAGACAAGCTTCCGGTAGGCATTGTTCCCATGTTGGTTGAATAGCCATGGGCTATGCAGAGGATTTTGTCAGTTTTATAATTATATCGAGACATTGCAAAAAGAAAAGAAAGGAAGTAAAGAAAAAGAAAAGAAAATCATACCAGATGAAGCGGCATGGTGCATGGCAGCAGCGGCAGCAGCTGCAGTCGGGCCGCCTGAGAAGTAAGGGGCCGTGACCACGTCTGCAGACATCATTTGCATGGCAGTGGACTGACGAGAAGAGAAGGATTGGGTAGTATCGAAAACAGAGCCTTGCTGCCCAGCCTGTGGAACATTGTACATCACCCCGGCGGCCGTGGGGTTGTATGTCTCCCCAAAACCTTGAGATTGCCGCGAGTCTTGGCCATAGCTAGCAGCTGATTGCCCATAGCCCATGGAATTGGCAGGAACGCCCGATCCAGGGGAGAAAGCACTCACTGACTGTTGCTGATAGTATCCGGCATAGGCATCGGAATTTCCGCTGCTACTCATAGAATGTTCTCCGCCGATGCTTCTTCGCTGGCCACTTTCAAAGGAGCCAGCATGCGGTGGCCGCCTTCGCCGAGAGGCGTCCTGGCCTGGCTGCTGATAATCTGGGTTCGATGTACGACGCATCTGATTTTCATTCTGATTCTGTCGACGAAAGAAGCCGTCCATTCCCCGAGCCTGACCTTTTATACAGAAAACCAGGCCACCAATATCCGACTCGGTCGTATAGGTGCCAATGATACACGAGCAGAGAAAGGTAAGACCTGGAACTGGGACCAACAGGAGGATAGATGGAATGTATTTATTCTCCTTTCGGTATATCGAAGCGAAACAGCGGTGATTTCGTCGAGATTTCTTGAAGAAGATTCAGGGTTTGCTGTTTTATTCCTTTCGGGTGTTGACGTCTCGGGTTGTGTGCTTGTGCGTATTGCAAAACTCTTTAAACCAATCAATATGAATAGTCCCTGCAAAAAGAAGAACCATATAAAGTAGTGCCAGGAAGTAATTTGATCCGAGAAGAGGAACATCAGGGAAGTGTGGAAGGAATGTAAGGAAATGGCCAGGGTGAACGGGGAAAGGCAGACTGTCCTTATATTCTCGGAAGAAAGACCAGAAACGTATGCACTTGCGTTTGAACCAAAACAACCACGCAAGTTCAGCTAACCGATACGGACGTCGTATAGGGAGAGAAGGAAGCGGAGCTGTAAGGGACTCTGGTCGATGACGGGGGTAACAATGGGTCACAGCCCAGGATTCCAACACAAAAACACACAAGAAAAAGAAACGATTGGTAAGGCGAAGGGGAGCTGTGTAACGTGGATTCTTAGGGGGGCCGGGGAAAACCCAAAGAGGACAAGACATACTCCGTACCGATCCGGTCGGCCGGACTAGAATATTGATAGGAAAGAAAGGTAATTCGGAATACTCAAGGGATAAAATACTGGGAGGGTGGAGACGAGCGGGAGAGTTCACGGGAAGAATGGGAAGGGAGGATCATATTGGACTTACCACATTGAGCAGAAAAAAAAAGAGAGCAAAGCAAATAGGAACTGAAGGATGGTGCACTAGGTTTCTCTGGTTCTCGCCTCCCAGGTGAAGATGGCAAATGAAAAATGGTAGATGTTGAGGCCGTGGGTATGCAACTGATATAAGCGGTAGAATTGCCACGTAAAAGAAAAAAGGCAAAAAGAAATATAAAGGATCAAGAGGGCAAATAAAAGCCAATAGACCAAAGACGGCAGCAGTTGGACGAAAAAAAAAATTCATACAACGGCATCTAGATGGTATGCCCTCCCTCCATCCTCCACGTCAACTTTTGTGGATGCCAGGCGAAGAGGAGAACTGGACGAGGCTGAAAGAGGGGCTGCTGGTGGAAAGAAATAAAAAGAAACCGCGCGTGTAATGACACGGAGAGATGGCAGCAGAGACAAGGATGGTGCCGTGTATTTTGTGACCATAAACCTGGTCCAAGGTATCTGTATGGCTGCAGGTTTCCGCTGAAATCCAGGAGGAGGGGCGTTTATGGCTGTTTGTCTTCCGGTCAGGGTCTCGGCCCAGGTCGTCTTAGCTGAGACGGTTGCTCGGCTCCAGATGCAGAGAATTGCCGCCAATGTCCTCTTCGATGTGCTTCGGTTCTTCAGTCTGTTCACACCGCCAAATCACAGAGAGGCGGCAGGATAATTTTCCCGCCACAGACGGGACAATGTTTGAATCCGAAGCGTATGCAAGCAAGGCTTGGGTTGTCCCGGAGAAGTAGTATTGGTTGAGCTGGTGGCGAGACAGGCCGGGTAAGACAATGCAAGCTTCAAGCTACCAAGGTCGCAAGCCTGGAGGATGTGATTCTCCTGCAGGTAACCCACGATTTTTCTGATGTCGCTGCAGGTACCTCCATACATAAGTAAGACGATGGCCTGGGGACAGAATTGCCACCTCGTAGCATGTGAAGAAAGGAGAGAGGGCAAAGGGGTAGAAAAGGAGTTGGTGAGCCAAGGAAAAAAGACCGTTGAAGGTGGGGGGGTCGAAGGAAGGAGAAGAAGAGAAGGATAGTTGAAGAGGGGAGGGTTAAAAGATAGCGTAGATGTGTAGTGCGAAGGCTAGTAAATTCGGTGAAGAATCGACAAAGGAAGGCGCGAGCAATAGCTAATGGGTTACTTCCCTTTCGGTGTAAAGGGGCAAATCGAACAGTTTTGCCTTCCTTGTGGCCAAGAAGAATCCTGTGGGAGAAGGTACGAACGAGCAGAACCTGCATCTAAATTTGGAAGAGCGGGGAATTTTTGGCCCATGTTTCTCGTGGGTTTTGAATAAGGATCTCTTTTTGAATACGGGCTTTGCGAATGGGCGTCTTGCACACCTTTTGGCTCCTTTCTGGCCTTGGACAGCAGCCCCTGTTGGGCCTATGTCCCAGCTCTTGGATCCTATCAATGATCCTCTCTCCACATTTTCCTTTCCTGGCAACGGCCTGCCAAAAACGTCCAACAATACTGGAAAACCCGCGTGAGAAAGGCTTTATTCGTTCGAGTAGCTGGACACGGTACATACCAGGGTGTCTGCCATGTCTTTGGTGGCGCTCCCGGCTTCTGGCTGCCCGTGACTGCTGTGCGAGTACTGTTGTACTGCTATACTGCTGTACACCGTACACCGTACTACTGTCTCTGTACGAATACAAGCAGTTGTGGTACGTACGAGTTTTTGAATATACGAAAAAGCATATCGTCTGCAGGCGGAGAAGATACTACGTGCCTCTTGGATCCCTGCAGCCGTCGTCTTCCCCGGGATGGGGCCCTATTATGAAGGGTGCAATTTATAGATTGTTTAGCCCGTTTGGGGTGCCCTGACCCTCGAATGGGTCCTTCATCTGACGGAAAAGAAAAGGGAGGATGCCATGTTTCAGCTCTAGAAATTGATCAACGATGATTATTGAAACAGGATTACGGTCTAGGCGGGCCACAGTACGAGTATTGTAAGATGTGAGTAAGATATGACCACTTTACTCGTACGAAAGATGGCAGCTCAGGCCGCCTTTTTTATGTAACTCACAGGCAACCGTGCTACAGTACAAAAAAAAACAGATGGCAACACAATTGACAGGGATGGCCCGTGTTGACACTGGCATGGCGTCCACGGGAACTAACGGTATGGTTGAGGACAGTGCCTGGCTCATTCACTCTCTCCTCTGCAAGCATATCAGATTCCATGCAAGCCTAATCAACCTGCAGGGCTAAGGCAGTGAAAGAACGATCGTGAAGCATTAGGGACCGCTGGCACTGCTACAAGCCACCCGACTGGCTGCTAGACTATGGGTTGTCAGAACCATATTAAAGGCAATGTGGAAAATATACAAAGACAACAGCGGGCAGGTGCTCGTGCTCACAGGATCAGCCAACAGAACAGAAGTGGGGGGGGGGGGGGTGGAAGACTTGCGAAAGAGGGCGAAGGGCAAAGAAAAAATACGGAGTACGGAGTAGACCGTAGGGAAAATAGGAGGCAGTCTTGCAGTCTTTTAGATCCTTGAACCATGCCTACAAACAAAGGAAAAAACGGGGCGGCCGTCTTACACGGGGCTGCTATTGACCAGATGGAATGGCCTAATAGCTTACTGACTCCGTACTCGCACGAAGAACTGCCTAAGCTAAACCCATTCCACGCTGTCTTTCTGCCAAACGGGCAAGAGGAACGAGCGCATGCACCTGCACCTGCCTCTGCGCGGCCGTGGATATGTGGACGACACAGGCCATGAGGCCATGAGGCCATGAGGCCACTTTCTCTCGCTACTCCAGGTCGTTCCTTCCGGACCTCTGGACTTCACTCGTACATGCTATGCATGCAAGGTGACTAGCCAATCAAAAAACATACTCTGGCATTGCCAATTGCCGAAACGGAGTTGGCATTGCGGGTACGTGCGGACGTGGGCAACCAGGCTGCATCTTGCTTGGATCTTCAGATACGAGAGTTGCGCACAGAGCCAAGACAGCTTGTCTCCATAAAGCCACCGCCATCATCTGGACCGGCGCCATGGTCACGGTGGCTTGGGGCGAGAGGGGCACGACGATCCAGGTGGAATGAAAAATGGACATGAAAAAGAGTAATCAAGAAAGAGTAATTAAGAAAAGAGTAATAAAAATAAAAAGAGAGTTAAAGAAAAAGAAAAGGCCTAAAAAATACACACCAAAAAAGAATAAGGGGAGAAAAGGAAAAAGAAAAGAAAAAACCCCCGAAAAACGAAAAACGAGCGCACCTTCCTCACTAGACATCGGAGATTTTAGTGTAACATACAGGACGCAGGTGCCATCCGTTCCTCTGGCTGCACGGCAGTTACGACAGGTGGCTGGCCACGTTTGCCGACCCAGCAAATCTTCCTCCCCCCTTCTAGTGCGTCTGAATAGGCCCGGAATATCTTCTCTGCTCCGCAAAAAACAGCCGCCGGCTAGATGCCACTATCGGTCTTCGCCCCCAAAGGGGATCCAACGGTCTGTTCATGCATGCGCGTCAACCACCTCTCCGCTCGCCGATTGGATGTCGCCATTTTTTTCGTCGACCTTGGCGCACCGTTCGCTCTCTACTTGAATCCTTGGGGCGGGCGGGCCTTGTCTCAGGACGGAGTCCATTGCTAGCCTGGCGTAATTTCCAGTGTCTCTCCATACAAGGACAATACAGTGCTCGTACTCGTACAGTCGTGGCTACAACAGTGACTACAGCAGGCTACACGAGGGCGATGCCGTCGTCCGAGTTCGCCACACCGCCGTGTGTGTAAGACAGATGGCGTTGGCTCAGCTGCTCCTGACAAAATCCAAGCGGATCGTCTCTTGAGATATGCTCAGGGTATCGCCACTCTCCGTCTGTCCTATTGTTTCTACTCGGGGATGACCGAGAGACCAGCTGGAAATCAAAGCGAGCAACCTAGACTGATTACAAACTGGACAGAAACAGGGGCACTACCACCCCTTCCTGCTTGCTTTTTCCTTCTTAGCTGTCTGAATTTGAGACCCCCTCCTGTCCCATGTCTGGTATCTGTCAGTTTCCCTGGCACTCTTGGCACCGGTCTGTCGATCTAACCTTGTTGCAATAGTGCCATGTCGCCATCGACATGCATTTCGCCAATCATGAACACTGGCCTGGCAGCCAATCTAATCTACGTCACATCGATCTGGGAATCTGTCAAAAGAGAAGCTCGCAACACATTGCCGGCCACGCCTAGTTCCACTTCTCGTCAGTATGAGTAAAACATTCCTTCAAACTGGAATTGCGTGGCCATTCCAAATCTTCAGACCCTACCAGCGGCTTTCTCCGTTGAGCCGTTCTTGAACCGGCTCTCCGCTTAGCTCCCTCCCCCAATATCAACATTTTCCATCTCCCCAGCGTACGTAGCCGCGTAACATACCATTGTGGACACATGGCAAGGAAAACCCGCATCTTTCTGGGTTCTTCGGGCGTTGACTAATCTTTCGCAAATCAAACACCACGGCAAGCTCCGTGGATGGGCCGAAACTAAGATAATATAAAAATACTGTACAGAATATCTTACATTTCTATCCACAATATCTCAATGCGCTAGTCAGCTTTTGCTGTCATAGATTTCATTTACACAGCTCTTCATGGAGTAAAAATCCAGATCTTGCCTAAATTGATTGTACATGACATTCTATATGGAAAACATTAGATGGCGTCCGTAGGTATCTCTATAGTACACACGTCGACCGCCGGCCCGCGGCAGTCGATGATTGGGCGGCATTAAAATGCCTGAAATACCAGCTCCTTCTTCTCGTCAGGCTGGCCGCTGCTCTGGCTGCTGCTGCTGCCGCCGCGCCCAACATACGAATCCATAGCCCTGTCCACACCGGCCAGGCGCCGTGAAATCTGCTGCAGGCCCACCGGCAGCACGCTGTACCAGTCGATCCAGCGGGCGTAGAACGGCATGCCAATGAACTCGGCCGTGCCGCTGTCGATGGCACTGATAATCTCCTTGGCCACCTCGACCGGTTCCACCACGGGCGCAAGGAAGGAGTTGGGCGTCTGCACGCCGTAGAAGAGCGGCGTGCTCAGCTGGCCCAGCGTGACGAGGACCGTGCGGATGTCGGGGTGGTCCGCCTTGAGCTCGGCAGTCAGCGAACGGTGCAGAGCGACAAGCCCGGCCTTGGCAGCCGCATAATCTGACAGCCGGGCCGCTCCGACCTCGCCAAGGACGCTCGAGATGGTCACAATGGTGCCGCCCAGGCCGCCACGCACAATGGCAGGAAGGAAGGCCTTGAGCGTGTAAAAGTGCGACAGGAGGTTGGTCGAGATGCTCTTTTCGACCTCGGAAAACTCCATGTCGAGCAGCTTCTTGCCGGTGACAATGGCCGCATTGTTGATCAAGACGGTAGGCGATCCAAGCTGACCCTGTTAGCAAGGCATTGGAAAGAAGAACAGGCAAATACGTACATCCTCCTCGATCTTGGCTGCGACCTTGGTGAGCTGTTCCCGGTCGGTGACGTCGCACTTATAAAATGACACACCGCGCGCCTCGCCGTTCTCCAACTCCTTAATGTCCAGGACAGCGACACTGGCACCGCGCATGCCGTAGACCTCGGCAATCAAGAGACCCAGTCCGCTGGCACCACCCGTGATGACAATGACCTCGTCGCTGAGGTCGACATCCCGCGGGAGACCGAAGGCGATGCGCCGATTGATGCCGTTGAGCATCCAGCATACGGTGATGAAAATGGCATAGGCGATGACGACGCGCATCGGTGTGGCATCCCACTCCATGTGTTCTGCGCGGAAGCACAGTGGGATCAGCCATGCCACAAACGGATGGAAGAAGGTGACATAGAGCACTTTGAGGACGAGGTCGATGGAGAAGGGCGCAAACCATGAATCGCGCTGTGGCGCACGGGGGTAGGCGTTCATGATGTCGACACGAGGAGCAGAAGTAATGAGTGTTCAGTATTCAGTGTTCAGATGTAAGGCGTAGACGCAACGCAAATAGACAACGTGGTCGTGATCAGTGGGACCGTCGAGGATAAGATGTCGTCAGAACAAGAGTGAAATCCAGGAGCTCCAGCTTCTTATACAGATGCGGGCCAGGGGGTCCAAGCTGAAGCACAACCGACGTCGTGTTTCGGCGGCAAAAAAGAGTGACTGAGCTCTGGAGATCCAGCCCCTGTGCATGTTTCGACGAGGGGCTTTGTGGGGCGGCGGCAAGCTGCCCCTGTACACAGTAAGCAAGGAGCAAGAATGGCGTATGTATGATTAGTAAGAGACGAAAACAAGCCACACTTCAGCCCACCAAGCTATGATATGTGGCGGTGCATCAAGCCAGGCAAATGCGCTTCGCGTCCCTGGCAACCTGGGGAAAGAGCTCTTTGGCCCTGCGCATGAATTGATCTCTTCCAGCGCCACAGCTGTCATCCACCACTGCACGAACACTTGATCACGAAAAAAAAGTACAGTCGGCTTGAACAATCCTGTCCCTGGACAGAAATCTCCCGCTTACTCACCTACTTCAACCCCTCTTCACAATGGCCGCTGGCGACTCAGAGCGGGTGCAAGAGGCCAAGAAGTTGGCCTCTACCGACCCGGCCAAGGCTGAGTCGATTTACAAGGAGATCACATCCAAGGCGCCGTCGGTGACGTCCGAGGCTGCGATCCGGGAGTATGAGATGGCGCTGATCAGCTTGGGCGAGCTCTACCGGGATCAAAAGTCAGTTTGTTCCAAGTCCACCGCCGTGATTCTTGTCTGACACCTTTTTTCTCTTTTTTGCAGAAACGCCAATGCACTCGTTGAGCTGGTGACGAGGAGCCGGACAGTGCTGTCGTCGTTTGCCAAGGCAAAAACTGCTAAGCTGGGTATGTGTGTCTTGCTCGTGTGCTCTACTTCTTCGAGGCTAACCTGGCAGTCCGCCAACTGCTCGACCTCTTCCACGACATACCCAACACGACCGAGACACAGATTGCCGTGACCAAGTCTTGCATAGAATGGGCCACCTCGGAGCGCCGTGGCTTTCTGCGCCAGAACCTCGAGACCCGGCTCGTCGGCCTATACATGGCCAAGCAGGCGTACTACGATGCGCTGACGCTGATCAACGGGCTGCTGCGGGAGCTGAAGCGGCTCGACGACAAGCTCGTGCTGGTGGAGGTGCAGCTGCTCGAGTCCCGGGTGTACCATGCACTCGGCAACGTGTCCAAGGCCCGGGCGGCCCTGACGAGCGCGCGCACGAGCGCCGCATCCGTGTACACGCCGCCGCTGCTGCAGGCCAACCTGGACATGCAGTCGGGCATGCTGCACGCCGAAGACAAGGACTTTAACACGGCCTACAGCTACTTCATCGAGGCGCTCGACGGGTACGACACGCAGGACGAGCCGGTCAAGGCCACGGCGGCCCTGCAGTACATGCTGCTGTGCAAGATCATGCTCAACCTGGCCGAGGACGTGAACCAGCTGATGGCGTCGAAGCAGGCCGTCAAGTATGCGGGCCAGAGTCTCGAGGCCATGAAGGCCATTGCGCGGGCCCACGCAAACCGGTCGCTCGAGGAGTACGAGCAGGCACTGGCGGCGTACCGCTATGAGCTGGGCGGCGACGCGTTTGTGCGCAACCACTTGCGGCGGCTGTACGACGCGATGCTGGAGCAGAACCTGGTCAAGGTGATTGAGCCGTTCTCG
Source organism: Dryadomyces quercus-mongolicae (assembly GCA_002215975.1). Lineage (NCBI taxonomy): Eukaryota > Fungi > Ascomycota > Sordariomycetes > Ophiostomatales > Ophiostomataceae > Dryadomyces > Dryadomyces quercus-mongolicae. Next base: position 1,318,412 of record NIPS01000006.1, on the reverse strand, counting down.
CGCGTCGAGATTGAGCACATTGCCGACATGGTGGGCCTGGACACGCAGCAGGTCGAGCGCAAGCTGTCGCAGATGATCCTGGACAAGGTCATTGTGGGTGTGCTGGACCAGGGGGCAGGCTGTCTGATTATCTACGACGAGACAGTACGGGACGAGGGCTACGATGCGGCTCTGGCGACTATCGAGAAGCTGAGCAACGTGGTGGACGTCCTGTACACGAACCAAGCGTCGCAGTTGGAGTGAAGGAGAGAGGAGGGGGCAGACGGATGGCAGACTATGGAACACGCGGGACAGCCAGCAGCTGTCTTTGTATTACTATCTTGCCGGCATAGAGAGATAGCTTGGGGCATTGTTTCGAATCTACCTAGTCGTTGCGGTTGAGTGTCGTCTAATATGTCTGGGCCTAAAATATAAGGCATAAAATACTGGCCCCACCTAAAACTGTGTAGTAAAGTGCCGCCTATTTTTTTTCTGCATACAATATTTTTGGCAGAAAACCAAACCAAATACAAGACCACGCCAGGACGGCACAACTCCCTTGCGATGAATGTGCAGTATTGTGCTTGCCGCACAGATGCGCTGCGCATTTTCGTGCGCAGCCTCATTGCGCCGGCGCCTCCACAATGGCGAAAATTCAGTGGGCTGGCCGGCAGACAGAGCCGCAGTTCTGGCCTGCTCCGGTCGACGACTCGACGGATGGATGCAGTTGCATCTCTGTCAGCCAACGAGAACATGCAGGTTTCAGGCGTACGGTATTATGCCCGGCGGTCCTCAAGAAGGGCTGATCCCGAGCCTATGATGACTTCGACGGATGCGTTTCTGGACGCCATGGAAGGACGCCCAGCACAAAAGAAGGGCCAGACGAACAAGAAGAACAACAGAATGGACAAGCTGGGCGGGGGAAGATCCAACAAGTCCAACCGATCGAACCGGTCAGGAGGCACGCAGGACCAGAGGACGTCAGGGGGAGCACGAGATTTCCCGGTCGTGACACTGGAGTCGCTGGACGCCAAGAAAGCACCAGTGCCACCAGCCAAGACGCTGCCGCCATTTACGTTGGAAAAAGCTTTTACGGACCGGGATGAGAAAAAGGACGATGATGCACGCCAGAGGCTGCAGGATGCGCCGGAGGAGCCGACACCGAGAGTTGAGAAGCCAAAGAAGCAGGAGAAGCCCCAACAGGTGGAGAAGCTGGAAGAGAAGGTCAAGAAGAGGGGGCCCTGGGTCAACGACAGGGTGAGGGAGGATCATGACGACGTCCGTAGCATGTCGTATGAACCAGACCAGCCGCCCCGGACCCAGCTGCCACCCCAGTCCGAACCCCGGGCCCGGACCCCGCCTTCCTCTCCACTCGTGGCTACACCCCGGCCTCCGATGCGACGACCACCACCGGACGCAGAGCCATGGCGGATTCAAAAGTATGCGCTGCAGCAGAAGTTCCCCGAGGGCTGGAACCCGCGCAAGAAGCTGTCGCCAGACGCGCACGACGGCATCCGAGCGCTGCACAAGCAGTTCCCCGAGACGTACACGACCAAAGCGCTGTCGGATCACTTCAAGGTGTCGCCGGAAGCGATACGGCGGATTCTCAAGAGCCAGTGGCGGGCGACGGCGGAAGAGGAGGAGGACCGACAGCAGCGGTGGTTTGAGCGGGGCAAGCAGGTGTGGTCGCGGTGGGCAGAGCTGGGACGGAAGCCGCCGAAGCGGTGGCAGGCAGAGGGGATTCGGCGGGACGCGTCGTGGGCAGGCAAGCGACAGCGGCAGCAGGATTGGCGGGCGGAGATGGGTGAAGGAGGAGGCGAGGGGAAAGACGAAGGTATGCAGTCGGAACCGACAGGGCCGACAAAGATGCAGAGCCAAGGCAAGCGGATGCGGCTGCAGCAGGGGCTGGACAGGGGGGCTGAAGCGTCTGCGTAGACGTGTGTAGACGCACGCACGAGCGGAGCGGCTACGACGTACGCACGACGTACGCACGACGTACGACACGACGCACGACACGGCACATGTGGTAGCTATTTTGGATAGTCAACGCAATCGCTACTCGGTACATTTACGTACTTGTATTCTTGCGTGAAGACGGTTTTGGGTGGAGCTGAAGCGGTTCGTGGAGAATCCCCTCTCGGAGTGGATATGTGCATGACGTCTGCCAGTCATTGCTGTACGGAGTTCGCATGGCTGTAGGTCTTGTGACTGGCATGTTGGTGACGATGGCAATGTGACGAGATAACGGTCAGACAAGTTAAATGAGGCTCGGAAAGGCCATTTAGACATCCCTGCAAGCGGCCGGGCTCATTTCTTGTCGGGTCGATACGACGTCAGGACGTAGCGCCGCGGTAGAAGTGGGCTGTTGGATGGGTCGTAGGAGCGTTGAAGAAAGGGGGAGAGAAAGAGAAGAGAAGAAAAGAAGAGAGAAGAGGAGAGAAGAGAAAAAAAGAGAAGAGGAGAGGAGAGAAGAGGAGAGAAAAGAAGACAAAAGACAGAAGACAGACATCCTTTATTCTTCCTCGTGGCAGCCACGTGCTTCACCGTCTTGTTGCCGTGGGTCAAATGGTCTCCTTCACAACATCTCATGCGTGCACATCTCGTTGTACCTGACATACGGCTGATATGCGTCTGAACCAAAGACATGTTAAATTCGTCTCGACGTGTTGGCCATTGTGATTGGCCAGTAGCGTTCCTGGGTGGTGGTCCCCTGGCGCCAAGCCGAATGGGGTATCGTGCATGTCGGCTCTACTCGTAGGCGTGCAACGCAGGTCGCCCGCCCAACATTGAGGAAAACAAAGAGGAAGGAACAGGTGAGTACTCCGTTACTGGGTTCCGTAGTCGTTCTGTCATATTATTAATACGAGTTTCCCGTATGAGCAGAGAAAACGGAAAACGGAAACTCGGGAAGGAATTATTACGACGACTACTATTATTACTCTCACTTTCTTCGTATCCAATATTCCCTACGGTCCACATCGCTTCTTCCATCCTCCCACTCCAGCTCTTCCACCCCGGGTGCTTGGCCGTGCACGGAGTTCAGCGCGGTCTTTGCCACCCTATCACTATCATTGTCACCCAACCACCTCTGCCCTGGCACAAAGTGCTCAGCTCCACCGCAAAAAAGTGATCAGCCCCTGTCTAGCTTAGAGAAGCCGACCAGGACGACACAAACACGCAGCGGTGCCAAATAAAAAAAAATAAAAAAAAATAAAAAAAATTACACAGCAACAGGAAAAGCATACCATTGCACTCCGTGCCAGCAGCTGAGATCCGGGGCCAAACCCTGTCGCCGTTTCTCCCCCCCTCCCCCTCGAAGCAGCCTGTTTGGACGGTGGTCCTATTTCGAACCGTTTCGATCACTTCGCCAGCAATTCTGCACTGGGGAACGGACGAACTCCTCTCCACTGTCGGCCGAGACTGTCTGCGATCTCCTGGTCTCGATCTCTTTCTGACCTCGTCGCATCGTCTTCCAGCCGTTCGCTCTCATCCGCATGGCCAGCGTCCCATGATGATGCTGCCTTCGGCTTGAGCCAGACGGTTTGTTCGACAACACACTCACCGTCGAGAGTTTCTTTTTCTCTCTGCCATTGGCGTCACTCGTTTTTTCTTTTTTTTTGTCTCGTCTCTCATTCACTGTAAGCATGTCGTCTCCCCTCCCGTTTTATTGGGCAGCAATTCTGTCGACTGCTTTCTGGGTTCTCTTCGTTGTTCTTTCTTTTCTTCGTCTCTCTTCTCTCTTCGTCACTCTTCTCTTCCCCTCTAACCTGACTCCATAGCTTCACCCTTCCGCACTGAATCCTCGGCAACAAACGGCCAATGGCAGATAATGGCGTCCACTCCTTCTAGCCGTCTGAAGCTGACGCCGTCCAACTCTCCCTTCCTCCACCGACCTCCTCGCTCTCCCTTACGCTCCCGAGCCTTCAACGATGCTGCTTCTTCCTCTGCCATCTCACCACGACTCTCTCTCAAGAGGGTCATCGGCTCCACCTGCAGCTCACCCACCGGCTTCGACACCGTTCACTCCTCCTTTGCCTACATTGCCGGCGGCGCCGTCGTCGTCGTCAACGTCGACGACAACCACTACCAACAACGCTTCTACCGCGCCCGACCCACTGCCATCCCCGTTTATCCTGTCTCCCCTGTTTCACACGCGCCCTCTACACCGACTTCCACTCCCAAGGCCAATGATAGCCGTAACCGTTCTGCCGCTGGCGGCCACCGCGAATCGGGCTTCGGCTTCTCGGACTGGGGAGAGTCGCCCACCGGCAAGACTTGGACCCAGCGCGAGCGCATAAAGTCGGCTACATGTCTTGCGCTGAGTCGAGACGGCCGCTTCCTCGCCGTCGGCGAGACTGGTTACGCGCCTCGTGTTCTGATTTTTAGCCTCGACGACTCCTCGTCCGACACACCTCTGGTATCCATCAGCGAGCACAGCTTTGGCGTCACGGCTGTTGCATGGTCCTCCGACTCGCGCTACCTCGCCTCCCTCGGCACCGCCAACGACGGCTTTTTGTATCTGTGGAAGATTGACCCGCGCACCGGCGCCGCAAAACTCTTCCAGCAGAACCGCTGCACATCGTACGTGCGCGGCATGATCTGGCTCAGCGGATCGGCACTGGTCACATTCGGCGTGCGCCATATCAAGGTTTGGCGTGCCGAAGAATCGACGGCTTCAGTGAGCAGCAACTCCCCCAACAAGTCCCGGTACACCACCGAAGGCGGCTTCCCTTCCCCCATATCTCAACAACAGCCAAACCAACCGCAGCACAAGACGCTACCCGGGCGCAACATCTTATTAGGTTCGCTTCTCGATGCCACTTTCAGCTGTGCCGCCCCGCTGAGCGACGGTCGCGCCATTATCTGTTCCGAGGCTGGCGACGTGTGCCTATTAGAATCCGCCAGCAAACAGATGAAACTCGTTCGATTACGAGACGTCGGCTTTTCCGTGTCGTGCGTCACCGTCCGCGAGGACCGGGTATACATTGGCGGAAAAGCAGAGCAATCGATAGCTATAGACCTGGATGACCTGTTGTTAGAAAATGAGTCCCAGCCGGACCGATCGGCTGGCAGCGAATCCGGGACCACCTCTCCGACGTCACCCTGCAGCTACAAGGGCCGCCCGCCCACGCGATCTGCTGGCACCGCCCAGAATGGCATCGTTGCCATGGGCTTTCTCACCGACCACATTGTCACGGTGGATACCAAGCAGTCCATTGACGTCTTTTCCAGTACGGAGCACATCCCCGGCACTGACCTGGCGGCTCATGTGCGCCACATTCCTATTTCCGGACACGGAGAGCCCATCTTGGGCGTGCAGGCTCTGTCTGTACCGAATGCGGCCGAGGCAGCCTTCTTCACCTGGTCGGCATCCGGCAGCGTATTGTTGTGGAGCCTCGAGGGCGAAATCAAGTCGTCGTTCCACGTGCCGATCGAGCAGGTAGCACTGGAAAACGACCTGGACCTGGCAAATCAGCTGTCTGTTGTGCGGGCCACCAAAGGCGGCAAGCTCTTTGTGACCGCAGACCGGCTCGGCGTGTTGCGGGTGATGGAATTTGCGACGGGCAAGTTTATCCTGGAGACAAAGGCGCATGCGTCGGAATGCCAGTCCATCTCCGTGTATGAAAACGACGAGCGGCTGCTGCTGGCGACGAGCGGGCGTGACCGCATGGCACAGTTGTTCTACGGACAGCGAGACGGCACGGTGGAACACTTTCAGACGCTCGAGTTTGCCGCCAAGGTGGTGCAGGTGCTGCTGACACCGGACGACAAGGTGATTACATGTTCGTTTGACCGGACGATGCAGGTGCACGACTTGGTGTCCAAGGAGGGCGACCCGGATACGATTGCGGCGATTCCCTCGCGGGTGATTACGCTCAAGGCTTCGCCGTCGTCGATGGCACTGGCCCCGGGGGCCAAGTCGATCTACGTGTCTCTGCTGGACCGCACCATCTGCCAATACGAGCTGGTGACGGGAAAGCTGACGACGCTGTTCAAGTGTGTCGACGAGAGCGGTGTCGAGACGGCCGTGCTGGACTCTTTGATTTACGGAGTGCAAAGCGGAGCAGCAGCATCGAATTCAGTGGCATTCGGGATGTTATCCACACCAGGCAGCGGAAGCAGCAGCAGCACCACTGTCGACGCGAGCTTTCTGCTAGGGATGTCCAACACGGACAAGTCTGTGCGTATATACGACGCTCAGACCGGTGCTTTTCTCGATCGGGAATGGGGCCACACAGAAGCGATCAACGGTGTGGCGTTGATGGAGGAAGAAGAGAACGACGACGACGAGAAGGACGAGAAGGACGAGAAGGACGAGAAGGACGAGAAGGAGGACAGGGCAGGTCGTGATGCAGGTACGACAGACTGCCGGAAGGTGGTGAGCGTGGGATCGGACGGCACGATCATGATCTGGTCGTTGGATTTGCGTGATCCAGTACGGCCAGGCACATCGACCAGTCGAGATTCGTCACCGGCAAAAGAAGGCGGCAAGACAGCGTCCGTACGGCCACCGCTACGGCGTGTGCTATCCAAGGCGGAGCTGGCGGAATTCCAGCGCAGCTCATCGTCGGCAAGCGGTGGCAGTGTTGCTGGTGGTGCTGGTGCTGGTGGAAGTGTCAATGGTAGTGCCAATGGCACGAACGGCGTTGGCAGACGATCACCGACACGAACGATTTCTCGGAAAGCGTCACGCCACAACATGCTGTCGTCTTCTGGATACAACAACGGCGGGGTGCCTCGAACGCCCATATCAGTGGTGCTCAACAGCCCTGCCCGACGAGCGACACGAGACACGCCGTCTCGGAGGTTATCAGCTGGCAGCGGGTCAGGCAGTCCACCGTTGCCATCGAGTCCCAAGACGCGCGTGCGGCGGCGGCCATCTCTACCAGCGATGAACAGCGGAGTACATGGCGGAAGTGGATCGGCCACGGGGGCAGCAGCGGGAGGCAACGTGGCACGCAAGAAGTCGAGCATGAACAACCTGCGGAGCTCGTACGGATTTGGCAGTTTGAGTATGGCGACGGAGCAGACATGCCGACAGCTGCGGGCGTACCGGAAGCGGCTGGCATCGACGGACCCGATTCCGCACGACGTGTTGGCGGAACTGGACCAGGAGTTGCGGCTGACGATGGCGGCGTTGGGTGACCGAGCGATCCGGAGCAAAGCGATGAGCGACGAGCTGGACGGGCTGCTAGACGAAAAGCTAGAGCGGCTGGTGTCGTTGCTAGACGAGAAGTGGCGGCTGCAGCGCAAAGGAGAAGGGAGCAAGGGTGGGGGAGCAGCAGGAGCAGGAGGAGCCGCGGGCGCAGCGAGCGGCAGTGGAAAAGCAGGCAAGCGGGAGGGCGGTGGTGGGTCATCATCGACGACGATGACGACACCGAGACGCGAGCAAGAAAAGGGACAGTCGACGCCGCCTTCACGACACGGCCGCGACGGCAGTGGCGGAAGCAACAGCAGCAGTGGGAGCAACCGGAGCAACGGCAGCAACCGGAGCAGCACGAGCAGCACGAGCAATGCGAGTCGAGCCAGTCGGGCGAGTCGAGCCAGTCAAGCCAGCCGAGCCAGTCAACGCAGTGCGGGCAGCAATGATAGTGCAGGCAGCAAAGCGAGCAAGGCCAGCAAGTCCAGCAAAACCAGCAAAGCCAGTAAGGCTAGCAAGGCCGGGAGCAGCAGCAACAGTGCCGATACAGACCGGACGCTGGCAGCGGACGAGGAAGGTCACGAACGAGTGGCCAAGACGGTCCAGCCAGTCCAGACAGTCCAAGACGACAGTGCATGAAGCCATGTCCAGGACATTCTATTTTGTTTCTCTCCTTTTTGTCTTCTTTTTGTCTCTTTTGTCTTTTTTTGTCTTTTTTTCTTTGTCTCTTCGATACTGTCGTTTGTCCCCTGTACAATTATTCTCTTTGCCTTGTGGTCTGGCTACTGAGACAGGACGGGTGGCCTGCAAAAAAGGCCTTTGGTTAAAGGAGGAAGAAAGAAAAACAGGCCCAGCGGGCGGTTCTTCTTGTGTAGGATGTCTTGGGCTACACATGCACGCACAACATACACACGGCGTTTCTGTGGCTTGGGAGGGGGGTTTCCAGGGGATGGGGAGGAAAAGGCTGTGGGATTCCTTTGTGTACTCTTCTTTTTTTGTTTTGTTTCTGTCTTTTTGTCGTTTTGTCGTTTTGTCGTTCTTTGCCATACTGGTAGTTTCTTTGTCAGCATCTTTGTCAGCATGGGCGCAAGCAGCCTGACGGATGGGCGTTATTTGCATCAATACAATTTCTGCACCAGCATGAATGGCACGTGATGGCACGTGGATAAAAGCACGTGAACAAGAATGGCCATGTCCAATTCTGCTACTGTATATATCTGTCTTACAAGTCTGTACAAGTGTGTGCGTCCCCATAAAGCGCATTATCCTCCTAAACGACGAGTCCCATGGGCTCGGCCTCGACGTCGCTGCCGCCGTCGCCGCCGCTCCAGCCGTAGACCCGTAGCGGCACGGCAGCCTCGAAGCTCTCGCAGGCGAGTGTCTCAGCGGCGACGAGGACGAGTCCGCCACGGTCGTCGCGGGCGACTTCTTCAAGCAGTGGCACGCTGCTGTGGCCGCCGCGAGGGTGTGTAGCGGCGCGAGGCGTCGTCTGGTCCTGGTCCTGAGACGAGGCCGACGACACGAGGCTGTCCTGACTGGCGCCAGGCGGTTTGGAAAAGGCCATGACGAGGTCGGCATCGCTGACCACAGGCACGACGAACTCGAGCCGGATCTTCCATTCGAGAGCGACGGCGCTCGTGACAAACTCGGGCGTCGCCATTGCCGGCAGCGTCGGTGTAAACACAAACCGCCGCGCATACAGCGTGGCTTCCGAGGCCGATGCATAGACGCGACGGGTCGCCCGTTGGACGCTCGCCTCCGACCGTAGAGCCAGTGCCGGGTCGGCAATGCGTTCGGCCGTCTCGAGACTCGCATGCACCGCATAGCACGGCATCGCCGCATTGGCAAAGTCGACGGCCAGCGTCACGGCCTCGCCCAGCCGGTACGCCGGCCGCGCCAGCAACACGGTGCCTACCCGTCGTCCGTTGCGCGCAATCTCAAACCGGTTGGCGCTCAGCAGTGCACTGCCGCCCGAGAATCGGCTGTCGGCCACGTTGCTGCGCAGAATCGCCAGGTCAATGGCCTCACGCGCCGACAACACCAGCGGTGCCGGTGCCATTGCTGTCGTCGCCGGCCCGTCATAGTATGTAGACGAAGCCACTGATCCCCGACGCGACGAGGAGGAGGAGGTCGTCCCAGACACGAGACGCTCGCTGCTGTGCATTCTGCGGACCCCATTCGTTCCGTTGGTGCCGTTGGTGCTGTTCGATCCGCTCGGCTTGTTGCTCTGCTGCAACAGTTCGTCGACATAAGACAGGAAACCGTTCATGGTGGCGCCCGGGTCCGTGGTTGAGGCGCTGCGGTGACGGGACCGTGGCGCCGCCAGCGTCTTGTCGGACGGCGTGTCGGAAGACGACGAAGACGACGAGGGCAGCAGCTGCTGGACGCGGGCCTGGTCGCGCAACAGGATATAAGGGGACATGAGGTCGTGGCCCAAAATCTCGCCGTGGCTGTTGACGCTGCCGAGGACGCGGAAAGGCACCTCGACGGAGCGGACACGTTGCTGTTGGTCTCGACTGCTGCCGTTGCCGGCTGACGGTGGACTGCCGGGCATGCTGCCAGCATAAATGTTGTTGGGAGCAGCAAAGCTGGTGGCTGCTCGCTGCGTGCCGATGACGAGTCCATACGAGATCTTCATGAGCTTTCCACGATGCGACGGCGGCAGACCGCGCGGTAGACGAAAGACGTATTCAAACGAGCGACTCTCGCCCGGCGCCAGTTGCAAGTCCACAAACAAGACCGTCTGTGGCGTCGACAGCAGCGGCACCGTCTTGGCGCTGGCCAGATCGCGCAGTTCTCGCATGGTGCTCATCTCGCCGCCGCCCAGCAGCTCGCCCAGCGAACTCGTAATGGATCCCCAACCAAACGAGCCGCCCAACCCCAATGACGATCCCAGTCCTCGCAACAGCCCGCTGTCGCGTCGCTCGTTGTCGGTTCCAGGTCGGCCACGGCTGCTGGTGGAGCGTCCACTCGTCGTCTCCACGCCAATCACGCCGCCGCCCTGTCCACCCACAACGCCCTTGCGCTTGACCTGCTCAAAGGGGGCCAGGTCCACGAGCGACCCGTCTAGTGTAAAGGAGCCCTGGATCTGTGCATACCCCATCATCAGCGTCTCGGGCGCCATGGCTGCTGCAGCATTGGCGGCAGCGTTGGCGGCCACGGCAGCGGCGGCAGCACTTCGTGACCGGTGCGGCTGCAGCGGCGGATACAACAGGTTTGCCGACGACTTTTGCCGCGCGTGTGGAATCAGCGGTCGCCCAGACGGTCCACCGCCGCCGCCGACGCCGCCCTGTGGACGACCTGACGGCGTAACAGATGCCGGACCCATCAGGGGTCCACCGACGTATTCGGAGGCCAACGTCTCGCTCGAGTGGTTGCTCAGAGAATAAAACTCGCCGCTGCTGCGCGGCGTGCCGGCAATGCTGGTAGTCGCCAACACGCGCGCCGTCTCGGGCTGGTGCGGCTGCGAACTCTCGTAGATGGTGGGCACGGCAGCTGCTGCAACAGACGAAGAGGATGGCGGCGGTGCCGGCGAAGGCGGCGGCAGTGCAGGCAGCGGTTTCTCAGCCTTGTCGTCGGGCGACGAGAAGGATGTGGTGCTTGATTTTGGTGACGTCACCGGAAACTTCCACTCGGGCAGACCATCAGGCATCGGTCGTGGCGACGGGACACCGAGGCCGGGCGTGTTGGGAGCAGTAGACGACGCGCTGGCCGGGGAGCGTGCACCACTGACACTGCTACTAAATCGGTGGTTGTGGTGGTGGCTGTGATGGCTGTGATGATTCTGGTGATTCTGAGAATGGCTGATGCTGCCGCTACGGCTGGCCGACGGTGGAAAGGCCGAGTTGAACAGCGGAGACGGCTGCTGTCCTGGAAATCCCCGCGACAGTGTGGCCGAACGAGGTCCGCCCGGTGAAGTGGCTGGCAGACCGTTGCCATTGGTGTTGCTGCCCATCAAAGAACCTCGAGGGCCAATCTGCAGACTGGCGGCGCGGGCATGACCGCGTGTCATCGACCGTTGCGATGCAGGTGCCGAGGGCGATCCGGGGACGGAGGTGGCACCAGCACCGGCGGTGGTTGAGCCCGGAGAAGACGGTGGGGCGCCCGTGGAGGAGAGGGACATAATGGACAGGGATCGTCGGTGTTGGTGGCCTCTGCCGGGGCCTTGACCCTGGCTCTGGCTGTGGCCATGATTGCGGGCCACCAGTGACGGTGACGACACGGCCGGCCCGCTCAACGAGAGGCTACCCCGTTGATGACCACGACCACGACCGCCCGAAGAGGCCGGGGGGGCCAAACTGTTAGAGGGCGAAGAAAAAGATGTGGGGGTCGGTGGTGGTCGGGACTGCGGATTTTGTTTTTGTTGCGGCTGCGGCTGGAATGGTTGCATCAAGGATGGCAGCGGTTGCTGCTGCTGCTGCTGCTGCTGCTGCTGCTGCTGTTGCTGCACTTGACTATCGTAACCATGCTGGGAATACACAGTCGCCGTCGGTTTCGGGGCCACGTTTCGAAAAGTAATGCGGCATCGGACGTCTTCGCCCGAGAAGACGGTGGGCTCGTGCCAACAAACAAACACACGAATGTTTCCAGATCCAGCACTACCGCCGTTTCCGCTCACCAGCGGCTGCCCGCCAAAGAATCCGCCTTCAGGAGCCATGATCGCCTTCGCCTTTCTGCTTCAGCTGCTTCGGCGCGGGAAGAAACAAGACGGCACCGCGCGGTCATGGGCGTCGGCTGAACATCGTCGGGAGGGCAATGCAAGATGGGGATGGGTTGTATTACAGACGGTCCACGCGAGCCGTGGACGGCAATCGATTCGTCAGGGGAAATGCGTCGGTGGTGGCGGATGGCGTCGTGGCCGTTTGGTGTCCTCGAAACCACGACGGCTGGCTGGAAGCTCGGCCATGACATCGAGACCCACATTCCAATAATTCTGCCTCAGGCATACAGATGGCACGTGCTTCATAATAGGGGCTTACGTTAGCGTTCTAATATTCGTGAGATCTCTTATTGTCGCAAGAACCATACAATTGCTTAGTCATCCTCTTCTTCATCCTCGCCCGCCGTCCTCTTCTTCCTCTCCCACGCTGGCAACAGCTCGCGCACAAAGATGTCGGCAGCACGACACTCGGCCTCGTCGCGCGACCACGTGTCCACGACCTCGACCACGCACTCGTCGTCGATCAGCAGCCGGCACGAGTAGAGTGTTGGCCCGCTCGCCTCAGCCTCGTCTGCCTCGTCCGAGTCGTCGTCGCTGCTCTCCTCGTACATCTCTTCCTTTGGCCTGCCGGCCTGCTGCCGGTACTTTTGGTTGCCCGCCGGCCCACTATGCACGTCATACCGGATCGTGGCACTGCCGGTGCGGCGGCCCAGCTCCGTCTTGGGATGCAACAGCTCGACACCGTCGTCGAGCGCCCGTCGCATGTACGACAGCAGACCAAACTTTTCCAGCAGTGCCGAGATGGCAACCATGGATCCCGAGTCGACCCAGATGGCGCCAATAACGGCCTCGACAACGTCGGAAAACACCTTTTCGGGCCGCAGCCGCGCCAGCAGCGCCCATGGATACCGCCCGTCGGTCCAGAGCGCCTCGAGAATGGCCTCGCGCACAGCCAAGTGACGAGTCCGGGCGGCTATCTGCATGGCTGCCATCTCGGGCGACACGCCGTGCCGCATAAACGCCCACAGCGGCTGCTCGATCTCGCCCAGCTGCACGAGCGGCCGGCCCGTCTTCTCGTCGACGCCCAGCTCCGACGACGGCTCGGAAATTCTCATTTCCATGGCCATAAACCCCAGGATGCCTGCATTGGACAGCGCCGACCGCAGCATGTGCATTGTCTGGTAGTCGATGGGCGTCTGTTGTTGTTGGCGCTGGTACGCCATGATTTCCTGTACGATCACGTGATCCAACAGAGCATCGCCCATGAACTCGAGTCGCTCCATGCAGGCGCCCGTGTCGAGGCTCGGTACCGATGCGTGTGTCATGGCCTCGGCCAGCAGAGACGGGCGCTGGAAGTGGTACCCCAAGATCTCCTCGAGCACGTCCGACACGTGCCACGGCGTCTCGACCAGCGCCGCCGCAAACAAAATGTCCCGCGACGCCTCGAGGGCCATCCATGGCTCTTTTTCCGGCAGCAGGATGTTGATGCACTGCAGCGCCTCCTCGAGGCCGCCGTCCAGCATGGCCGCCCCGATCAGAGCCTCCACCACGTCTGCCAGCATCTTGGTCGACATCTCGAGGCCATCCTTGTTTCGCTTCCGCAGCCGCATCCTTGTAGTATCGTCCAGTTCTTGACCTTCTTTGGCCGTCGCCTCGGCAGACAGCCGCTCGCCCAGTCGACGCCACTCGCGCAGCGACCACTGCTCCGAAACGATAAAGTGGTCGAGTCTAAAATCAATAGCCGCCCGGCAGAGACGCGAGTTGGCCACCCGACGGTCTTTGAGCAGCGACAGGTGGCCCTCGGGCGTGTTGAGGTGTTGAGCTGCACAGCCGGTACTCGCCAACAGCTTGAGGATCGAGTCTCCAATAAACTCGAGATACTCGTAGTTGTCAGGCAGCCGGGCCGCCGGCGCGCTGATGGCCGTGGAAAAGAGGGTGCGGTCTTTTACGGGCAGCTGGCGCAGCGCCGTCGTCGACAACAGCCGAGCCGTCACCATGTGGACTTCGAGCACTGGCATCAGCGGCGGAATCAGTGCGCCGAACTGCACATAGGCCGTGGGCAGCGTGTCGACACGGCAGGTAGACGCCTGCAAGGCTCTAGGGAACCGTTTGCTTCGGGCAACTTGGCCGTTCGGTTCTTCCGGTTCTTTCTGCTCTTTCTGTTCTTTCGGTATCTCCTGTCGGTGCAGAGACCCTGGCTGCTTAGGTAGTGGCCGCAACAGGGCATAGGGCACGTCCTCGGGCTCCTCTTCGTAGCCCTTTTGCACCTTGTGCAGCATGTGGATGGGCGGTTTGGTCTCGGCATAGCCCTCATAGACATACGGCGCATTGTCAGGGCCGCGGACCAGACTGGATGTGTGCGGCGACAGCGGCAGCGTCATGTTGGCAAATATGTCTGGCGTAAAGGCGAGCGCGCCCAGCTGCTCGATCGACAGATGCGGCTCGTCCACGCACACCAGCCGCACGAGATGGTCTCGGAAATGCGTCACAGGCCAACGGTGGCCATACGCAGAGCTCAGCAGCACCGTCGTGTGGTCAGCCAAGTCGGGCGTCGCCCGTTCTCGACGCACTGGTCCAATGTGCATCGTCCAGGGCCGTTGCGACTGTGGCGACCAGTACATGTCGACAGGACGCTTCAAGAGCGGCAGACCCCAGGAAGTCGAGGTCGTCTCGGGCGCCGGCAGCACGAGGTCAGCATGGCACAGCTCTGAGCCGGTGCTGTCGAGCAGCCGCAGCGAGTGCTTCAGCACCCAGGCCGGCTGGCCACGACGACAGGCATCGTCAATCTCCGTCCATTCGTGAGCCACGTCTTCCCACGGTCGCCAACACGCTTGCACGGCCACGACGCCCGGACGGCCTTCGACGCTGCGGTCCAGCAGATCACTGTCCCAGACAGCCTTGGGCGGCAGCAGATGGTCTGTCAGCAGGCCGGCCTTGTACAGCTGTTTGTATGCCTGAAAGGCCGCATCGGCATAGGCGTCTTCCTCGCGTTGCCAGGCATATTGGCTGTGGGCACGACGCAGATGAGCTGCCACCGTGATGGGCAGCTGCACAGTGGCCCGCAGAGGTCCGCCTCGTGTGCCAAAGACGTGGATGTTGCCGTCGTAATCGTCGTCATCGACCTCGGCTCCCTGGACCTCACCCGTTGCATGTTCGTGCAGAATGTACACTGGCTGCCAGTCGACGAAGCGAGCCTTTGTAGACGTTGCGCAGAAATGTTCCAGATGCATCTTGGCGTCACGAGCACGAATCCTTGCCTGGGTGGCCGGCACCAGCATCGGCGGCAGCAGCTGTTCGTCATCCAGACCGCGACCGTCCTGGTCTGCCTTTGCGTCAATGTGCTCGACAGCACGCAAATCGTCCTCGTACCAACGCTTCATCTCGCGCTCCAGCTCTTCCCACTCGTGCATCAGCACGCCGCGTTTCTGGTTCTCTTCTGTCAACAGCAAATGCAGCTGGGAGCCGTCCTCGCGAGCACGGCCACGTCTCTGGATAAATGCCTTGAGACTCGTCAACTCGTCAATGCACACCACCAAGTTGCACGCCGGCACGTCGATGCCTTCTTCGATCACGCTCGTCGCCACCAGCAGGTTGATCTGCCGCTGCCGGAACCGCCGCAGTGCCAGGCTGCTGTCGCTCGGGTTCAGCACGAGCGCGGCATCGTAAGCATCTGAGAACAGCTGTGACATGCCCACGACGTGGCCGGCTTGGAACCGCTGCCGCAGCCGCGGGTGCAGAGACAGCACGCGTGCCAGCACGGCCGCCATGGGCCGCTCCTTGACAAACACAATGCCAGTCGTTCGTTGCGTAGACGACTCCAACTCGCCATTGATCAGAATCTCTGCCAGCTTGTGCACTTTGCTCGACAAGCACGACATAAACGACTGCTCCCCTTTCTCGTCCGCTTCTGGCCGCGCCGGCCGCTCCACGGGAATCTGCTGGAGGAGGGACTGCAGGTACATCCGTCGGTCGTTGGGCGTGAAACGTTCCTGACGCGCCGTCTTGGCACACCGCCGGATCACTTTATAGACATAGTAGTCGGCTGCCCAGGAACCCAGTTCTTCGTAGATGGTGGCGGACCGCCGCCGGAATGCTCGCAGATAGCGCCATGCCTTGTCGTAGTCTTTCTCACTGGCGATGCTGCCATTTTCCGTGGAAATATCTGTAAACGGCTGGAACCGTCTCCGCTCGTAGAACTCGTCCAGCCGCAGCACATTCCACGCAGGAAGAACAGACGATGCACTGCCAGCCTGACAAAAGTGACGAAACGTCTTGGGCTGCTTCGTGTGGGCAATCAGCTCGTCCCGGTGCCGTGTTGGCGTCCGGCAGATGGCATGCATCGTCCGCTCCAGCTTCTCCAGTCCGCCCATCTTGGTTCCCTGCACCGGACTTGCCGTCATTCCCAGGATCGCCGGCACCTCGTCGCCTCGTTCGCGGGCCGGCTCATAAAACTCCTTCATGATTCGCTTCCCGGCATGTTCCTTGACACATCCGTGGACTGATAACTGTCAGCTTTGTACGTTGTACATCTGACCTGTACATACCCTCATCGAAGACGATCAATGATATCGACCGCATCTTGATAAAACCGTGATGCATGGCGTCCTAACAGCGTGTTAGTCTGATTCTTGTACTAGACGACAGGATGTCTCTTCTTACCAGCAAAATCTGGTGAGTGGCCACCACCACCCGAACATTCAAAAGGACAGCGTCCCTGAACACCGTTGTGTTAGCCAACCAACAAACCATTGTCCTGCATGCACTGTTTGCTTGACGCACCAGACTTCTTGGGTCGACCAAGCATCTACACCGCTCTGGCCCGTGATAATCTTGGCCTGGGCTCCGGGAATGCTTTCAATAATGGCCTTGAACTGCTGGTCACAGAGAAAGACCGTCGGGGCCAGGAACCACACAATCTGCAACGGTGTCAGCACTAGACAGTCTCTCTAAAGGAAATGAACAACCTTGGGTAGAGGAGATCGATCTAGCTCGGCTCGGATGCGCAAGATGGCTCTAAGATTGTGTCAGATACAAGAATCAAGCATCGTCGACACCAAAACCCACACGCGTGTTTTCCCCGTTCCCGTATCCATCTGGTCGTCAGCCATGCCTTGGAAATATCTAGTAAATCATCACACATACGGCAACAATAATGTTTCGCTTGAGGCTCTCCTCAAACATCTCAAGTTGGTAGGCTCGCGAAGCAGCCACCAGTTCGTCGTTGTCGCCGGAATCCACGACTGCAAATTCGTCTTCGGACAGTTCCGGAACGGATTCTGGGCTCGCTCCGACGTGAGCAGACAGCACGCCCTCTGTCTCTTGCTCTTCGCTGGAAGCCCGGGACACGTCTGAATCGTTATGGAGAATTCTGCCTCCCATTTCTAGATGTTAAGGATTGTTCACTTGTAGTTGAATTCCAGGAGTTTTCCATCTAAGACCACAACTGCAAATTTCTAACTCTACAGCCGAAGAACTCTTTCATGGATGCCTAACCTGCGTGGCTGCATATTTGCCGAACTTCGTCAGCCTTGAGAAGGAGGGCTGTCTCGGCCGGTGATTGCTTCCGCACTGTGGATGCCACGCCAACAGCAGCCTTCTCACCCACTAAACTGCCCTTCTTGAATTTCCCGCACTGTTCCTGGCTGCAGAACGGAAGTGTAACAGTGGGGTAGAGGGGTGGACCAAATGTCACGTGTTGTCCAAACCTGTGAAGCCTTATTATCCTTTCCAAGAGGCCTAACCTCCAGGCATACAAGTACGTTATTATCCGTCATAAATATGATAGATAGTATGTACGGAGTACTGTCATTAAATTATCTTCAAGGTGCAAATGTTTAAGCTTATCAATAATATTCGTATTAATGAGTTTACATAACAGTCTGCCTTGTACCATCAATGCTTACAGTAAGGCTCTCGGCAAAAGCAGATGAATGAACATTTTAAAGCAGATAATAGAATAACTGACAGATTATCTTAATTTAGAATCTCGTCAAACAAGAGCTTCCAGAGACAATTTATACGTGTTCTCCGCAACTGTGACTTCATTCTTGGTGAAGGAGACGTCAAGTAGTAATCTATTGAACTCAATTGAACTCAATTGAACATATAAGCATACAATCATTACTTTGAAAGAACTGTCAATGTCCAAAATAGAAGGCTGTCTCTTCCCCTACAAAACTAAGAGCAGAAACTGCAATTTCGACTGTTACATGGCCGTGCCTCATAATAACCGAAAATTGAAAATTAAAGAAAAAAAAAATAGAAAGAAACGAAAGAAATGAATTGTCAAGCAAGAAGTCTTGTCGAGCAAAAAGATCGTGGGATTCGTTGTCAAGTGCAAAAAAAACGACAAGAGAGAGATTCGAACTCTCGCTCCCGAAGGAACTGGCTTAGCAGGCCAGCGCGTTAACCACTCCGCCATCTTGCCTGTGCTTGTTACGGATAAGCTAAAATAGATATTATATAGTGCTGCACCCCACTGTTGTTTCGTATCCGACGCCTAATTCCAGCTCATTTTCTTTCAGAACTGCTTCAATCGTACAAAGGAACACGTATTCTGCTCTTTTTATGATTGTCATGATGCGATGACCCCTTTCAGTGAAACGTGGTCGTACTATCATCGCATGTTGTTCGCTGTGGGACAGCTTCTAATTATAGCGCACTGCCCACTGAGGTGTCAACTGAGGTGTCAACAAAGGCCCGAACAACACCACTTTTGAGGCAGCCAAATACACCAAAGGACGCGGAACGTCAAAAGCTCCCCAAAAGTACAGACAAAAGGACATCCCTCATGCGACTGTACGCGGCCGGGTTCAATGCGTGGGACCAGTTACGATTCAGTAATGCGGTGACGGCTGAGAGCTCCGAGGAAGAGGATGTAGAGCCTGATGACGTCTATCCCTTCACATGTGTCCTCGAAGCAGAGACTATCCAGGACATCCGGCCGTTTATTACATTCACGTCTGGTGAGAGAGTAGCACTGAACAGCCTTATCATGAGGCGTACTGACAATATCTGATTCAAGTGACGACACCTGATGGACAACTGGTAGCTGGGGTCGTTTCGGGATCTGCCCAGGAATATGAGGCCCACAACTATGCTGAAGCTTTAAATGGTCGAGTCGTAGGTAAGGCGCTACTCTCTCAAGACTTGTTCTGTTGCACATCTGACAGAATAGTGCATGATGACAAGGGCAACATCTACCAGTATGCCTCTGCGGATTCCAAGACGCCATGCACGACATTTACTGGGGTCCCTGACATTGTGCAGGTGGTAGCGTACGATACCGGGTTTGCTGCTCTCACCGCGAGCGGCCAGGTCTGGACTTGGGGCGATAGCCGGTTTCCTGGATGTCTCGGCCGGGATATTTCTGAAGAGAGGTCAGCAAAGACGGACACCACATCCCATCTCGCATCTCACACTTCTTCTGCTGACAGTGCCACATACAATAGTCCAGCAGACAGACCTGGACAGGTTACCTGCCTAAATGATCTCCCGACAGGTCCCATTGTCAAGCTTGCCGCTGGCGGCTATGTGCTGGCAGCCCTGACCCGTGGCCATGACCTGTATTGCTGGGGCGGATATCCGGGACGAAAGCCTGTGCTCGAGGATCTCACGAGCGACCCAGCACCTATTGTAGTGGTCCTGGAGGGAAAGGAGGGCGACAGTGATCCCAACGCAGACATGGACGACGTGGACATTGTCGACGTGGGTGTGGGCGAGGCTCACATGATTGTCCTGACAGCTGGGGGCCATGTGTGTATCATCGGCAGAAATGCCAATGGCCAACTGGGAATGAATCCCGATAGTCGACCAGCCGTCATATCGTCGTGGGCCAGGATCGACCTCCCGCTTCTCACCAAGGAGCATATCGTTGGTGTCACTGCCGGGCCGCGATGCTCATTTGTGCTGGTAGACGACAAATGATAGATACCCTGTAGTTTGGAACAAAAGTCATGAACATGGAGTTTTTTTTATTTGTCATTGGTACAATTACATAGTCCTTCTCCTTCCCGCCGTCATGGTTGGCATCCAGACACCCGGGATCCCTCAGACTAAAGAAAACGGCACCCACGTAAAAGAACCAGACCTCGTAGCACAAGAAACTGTTTTGTTTCTGTACCTTACAAGTTCGTCAAGTAATCCTCGATCTCCTGCGGCGTGAGTTTGCGGAACCGTGGCCCTCTTGCGCCCTCGACGCCCTCAACACCCAGCAGATGGTCTGCCGGAGGACCCACGATGCCTGTTCCTGTTAGTAACTGTCAAAAATCGGAGTTGTTGATCACTCACCAATCTCGATCGTCTCGCCGTTCATCTCGCCCTCAATCGTCTCCTTCAGCGTCAGCAGCGCAATGTGCACGGCATCTTCCAGCTCCAGGCCCTCCGTGTACCGCTTCTCGAGGAACGTCTTGGCCGAGGTCGCGCTCTTGCCAATGGCTGTCGCCTTCCAGGGGAAGTAGCTGCCAGATGGGTCCACCTGGTACAGCATAGGACCACCCTTGAGGATGCCGCCCGTCTTGCCCGACAGCTTCTTCTTCTCGCCGGCCGTGTCGTCGTCGTCGGTCTTACCGGCGGCGGCGGCTGCCGCCTCCTTCTCCAGTTCCTCATCGGGCAGAATGCCCTCGTCCCAGCCAGCGACTAGCAAGCTGACACCGTAAGGGCGGACACCACCCGACTGCGTGGCCTCCTGCATGACACGGGCGACGTCCTGGACCAGTATCCGGGTGGGCGGGTACTCGTTGTAGATGCGCTTGTAGCCGGAGTGGGACACCTTGCGGGCGCGGTCGACAAGGACGCGGTAGTCGGGGCCCATGCCGGCATATACCATGCCGATATCGGGTGTGATGAGAGAGATCTTGGAGAGGGAGGCGGGGTCGGTGAGAGGGGACGACGACTTCTTCTCTGTGGCCAGGACGATGCCGTTGGTGGCTGTCGTGGGATTGGGATGTCAGAAAATATGTGGGACAGAAAAGCTGATAGAGGGGAAGAGAGGGGAACAAGCGAGCTCACCCTTGATGCCCAGAGCTGTGACGCCCTGGTTGACGGCGTTCAGCGCATACTCTGTGTAGACGTCCTGTTAGTGTTTTCGTTTGGGAGCTATTGGCATGGGAGAGGTGTTTTGCCAGGACGAACCGATTTGGACGAGCTTTCCACTATTGACATCATCAAGTCAGCCACTGGCAGCGGGGCGCATAGACACAAGAGCCGGGAACAGCCTCGCGAGAACTCACCTGGGCGAGAACGTCGTCAGCGAGAAGGAGTACCGGTCAGCCATGGTTGCAATGGTGGTTGAGGTCTAGATGCGAAGCTGGAAAGAAAGCAAGAGAACAAGAATTGTTGGTGGGCTGAAACGAAGGCTCGAGACGGCTGGCAGCAGTGTAGAAGCAGGGAGGCAGCGCGAGTGGGGTGGAAGGCGAAGCGTCTCGCTTGTCTGGTGCTGTCTAGAAGTCGGCAATGCGGCGAGGGCTGCAATGCTGGGCGGCAGACGAGATGTGTCTGGGTGTACGGAGTGGTGGTCGTCGTCCGGTATGGCAGCCTTCGCTTTTCCCTGCGGCCCGCCTTCCTGCTTAGGTCCTCCAGGCACACCGCACAGTTGCGCGTCGAGCTTCGCTGATTGGCCGCAGCTTGTATGCACCAAAGCGTACGAGTACTGTAGCAGTACTGTATATAGTAATATAGCTCTCGGCCGGATATTCTTTTGGCCGGTAGAAACCAACGCTCGGAAAATCTATTCGAAGCTGGTGGAAAGTCCGCTGCCACTTCTGGCACTGCCTTCCACCTGTCCACTCTTTCTTGTCTTTTATTCGTTGCCTGACTCTCCTCTTCGTTTGTTGTCAGCAATGTGAACTTTCTCTTTCGCCTCTGGCGATTCGATGGCCAACACATCTTTCGAAACAAAAAACACCAAGCAAAAAATCTAGCTTTGAACCGAACTTGAAGCTTGATTTCTTCTCGTTTCGGCCTGACGTGAAAAAAAGCAGACCAAAGAGCTCTCTTCTTCTGAAGACCAAAAGAGCTTTCTTCTCTTGAAGATGGACCTGCATTCGCGCACGGCTGGTTCTGGGCCGAGCTGGTCTTGGCCCAGGTCGGACACGGGGTCTGGTGGCGATACTTCCACCCACGGTGCAACAGCAACCAGCACCTCCAACGACTACCTCCATGCCCCTACGCCTTCTGATTTTGGTGGGGTTTCGGACGTCTCTGATGCCTCCGGCCTTACAGATGAATCGCGGCGCGCTACGCCACAGCCAGAACAGCAGCAGGAAGACCCAGAGTTCGAACGGTTCAAGAGACGCTACAAGCCGCGGACCTGTCGCATCTGCCTGGAGGTTGTGGAACCGACCTTTGAGGGCCTCGACGAGGAGATGGAAGAGCTGGCGACAGAAGGTGCCAACGCCGGCGGGCTGGGGGGCATTGGCGACCGCGTCGCCGGTGCTGTGGCCTCGGCTATTCCGACGTTTCTTCGTCCGCAACCTCGCGTGCGCTACATTTCCGAAAACCCTGCAGATGGCCGGCTGTTGAGCCCGTGTCGCTGCAAGGGCACGCAAAAGTACGTCCACGAGGGCTGTCTGACAGCCTGGCGACATGCACAGCCCCTGTCTGGGCGCAACTACTGGAAGTGCCCGACGTGCGGATTCGAGTACCGCTTTGAGCGGTTGCGCTGGGGCCAGCTGATCTCGAACAAGGGCACGCAGGTGTTGTTAACCCTGTTTGTCTTTTCGCTGGCCATCTTTCTGCTGGGGTTCGTTGCCGATCCGCTTATCGACCTATGGCTGGATCCGGCCGGCACGATTGTCGATCAGATCGTCGACATTGGTGATGTGGACTTGGATGACAGCATCCTGGGCAACCTGGCCGACATTATTCACGCGCACGATGGTATGGGTGGTGAGGATGCGTGCTATGGCTGGGCAGAGCACTTTCTCAAGGGATTCTTCTCGTTGGGCATTGTGGGTGTCGTCAAGACGTTCCTGGTCGTGTCGCCCTTCACCTGGTGGAATGTCCGCATGGGGCGGTTTGGCAGGCGCCGCCGCAACGGCGGACAGGCACGCATCGAAGGGTTCGGGTGGATGTTCATTGTCATTGGCGTTTTTACCTTTTTGGGGGTATGTTGAACTCGTCCACTCTGCTTCATGATTTGCTTACTAACATTTCTATAGGCTGTTTGGAAGGGCATGAGCTACGTGACTGGCCGCGTCCTTGAAAATGCAAGCGAACATGTTATCGATATTCAAGGCGATGACGACGACGACGATGACGATGACGAAGGGAATAGAACTGCCGAAAATACAGACGCCGGCCACGACTCGGATCATTAGGATGCATGAAAGAACCAAGTATCACCAAAATACAGGTATTAGTCAGGTCCCAAGTTTGCGTGTTTCCCACCATGTGCTCCATCTGCTCCATCTGCCCCACCTGCACACTCTTAAGTTGTCTGGACTTCTACCTCCGTGTCAAGCCAACTAGTCTGTGTGCAAAGATCAAGATGTCCTGTTTGTTGTCCTCTGTAGGGTGGCTGAGCGTTTTGTTCGGCCACCCATACGCAGAGGTTCAGGCTCCGTCAACCATATTCTGATATCCTGTCTACCACCATGGGCCTCGCGTCTTGCGAAATTCCCTATACGGTACTTGTGCTTGCATCTCAAGGGGGTTCTAACCCCCTTCCCGGGCCTCCACGCGTGCAATGGGCCATTCAGCTCCGCTCGCGACGGGCCTCCTCAACATGCAAGTCAGGGTTGGTTGATACAACTCACTCCACTTAGAACCCATCGTAGTGGGATGGTTCCCCATTCGTACGGAGTGCGGACTGCCGTGCCATGGTTCATCCCGAGCTTATGGTTGCCTTGAGCGGCTCTATTTAGGAACGATGGCGTGATGATTAATGCAGCATCTAGAATAAGCATAAGCCGCTAAACGTATTCTGGCCCCCCACACCGCCCTGTAGCACGTGACGCGACCCGCTTGTAAAAGCAAAGTACGTGTACTGAGCAGGAGGTACGAGTAATCGCGGCGGACCAAAGGGGTAAAAAGTGGTAATGTCCCTTATTTAATGCATTTCGAACCATCAGGAGAAAGGAGAAAAGAACACGACGAAGAAAGAGGGGGGGCTCTTACTTGTACATCGCCATTTTTGCATCCCCTTTGCTTTTCCCGGGTTACCACACCATCGGAAAACCCTTTACGCTCGCTCCTATTCCTTCTTCTGTCGATCGCGACACCTTTTTTCTTCTTCCTTTTTTTTCCACGCGGCGATTTTTCGCGAAAACGGATTTGCGCTGCTGATCGATCCTCCGACTCCATCGAAGACCGCATCCCTTCCTTTGCCCTACTCTGTCCATTCCAACAGCTAGCAAGCTAGCAGTCATTTTCTCCGTATCGACGCATTCCGATCACTCGTCCTTCGTCTTTTCTGCTTTCTGCCTGAGCTGCATCCCTTGTCGCCACGTTTGCACAACTTTTGATCGGCCACCTCATCGAACAGCGAAACAGGGGGACGTCGAGTCGAAGAGAACAAGGGGTGGACTGCTCGAACCGATCTTCCATTCCGCCACGATGCATTTCGCCTATCCGCCACGCAAAAACTCCAACGCCCCGGCCTTCCAGCCGCGGTCGTCTCGGCTGCCGCCACTGCTGCGCCGAGGCCGGATGCGGCTGCTTGCCGTTGCCGGTCTCTTCTTTGTCGCTGTTCTGCTGATGCTGTCTCGGTCCGGCGGCCATTTGAACCACTGGGTGTCGCTGCACAACGATGCCAAGCACGATGCCACCAAGGGCAGTACAATGGGCAACGTGGCCATGAGCGAGGTGGCAGCAGGCGTGACGGCCAACTCGTTTGCCACCTTTAACTACGCACCGACGGGCAAGGCACCTCTCGTGGTGCTCGTGACGCTCTTTGACGAGACCTACTTCCACCACTCCTTCTCGGAGAAGGTGCGCGAGAACCGCAAGCTATATGCGCAGCGCCACGGCTATGCCGCATTTTTCCCCAAGGTGGGCGAGTACGACTTGAACGGCTCGCCGCTGTCGTGGACCAAGGTGGTGGCCATGCGACACGCGCTGACCATGTTCCCTGAGACCGCGTTATTTTGGTACCTGGACCAGGACATGTTCATCATGGACATGGCGTCGACGGTGGAGGACAAGATTATGGCGCCGGCGCGGCTGGAGGAGCTCATGATCAAGGACCACCCGGTGGTACCGCCCGACAGCATCATCAAGACGTTTGCGCACCTGCGCGGCAGCGACGTGGACTTTGTGGTGACCCAGGACAACGACGGCATTGCGACGTCGAGCTTTGTCATCCGCAATGGACTGTGGGCGAAGTTCTTCTTTGAGACATGGTTTGACCCGATCTACCGGTCCTACAACTTCCAAAAGGCCGAGACACATGCTCTGGTAAGTGGCCGAAACCATTTCGATTCTTTATTGTCGCGTCGTGGCTGACCAAAATTAGGAGCACATTGTCCAGTGGCACCCGACCATTCTGTCGAAGATGGCGGTGGTGCCGCAGCGCATCATCAACTCGTACAGCAAGAGCGAGCACGGCGCCATATACGAAAAGGGCGACATGGCCGTGCGGATTGTCGGGTGCACCAAGTCGAGTTCGAGCCTGTGCGAGAGCGAGGCGGAGCCGTTTATCAAGCAATGGCAAGCAGTGGGCAAGTCGAGCTGAAGGACCAGATGATGAGCCGCAGACGATTATAGACTATGCTGCTTGCCTTGTCCATTTCTCTTTCCTCGCTCACGTGTGTATACGCATCCAATGTTACGACTGAACGACTACGGATGCTTGTCTGGCACTTGGGGGGCCCTCGATCGGCGAGGACTCGGCACTTGTCTCCGGCATGGGCAGGCATCCATACCTCAGCATATTTCATTCACACCTTCCCCTTCGAATACCGGACTGGGATGTTGACGGCGTTGGCACTGGGATTTGCTTTGTGACTCATGGACCACCTAATAGAAGGAGAGGGGAAGACGGCAGAAGAGGGCGAAAGGGAAGACAGAGAGAGGGTTGTGGCCTATGAGCAGTCATGGAATGATGGGACTGTGCATCTGTGGGATGTATTCGCTTCGGGAGGAGGAAAGGGAAGGAGGGGAGGGAAAGGCGTTGAAACAGGGATGGTTCTTTGTGACGGTTCTTGTGTTTGTTTTTCACGAAGTTGGATGTCCGTGTTCCCGTTTTCTTCCAATTTTTTTCACATCTTCTTCATCTGAGCTGTTCTTTATATTCTTTCTATTCTGTTGCCATTGGACTATGAGTAAGATACACACATCTTTAAACTAGGGATCCAAGGATCTTTTGATTGGTTATTTCGCGTATATTCCGTGTCTCCTGACGGCTGACTCAACTTATCTAGCCGCGTGAGGTGAGGCTTGATCCCATTGCCACCTCGGCTTGTAACCTTTGGTCGGGGTTGGCAACCGATATGGGTAATCGCATGCAGCTCGTGGCGGTGGTAATTTCCAGGACGGGATTCCAGGCAGCTCAGGCGGCCTAGGCGGCCCAGGCGGCCCAGGCGGCCCGTCGACAGGCGCGCTTAGATATCCGCACGGCTGTCTGTCAGTCAGTACTCCGTACTTTTGCATGTGATGGGATTATTTTTAGTGCCCATCACCCACTGTAAACTCGCCCCATTTTCCGTCGGCCCTTTCGCTTTCAAATCCAAGACGAGTTGTTCTTTCCCTTTTTTTTTAAACCCTCTTTCCCCTGCGGACCACTCCACACCAGTCGCTGTTTCCCCAGACGACGTCGACTTTTCTACCAGTACGAACACGGCAAGAACCCGTGACATGATCTTTCCTTTTTCTGCTGCAAGATACGAGTAGACTCGGCTTTTCGGCATTGCATGAGCAGTCGCTCCTTCCGAACACGAGCCAATCAGTTCCCATCGATTGTCTGCACTCTTGCGTCACGGCGCATCGCCGGCAGGGGGCCTTTTTCTGACACCTCTCGTACCTTCCCTTCGCGACTGGCTGTGAGGACTCTTAGCTTTCTGCAGAGCCTCTCACGAGCTTCTCACGAGTTTCTCTTGTCCTCTAGTATCGAGTGATCTCATCCGATCCATCGCCATGCCGGGCACCTCACGCATTCCCGTAAGCCTCCGGAATGGCTTCAACCGCGTCCGCGCCCGTCAGGCTTACCTGAATTTAGACCTGTGAGTCTTGACAGGAAAATGAAAACAAAAAGGAGTTTTCAAGTTTGAAGTCTCGAGTTTCGAGTCTCGAGTTTCGATCCGCGAGAATTTCACCCAACCGAACTGGCTGACTGGTTTCCGCAGGATCCGGAATATCGTCTTCTTCCTCTTTGTCCTGCGTCTGACGCGTCGGGTGCTGTGGAAGCTCCGCGGCCGCGGCCTCTTTGGCACCATCGCCGAGCTGTACACAGATACTCGCCGGATTCTCTTTGGCTGGTTCCTGCGTCTGCCCAGCGTGCGGGCCAAGGTCCGCCGCGATGTTGATGAAGCCCTTGGCAAGATGGAGAACAAGCTCGTGCCAGCCGGGGCGGCCCGCTATACGACGCTGCCTGCCCAAGGCTGGTCCGACAACGACGTCCGGAACGCCCTCGACAACTTGGCCGAGCTCGAGCACACGCGCTGGGAAGACGGTCGGGTCAGCGGTGCCGTCTACCACGGCGAGGACGAGCTGCTGCAGCTGCAGACCGAAGCTTACAGCAAGTTTTCCGTGGCCAACCCCATCCACCCCGACGTCTTCCCCGGCGTGCGCAAGATGGAGGCCGAGGTCGTCGCTATGGTCCTGGGACTCTTCAATGCGCCAGCCGGTGCTGCCGGCGTCACCACGAGCGGCGGCACCGACAGCATCCTCATGGCTTGTCTCAGTGCCCGTCAAAAGGCCTATGCCGAGCGTGGCGTCACGGAGCCGGAAATGTAAGCATCTGGTTTTTTTTCTTCTTCTTCTCTACTCTTCTAACCGAGCAGGATCCTCCCCGAGACGGCACACACGGCTTTCCACAAGGCCGGTCAGTACTTCAAGATCAAGGTACACCTCGTGTCCTGCCCGGCGCCCACGTACCAGGTCGACGTCAAGCGTGTGGCCCGCCTCATCAACCCCAACACGGTCCTTCTGGTCGGCAGCGCTCCCAACTTCCCGCACGGTATCATCGACGACATTTCCGCCCTGGGCCGCCTGGCTCAGCGCAAGAAGCTCCCGCTGCACGTCGACTGCTGTCTTGGTTCGTTCATGGTGGCCATGCTGGAAAGGTCTGGGTTTGAGACAACGCCGTTTGACTTCCGCGTGCGCGGCGTCACGAGCATCTCGGTCGACACGCACAAGTACGGCTTTGCTCCCAAGGGCAACAGCACGCTGCTGTACCGCACGGCCGCTCTGCGTGGTTACCAGTACTTTGTGTCTCCCGACTGGTCCGGCGGCGTGTATGCGTCGCCTGGTGCGGCCGGCTCGCGTCCTGGCGCGCTTATTGCCGGCTGCTGGGCGAGCATGATGTCCATGGGTGAGGCGGGCTACACGGACGCGTGCGTGCGTATTGTGGGCGCGGCACACAAGCTGGCAGAGCACATTGTGGCATCGCCGGTGCTGTCGCCCGAGATCGAGGTGATGGGTCGGCCGCTGGTGTCTGTTGTGGCATTCCGGGCACGGCAAAAGAAGTCGTCGTCTGTGGCGGCCCCCGATACGCCGATCAACATCTATGCGCTAGCCGACAACATGTCAGCGCGCGGCTGGCACTTGAACGCGCTGCAGAACCCACCGGCCATCCATGTGGCGTTTACACTGCCGGTGTCGAAGGCGCTGGACAACCTGATTGCGGATCTGGAGGCGGCAGTGGAGGAAGAGCGGGAGAAGGCGCGGGTGCAGGCCGTGGAGCGGGCGGCGGCGAACGGCGGCAAGGCAGTCAAGGCGCCGGAGAGCACGGGAAATGCGGTGGCACTGTACGGTGTGGCAGGTAGTCTGCCGAACAAGAGTGTTGTGGTGGATTTGGCGACGGGATTCTTGGATCTGTTATACAAGGCATAAAGAGAGAATGCACATTTCTGTTGACACATTGAATTAGAGGCTGTTCCTGGAGCGTGTAAGCTATCAATACATGGCTGTCGTCCAAAAGCCTCCGTCAGGCGGAGTTGTTTGATTGTCTTCCTATGCCGTAAAGTAGTAGATCCCCTGTATATTTTGGTACATGTGCACGTCCCTATTTTCTGTTCTCCAAAAAAAGCCCGCCACCAGATGATCATGCCCGAAGTGTAGAGGAAATGGAAGATGAAGCGTAAAGGAAAAGACGAGAGACAAGAAACAAGAAACGAGAATCAAAAAGTGAGAAACGATAGAGCGAGGCAGAGAGGGGGAGAGAATAGGCAAACAGGTTCATGTGAAGAGGGCCACAGAAAGAGTCTTGCTGCGGCTAGGGACATTTGTCTGGACACCGGCTGCTCATCACGGCTATAGCTCACTGTCGGAGCGGCCGTGATGCGGCTTCGGCGGCAGGTGAACCATGCTCTCGGTGTCGCCGACTTGGCGGCGTTCCGAAATCTCGCGGTCCTGACGGTTCTTGAGCCGCATCTGTGCTTGGATGCGCAGGGGTGTTATGGGTGAGGAAGAGGTGGTGGTGGATGGTGTAGAGGCTGGTGCAGGTGTAGATGTGGGTGTAGATGCGGATGCGGATGCGGATCGTTTCTCTGCCGTCGTCAATCCTTGGGATCTTGGGCCCCTCATGACTGCTAGTTGCTATTGCAGAGGCTCCGAGGAACTGGACAGGCGGTTCAGGTGGAGGTAGACATCGGTGCCGTATCTGAGTGGTTAGAGAGAACACAAAGAACAAGGGACAAAGGACAAATAACAAATAACTTACCCCTCCATACTGATCAGCTTGAGATCACCGCCAAAGTATCGTGCATACAACCGCGAGATGGGCAAACCGTAGCCGAAACCGGCCATGGGAGCCTTGAAGTCGCTCTTGTCAAAGTCAGGGTCGAGATTCGGCGTCGCATCCACCGTCGTGTACATGTACGTCCAGACCAGCGGGATGGCGCTGCGCGGAATGCCACCGCCCTCGTCCGAGATCTTAATGGTAATGTCCTCACGACCCTCTGCCACAATGACCTTGGTCACGGGGAATTCCTGACGGTCCTGGCCATGGGCCTCAACGACGGCACGCAGCGAGTTCTTGAGCGTCTCGAACAACATGTGCGACAAGTGACCCGGAACGTACATAAAGTTGAGGTTGGGGTTGCAGACCAGCTGGATCTTGGGCGACTCGAACAAGCCATAGTGGTCCTCGCACACAAACCGCGCGTTCTCAATGGCCTCCTGTGCCAGGTCGTGCACATTGGTCTTGGTGCAGATGATGCCGACGTACGTCGGGTCGCGGTGATGGCTCTGGTCTGTCAAGGCAATGTGTTGGCCGATCAGCATGCGGATGCCGATACGGGACATGTAGAACCGGTCGAGGAAGGCCTGGATATTGTGATCGATCTGCATGCGCTGCCGCTTCCGCTTGTACTCGAGGATGCCCTGGGCCATGGTGGTGACGACGCCGTCGTGTCGCCGCTTGATCTTGTGCAGCGTCTGTGCAAACCGCTGATTGTATAGCAACAGCTCTGAAGGCCACTCGGACGAGTCGTCCACGAGTGCAAAGTACCGCCGTGCCGCGTTCTTCTTGCCGAGTCCGTGGGTGTGGCCGTGGGCGTGGCCATGACCGTGGGCGTGGCTGTGGGCGGCATGAGCAGCTGCAGCTGCAGCAGTTCCGGCCGGAGGCACCTGCGAACTGTACTGGCCATCCTCGATACTCGGGTTGCGTGTGGCCTCGGACAGGACCAGGTTGCTCTTTGCGCCTGTGCGTCCTGGGCGCGTCAGTCGTTCGCGCGTTTCTCGGTCCAGCTCTGGTCTTGGAAGGGTAGTGATTTCCTGCGAGTCGCATGAGTTCTGCGAGTCCTGCAGGTCGGGAGCTTTTCGTGGGTGACACGAATGGAACCTACCTCAAACGATTGTGCGTACCAATCCTGCACCTTTCTGACAGACGGCATGTCGCCCAGGCCATCCGGGAGGTTTTCGAGCTCTTCGACACGGTGGGCCAGACGGATAGGCAGCTCCTCGGCGAGAAATTGAGAGGCGCGGAAGAGAGTACCTGTGCTGTTAGTCTTTTTGGCAATCTGACATGTGAAGACGGTTTGCGTACCCACGGACGGCCTCTCGCCGAATTGGACCATCTGCCGCAAGCTGACGCCAGTAGCAGGAAAGCTTGAATAGTGCATGATGGTGTCCATCAAGCGGTCCGTTCTTTTCCACGACATGTTGGCGGTTGTTGAGAGGAAGTAGTAAAAAGCAGAGAGCGTGTAATTCCAGGAGACGGCGGCGGCTCGAACGGGTGCCCCAAGTTGTAGCAGCGGCTAAGGTCCCATGGAAAGGTGTTATTTTCCAGGGACGAGGCGAAATAAGCCGCCGGCAAACTGGCGGAAAACGAGGCCGAGCGCGAGGGGAGAGGGGGAGAGGAGAGGGAGAGAGGAATTGAGACAAGAAGGAACGGAAAGAGAGAGAGGAATTTAAAGGAACGGAGAGAGGGACAATGGAATTGACAGATCAGAAGAGAAGCTCAACAAGAGGAAAGTCGCGATGACGCAACGAAAAAGCGAAGCCGCGAGCGATGGCTGCAGGGGAGGGTGAATGCAACGGAATGCAGACACAGCGACACAGACACACGGAAACACAACAGGACAAGACAGGTCAATCAACAAGGAAGAAGAGCAACACAAAAGTCGTTTGAGAAAGAAGACGGAAACGGATTCGAGGACGGCCGGCGAGGCATTGGCGCAAATCGGCTCATGTGCGTTTAGTTTTATTTTATTTTATTTTATTTTATTTTATTTTATTTTACGGAGTAGTTTTCCGTCATTTATTTTCTTTTTTCTTTGCTTTTTTTTAATTCAGAGTCTGGGGTGACTCCCACACTAACAGATATCGTACATGTCCGCTAGAGCCATATTGAGGACTTTGGAGAGCAAGTGCACCGCGTCGTTGTCGCTCTTGCCCGCCATCGCTCTCTTTGACCCGAGTCTGCCCCTCCAAAGCCGAGAAACTGGCAGTACGGCTGCGCTGTCATTGGCTAACCCCACAATCTTGGGGCGCCGAGGTTCGTGTACTCCGTGTGAGCGATTCACACTGTCCCAGAGCTATTAGGACTCTTATGAGAACGAGTACGAGTACGAGTACGGAGAATCTTAAGAATACGGTAAGATACTTTCAAGGATAGGAATATTGTACCCGTACTCGTACTTGTGTCGTACTCATCGCACTCGTCGTACTCATCCGGAATACTACAATCTCTCTCGAAATATTCTCTTCCTCTCCTCCATTTGACCGTCTGTGGGCCGGATCCTTGCATGTGACTCACGGACTCCTGGTCATGTGGTCTCGCACGGTGTCCAGGCCGTGGCTGTCACTTCGGGCTATCGGAAACGATAGATTTGTGGGGGCCGTGTTAATGCACAGTGCCGACTGATCACACGGAATACATGCTACGACCGGTAAATGGAAGGCACCAGCCACCACAGACTACTTCCCTGCAGGTACTCTGATTCTCACAGCACGCCGAACCACTCCGAAGCTCTCTCTGCCCAGCAGCCAAAGCACCACGAGCACAGATCGGAAACGCTATCCTACGTACCCTCCCCCGGATTTCAGTCACGCGACAACCTGTTCTGCCGCGTCTTCTGGGGAAAAAAAACCAGGCTGTGGGGTAAAAAAGACACGTCAAGGTCGGAGGAGGAGACTGGAGATTTGAGGAGGAGAGAGGAGCTGAGGAGCCTTTTTGAGAGGAGCTGAGAGGAGCTGAGAGGAGCTCAGAGGAGGAGGAGACGGGGCTAGTCATGTAAAAAGGTTGTGGTCTTTGGCCCCGCCCACGCATGCAAGACTCGCCATCATCGTCCGCTCGTCCGGCGACGCCGCCGCCGCCACCGTCGCCCCTACCGTCGTTCGCCGTCTTCGCCACGGCCCGGGACGATCGAGATGGATCCGTCGGGAGACCCCCATCCACCCCCGGCGGCAGCGTGCCGTCACCCCTATCCTTGACCATGAGCATGAGCAACCGGAGCATGAGCATCGGCCTACACCAACTGGGTATCCCCATGGCTTCGCCCCTGTTGCCTTTGCGGCGACAGTTCTCGCTGGGCACCGTGGGGACGACCCAGGAAGAGGCCATCCTGCGCGAAGAGGAAGACGAGAACGAAAGCTATAGCGAGAACAGCGAACCCAGCAGCCCGACCGACAGTCTAGCCGACAGCAGCCACAGCAGTCACGGCGCCAGTGCCGCCAGCCACGGCCTGGCCGACGACAGTAGGGATGTCCTTGTCGACCGGCTCAACGACCTGGTGCGTCATCTGACGGCCCATGCCGGCTACCGGCTGGGCTACGACGAAGAGGTCCTCAGCACGCTGCACGCCCGTGTCGACGAGATGGAGTCGGTGCTGGCCGTTGCCGGCGAAGGACATCGTCACCGCCACCGCCGGAGGGGAGAGAAGGAGAGAGAGGGAGAGAAAGAGAGGAAGGAAAAGCAGGAAAAGCAGAAAGAGCAGGAACAGAAAGAGCAGGAACAGAAAGAACAGGAACAGAAAGAACAGGAACAGAAGGAACAGAAAGAGCAGGACAACCACAAGCAAAGCCCAACTCTGTCGCCTGGAAGTCCCCAACAGTCAGACCCCCTGCATCCCCAACATCCCCACTCGAAACCACCGGA
Source organism: Dryadomyces quercus-mongolicae (assembly GCA_002215975.1). Classification (NCBI taxonomy): domain Eukaryota; kingdom Fungi; phylum Ascomycota; class Sordariomycetes; order Ophiostomatales; family Ophiostomataceae; genus Dryadomyces; species Dryadomyces quercus-mongolicae. The sequence continues at coordinate 1,284,935 of NIPS01000006.1, read as the reverse complement.
ACCCACCGTCCCCAAAGAGGTCACGGTTGCCTGCGAGGAGCTCTCCAACGACCTGACCGGAGTCTTGGCCAGTCTCAACCAACGCAGTGAAGAACTAGAGGTGCTCATTCCCCACGTACTCCCGTACTCGTATGCTGTCTGCCACCTGTCATACTGACCAACCAGCACATCCAAAACATCATGCTGAGCCAGCTCGCCACTGCCAACGACCGCGTTGAAGAGCTGGCTGCTGAGGTGGCCTTTCTACGGCTGCAGCTGCGCGGTATCGAGGTGCGCTGTCGGGCCTATATGCCGCCCAACGCAGACCCCGAGCTGGCCGCCAGCATCGAGAATTGGAAGTCGGACTGGACCGCGCTGCAGCATAAAGTGGCACAAGAACGGACGCTCGAGGATGGTGGCATGTAGCGAGGTGCCCACGATGACTGGCACAACACGACGTTGGGGTGATGAAGAGAGCTGGCAGAATGGAGTAGAGTACGAGTACGGAGTAAGAGTACGAGTAGCATACCTGGAGAGTTTGATTTTTTTGACGATTTACGGAGCACGAGTAACATGATCTGATAGCGATTGTATTCGGGTATCAAAGCAAATATGCATTTAGTACAATGGCCCTTCAATCCCATAGTTTCCATTCATAATTCAATACCCATAAGCGAATGTGATGTTTTTGTTTTTGTTTTTTATACGCGAGCAGTGGCATGGCGTTCCAGCTCTTGTGAGAACTGCGTCTCGAGGTACTCGAACTCGGCATCGATGGGTTCCTGTGGCTTCTCGACGCGGCTGCCTTGGCAGAGAAGGTAGCGCCGCACAAAGTAGCCGGCCTGGTCGGCGCCGTAGCGGACACGCTGGCGCAGCGGCACGGAGAAGACGGCGTCGAGTTCCTCGAGTGTCTTGGCCTTGGTCTCGGGCACGAGGAAGAGCACGGCGAAGAAGCCGATAATGTTCCAGCCTGCGTACCAGCCAAAGGCGCCCTGGGGCTTGAAGGCCTTGAGCAGCGATGGCCACGTCACCGACAGGATAAAGTTGAAGAACCACGTCGTCGCTGTTGCCAGCGACATGCCCAGCGGCCGGATGTACAGCGGGTAAGCCTCGGCCGAGTATGTAAAAGGCACGGGGCCCTCGCCGGGCGAGTAGACCATGGAAAACAGGTAGACGCCGAGGGCCACGCAGGCGATGCGTGCCGTCGAGTCTTCGGGGATCCAGAAGGAGAAGCCGGTAAACAGCAAGAACAGCGACATGAGCGGGAACGTCACCAGCAACAAGTTGCGCCGGCCAAAAGTGTCAATGGTGTAAAAGGCCGGGATGGCAAAGAGCCAGTTGATGACGCCCCAGCCGACGGAGGCGCCGAGGGCGCTGACCTCGCTGAAGTTGGCATCCAAAAAGATCTGCGACGAGTAGTAGGCCAGCACGTTGACGCCGCAGAACTGCTGCATGAACATGACGATCTCAGACGCGATCATGGCGTTGCGGTTGCGCCGAATCGTGAAAAACTCCTTGACGCGGCTCGTGCGGTCCGTGGCCATGATCTCGCGCTCGGCATCGAGCAGCGTGTGCATGTAAAACAGATCACGGGCAGCCTGGACGCGCTCATACCGCAGCCGGCAGATGGCCTGGTAGGCGTCGTCGTGACGCTCCTTGGTGAGGTACCAGCGGGGAGACTCGACGCAGGTATGAATCAAGAGACACACAATGACGGCTGGGATCATGGCCGAACCCATCATGAGACGCCAGTTGAGGCCCTGCTTGATGCCGTGGGCGGGGACAAAGTAAAAGGCGAGGTCGGCCACGTAACCGACCATGATGCCAAAGGCAGTCCACATCTGCCACTGCATGACGAGGGCGCCACGCAGACGGGGAGGGGCACATTCAGCGGCGAACATGGGTGTCGTGGCGGACTTGGGGCCGATGCCGAAACCAAGGAAGAAGCGGGCAATAAACATGTGCCACCAGGTGTTGGTGAAGGCCTGCCAGAAGCACGCGAGGGCGGAGACTGGTTGTCAGCATGCGGAGACAAAAGGGAATATGAAATAAGAGGTCAGAGACATACTGATGCAGCAGACGAAAACGGTACCCCGACGGCCAAACACCTTGTTGAGAGGCTCCGTCAGCCAGCAGCTGATGACGGCACAGCAGAGATAGGGTGCCGAGTTGCAGAGGCCCAGCAGCCACGAGTCGCGGCTGGAGTCGCTGCCAATACCGAATTCCTTCTTGTAAAAGATCTGGGCGCCGTTGACGACGGTCTCGTCCATACCCTGGACAGCAGCACAGAGCGAGCAGACTGGCGGTTAGTGAGGGAGCGAGTAGAGACTGCCAAGAGTCAAGAGTACTTACTAACTATCACAGCATACAGCTGTGTCGGGTTCGACCACTTGTGGGTGACCTCACGCGCGAGAACTTCCCGCTCGCGCTCCGTCAGTTCGTTGTAAAACGGTGCATTCTTGCTGGCCTCATCACCACCCGAATACAACTCCGGGTTGCCGGCGACGACGGCACCGAGACGAAAGGCCCGAATATCCTCGGCACTGCAGTTGCCAATGTTTTTCTGCCGGCAGTACTGCTCGCCCAAGTCGGCCAGCTCGCCCGCAGGGATGCCTGCCAGCGGGTTCTGCAGCTTGTTCGACCACTCGAGACGCTCCCGGGTCTCTACCGGTAGCATACCGGTGTCTGTAAAGACGCCGGCACCATTGTTCTCGACATGGTCGCTCTCAAGATGGTCCACCCGTCTCTTGGTGTGCGTCTCGGAGGCGCTTGAGTTGGACGGGGGACGGATCTTCTCCTTGTCACCCATGATGAGCGAGAAAGAAGAAGGGAAAGGGAAGTTGGATGTGTGGAGATGGATGTGTGTTTGATTTTGGTAGAGGATACAAGCATCCAGGAAGGAAAAAGAGGGCAAAGGAAGTTCAGCAAGTCCAGCAAGATGCAGACAGGACTCAAAAAAGAGGCAATGGGGTCCAACTTATGGAGATTGTTGCTGATGCATACCACAGTATGGGTGGAATACGCGGAGTCCGGAGACCTGGGGAAACGCCTCCCATCTTATAATCCGGACTACATCGACACAGACTGTGTAAGCCCAAGGGAGAGCCCACAATTCCGTCAGCCAGACATCGCTCGATTGGCTCCTAGCCGTCCTCGATTCGGTGCCGATCTCCGCGAGCAGGATCCAACATGTGCGTATTTAAAGGAAAAAATATCCAATTTTACGCCCTGTTCTATTGGTTGACACACGCTCCTACAGTCGGTTGCACAATCATCTCCAGCATGCGCCTGCATAGTGTCACCTTTCTTGCATGGATTCAAGTTTTTTGATTGCCTCTGGGGGATGTGGAGTCGATGTAGAAAAAAAAAAGAAAGCAATAATAAAAGAACCGACATAAGACGTAGGATACAGTGTACATTCTGCGATGCAGGTTACTTTTCTCCGCTGCTTATCGGAAACGACACGGCCCAAAGCAGAAAGTGGCCGCAAATGGTTCCCACTGGCCCCCGTTGTCTCCTCCGGGGGACCGCCTGGGCACGAATGGCGTTGCCTTATTGACGTCATTCGCGGAGGCATCTCCACAGGGGCGAACCGGGGTCAAAAGATACGGAAAATGTATGACGTCGGCCTCGGCGAAATTGTGGAGCAATGTAGCCATGTGTGTGTTGGATGGAACGGGCGCGGCTGTTGTCGGTTGAGAGGAGGTTTTTGTCGAGCTCGGCTGTGCTGCTTTCAAGTACTCGTATTTCCTGCCTCCCATGTCAACTCAACCCCAGCAAAAATGCAATGCACAGTTCTGGCCGCAGCCGCTTTAAAGCCGTCTGGGGTATCGGCCCATCCTCTAGCCCTGTGCGGACCGTGCTTTCATCCACTATATACACGTCTCGCAGCAGCTGAACCACGCGTGTCTGTGCCTCTGCCTTGGCTTGCATCCGTAGCTTGTCCTTGGCCGTAAGGTACATCCTGCTTCATCTCAACGTCCAAGTTGTGCACCCGTATTCGGAACCGCCGCATCGCCCGATGCACTTGGCCGTATTCATCGACTTCTCAATAATAAAATGAGTGCCGTAAGACACGGCATCTAGAATAAGCCTGGCCATTGATGCCGCAGTGGAGCCTCTCAAATGTCTCGTTATACACGCCTGTCGAGCCGCAGCGTGACTCTCGACAGGCAGTCCAGAGGCCCAGGTCGTCCTGGCGGTACAACAGCCCGACTGGATCGCAAGCACACGCTGAAGCCTCATTTTTTTCCTATTCTCAATACCCGTCTTCCTCAATGCCTTCATCTGCTGTCGCGTAGGCCTCCCTGCCTCGCCAAGAATCTCCATGAAGTGCTGAAACGGTGGCGGCTGACACGCATTTTCTCATATCATAAGATGCAGCTCGGGAAAACGGTGAAGGGTTGCCGTCGTTGCAGTCTTCGGTGTCTTCGGTGCCGATATTGCTGCTCTTGTGGGGGCATAGTGTCCACTTGTCTTTCTTATTGGTCTGTCACTCGCTATGATTAGACCATCCAACTCTTGTTGGACACGGTCCGGCTCATTCTCACATCTGAGCACGTCTTCCATACTATTCAAGCAAGTAAACGTCTTGGCAAGCCTTTTGAAATCGCTCCACTGGTGTGGTAACAGTAGCTGTCGAGTCCGAAACGAGCTTCTTGAGCCGATTTTGTAGTATTCGTAGACAAGTGCAAATGTATCGAGGCCTTGAAATCCAGCGGATCATCGCTGGGAAAGAATGTACATATTCCAAGTGGTAAAGGTACCAATCAGGTTGCATAAGCCGCATAATCGTGCATTGTTTGCAAAATAGAAGCTTGTCAACGCCATGCAGGGAAAAACAGAAATACTGTGTAAGATGCAAGCTGAATTGCTCGCTACAGCCGTAATAGGAGGGTTGGTTAGTAATAAGGCCTACAAGACAGCCAGGAAAGAACGACCCAGTGAGGAGATGCAATTGATGTGTCAGAAACTTCACGATGGAAAGGGGAAAGAAGTTTAGTTGCGCCTTCCAGATTGGGAACTCTGAGCACGGGGGAAAATTAATACTCAGATATCTCTCCTCTCTTTTTCTTTTGATCCTTTTCTTCGACACAGCCAATTCATTCATATGTCCACGCCCGGTACGTATCGAAAGAATATATCGCCGATGGAAGTGCATTGCCTTGCTCTATGATGTTTTCTGCCTTGAAATACAGGCATGCCATTTTCAAGTTTACTCTACGTGAATGTCTGGCTAACATGTGTCCTAGAATGCTGAGAGGAAAATACAAAGTATGATGAAGAGAACTGGCTACGTCGACGAGAGCATCAATTCCTAACAGGGTGCAGATCCAAACAGAATTGGTGGAATTGTATGAGCTGTGCAGAGTAAGTGATTTACTGTTAAGTCTTCTTAACCACGTCGATTCTAACAGCATTTCTCTAGATGCATAAAGAAGCCATGTGAGCAACACGCACACGAACTCGATACGAAGTATATTAATACAGTTTTAAGAGGTTGCCCGCATTGACAGAGGAGAGCCTTTCTTCAGCAATATGATCGCTAAGTGGCCGAGTACGAACAAGTTTTTTCCGCTTACATCTCTGAATTCATTTAATCGTTCTTCCATAATTCCTTCTATCATTCTTTTACGATTCCTTTTATGATTCACCTATCGTTCTTTTATGGTCCCTTCGATCATTCTTTTATCATTCCTTCTATCATTCCTCTATGATTATTTTATCATTCTCCTATTCCTTTTCTCACGAATTCTTCTTTTTCTTTTCTTTTCTTTCGTCGCGGGCTGCCCCTTGTTCGGCATCCATCATTTAGCAAAACTCAGTGTAGTCTTATGAATTCATTTTGATCGTTAGTAATGGTACCCGTGCATGTACACCCGATAAACTTGCGGAGTACGGAGTACTCCGTACATCCACGCAAGCCAATGATCGCAAATCTTCCTATGGGGGTAGCAGCAAAGTGTTTCATTTCCCCATATCTGAGCATAAATCCCCACAACACTCGTAAGACGCATGTTGCATTCGGGCATCGGTGGATCCTTCCAAGGCTTCTGTATCCGACGGACGACCGGCTCTGTTCATGTCTTGTCTGTGCACTTCTGTGCACTCGGTGGCCTGACTGAAAAAGCCTGCGAGCTATCCCTTTCATGCACATTCTAGGGGCGAGTTGCATTTCGAAATCAGCCCATCCGGCTCCGCAAGGACAAAAGCCTCCGGCCGCATGGCGTACTCGTAAGGCTTCCACCTCTGATCGCTGAATAAGCAAGGCCTGGGGCTGAGGCTGAACGTCCCCTGTCAACCGAATACCTGTTGGCTCACGACAAAGTCCCCCAAGACGGAAAACCCTGCCTTCCGCGTGCTCCGTATCCAACAAATGCCAGCCAACATGCGTCATGTTCAAAGACAGACGGCACACGTGACGATAAAGTGCATCTTGGCGCTGACTCGAGACATTTCAAAGAACCGGGCTAATCGTAAAACAGGTAAAGAGACATGCCAAGCAAGGCACACTAACATACACTACGGGCCGTCTCTCAGTGGAGACATGATGAAACAGAGTCGCAGCGGGCGTCCTTTACGGCACAGTGCATAACCTCGTGATACGAGTACAAGTTTCTCTGTACTTTTCTTCCCCCTCCTTCAGCTTTTGTCCGCCACCTGCATGTCAGACCGGGATGACCAGCCAATGAGCAGCTGGATGTAAGCACCCACTACATGACAGGACCGGGTGTACAGCAGGTGTCCAAGACAAAGAGGCGTATTGCTCGGTCAATTCCTCTCTACAGGAATGCGAATATGCAAGGGTCACGGGCTGGAACTCTTGTGCCGTTTGCGGCAATATGGCCGACTGGACCGAATCCCAGAAGCCGTGCTTTCATCATTGTCATGCTGTCATCATTTGCTGTTGTTTTTGCTTTCGTCTGCCGTCATCTGCCATCGTCATGTCTCCCGCTAAAACTCCAACATCCTCAAATGAACCCTCATCATCGAAACCTCTGTAGAAAGTCGTCCCATGTCTGGGCAATATGTCCCCCACCCTCTCCACGCGTTCTTCTTCCCCCGCTGTCGATCCCCATCGTGCGTCTGCTGCTGCTGCTGCCGCCGCCGCCGCCACCACTGTTGCCGCCGTCCACAGGCTTGCGCATGTTGGCGCGTGTGCTCGCGTGGCTCGTAGCGATCGATGGCTGCGTCCCAGACGGCACAGCCTCTACCGCTTCCGACATCCGACTTTGGCGCGTGTTGTTGGCAGCATGACCTGCCTTGTGACTCTGCGGCACGCATTCGTAGTAGGTCACTCGGCGGCTGTGGCTGTTGCTGTTGCTGTTGCTATTGTTGCCGCTTCCGGCTGTCACGTGATGCACATCCGCATACGACGTGCGGAACCTCGTACGGCTTGGTTGCGGGCTCGCGTGCTGGCTGCGAGCAGGCGTGCTACGGCCAGTATTGTCGGCCTGACTTCGTCGACGACGACGGCGCCGCTCGGCTTCCTGTCCATCGCCACTGCCACGGTCTTGGTGCACCACTGGTGGTAGACGGCCCCGTGAAGCCGACACGCTGACGATGCCACGGCTGGTCGGGGCCTCCTTTTGTGGATACTCCAGAGGGAGAGGCAGGCTCAGATGCCGACTGCTATGCCGATGGGACGTTGCGGTCGTGGCCGCAGTCGGCCTCGCCAAGTAGATATCGCCAAAATGACGCTTCACGGCCTGCTGGAGCTGCTCGCGGATGGAGGCAACCGGTGCTCGGGGCAGTAGGTGGCGCGAGAGCTGCTTGGGAAGACGCTCAGGCTTGCCGTCGAGCTGGCTGCGGGTCTCGAGCGGCGACATCGAGACAAGACGGTCCAGCCGACACGCCTCCTCGTCGGGAAACGCCTGCGCGTGGAGCACCATCCAGCGCGCAAAGCCGTCAGGCGTGAGGGCAGGCACACTCGGACGCGTGGCCAGTCTGGCCTGCACCAGGTGGTATGAGCAGCCCAGGTTCTCGTACAGGTCGGACAGTCTGCGGTAAAGGTCTTTGCTCGGAGTCTGGAGCATGGCTGGCGTGGGTTAGTCTTGTCTTTTTTTTATGGGATTTTACTTGTTCACCAGAGTACAGAACGGCCTCTTTATCCAGTCGGGATATGTTGTAAAATGACGCGAGCTTCTCGGGCACAATGACAATATGGCCTGCCGGCAGAAGATGCTCAACCTAACGCGTGTCAGTATCAACCAGTCTGGAGATCCGAGAATACTCACAATATATTTTGCCAGGCTATGCATCACTTCGTCAAAGCGTCCCGTAGCTTCTCCTCTTTCGTCGAAGAGGACACCCCATTTCTTGTCGACGGGTGACAACTCTATGCTTCTGTCTGTTGTAACGACATCTGCTGCCGTCGTTCGGCCCTCGGACTGTGTGCTTCTGCTACCACTACGGCTCCCACCAGCACTGGCTCTTCCAGACACAAGGGGGTCCCGAAAGTGGACGCTTGACCGGCGTTCGGTTGGCATGTCCGGTAAAGGCGATGGCTTCCGTGCAGACGAAAAGTCGGCCGTCGACCGCGGTGAACGGATGTCTGCAGTATCTCGGCGTGGAGGCAACATTGCGGCAGACTGGTCAGTATGGACTGCATGCGGTGCAGTGGGTGATGCCATGGGGGAAGACGATAAAGAAATAGAAGAATACGAGGACGGAGAATCCACGGCCGGAAACGAAAACGGTGCCCGAGACATGGAAAGGCTAGGCGAAGACCGCAGAGCCGCACGATCTGACGTAGAACCACCAGGATCCATGACCTCTGGTACCACGGCAGCAACCGACGAGGCTGCCGGATAGGGCGTCACGAACAGTGGCGAATCTAGCTGTCGTCCGGTGGTCAGATCCTCCGGCGGGTGATCCGTTCGCCCAACTGGAAGAGAGTCGTCATGGCTCGTTAGAACATCCAACCCCTCTCCTACCAGAACGCCACGATGCTCACCTTCTTGCTGGACCATGGCACGGATCACAGAAAGCAGGTCCGAAGACCAACGTGCAGCCTCTCCGTGCAGTTCGGGGCACGATGAAGGAGACGTGGCCGGTGAGCCACAGGACAGGTGATCCAGGAGAGGAGAAGAAGGAGGAGAGGAAAGAGTGGGGTGAGGGGGTGGAAGGGCGCCAAGAAATGCGAGCGCAGGCCCAGACGTGTCCGTAGCACCGGTCTGCTGCCTTACTGCGTCTCTGTCCAGGCGTGACGAACAGGAAACGGCACAAGTGACATAATCCGTCGAGGAGGCCGCACAGGCAGTACAAGGATTTCGGGCACCGGCATGTGTTGACAAGGTGTGACGCCTCTTGGTAACGGCCGCCTGCTCGGCCATCTCCCTGGAAAGGCGACCAAAAGACCGCCGGCTGTCCTGGATCATGTCGGGGCAGCACTCGTCAGCAGCCTCACACCCTTTCCTGCTGACGGGGACGGACATGATGCGGGACGTATTGGCCGTGTTGGCCAGAAGGCCAGAAGACGTGGGCATGCCGACAAGCGTGGCTACACTGGACCCAGTGCTGTCCTCACTCTGTCGGTCCTGGCCACCGTCCATGGCGGCGAGCAGTGTCGGCTCTCTTGCTCGTGTCATGGGGGCGAACTGAACAGTCCACTGCTGGTGTTTGAAATTCAGCCTAAAAGAAAAGAAGAAATAAGAAAAAAGAAAAAGGTGGCGATTTTGCTGGACAGAAGAGAGGAAGAAGAACCGATCCTTTCGATCCTTCCGGAAAGACAGCAAATGAAAGGGCAAATAGGGTGTTATAGATGGCGGGAAATGGGCAAGCAAGAATGATTGCTGGCTGTCAGAAGAGGGTGTGGTAGCATAGCTGCTGGATCGTGGCAGGACGGGCGTTCTTGGTGAGATGACGACACCAAACACTTATGTGATCGGAACAGGCGCCTTTTTCTGTGTCCCTTTCAGTGCCAAGCAGCAGCAGCAGCAGCAGCAGACAAGCACAGACACAGACGGCCAGACGTAGCGATAGGAATAGTCAGAGGCAGAAACGAAAGACGAGAGGGAGCACAGAAGCAACGCTACGCGAGAGGGAAAAAAAAGAGCACTCCAGACCACGGAACGTAAAAGGGATGGCCATGGCCTCTGCCCTTTGTCTAAGCACACCTTGCAGAAAGTAAACATCCTGATAGGTATTCAGCCTCAGCATTTCCTTTCATGCATGCTGCATGCAAGTCAACAAAATATGGGGCAGACCAAAATGGCGTTGCGTCTCGGGCGTCGTAAACCAAGATGGTGGCTTGTATGTTCTTCCATATGCTAAATGCTGAAGGATACCTCGGAAAGACAGGGTGTAATGCGATTGGGCCAACAAAGATGAGATGGCGTGGACCGACCGAATAGAGGCTCGAAAGGCAGAACGCTGAACGATGTCGGTGTCTGCCATCCTGACGCAGACGTCGCTGTCCACGGACGTACTTGTAGACTGAAACCATGGCCACCAGTGCATCGTGTCCACCTTGTAGAACCCCCTTCTCGCCCCGAACGGCATTCGGCCCCGACTGACCCCGAATGGCCACCACTATGTTAGCACTTCTTGGCTGCGGCTTTGGCTGCGCAGCCCCCCTTCAAGGCTGAGAGAGTGGAGATTGTCCTTCGTCCCGTTTCTACGCCTTGCTATTATATATACTCGCAAACCCAAAAGCAGGAATGCGGCGTGGAAGAGGGTGCGGGCCGTGCTAAAGAAAATGCAAGGGGGGATGGGGGAGGACAGAGGACAGAGGACAGAGGACGGGAGGAAACGTCGCGAAGTTGAGGCTTATGTAACCATAAATGAGAAGACATTGGACCGGATATGTAAGGCTCCCTGCAGCAGGAACAAGCACCACAAACTGAGGGGCATATGGGAACACAACGTGTGCAATGCAAGGTAAGACATCCATGGAGGCTGAAATCTGCCTTTCACTATTTTACTCTGCTTTTTCAGTAGTCATGTGGATGCTGGAAAGGGTTGGCATTCTCGGTCTAGATCCCGCCTTTTCTTCGCCGGCACAGAAAACGGGAATTCTAAACGAGCGTTGGCAAGGTTGATGCCAAGCACGCCGCTCTCTTGCAGACATCCACTCACACTGGCCCCCAACCAATGGTGGCGCCGCCAGACGGCTCATATGATCCCGCACATTAGCTTTATCCTGTAAGGCTGGCGACCCAAGGACTAGATCGAGATGCATAGGGCAAATTTGGATTGTAAACTATGAAACAAATAACAATCATGACTCAAACTTGAGATTTCATGATGATCAGGAAGACTTGACTGACAAATAACCTCTCTTTTTCTCTCTCTTTTGAAATGTCAAATGAAAACAAAAGAAACCAGACTTGCAGTCAAAGATTTGGCCATGTTACCATTGCCGGGGAAACCCAATGGCTGCAGCTATCCAAGACAGCTTTACTTCCTCTCGTCGTTGTGGCTCGTGTCATCGGTCTGCAGATGGTAGTACTGGTAAAAGTCGGCGCCGCTGCCGTTCAGCACGTACTTTGGCGGTGCCCAGGGGATCTTTCGCTGGCTCTGCTCATAGAAAACTCGTCAGTATTCATTACAGTGATCTCTCCTGCCATGAGGTCAAGACTTACCGGACGGGCCCAGCCGCTGGGACCCGGGGAACGCTGCCGAATAGGCAGATTGCGGAACATCGCAGATTCAGTTCCCACCAAGGAAACCGCGCGGTGAGGATCGGCCACCGACGGTTCCGTAGAACGCGAAGTCTCATAATACGTGCGTTTCTCCGTCTCCGTGAAGTTGTCAGCGATGACAGTCGTCTTTGAGTCCGAGTCTTGGCTGTGCGTGTCCAAGACACTCGGAATGCTTTCTCTTGCTCCGTGCTGGCTGCGGACATTGTTGTCCTGCGCTGCCGTGGAAGGCTCGTCGTAGCGGCCAATGCGGCTCAGGTTGACGGCATTCAGAGCCTGGGGGAGTCCCGTCTGGTTGGCAATGTTGTTGTCGAGCAACGTGGGCTCAGACACTTCCGAGGCACTGTCCAGGATCGACGGCTGCGTAGAAATTTCAATGCCAACATAGTCCCCAACCTCGCTCGGGTTGTCTTGAATCCACTGATCCATGGTTAATATATTGACGTCCATGAGCAGTTCTTTCGCTGGTCCAACAAAACAGAAAACTCACGCGCTCCACCCGGTCTGTCTGGGTTTCTTTGGACTGAGCGACATTCTGTTCGCTGGCCCGAGTCATGGTTCTCTCGTCGACCTCGGCGGCCGAGTTGGGGGGCGCACAATCAGGCATGCCCGGCTCGACGCTCAGTTGCCAGGCCGTGCAGTCAATGCACCACTGCGCACTTGCTGTTAGTCCGAGATGCTTGTATCATAACCGTGAGTAAAACACTGCGTACGTATCTGTTCTGAACACGGCTGCTCTTGCTAAAGTGCTCCAGCGGACGCCACAGGCTGCAGGGTCCTTCGCATTGCAGCTCTCTCGCAGGCTGAGCAGTATGGAGCTTGCACGAGATGCCCGATGTGGCCGGTGTGGCACGAGACGCGTCGAACTTCTGCAGCTGACGACTCGAGTACTCATATCGCGGCTTCCATTCTCTTCCGATGGCACAGCGAATCCTAGACGGCATGGATTAGTTTTTTCTCTTCTCTTCCTTTCTTCTTCCTTTCCTTTCTTCTTCTTTTTCTCTCTTCCTTTTTCTCTCCTCATAATGGGCATTTGCTACTTACTTGTTTCTTGTGTCGACTTGATTCTGACCGTTTAATGGTCTAAAAATTGTTAAAAATCTTCAGTGACAGGCAAAACAAAACCTTGCAAAGAATATTTCTCACCTCGAGTAGGGCGTGTTGCTGGCGACTGTAATTTTGGGCGGCATCGTGGAGGATGGGACCAGAAGGTTTTCAGACGACAAGGATAAAAGAGATACAATATCACGACACGAGGAAGTGATCGGTGGATGGAAGAAGCAACGGAAGGATTGGTTTTGTTTTATTCACTCTTGACTGAAATACTTTTGGGGCAGACAAACGGAAGCCAAGGCAGTTGCCCGCCGACCGTTCCTTCCGAAAACGAGTGTCCAACCCGTTCCTGCCTCAATTGTGCCAAAAAGCCCATATGACATGTAAGTGAATCATAGAAGGCCCACCTGACTTGCCCTCAGGCAAACAAAAACAAAGCAGCCTGACATTTGAGGTTTTCATCGCAACTTATCCCGAAGATGACCAAGCCTGACATGGGCCCATCGGGATGCGATATCGTACACGTCGACGAGACAAGTCGGCATTGCTCTCGTTTGATCGACTTGTCGATATGACTGTCGATAGGACTGCCAATGGATGAGATGTGAGAACGGACTGCCGTCCGTATCGGTATGCGACTAGAAGAGGAATACGGGGATGGTATGGAGCAATCTCCCGTCTCTCCTGTCTCCACGTGCTACTTAGAAGGAGCATTTATTACGAATGCAACATCAAATCGACGGTTTGGGCACTTCACGGACATCGGGGTGACATACGGAGGCTGTAGTCTAATACATAGCAACGGCTAGTTTTTGTGTTTATTTGCTTTAGCCATTTTTGAAGCGGAATACGGAGGGAAGAAGGTTTTGAGACACCCCCTGTTGCCGGAGTACTCCGTACGCCGTACGGGGTAGGGAGTACGGATATACGAGCCAAATACGAGAAGGCTCTGAGGAGGATGTGAACCACGCCAAAACGACGAAAGAACCGAGTCAGAAAAAGGTGACCAGTCACCTCCCGGAAGGATCACCCGGCGGCAGTGGCTGTTGTTCCTGCTGGCTCCAGCCGGCAGCCCTGGAAGGAGAGCTAAAACATCCTTCAAGGGAGAATGCGTACGGAGTATCCGTACAGGTACCGGTACAGGTGATGCTCGTATGTTGGAGGACAACAAGGGGGCTGGATTGAAACATGCCACTGAATGCCACTGAAATGCCATTGAAATGCCACTGAATACGACAGAAGTAGCCCCCTGGAACGATCTGGACACAGGAGAGCGCTTTGCCTTCGTAGAGCAACGACGTAATGCTTGTGTAGGGGAACGGAGACCCCGTTTCTTGCAGCCACCGAGTCATGCTTGCATCTGGTTGCAAGATCATAATAGTAGCCATCCCAGTGTATAGCAGGTGAGAGATGTCCGTAGATACAACTAGGAGAGATCTACAGGGTACGCGTACAATGCGACATGGATGTCCGTACTCGCAGGCAGCCACAGGGCCTGAGCCACTTTGTGCAGGGTGTGAGGGCATTCCGGAGGTCCCAGCCATTTCTGTTGGGCAGCTGACGAGGATCGGTACCGGATCGTACGTATCGTACGTATCGTACGTATCGTACGTATCATACGTATCGTATGTATCGTGCGCTCGTTACTGTACTTTGACACCGACTCTGACGAGGAGTCTGCCTCGGGCACTGCTAGCCAGCCATTCTGCAGTGGCAAATTGCCATTGCTAAATACGACGCCCAGCCTCTTGTGCTCGTCGTGCTCGTCGTACTGGCTCGTATCTTGCGCAAATATTCCGTACTGCGTACTCCGTACCCGTACCCGTACGGCGTAGGCGTACTATATAGGTGTATCTGCCTCGAGCCAACGCAAACCTGGGGACACCGACTCCATTTTTTTCCCTTTGAACCATTTTCCGCTCCTCCACCCAGCAAAGCGGACGAGCTAGGGGGGTTAGCAATTTTGGCTTTTTGGCTTATGTGTCGGCTTTTTGTGTCTTGTCGTTTTTCTTGTTATTACTCATATCAACGTATCTTGGCGTCGAGATGCAAGATTTACTCGTAAGCAGGGAAGCCGGTGGAACCGAGGCGACAGGAACAGGTTACGCAACATTGGGGAGGTCCTCCTGGCAAAGTGTGATGTTCGAGTCATGTCTCCAGAGAGCGGCCTCCACCATACCATGGATGGATGCCGGCGTGATGAGAGGGGTCAGGGGAAAAAGAAAAGGAAAAAGAAAAGAAAAAAAAAGAAAAAAAAGGAAAAACAACAACAAAAAAACCAACAAAAAAACAGCCCAGCAGGCTCCCCCGTTTAGGGCCCCTCTCATTTCTGCAGCCTGGGACGTAACGGCGTACAAGGTACTCCATAGAAGTGCACGTCCGCGGGAAATGATAGATTGCGGGAGTAGCTGGTACTTTGCTCCGTAGGTCGTGCCTTGGAGGCGTGCGATCCTCCCCTGCGCTCTCCCGTTGCATGAACAGGGCTCAGGGCTCCCGGAACGGCCGCCGTGCCTCTGGGTACGGAGAAGGATATGCGTCGGTGGGGAGAGGGAAAGACGGAAGGGACCTCCGCTGGTTCGAGAGACAGGCCAGCGGTCTCGTACGAGTTACTCGAGATGCTGATCATTGCAGAAGTTGCTGGTCATCCGCAGAAGAAGTGGAGGGCTGAAGGCGAACTCGAAGGCTGGTGGGAGGGAGGCGAAGGGGGCCATCCCAACGGCAGTTCGTCTGCATGCCCCCTATTTCTTCCAGAGAAGAACGGAGTACGGCGTACGAGTACGGAGTACGGAGTAAGAGTACCAAGTACGAGTCAGGAGTCGTCCTTGGCAGATGAAAGCCGCTGTGCCGTTTGTCCCGCCTGCCAGTCATCCTCCGCCGTGTCCGCCGTGCTCATTGCACAATTCCCGACGCACGCACGCACTCAACACGCGTCTTATGGTCCTGCAGGCAGTGTTTGAGGAGGGGAGGGGGCAAGCAAGAGGACGAATGGGAGGCTGTTCGCAAAGCGACGCGCTTGCAGGCGCGTTTGGAGTAAGATACGAGTAGAGTGGTAGCTGTGAGATTACCCTGTAAGCCCTGCACAAAGTACAAAGGGCCCTTCCTCTTACAGAAGGCTGTAGTGACACAGGCTGCCATTGCAAGCTACTACAGGCCACTACAGGCCACTACCTACCTGGCTGTCCTCATTCAACTGCCGTTTCAGGCTAGAAGTTCTGCTGAACCTTCGGTGGCACTTGTGCCAGCGAGTCGGAAGGACAGACGGAGTCGATGGATTATGTGATTTGACTCGTATTTATTTTATTTCCATACTCCATACAGGGTATTTTATTTTGCCGGCCCCAATGAACCCTGGGCCGCGCACACAGGCTTGGGAAGTAGCGGCTTAACAGCCACCTTCGGGTGGGAGGTCGGCTCCGCAGCCGATACGGTGGCCCCAGAAGTACCTTGTGTGTTCGTTGGGTACAAACGCGTCAGGGAGGCACTTTTCCCACCGCTATTAGGGTCGCATTGACCAAAGCGAGGAATGGCAAAGGAAGCACCAGCGAGAAGCGGAAAAAGCACAGTTCCGCACAGAATGCGACATGAAGCCGGGGAACAAAAAGAAGTAGAGTACAGAGTGTGAGCAGAGTATTGTATCGAGTTGCTCGTGATGAGTTGAGAGTACAAGTTACAAGTACTCGTACTCGTAGGATACGAACTTGCACGTTACTGTATACGGGGTATAGAGTGCTCTCGAGTTCACGGTGAGCGTTCGCACAAGTACTCCGGAATGCGCAGTACTCCGTACCTACGGAATAAACTCTGCACGTTGTGAGCATGGCGCACAGCTGCATCTTTGTGCTCTTGTGGCATGACTGCCCCATATGCGATCAATCTGACGGAACGATTGGGCACGGTAAGATTGTAGGAATTACCCACCCTTATTAGTGCTGGCAGAAACGGCGGCCGTCTGCGAACGCGACCAAAAAAAGAGATCGCAATTTAGAAGAGCACGCGCGCAGACTAGCCCGCGAGCGAGCGAGGCCGGAGAAAAGAGCACTATTCCCTATTGAGTACGATACGGAGCAGAGCGTCCTCGAGATCTTCTGAATGACTCTTTCGCAAGTACGGAGTACTCCTCCCGTACTCGTACGCCTCGTTCTCATTCTCGTCGCCAATCGTGGGGAACCACAGCCACAAATGGGAAACTCCAATTCCCGGCAAAGTGGAAATAGGCAGGTGGCCAACTCACCACAACAGCCCTGGCATTCCAGCCATCGTCCATTCGCCCATTCGTCTATTCGTCTATTCATGAAAGAGCGGACCTGCACCTTATTCGCCCTCAACAATGGCACCCAGCAACGTTGCTTGACCTTGGCGTCCGGTCAGCATGAAGCGCTACGGAGGTACGGAGTACTCTGTATTCGTACTCCGTACTCCTCTCCTCTCCGTACTCGTACTTCTTCCTACTCCTCCTCCTCAAACTGTCATCCTGCCATCGCTGTCCCCTGGTTCGAAAACGGCGGCCCTCATTAGCGAGATTTGACCATTTCCGATTCGGCTGGCCTGTGCTGCCACACACCTCCAACTCTGCCGCCCCTTTTCTTCTGTCGCTGACCCCTGCTTCCTTCTTTCATGCTAAGGACAGGCCATCCATCGGACGGTCCAATGTGTCTCTCTGCTCACAGGATCTCGCGCATGAGCCCTACTCCACAATCCACCGAGTCCCTGTGTTCCGTAGTAATGCGTACGAGTAGGGGACGGAGTAAAGTATACGAGCATTACGGGCTCATGTCTACGGAGGCCACTCCGTATACTCCGTATTCAGAGTACTCCGTACTCATACTCGCACCGTCTCCGTACATACCCGTCAGTCGGCATCACGTAGCCGCGCTTGCTCCAGCTATAGCGTCTGACCCCCTATATTGCCTAAAAACTACGGAGCGTACTTGTAAGATGCGCTGTCTCTCGCTAGTCTTAGCACTCCCCGCGACTCGTCGCGACTGCCCGCAACTGCCCGCGACCACCAGCGGCCACTAACCCCCTAAACACTCTCCTCCCCCCTAACACCGCCTGCGGCACTGTCCAGACCGCCGGTCTGCTGTGCTGACGCTAGCTTCCAGTCTGCCCGCGCTAAAGCGGTACCTGCGGACCGTCTGTCAGGAGCTTCCCACCCCAAAAGAGGAATCGCCAGGGGACCCGCAAAACAACCCCCGTTATTTCTGCATTTTTATTTTATTAATTTTTTTTCGGGCGGCCCTGACCGTTTTAATCACCTCCCACGGGCCCAAGCTGCTATTCGTTCCTTCCCCCCCTCGTCTCTCGTACTCCGTACCGCCAAAAGTACCTTTTCCCTGCAGCCACCGCGAAAAAATACACCCCTCTAACCCCCTAATGCCAATCCAGCAGTCACGCTCCTTTCCCCTTCCCTTTTCATCTCTCCTGCCGTTCCCCGTCTATACCCTTTTCTCTCTTCTCCTGTTTCCTATTTCTCCTTTCTTGCTTGCTGCACCTCTCTACGTATTCGTATACTCAACCTTTCGTTCCCTTCCTCCCTCTCCCTTTTTCCCACCTTCTCTCTCCCCCTCCGGCCCCTCCTTGTTCTTTCGTCGTCTGTCCACGCCGGTTTCTTCTTGACTGCTGCTTTGTCGATTGTCGATTGCCGCTGCGATCAACCACTACTGCCCACCAACGACGCCTCACCAGCAGATGCACCAACTGTTGGGCTGCATCGCCAGCAGACGACAACCCTCTTCGTCCGCGACCTCTTCTCCCCCCTTTTAGGTTCGCTCCGCGCGCGCCTTCGCACACGCCCATACCGCACAAGTACCGCCTTTTGGCTTTGGGCGACCTTTGCTACTTGCTCTACATTCCGCCGCGCGTCCTTTCCACCATTTGCGAAATCCGTCTGAATGCACCTGATATCGCAAACAGGCTCTTTCTCCAGGAGAGCCCCCGACTGTGGGATTTAGGTTATGCAGGAGCTTATTAGGTATTGCAAGGCTTTCCCGTTACCTCTTCCCCCTTTGTCGTTGCACCCGAGCCGGCGCCTCCCGCCTTCTTGTCCCATCTAACTCAATCGCCTTCTCCGACTTCTAGCCTCCAATAACAGCATTCCCGTTTGATCTTTTTCACCTGTTCCAGCAGCCGCTCAACAGCTGCTGCTACCGACACTCTTTTCGCGTTTCTATTTTTTGATTTCCCCCTCCGCTTCTTCCATCTTTATTCGCCTAGAGAGCCATGACAGTCATGCACGACATCGGCAACCACGCGAACAACATGGCCCTCGAGGACCGCTTCGAGGTCCTCAAGGAGATTGGCGATGGCAGCTTCGGCAGCGTCGCCCTGGCCCGCGTCCGCGGCGCTGGGTCGAGCGTTGCCCGTCGAGGCACAGTTGTAAGTGACATCCTCTAGATGTCTTTCTGCTTTCCGTCTTCTGTCTTTCATGCTAACCACCCCAGATCGCAATCAAAACCATGAAGAAGAGCTTCCAGTCCTTCACTCCTTGTCTCGAGTTACGCGAAGTCGTGTTCCTCCGGACTCTGCCGCCCCACCACCACCTCGTGCCCGCTCTCGACATCTTCCTCGACCCCTACAGCAAGAAGCTTCACATCTGCATGGAATACATGGAGGGCAACCTGTACCAACTCATGAAGGCCCGGGATCACAAGTACCTGGACAATGCCAGTGTCAAGAGCATTCTCTTCCAGATTATGCAGGGTCTTGAGCACATCCACGCCCACAACTTCTTCCACCGCGACATCAAGCCCGAAAACATTCTCGTCTCTTCGTCTGGTCACCAAGAGACTACCAATTCCTTCCGCCGCTATTCAGCTCTCATGACGCCGCCTTCGACACCGCCCACCTACACGGTCAAGATTGCCGATTTCGGTCTTGCCCGGGAGACGCACTCCAAGCTACCTTACACAACATATGTGTCGACCCGGTGGTACCGCGCCCCGGAGGTGCTTCTGCGTGCTGGCGAGTATTCGGCCCCTGTGGATATCTGGGCGGTGGGCGCTATGGCCGTCGAAGTGGCAACCCTGAAGCCGCTCTTTCCGGGCGTCAACGAAGTGGATCAACTGTGGCGCGTCTGCGAGATCATGGGCAGCCCTGGCAACTGGTACAACAAGGCTGGTGTGCGCGTCGGTGGTGGCGAATGGCGGGAGGGCTCCCGTCTGGCAGGCAAGCTGGGCTTCTCCTTTCCCAAGATGGCTCCCCACGCGATGGACACCATCCTGCTGTCTCCACAATGGCCGTCTTCGCTCAGCCACTTTGTCACCTGGTGTCTGATGTGGGATCCCAAGACGCGGCCCACGTCCACCCAGGCTCTGGCGCATGAGTACTTCACCGATGCCGTCGATCCCATGCGGCCAAAGTCTTCTGCCTCGCGTATTTTGGGCCGGAAACAGTCTGATATTAGCCGTGGCAAAGACACAGCCTCCACGACCACGACTTCTTCCAAGCAGTCCTGGTTTCGGAAGTCTATTATTGGCCGGTCTGAGTCTTCCGCGGAGCCTGCTGCTGCGAACGCCAACGCCAAAGATGCTACTCCTGCTGCTGCTCCTGCAGCGGCTTCGTCTGCTACACAAACGCACCTTTCCGTGGTGGCTCCCGTTACCGTGAACGTTGCTGCTCCCGCAGCAGCGGTGACGGCGTCCCCCACATCTCCTCTTGCCGCCGCCTCTCGCCCCGCACCGGTGCAGCAGCTCCCTGTTGATACCGGGATGACCAAGGGCCGGACTGCTGCTGGCAAGCGGACGACGTGGACCAATGGACCGTCAAACGTGGCACCGATGCCCATCCTGCCGACCATTCGGCCGATTTCACCCATGTCTGATGCTGTCAATGCCCAGGCAAGCAACCGGACGCCCAAGTACAACGATGCATATGCCAACGGCGCGTCTCGCATTGTGGAGGAGAAGGGTTCGAAGAAGATTGGACGACAGCTGTCTGTTCAGTCGAGCACAAACCACTATGCTGATCTTCACCGCCAACAGGCAGAACAGGCTCTGACCGGCGGCAATGTTGGGTTCGTCTCACCGCCCAGTGCACACAAGGAGAGCTTCTTCTCCCACCTGCGGAAACGCGCACGTCGATTCTCTGGCCGGCATCAGGTTCCCATTACGCCGTCGTACGACGATGTGGAAGCCCAGGCTGGCTGTGGGCCGTGGGCGAGCAACCGCTCGTCCATGGTACTGGACCACCAGGGCCCTGCGCCGGTGCCCAAGGACGGTGCGTATGACTCGGCGTCGACGCGGGAAGTGCACCAGAGCCACTCGGGAGACAACATCAGCTACCTGCCGACGATTCCCGACCAGGCAGCATCTACTGTCTCCCTTCATTCCTCGGCGACGGTCACGGGTGCCAGCGTCACGTCTGCGCCCGGATCCAATGTCACGCACCTGAAGCGGCACCACTCGTTGCCGCACCACCAGATGCGGAATGGTGAGAACATGCTGGGCAGCAACCTCGGAAGCACGCGGAGTGTTGGTGGACCGATTTCGAGTCGGACGCGGCGATCGCAGATGCAGGGCGGTGTGCACCAATACGATGCACCGGACGAGGAAGACGAGCTGCTGGACGAGGTGTTGAACTCGACGCAGTCGGCGATGAAGAAGATGGAGAAGGAGAAGGACAGCAAGGCGAGTCATGGGCAGTCGAACCCATACCCAACACCGTCTCCGTCGGCCAGTGGACACAATGTGCTCTTTGCCGACGGACACGAGGCTGTGACACCGAAGCCCCTGGATCTGAACAAGAAGACGACGGAGTACAAGTGGCCGACGCCTCCGTACGACGACAGCGACTGGGCAGCGTCGGCATCAGCGAGCATCTGGGCAGCGAGCAACCGGGTGTAGGATGCTCGACCATACACCACTCATTTCTTTTGTCACTCTTGGAATTGTTGTTTTTCTCTACGGGGCTGTCTCGGAGCTTGCAGCACGAAAAGTTCATTTCCATTCGTCATCCATCATTTGGTCTCATACGGCGGTGTTCAGGTGTTTTTTATAATATTTCTGGGATTCACTTTCATTTGTCGATTCTGTACGGCCGGACTCGGGTTCACTTGGACACCGCTCTATCAGACATTTCGCATCACTTGAAGCCGCCTGTCTACTATTTTCACCACTTCTCGACGATTCTGATCTCTGATTGATCTCTGATCCAAAAAAACAGGGCCAAACACCATTTAGCCACCATTTAGACGGCCTAGAATCGTGCCAAGGGCTGCCTCATCTAGTCGAATTTCTCGGAAGCGCATATACCCAGCGTGATCAGACACACAGCAGAGCGTTTTCGCATGGCGGTTTTTTCTTTTTTTTTTATCTCCTCTTTTTTCTGTCCTCTTTTTCTCGCCGGTCATTCGCGTTTGCGGTTCTATTTTTTTACCCCATAAACCCGTCTCTGGGTTTACTTACTTGCTCACCAGCGAGTCTTGTCTAAAAAAACTCCAAATACCCCGTTTTGTATTTGTCTTTTTATATACAGGTCGTTTTGATCGTTGTTCTATACATATAGATTGGATGGTTTCGCTGTTTGACTACCAGCCGAGAGGACAAGCTGGGATTGTCAAGGGTGGGCCGTCTTGCATTTCACAGTTCACAATCCTGCGATATTTTTCCTTTGTTCAGATGTGTATCGGCCGATTTTTTTTGTCGAATAAATCTTTTTTATTGCGCAGCAGAGACGCGTGTGCTTATTTTGAGGAGGCCTGGAAGGTCTCGCCACCGTTTTCTGAATGTATACTCTCTTCAGACTACACGGGCCTTTGCCATGGGGGGTAAAGGGAAAGCCTTTCCTGTTTAATGCTTGGAAAAGTGTCGTTTGGATGCAGCTCAATCAATTCTCGCAATGAACAATGCATTTCGTCCGTGAAGTAAGATACTCCGTAAAGCCGGTGAGCTTTAATGAGCTGATGAGCTCTATAGAGCTATCCTTATCGTCACATGTAGGCAGCCATATTTTAGGGCGTCTTCGCTTATCGCTTATGTAGGCTGCATCCACTTTTTGGCGGCGGTGCCGCAGCGCAAGGTTTAGCCGTCAGCTTCTGGCAGCCCTCAGGCAGCAGCCGTGCATAAAGAAGTATGGTTCCTGGGGGTCAGTCGCGCCTTCTGTCTCCCAGACACTCCCGGGACGTCTCTCGCTCTTGCTCTCTCTTTTTTTAATTGATCGCCCCTTCTCTTTCTTCACGTCTGATCGGTCGGGCATGCCTGCCTCGTACAAACGCATCATACTCTTTTACGGAAGATTCCGCCACCGTATGAGGTGAGGCTGTTTTCTTCTGGAGTGACTTTTGTGACCTTTGTGAATTTCAACCCCGCCTGAACGAACCTTTTCGAAATTCAGCCCTGCCGCCTTTCCCGGTTTTTCCTTTTTTTTATTGCTCTTCTTGCTGCTCGGCGCAACCAACGATAATCCATCGCTTCTGCGCATGTGCATGGGCTGGCACTGGATTTGCCCGTCGGCAGATGATACCGTCATGAACAATAGTGTGTGGTCTGCATGATGAGCAACAACAATCTTCCGATCCGACCGCCACCTCCCACTCATAGGAGCCGGGATAGGGATACCAGCCGCACCCACCATTACTCTTCGGTATATTCACCCTCGTCGCCGCCGCCGCCGCCACCGCCGCCGCGCAGCCATGGCGCTTCGCTGGCTGCCCTGAAGATTAGCACGGGGACATCAGTGCCAGCATCAGCATCAGCATCAGCATCAGCAGCAGCAGCGGCGGCCGCAGCACTAGTGGGATCAGCAGGATCAACAGGGGCAGCCGGGAAAATCGGAGGAAACAGTGCGGGATATGGCACGATCAAGTCACCCCTTGCCAGTCCGAAACCCGGAATCACCGGAACCAGCGCGGCGTCGGCGGCCGAGGCTATCCATGGACCCATCCGCGAACCCGCACGCGATGCCACGCCCGCACCAGACCGGCTGATTGTCGGCGTCGACTTTGGCACGACTTTCTCGGGCGTCGCCGCCGTATACACGCCCATGCCGGACGATATTGAAATCATCAAGACATGGCCCGGCGGAAACGGCATCACCTCCGACAAGGTGCCCACGGAACTGGCATACGACACTCCAACAGGCAAAGAGGGCAGCGATAAGAAGACGACAGTGCGCTGGGGCTTCCAGTTCAAGCCCGAGGAGGAACGCCTGCGCTGCATCAAGCTCTTCCTCGACCGGTCCCAGAAACTGCCCTTTTACGTCAGCCCGCTCGAGACCGCCGCCCAGCTCAGCCGCCACGGCAAGACCGTCGTCGACGCCGTCTCCGACTACCTCACCCAGATTTACCGGCATACCATGGACACCTTGACACGGCGGTATGGGGCATCATTTATGGCATCAACACGCGTCGACTTTGTGCTCACGTGCCCGGCCGTCTGGTCGGACGCGGCCAAGAATACGACCCTGTTGGCAGCTGAGCGGGCCGGTATGGGCGACCGGGCGGCCATCCAGATGATTAGCGAGCCGGAGGCGGCGGCCGTGTATACACTCAAGGCGATCCAACCGAACCACCTGAATGTGGGCGACAACTTTATTGTGTGCGACGGCGGAGGCGGTACCGTAGAGTGAGTGGAAGACCCCTTTTTAGTCATTTGCTGCTCCCGCTAACCTACAGTCTGATCGCATACAAGATCATCTCCCTCAAGCCTCTGCGCGTCGAGGAGTCAGCCGTCGGCACCGGAGGTCTCTGTGGAAGCGCGTTCCTCAACTACCGCTTTGAAGAGCATGTGCGTGAACGTTTGGGAGCCAGTCGGTTCGAGGAGATGAAGACCAAGAAGAGCAAGTCCTGGCAGATGGGGCTGCGCTACTTTGAGGAGTTTGTCAAGCGCAACTTTAACGAGAACGAGCACCAGGAGATCAACATTCCGTGAGTACTTGGAGATGAATGGAGGAAAGACAGGCACTGACAGAACAGACTTCCAGGACTTCCCGACGACGAGGCTGCCGGACTCGACTCTGGCTTTTTGGTCATGACGGCCGAACAGGTGCTCGCTATCTTTGAGCCGGTGGTATCCGAGGTGTGCGATCTGGTACAGGGCCAGGTCGACGGGTTACGGTCCAAGGGCGGCATCGTGGCAGGCATCATCCTCGTGGGCGGCTTTGGCCAGAGCAACTATCTGTATCAGCGGCTGCGCTCGCACTTTGGCAACATTGGCAGCTGTGAGGGTGGCGACGGCACCGGCGTGTTGTCTCTGCCACCACCACCGTACAGCGAACGACCAACACACGCGACCGCCAATGCGAACGCGGCCTCGCTGGCGGTGCAGCCAGGGCCGATCGAGGTGATGCAGCCGGTGTACGCGTGGACGGCGGTGGTGCGCGGTGCCGTGCTGCGGGGACTCGAGGAGGGCAGTATGGTGCTGTCGCGACGGGCGCGTTTCCACTACGGTACATCGTATGCGACGGTGTACGACGACACAAAACACCAGGTCAACGAGCGTTACTGGTCGCCGCTGTGGGAGCGCTGGATGGTTTCGGACCGCATGCAGTGGCACATTGCCAAGGGCGACTCCATCTCGCCGCTCGAGCCCATCGCCTTCCACTACACCCGCAACTTCCGGCCGGGCCAATCGCTCGTCGTGACCGATGACCTGCTGGCCTCGTCGGCTGACGAGCCGCCACCGGTCTACCGCCGGGGATCTGCTACGGCTGGAAGCGGCAATCTCATTCACGTCTGCACGCTGACCACCGACTTGAGCGCGGTGCCGCGTACGCTGTTCACACGGCTGACGACGACGCGCGGCGTGGAGTTTGACAATCTCGACTTTACGCTGGAGATGGTGGTTGACAGTGCTGGGCTGGGCTTTGAGCTCAAGGTGGACGGCGTGCGGTATGGCCGGGTGGAGGCCGAGTTTCATTAGAGGGAGGGGAAGGGTCTATGAGCGGTACACTGTAATTTAGGAACACGACTCTGGTGCTTTTGGATTTGCAGGGAGGATCACGCATGATTGATTAGTCAGCACAGACGGCAGTTTACACGGAAGCCTTTTGATTCTCTTGTAAACTTATTTCCGCGAGACATGCACGGTGTTCAAGATGATGATGCGACGGTTGGCATATGCAGCACACTGGTTCTCGACAAGATCCACCTGGCTGCTGCCATCGGCACTGGTACTATTGCCGCGGGTGCTGCTGCCGGCGCTGCCATGGCCGCTGCCGTTACCGCTGCCGTCGCCGTTGCCGTCGCCGTTGCCATCGCCAATGCCGCCGAGGGTGCTGCTGCCGCCAGCGCTGCTGCCATTGCTACCTCTGTCGCCGCTGCTCGAATGCGGCGAGTGTGGCGAGTGTGCAGCAGCAGGGCATTCAGACCCGATGTAAGCCTTGAGCTCGAGCTGGTCGGCGTCGGCCGTGATGGTCGTCGTGGTGGCAGTGTCGAGGCCGAGGTCGTGTTCGTGGTTGCGGAAGCGGCGGCTGGTGAAGCCCAGGTAGGCGGCGGTGGGACGACGCGGCGTTGATGCCGACTCGGAGCCGCCCAGGTGCGGCTCGTCGTCGGGCACATGGTAGCGCTGCTGGGCGGCGCGACGCTTGATGAGACGGTAGAAGCCTGGCGCATTGGCAATGACGACGGCGACGGCGGCCTCGACGACACCCCAGAGCGCCAGCCAGGGCACGGAGGGTGCTTCGGTGCCGCCGTTGACCTTGATGACGCGCAGCGTGGAGAAGGTGATGCAGACGATACCGAGACAGAAGAGGGCGCAGATGGAGAGTTTTCGGCAGAGACGCATCTGGAGGCCGAGGATGAGGCGGATCGGGAGGGCCATGACTGAGTGAGGAGGGTGAGCAGAGAACGTTGAAAGAGGGTTATAAGCACCTACTCATCAAGTCCGTCAACACGTCGACGGCATAACTGTACCAAAGACTGATGACCTGAAGAGTGACTTCATGCTGACTGGTGCAGCCGTTGACGACAAACCAGGCGGCCATGCTGTGGCACGACAGACAGAGCGAGATGAGACAGCCAACGAGACCCTGACGGTCAGCGAGTGCATGGAGTTTCTTGAGCTGTTTGCTTCTCACCAGCGCTGTAAAGGCGACCAGCGCCCACCAAATGTATTGATACCGCGGCAGTCCCTCGTGCAGTTTGCGGTACATGGACAGCAGGGAGAACTTGGCCGACCACAGACACAACCACAGACACAGGGAGACGGCAAACATGCCCTTTTGCAAGAAGACGCCTTCCTTCTCGAACTTGACAGCCAAGGCGGCCATGTCGACGCCGGTCAGGGTCCCCTGTGCCTCTTTGGTTTCCACTTCGATCAGCCAGTAATAGGACGCGACAATGTAATGGTAGAGGGCGATTTCGGCGACGAAGAAGAGGAAGCACAGGGCCAGCCAGAAATCGGCCATCTGGATGTGGCGCCATTGGCTCCAGTGCGGCTTGGATGCGACGAGGCGCACAACGATCACGATGACGGTTAACGCGAACATGGTGATGTTGGTGTCCCGGATGGCCACCTGGGTGATGTCGCCCGCCATGAGTGCAGGCGATGGGAAAAAAATGAAGCGTCTACTGGCTGCAAAAGGTATGATTTCTGACCGGCAGGTTTCGGTGTCGACCTGGCGAGGCCGCCGTCTAATATCATGTCAATCATGTCTATCATGTCTACCATGTCTACCATGTCTACCATGTCTATCATGTCTTTCTCTGTATCATTTTCGGCCGTCCATCCAAGGTAACAGCAGCATGGCCTCGTGAACCAGACAACCAGACAACCATAAAAGAGAGTCGACGACCGAGCCGGCCGCAGAGAGAGATATGGTCACCACACTCCGTGGCCGGGGACGTTTTCCTCGTTTTTTCATCATGATGCCATTCACACCTCCCCCTCCTGGATTAGGGCACAAATGTCTGCGCCGTACACATACGTATGCATGTGATGTATCCTGTCCATACAGAATACATTTATCCTGCCTGCCACATGGATGATCCCGTGCCTCCGTCGGGCTGTGCCGCCGGCAATGGGAATTTTCGGCCCCGAAAGCAAGGCTCCCGGCAACATATTTTCTTTTTCCTCAGTCGGCCGTAAGATACCACATTCATTCGACTGAATATTTGCCACGTTTCCTATTGCTTTTTAGACGACATCGTAGTACTCTGGAAACACACCGTATCTCTCTGGTGTTGCTTTTCTAAACACTCCACCGGGCCACCTTACCTGTTGCAGGATAGACTTGTTGATCTATGGAGCTAACGTTTATCCACAAAGAGGAAAAGAGATTGTTGAAGCCCACGAGTATGACGGGTTCGGAGTAAAGTTCCCGTTCCTGTTGCACCCTTCTCCGTACCACATGCCGTTTTCGCACCAGCCCCCAACCCCTCCCCCTAGACGTAGTCAGTTGGAACGTGTCCGATGTAAACCACACATTTTCTCAGAAAAGGAAGACCTGTGCATATTTTATCCACTCGCACGTCGTGGGCTGTTAGGATCAGCTGATCCCTGCAGAAACTACAAACAAAACTCCGTACTCCGTGGTTGACATCGTAGCACTCCGTCCCCACAACTCCCAAAGGTACCAAAGTAGCGCAGGATAGATCCTGTTCGTGCCAAGGTCGACTTCTTCAAGCGAGGGTACTGCACTTTTGTACTCGTATTCGGAAAAGGGTCTGCTTGAATGAGTCTAGGGAACCCCCAGACAGCTTCCTAATATATGTAAAGCACCGTTGGAGCTCGTGTCACCCTCCACAAACTTACTTCCTTATTGCCATTTTACTCCCACCCATCTCTTTTTCCGGGAGGAGGTTCCATTGCCATGCTGCCTATCGTGGTCATCGCCCTCGCGGGCGTGGCTACTGCCCAGATACGATTGGCCGACTATGCCTATGCTCTCATGGACTACTTTCAGGCACCGGGCCTGGTCACTTTCGAGCCCGAAGACTTTGACGTCGTGGCTGCCTTGCAAGAACATGGCGTCAATGTCAGCGCCATCCCGGCTCTCCAGGAACAGCCGGCCGCTGCAGGATGCAGCCAAGCAGTGAGTCTAGACTGTGTTTGGCACAAATACCCAACTGACTCGATAGTGTGCGGCTCTGACTACAATCTACGGCGATGAAGCCGTCGTGGCCGGCACCGCGTCCAACTATGCCCTTGTGGCCGACTTCTGGTCCGTAAACCAGGCCTCTGTCCAGCCACAATGTGCCTTTGTGCCGCCGACTGCCGAGGCCGTCGCCGTCGCCGTGCTGGTCAACCGCCTGGCCTCCTGTACGTTTGCCGCCAAGAGCGGTGGCCACGCCGCCTTCCGTGGCTCCTCGAGTGCGCCTGACGGCATGACTATCTCGTTTGCCGGCCTCAAGGCCATTGATTTGTCGGCTGATAAGACCATCGTCACTGTGGGCCCCGGCAATGTCTGGGGCCAAGTGTTTGATGCCCTCGACGACCACGACCTGACCGTCGTTGGTGGCCGCGTCTATGATGTCGGCGTCGGCGGACTGCTGACAGGTGGCGGCATCTCGTACTTTTCAAACCTCTACGGCTTCTCCTGCGACAACGTCGAGAGCTACGACGTCGTCACGGCCAGCGGCCGCATCGTCTCGGCCAACATCACTAGCCACCCGGACCTGTACTGGGCTCTCCGCGGCGGCGGCAACAACTTTGGCCTCGTCGTGGCCTTCCACCTGCGCACGATCCCCCTGCCGGACCACGGCACCGTCTACATTGGCTCCCGCCTCTACATGGAGCCGACCTTTGACGCCATCGACGCCGCCTTCTACGATCTCACTGTGAACTCCGACAAGGACCCCCGTGCCGACATGTACGGTGTCTATGCCTTTATGGACGGCGCCCCCATCGCCTACCCGACCTTTTACTATGCCAACGCCACCGCAGGAGCCACGGCGCCCATCTGGGACAAGTTCAACGCCATCCCGGCCGTCGCCGACTCCGTGGGCGTCCAGAACATTGTCGACTATGCCAAGATCGTGGCCGACCTGAGCCCCCATGGATGGCGTCAGTGCTACTATACCATGAGCTTCCGTGCCGATCTTGAGACGCTCTCGTACGGACGGCGGCGCTTCTTTGAAATGCACAGCCGCATCTCCGGCCTTGCGGGCCTGCGCACAAACTTTGTCTTCCAGAGCTTCGGCACGCCCAAGCTGCAGCACGCCCAGAAGAACGGCGGCAACGCGCTCGGGCTGACGCCCGCAGATGCGCCGCTGATGGTGGTCATGCTGCCGACCGAGTGGACGGACGCCGGCGACGACGATGTCGTGTACGCCTGGGTCTCGGAGCTGCTGGCTGATATCAAGGCGTATGCCACCAGCCGCGGCGTCCAGCATCCCTTCATCTACATGAACTACGCGAGCATGTTCCAAGACGTCATCTCGTCGTATGGCACGGCCACGCAAACAAAGCTGCAGGAAGTCGCTCTCAAGTATGACCCGGCTCAGGTCTTCCAGAAGCTGCAGCCAGGGTACTTCAAGCTGGGTGGCTCGCCGCCGGTGGCGAATACGGGTCACTTCAATTATTGATTCCCCCCCCCCCCAAAAGGCTTTGACCGGTGTTCCAATATTCGAGATACCGGCAGTTTTCCATGCATGATTGCCTGCATGTTTGCCTGGCAGCTTTGTGTGTAGCACAATAAAACCGTGAATTCTCTACCGCCGTTGTCTTTTTTCCTTTTTCGTGGCAATGCAACCCAATGAGGACCTACGACTTATACTTGCCACCCTGGTTTTGACTCGCCCTGCCGTTTTGTCACACTGGACCGGTTGGTGGAAAATTTCTACAATATGCAAATATCCTGGGCGTAAGACAACTGAGCATTAAAGGTTCAAACAGGCACATTTTTTTATTTTACATTTCATTGCAGACGAGAACAGATATAACAACCTGCCGATGCGGTGAAGGAAAAAGAACAAAAATAAACAAGCAAAGAACCAAGAAATGACAAAAGACCTTCTAACTACAGCCAACGCAAAAGAAATCCTGCTGATATCCTTTGCTTAGGCTCCATGTCGGTAAACAAAATACCACAGAACCTAACAGTCCTGTGGATCCATGGTTAGCCCTGGTTTTTGCCTGAGGGGACACTAATATCTTACCTTACTGCCTGGCAGACAGTGTGCCCAAACTGCGTGGCGAGTAAAAAGAAAAGGAAAGAAAAATGTGAAGCAGCGAGGACATGGTCCAGGGTTTATCCCCAACGGGAAGTATCGTCCGTGCGTGTGGTATCGGCATAAGTCGACTGGTCTGACCGGGATGTTGGGCGTCTCCTGGCCCTACCTTACTTTTCCGCCTTACTTTCCCGCGTCTTATTTCTCCCGCCTCGCTCGCCTCTCTTTTCTGCCTTTCTCTTTCTCTTTCCTCTCTTTCTATTTCTCATCGCCACACGAACATCCTCGACTTAATATTCGCCTTCGTTATATTCAAGAGTCAGGTATGCGTTGCTCTGATCTATACCGACTGGGTACAGGTCATTTTGGGTTGTTCCTCCCCAGCCTGACGGTGGTTGAATGAGATCGTGAAACTCATCACTGTCTATCAGCCTCCGCGAACGCATGAAGCGCAGAACATCGAATCCGGGATTCCATAGACCGGAAATTTTGCTATTTTCATAGTGTCCTGCAATGTGCCGAAGGAAACGCTGAAAGATGGCCTCATTGCGGCCGTTCGTTTCACCGTTGCTCCCAAAATCCTCAGAGTTCCATGGTTCGATTGGAAAAGGCTGTGATGAATCAAATTTCTGTCCACAGAATTTGCATTGGCAACTCGGCGGGTACTTGTTATGGAAATGCCGACCGATATGAGCCGTCCAGACAGACTCTCGGCCTAGACTGAACGATCTATCACAGTGCCCAGCTATCGTGAGAATACACGGCAGCCGTGTTGACGCCATTTCCTGCGAGACATCCGAGTTTTGGCTGTCTGACTGGTAGTCGGTCGATCCACTGGCTGTACTCGGGCTCGAAACATCCCAGGAACCGGACATGGTGTCTTCATCTAGGGATATTTCCGGTGTGCCTTGCCTGAGCTGTGGCGCCTCTTCCACGCCGATCGGCAATGGGTTCTGGGAATATTGGCCAAAGACGCTAGCATCAAACAGTGTGCTGTTGAGCATGTCTGGCGGTATTATGCTGGAGCTTTGACTGCTTGAGTACCCAGACAAGACAGAGCTGCTGCTGATACTCGATTCGCCATATTCGGCTGTGTTCAGTACGTATTCGCTATTTTTTTTTTGGCCCAAAGCGTCAGCGAGGTGAGCCGATTCGACAAGATATTGCTACTGGCTTACACATTTCGAATAGAATCAGGGGCTGCATCTGGGTTGTGCCTGGAACTTTCCACCCAGGTCGGGACATCAGGGTCAGACAGCGGCGTTGCGTCTTCGTGGGGGATGCTAGATGTGTCAAATGAGCCAGGCGACCTAGGCGACCCAAGAGAGCCAGGAGGCTTTGCTGTAGCCTCGCTGGTGCCATTTCCACTGTCCATCCTGGGCAGTTTGGACGATTCTGTGGCCGAAATAGGCAAAGTGTCTGAATACAGGCTGCAGCAAACGTGGCATGCCACTACTGCAGTGAGGGTGAGCACGCAGTGCTGACGAATAAGAGCTAAACAGTTTTTCAAAGACCAAGGGGACAAGGCACGAAGAGAGAGAACAAGGAGAGAAAAGGAAAGGACGGGGTATGATGCACGACTTCTATACTACCACAGGACAACTTGGACGGCAAGCCCGAGGAATTTATGCAGCATCCGCCATGGCATGGCATGCCGCCAACAGTCCCGTCCGGCAAGAGAACGGCGATATCTGGAATTAGCCAGGAGCACGGGAAGAAACGCGCACACGTGCATACGCACATGTCAACGTATACGGGCCACGCGACGGTCCATCTCCTGGAAAGAGTCACGCCGAAAGAGTTTGCATTTGCATGGCTTGGGAAAGCTGCCCAACGAGTTGATTCTCACTAGCCTTGAAATTCCTTGGAATCAGACGTTGGGCTCGAGGCGTGAAGGACACAAAAAGCCAAAACAACCCACCATCAAGGGCCATGATGGTTGTCTCGGGCTAATTGGGCCTGCCGTCTCCCATCAACCCGCCTCTCTTAGCCCGGCAAGGCTCGTACACCGACAAGCAAAAACGGGCTTCGGTCAGAGTGAAAGTGATGACTCGGTTCTTTATAATGTGAAAAGGACGAACAAGGGAAAGATACGATACGAACGCCATTTGCCTGATTGAGTATTAGACCGGAGGACCGCTTTTACGAGGCAACATGCTTGCATCCTGCAGGGTATCTTACCACGCAGGATTATCAAACGAACCGGTCTCGAGACTGCGGCATTGTCTGGCTCTCTGGCGTTGGAACAGCCACAATGGCGTTTTCCGTGGTGCTGTGATGCATTATTGCAACATGGGGGCGGATGAGACACGCGTTTTTATTTTATTTTATTTTATATTTTTATCTTTTATTTCCTATTGTTTTTTTCTTTCCGAAAATTGAGGCTCTGCGCGGATTCATACCCCCGCCTTGAGCCGTTTCTATCCTCGCTGGCGGCGGATGACGGGAAATCTTGGTCAGGCTTTCCGGGATATTCCAGGCAGACATCTGTTGGATTGGCGGGATATCACACAGAGTACAGAGTACGACATACTCTTCACTCGTACTATACTCTTTTGATTCAAATTTGATGTCTATTGCATTTAACTACAGTTGAAACTGCGCATGTCACGCGGGTATTATAAAACATGGGTGTGGTTGGGCTCTGCGCTGTGCGGGACATCTGCCTCGCCTCCTTCTCATTCTGGCGCGCAGATGACGCGGGCTTTGAAAATGACGTTGCGGTATTGCAAGTGGCTTCCAGTCTCGTCGCCGCGCTTGATGACTCCCGGGAAGGTGACGCATGCAATGTCGCGGTGGGCCAGGCCGTCGTCATCCTCTCCACCCATATCTTCCATGGTTTCTGGGTCAAAGAGGACCTGCTGGTGCGACAAAATCTCTGGCATGAAGACGCGGAAGATGGCTCTCTGAGCGACGAGCAGACGGGCCAGGTCGATGGCCGAGACGACAAGCGAGCGCAGGGCTTGGTCGCGGGCGTCAGTACTCTGGACATCGGTGACGACGTCGAGCACGCCGTTGATACGTGCTACGACGTAGTCGGCCACGCGAACTGTCTCGGCTTGTAACTGCTGGGTGGCATCGCGGGAGACGACTGCCAGTGTGAGGGCGCGCCAGCGGTTGACCGGTTCGGCCGAGCCGGCTGGGTGTGTTAGAACGAGCAGAACTAGCAGAACGAGCAGAGCGAGCAGAGCGAGCAGAACGAGCAGAGCGAGCAGAACGAGCAAGAGAAGGAGGGAAGAGAACCCACCAAAAGACAACAAGAGTGCTTCGGCCTGGGCAAGCTGGGCAGCCTGATCGGCTGGAAGGCCGACAAAGTAGGGGCTAAAGACGAGTTCGACGAGCAAGCGGGCAATGACGGACTGGAGAAGAGGCAGTCTGGCGGTGTGGCGTAGATCGGCATGTGTGGGAACAAGACGGGCAAGGTCGTCGAATCCATGGGGGCCGTCTGGGTCGCCTGGGTTGTCTGGGCTGTCCGGGACGTCGACCATCTTGGCGCGTCGGAAGTGCACAATAACCCAGTTTTGCAGTCCGTTGGCCAGTCGGGCCATGCCGTCGCTGAACACGTCGTCGCTGACGGCCTGTCCAGACAGGGAAAAGCCAACTCCCGGAAAGGAACCGCCTACACTACCGCTGCTGTTGCCATTGCTGCCACTGACAATGCCACTGCCCATGCCAATGCCCATGCCACCACTGCCACCACTGCCACCGCCATCGCCCATGTCTCCTGCGCGCGTCGACGTGCTTACCCACTCCTTGAGTCCACGCACCTGCTGCCGTAGTCTCCGCACTTCTTCGTCGCGCGTGTCTAGTTCGGCCCGAAGCCGCTGTAGGGCTGCATCCATCTGCGCCACCTGCTCTTCCTGCTGTGCACTCTTGGCCCGCCAGAACAGCACCTCCTCGGACCGCTCCTGGTTCACCTTGAACATTTCGCGCACAAATTCCCGCTCCGTCGTGACCAGGTCGTTTTGCAGCTGCGCAATACGCTCGTCGTTGCCGGCACTGATCTCGGCACCGACGTGGATATCTTCTCGGCTCGCCTCGGGCGCTGCCGCCGCAGGATCAGCACAACTGACCACAGCGCTACTCGTATTGGTATTGGTATTATTGGTGCCTGACGAGGGGCCGGGGCCGGCCGATGTAGGGGCTTCCATGGCACAAGAGTGTGGGATTTGCCGGCTGCCCGAGAATGAAATCCGCCGGGTGTCAGCACAGCCGCGTGCTGAGAGGGAAAGGCATATCAGTCGGTGTGCACTCGGACGTTGGCACAAGATGCTCCGGTTGGTCGGCACGCTTGCCGGTGTGCTTGGCCCTTTTTTTTTTCTTGGTTGTCTGGACCGGACAATGGGCAGGAAAAGGTTGCGAGACAACTCCGGGGGAAGACCAAATGGGGATGCCGTCTGACATTGGGCAATCTGTGCCGGGTGGAGAAAAAAGGAGGGGCAAGGCTTTGCGACTTACAGGGCTGCGCCGTTAGTGAGTACTTGCTATTTGCGGGGCATCCAGTGCGCAGACAAGTACTATGCAACGTATGTCGAGTATAGATCTATAATACGAGTACTCTGTCTCTGTACTCTTCTGTACTCTGTCTCTGTACTCTGTCTCTGTACTCTGTCTCTGTACTCTGTCTCTGTACTCTGTCTCTGTACTCTGTCTCTGTACTCTCCCTATTCTGTCCCACTCGGCAAACCTCATACCTTCACCTCTGCTACTACTGGATATGCTGCGTCCATAACCTCACCCTCCTCGTCCACTGCCAACGTCTCTGCCCCCATCCGACACAGTGCCACCGTATCGATTGGCACATGCTCCATCCAGACGTGGCCTTCGTATCTTTCCAGTAGTTCCTGCGCGTCAAACGTGATCCTGTCTCTCCGCCCACCACCTCCTCTCCCGCCCCTACCTCTCCCTCGGCCTCTTCGGCCGCCTCGCCCGCCCGAACCGCCTTTTCCTTTCACATAGATCGTATTCACCACCGTCGCATGCAATAACAACGGATCTGTTCCACCGCCCACCAGCAAGTCTGCGAATGCGCTGCGTGCTCGTTCACATAGCTGCAGCAGTGCTCCGCCCGACTCCTCGCCGCTTGCCTCGTCCACTGGCGCCGCATACAGCACCCTAGCCTGTGCTGGCGGCTGGATGGCGTGGAGACCGCGGAGCGAGATAAGGACCGGGCTGTCTTCGGTGTCTTTACTGCGACTCAGCCCCTGTAGCTTCTCTTTTGCTTCCTGCAGCCTCTCTGCATCCAAGCTCATCACCCCCAGTGTCAGATGCAGCGTGCCCACCGGCCGCAGCGCCGTCGTCGGCAGTGCCCCTCGCCGGGTTTCTGCGCCAGTCGTCATGGCGACCGTCGTGCCAGCTACGTCGGCTCGGAATGCTGCCAGGTTGTCAGCCAGCTGCCGCCGGCCCGCTGCAACCGTGCCAAGAGGAATGCATAAAAAGTGCGTCAGCACTGCGCGGGACGGCTGCTGCGGCCGTGGTCCTGGTGGCGGCATGTTGGAGTGAGGGCGTGTTCTTGGCTGGCAGGGGTGTTGTGGGAGAGCGGAGGAAGAGGAGGCTGAAGCGGAGCCTAAATCCATTTTCACAAATGTACAGTGCCTATAAAAATACACTGTGAAGCACTGCAGGCAGCTTGACCTTGTGCTGCGCCGCGATGTCCACCTCTTAAGCCCCCTTGTATTCGTACCGCAGGCGGCTCAACTCTCGCTCGGGGTCAACGCCCGCCATGGTCATCTTGGCGATCAGCACGACGCCGTACACGAGTGCGGGCAGGCTGCCGAGGATGAGGTAGGACGCCTTGCCGTCGGGCGTGCTGGACGGAGAGCTGGCCGGCCGCGGCAGAAACAGCGACAGCAGTAGCACTGCACACAGGCCAGCGTTGAGTAGGGGAAGGTGACGGTCCAGGGGAGACGAGGCCGGCAGAGACAGGGGGGACGGTTTGCGGCGGTTGTCAGTGGAAGAAGCGGCAGCTGCACCACTCCACGTGTCCAAGACAGCGATGCCGGTGATGGCTGCTGGTTGCCGGTAGAGCAGATAGGCCGTGGCAGCGAGCGAAGTGAGGCCGAGGAGGGCGAGCATGAGGGACGAGGAAGACGAAGACGCAGAAGGCGACGTGCAGGCGAGCAAAAAGGGGATCATGGCCAGAGCCGGTAGAGACAGGAGAAGTTGCCGGAACTGTTCGTTGCGTCGCTGGTTCTGCTCGGCCAGCGTCTGGATCAGCGTGTCTTGTTCTGTGACCTGGTCAGCATCTTTCCCTTTGTGCTCCACCAGAGAACTTTGCCCATTATGGTTGCCTACCCTGCTCGTCCAGGACCTCCGGCTCGTCGGACGGGTCGTCCTCGTCGGCGATGTAGCGAAACGTGCGACGGAGACGTGTCGTGTCCATCTTGCGTGGTACCTGCGATTCCAGGCGATGTGGTTGATCGAGACAAGATCGAAATTCTGGAGCTCGCGCTGTCTACTCGTAGATCTAAATATGCAACAAAAAGACCACATGAATATGCATGTATGCGATAAACTAGCTTTTGCATCAGTCATCCCACCTCAAGCTTGAGGCCCTGTCAACCTCCAGACGACCATCCGAGGACGACCATTCTGCCACTCGCCACCATGTTGTCCAGGCCAGCAAGCAGAGCCCTTTCGATGGGTCGCCTGCAGGCAGCGCAACCTTCCGCTGCGGCAATGGCTGCCGCCGCCTTCACCTACCGCTGTGCCTCACAGAACTTCTCTCGTTCTTCTCCTCTCTCTCGTTCTCTGCCACCGGCTGGCCGCCGCTTCTATGTCGACCCGCCGAAGCCGGGCGATGGACCCCTCATGGAGCGTCGCGCCGATCGCGAACTGCCCGACGTCGCGCGCACCCGCTTCCGCTGGTCGCGCACGCTGCCGTGGTTCATCCTCATCGTCGCCGGCAGCAGCGTCGCCATCTTCAACTACCAAAAGTCGTCGAGCCCTGTCGTCGCCTCGACGCTCTATGCTTTGCGCACATCGCCGCGTGCCCGCGCTTTCCTCGGCGACGAGATCTACTTCAAGGAGCGCATCCCCTGGATCGGCGGCGAGATGAACCAACTGCAGGGCCGCATCGACGTCAACTTCTTGGTCAAGGGCACCCGCAATACCGGCCGCATGCACTTTGTCAGCCACCGGCCCACGGCGCGCGGTGTCTTTGAGACGCTCGAGTGGAGCCTCGAGACCGAAGACGGCCGCAAGATCGACCTGCTCCAGGACGTCGCCGAGGGCCAGGACCCCTTCCGCGGAATTCAGCTGCTGCCCGACGACTACGTCGATGTCGCCGAAGAGCTTGGCTTGGCTCCTGCAGGCTCGAGCGAGGGTGCCAAGGCCACACAGAGTGCCATTGCCAGCGCCGCGGCGGCTCAGCCTACACCACGGTCCGGTCTGGCGACTCCGGGCTCGGCCGGCAGCGAAGATACTCGGGGGTTCCGCCAGACGACGCGGAGGTGATGGGGGATGCAAGAGAACGGATTCTCTCTACTTAGCTTTGTACAATACAACACATGTCACATGATTGCTTGGGAGGCCATGGATGGGAAAATATTCATTTATATATACAGTACAAAGCCCTATGAGCACTTTTCCATCATGCTGTTGGTGCTGGCTGTTCTGGTGCGGGCGCTGTGTCAAGCGCAGCAGCAGTAGCAGCTGCTGTGGCGGCTGCCGGGCTGTCTCCAATGGACAGGTCGGACAGACCTTTGGCCAACAACATGGCGATGCGGCCCTCGTGACGGGCCTGCTTGAGCTCGAGATGGCGGGCACGGGCAGCGTCGAGCAGCTCGGCGGCATGGGGACTGCGAGCCTCGGCACGGGCGCGCGACTCTGCAATAAACTTGGCGCTAGGCCGTGGCTTCTTGACAGCGTCCTGGATGCGCACAAGGGCGCCCTTGGGCCCGCCGACGGCGCCCTTGACGACAATGATGCCCAGATCGTTGTCCACCTGCAGCACGTTGAGGTTCTGCACTGTCACGCGCTCATTGCCCATGCGACCAGGCATCTTCTTACCCGGCATCACACGGCTACCGCTGCCCTGCGACGGACCTGTCGTGCCCATGGTCCGGTGGTTGAGCGAGTTACCGTGGCTCTTGTTCTGGCCCTTGAATCCGTGCCGCTTCATGGCACCGGCAAATCCAAAACCGCGCGAGTTCGACCGCACATCCACCCACTGGCCCACGTGGTACCAGTCCGGCTGCAGCGTGATGCCGGGCGTCAGCAATCCGGCGCTGTCGTGCACCTGGAACTCGGCCAGGTGCTGCTTCGGCGCCATGCCCTTGGCCTCGTAGAAACCCAACTGGGGCGCTGTCACTGTCGCTGCCCGCCGCACGCCACTGCCTACCTGCACGGCCCAGTACCCGTTGCTGGCCCGCGTCTTGTTGCCGACCACCTGCACATTTTCCAGCTGCAGCACCGTGCACGGAATCCGGGTCCCGCTCTTGCTGTAGAACCCGGTCATGCCCCGCTTTGTCGCCAGTACACCTGTCCGCAGCGGCGTCGTGGCGTCCCTGCGCGCCAATGCAGCCGCCGGGCCCGTCGTCGGCGCCGGCAGTCCTGCGGTCTTCTGGTTGAATCGTGTCGGCTTGGCGCCCCGTCGGGGCAGCGTGCTCCAGCCGTATTTGACACCCCGCCGTCCGTCGACCAACCGCCCGCCGAGCAGCACTGTAGATCCTGCTGATCCTGTCGATCCTGCTGTCGCTGTCGCCGCTGCCCATGCGCACGGCACTGTCTCCGTCGCCGTCGTCGATGCTGTCGTTGTGGCGGATGCCCGCTGGAGGCTGGCAAGGCACCACCGCGGCAGCAGCCGGGGTGCCATGGCGTCGTAAGTGGAGGAGGATGGGAGAGAGAGAAGCAGGTTTCCGAAGAGCAATTGGAGGAGAATTGGACTCTTTGTGGCGAGGCGGTGTGGTCGTGGTGCCGAGTCGTGAGGCTCAAAATAGGACGATAAAAAAATCGAAGCTCAAAAAATCCGAGCCAAAAATTAGTGTCCCGCTTATATGCATATGCATGCGAATATATGCATCACAGCCCAAAAGCGCCGGCCTGGGGGAAATGCGATTTTGCTGCACAAGGCAAAAAAAGGGAAGCAGGAACAGGAACACAACGACAGTTATCGGACAAACACAGACGCACACTTGAGACGACGGCTAGCCATGGTGTACTATTTTACGTCCAAGATTGTGGACCCGCCTGCGTTTGTCTACGTGGGCAAGGACAAGTTTGAAAGTGAGCCTTTCGGGGCCATGAGATTCGGGAAACCTGACCGCTGACTGTGTCGGAGACGAGGAGTTGATCAAATACGGATGGGATGAGGATGTCTGGTGAGTGCGTCTTTTGATCTCCTGTTCATGAGTAGCTGGCTCACCGCTTCGCCAAGGGTATGAAACTTTCTGTCTACAAGCACAGCTGCCGACGACTGTTCGCTCACACGTTGCCTAGTTCCACGCAGACAAGCTGTCCAGTGCACATATCTACCTCCGGCTACGCGAGGGCGAGACCTGGGAAACCATCCCAGAGGAGCTCTTGACCGATCTGGCGCAGCTCACCAAAGCCAACTCAATCGAAGGTGTGTCTGTTTCTGTTCTACTCTACGTCTATTCTTGACTGATTTTCCGCGCACAGGAAACAAAAAGGACAATGTCACCATCATCTACACGCCATGGGCGAATCTGAAGAAGGATGGCAGCATGGCTGTGGGCCAGGTCAGCTTCAAGGACCCTAAGAAGGTATGGCCAGCAACAGTGGAACTTCTCTTTAGTTTTCCTCCTGTCTAATAGACAACAGGTTAAGCGAGTGTTTGTGACCCAGAGGGAAAACCCCATTGTCAACCGTCTCAACAAGACCAAGGTCGAGAAGCACCCCGACCTCCAACAGGAGCGGGAAGATCGGCAACGGGAGCTCCGGAAGCGCGACCAGGTCGCACAACAGGCTCGGGTAAGTGTTCAATTCCTTATTTCTTGCTTGTTTCCATGACCCAATGCAGCGGCTTATTTTTGCAGAAAAAGGAGGAGGCCCGTGTGGCCAAGGAGCGCCTGGAACTCAAGCATCGCAAGGAACACGCCTACGACGACATCTTCACAGAGGAGAACATGGAGGCCACGAGCAACCAGAACCGCGACGAGGACTGGGAGGACGATTTCATGTAGTCTTGTAGAAGCAGGCAAATCGTATATTTCTCGTTTCTCCCGTTTCTTTGATTTCGTTTTTTGTCCGTCTACTCCCGCTTCCTCTGACCGCCAATGTTGCTGCCCATCCGGTTCGTCGCCGTCCCCTTGAGCGCGTGGTCTGCCGGGTTGGCCGCTGCCTCGTACAGAATGTTGACGGGCGCCCGTCCCAGCTGCATCCACTCGCCCCGAAAGCCCAGATAGCTGATGCGCGTCACGTCCTCCTCGCCGTCGCCAAAGTTATCGGGGAAAAAGAGCGTCAGTCGCCGCACCTGCGAAAACACGGCCCGTTTGACGGCAAGTTCTTGGATCTCCGACGTCTGCGACAGCTCAAACGTCTGCCGCGCCTTGCCCTCGGGTCCTTCGGCCGCCTCTTCAGCCGCACCAAAGTCCAGGTCGTCACGGTTCTGGAACACATGCAGCGTGCGCGGCGCCGACGCCGATGCCGATGTCCGCAGCAGAATCGCGTGCAGCTTCACCTGCCCCGTAAAGGGTACGTTCACGAGCAGCTGCTCGTCGGCATCGCTGGCCAGCTCCGGCTGCTCGTCCAGGCGCTGGTCCCACGTCTTGCGCAGAATGGCCCGTCCCACGCCTGTGGGCGTCTCGTTGAGCGTCACCACCTGGTCAAAGTCGATGTGTTGGTAGAGTGAGAACTGCAGCGCCGGCGTGATGTCGTCAGAGTGGTCGTGTTCGTGATCATGATCGTGGCCGCTGTGGTCATGGCCGCCATGGCCAACGTGCTCGTCATGACAGTGATGCGACATAATGGGCGAGGGCAATACGTTCTCCAGGTTCTCCAGATTCTCCAGGTTGCTGCTTTTTCTGGCTGTCGATGACGTCTCAAAAAAAAAAGAGGGGCAACCGGCAAAGCGCACATTCCGCCGTTCTAGTGGCCGTTCACGCTAATTCTCCGGCCTTTCAGTGGTCCATATCGCTATATTGCTATTGTTACAGTACTGTATTACTCCGTATTCTTCATCGGAATCCACCCTTTCTCTTCGACTTCTTCTTTGCCCGACTGCTGTGCAGTCCGCCGCCAAACGGCTGCGACGATACAATCACCTGGCTCGACTGCACCATCTGACTGGATGGAAACACCTGACTCGAGAAGACTTGGCTCGCCATAGGCGCCGGACTGGATGGCATCGGCGGCAAATCCATCATCTGCTGCGAGTGTTGGATGCGCCGGCGACGCAGCGACATGTCCATGCTGCCGCCCTCCTCGACACCCATACGCATCATCCGTTCCCGTTCACGTGCTGCCAGTTTCTCGTTCCGCTTGCGTCGCCGCTCGCGCGCTTCGTCTTCTTCGATCTGCGCCAGTTCTGCATCCTCGACGACGCTGCGTCTCACCGTCGGCCCGGCTGACCGCCACCAAAACTGTGATGGATCGCTCCCGAGCTGCCAGTGCGACAGCAAGGATAACTCGCTGGTCGTCCGCGGTGGTTCCGTCTTGATCGACAGTGCATACTGCCGCAGACGTGCAATGGTGGCGTCCTCGGCGACTTCAATCTGAGCTTCCTCAACAGCTTCGGCCGGAATCTCCACAGCAGCAGCAGGGTCCTCTGCCACTTCTTGCGAGAACTGTAGCCAATTGGGAATGTTGAGTGGCGACGACGGCATGTCCAAGTCGATGGCAGAGTGCCAGGTCTCGGGCGTGGGCAGCGCGGGACTCTTGCTCTCTTCCAAAGCTGGCGTGGCCAAACTGCTTCCGATACTGTTGCCCAGTACCACCGCCGGCCGTGGAGCCACG
This sequence comes from Dryadomyces quercus-mongolicae, assembly GCA_002215975.1. Lineage (NCBI taxonomy): Eukaryota > Fungi > Ascomycota > Sordariomycetes > Ophiostomatales > Ophiostomataceae > Dryadomyces > Dryadomyces quercus-mongolicae. Next base: position 1,242,302 of record NIPS01000006.1, on the reverse strand, counting down.
GCCATGCTGATGAGCGACAGGAATAGCCGCACGGTGGCCACTTCCAACAGGCCGGGGAGTCTCGCAGATGCCGCTTCGTCTGCAGTTTCGCACATGTCGGCAATGGCCTCGTAGAGTGTCGTCGCATCGTGGAAACTGACCCCTACACCCTCATTCATCTGGCCGTAGATGTAAACGCGCCTATCCATCTCCATGTCGAGGTCTGATAGTCTTTGGGCCCAGCCGAGGTCCGTCAAGTCGGCCCCAAAGCTGCTAACAAAGTTGTCTTCGACTGCATCAAGACTATACACATTGGTCAGACAATAAAAGTCGCACGGAGACGATGCAATCACTCACAGTGTTGTAAACGGGTAGCTACCGCTGCCGAGGCCAACCTCAATGATGCGACGTATCACGTCGACAGGCGAGGGATTCTGGAATCCACGCACGACATCGGCAGCTTCTCTCGCCGTCTCAGAAACCGTTGCCACCCGGCCGCTCAGCAGATTGAACACTCCAGACAGGTCCATGGTGCGAAAGTCACGCTTTGTAGATCGCACCAGCAGACCTGTTGGTTTCGGTGTGGATCGTGGCTTTTGCTGTTCGGCAATGAGCGGATCGACCATGCCGTCAGGCACGACAAAGCTGTTGTTGTACAGTTTCCGGGCTTTTCTTCGTATCCGCATGGGAACACGCTTGAGAAAAAGAGACGCTGTCGAATCAAGCGTCGGAGACCGAATGCCAACCGAAGAACGCAACCCCAAGTCTTCTCCGAGCCTGAGGAACTGGAAGACACGCAGTTTCTCCGAGTCTTGCCATATGTGTCTGCGTCTATGCTTCCAGGAAGACCCATGCTCCACCGCAAAGTCTCGTGGGAAGGCCAGTAGCGTTTGCTCGCCATATGCGCCGTCTTCCTCCTTTGTCCCCTTCGGTGTGTTCGGTGGCGGGTTGAATCGGAACAGCTGTTGCCGGAAAGAAGCCTGTCCGCCCCAAGCACCTTCTGTGAGCCAGAATAGATCCATCTCTGCCTGGATCGTCGAGTAGACGAGTACAAGACACGTTCCGCGGTGCCTCAGTTGTCCCAGCGGTGCTACGCACAACTTGAGCGTCTTTTCGGTAGGGTCCCGGAGATGCGGACACGAGAGAAGCACGGTTGGGCGTGTGACCTTGTTCGGAGGATTGGGCTGCGTCTTCTGGTCCGCCATCGAAGGCTCCAGGTCCAGCCAAAACAGCGTTGTTGTTGTCAGCACAAAGATGCGCGTCGACTTTGTCGGGCAGGGCTGCATATCCAACACCATATCGATACCATCGTGGCTTGTGAGGCCGAACATTTGCAGATTCTTCCGTGTCTTGACATCGACAGTTTTAAGGTAGGCTGCGTTGAGGAGCATCAAGGTGGAAGAAGAAGAGTTGGACACACTGGTGGAATGTGCTGTCTGCGCTCTCTTCGGCGGTGGGGGAAATTTTGTCTGCTTGTGTCCTGACGGCAGCCATGCGATTCTGTGCAGGTGCCGTCGTTCGTAGACGCCCGTCAGACTCCGCATGGACGGCATATCATCCAAAAAATTGCCTTTCACCACAAAGACAGGGTAGAATCTGTCCGTATTTGTATTCGAGTTGACCTTGATGTCCCATACAGACCAGTTTCCACGTTCGTCTATGATTGCCACCTGCGACATCTTGTCTTCGGAGCCTGGTCGAAATGCGGCGTCGCAGTGGGCTTCTCCGCCCGTCTCTTCGGCGCTGATCTGCATGATAGGACTGATGGCGATGGTGGATGGTCCCTTGCTGACGTAACCACATCGGTCATGTTCCTGGATGGCGGCCGTCTGAAGTACGGGCTCGAAGAACGTCGTGGCGGTGCTTGTCTGTACCAAAATTAGGCGGGAAACGCTGCCCACGAGATGGCATGCCACAAATTGGATCTGTCGAATGGGGAGACTGCCGCCGCACCAATGGCCCTCTTCGGTACCTTCGGCATTGAAGGCATCAATGGTAATAGACGTGCCATCCGCCGGCTTCCAGTAGACCTCCTGACTCTGTACTTTGATAACACGTAGAATGTGGCCCGAGTGTCCGGCAGCCATGGCAATGGCAGGAGAGCTGGATATATCCCAGCCCTGCATGTTGGTGATCTCTCCACAGGCGAGGAGAGGCAGCTTTGCCTCATCCTGTTTGGTCGAAGTAACGGCCTTGATCTCATGTTTGAGGCCATTCCATGGCGCAATGGTTCCTGCGACTGCCTCGGGGGCCGTCTTCCAGAGCCATGCCAAGTGCTTGGTGACCTGCTGGCCATCGCCCGAAAGAACTGACCTTGTCGATGGGTACCAGGTCTCAAATGGTGGCAGTTCTCGGAAAGAATACTGAGCTGCGATCTGTTAGAAATGGTTACGGGCGCCGCGAAGATCCGAAACTGACTTTGTTCGATTATGCGGTTCACATGAAGTTTTCCAATGCCGTGATTTCGATGGGAATGGCCGCTGGAATCTTTGCCGTCGACATCTTCCAAGGGCACATACGACAAGCGCCCAAAGTGTCCATTGACCAGGTTATTTGCCCGCTGGTCACCGACTAAGTTTATAATGCGAGGTCCAGCAGCCAAAGGCTGCAGTTGTTGATGCCTCTCATCCATTTGGTCTTAGATGTAGTGTTCCGTCCAATAGCAAAAGGGGGCGTAAGTTCATATTTGGAAAGTTCTAGCTCTGCGGACCATCTTGGCAAAAAGTTGCCGTTTCATATCGCAGCTTCCCCAAGTTTTTCTTCGCATAGAAAGAGAATGTTTGCAGAAATTTGCCGTGGAGCTCTGTTCAGAGCAAACCTTGAAGGTGAAAATTATTATGGGTCTCATACAATGTTGAATGGGCCGGAAAAACAAGACACCGAGAACGACGGGCCGGATCACTGCAGCGACATACGCTAGTACATATCGGGAAGTCCCATATAAACAAACGGGATCTCCACGCGAAATTTACCAAGTCATGCACTGACGTCTCCAGCGATCCCTGGAAGAAGCCGCATTCAACCTCCCGATTTACAGCCGCCCGCCAAATCAGGTCTTGGGCCTATCCCGATTACACACGACCACACATCCAAAGACATACTTCTGCGACACCCCGACAACATGAACACAGCTTTCGAGCCGTCCATGTCGACGAGTCGACAGACGATGGCCCCCATGGGCCCGTCGATGGCCGATCAGCTCCCGAGCATCGACTTCGGATTCGACAGCCTGCGTGAGCGCATGGCGCGATTCACAGTCAAATTCGACGGCTTTATCGAGCAGGGGCGCAAGCGGGTGCTGGAAGAGCGCAACGAGTTTCGCATGAACGTGGCAGAACTACAAGGTATGACGGCAGAGCCAAACAGAAAGAAGAGAAGAAGGCACACAGAAGCTAATATCCGGGCATCTTGACAGAGGACGAGCGCATGCGCAAGAAGGATATCGAAATCCTGCAACTCAAGTCCAACAGCTTGCAGCAGACCATGGCCAAGGAGAAGCAAGAGAAGCACGAAATGGAGGCCGCCATCGCCGACCTTGCCGCCCAGCGCGACCGTCAGGTGGCCGAGCGCGACGCCCTCGCCCGCCGTGTCGCCGATATCCAGCGCGCCATCGACGCCAAGCTGGCTGCCCAGCAGGCACGCGCACGCCAGCGCGAGGCCCAGGCCCGCTTCAATGTGCCCGAGCTCGACTTCTGGGTGACGAATTTGTGTCTCAGCATGGAGGGTGCCGGTAGCGACGACCGCCTACGCTTTGTTTATACACATCTCAACGAGCAGGACTGGACGCGCGAGGCCTGGTTCGAGTTGGACACGTCGAAGCGGGACTACGCGGTGCGGCACTGCCGGCCGAAGCTGGAGCGCGACAAGGTGGATGCGCTGCTGGATCGGGTGAACGAGTCGCGGGAACTGGTTGTGCTGCTCAAGGGCATGCGGGAGCTGTTTGTGGAGGCGATGAAGTCTGGTTGAAGAGGAGGAAAAGGGACAGAACGGATGGGAAAGGAAGGGAAGGGGCACTTGGAAACAGAAGGAGGCGCAAAGAAGGCGTTATAAGCTGGGCTGGGCAGCTTCGTTGTTTTGTTTCTTTGAATACCACCAGGCAGGTCGGGAGGCCATGTTCTTACGATACCTTTTCTATGAAGCAAAAAGATGTGAATGATTTGGTGATTTGGAGCCATTCTAGCTGATAGACGCTGTAAGATAGTGGGGTCTAAGCCTGTAAGGCTCTACTTTTCGGCACGTGTTCCGCCCTGAAAAGGCTTCTCCACAAACGCGGCCGCAATCTACAGAGTACTCTGTACACTTTCTCGCAGCGACATCAACGAAACCGAACACCAACCGCCGTCGAACCATGGCGCCGGATCACCGCGAAAAGCAGGCGGCAGCCCAGGCTGCTGTCGATATCCTCTACGAGATGGCCAGTATTCTTGTATGTCTGGCGCGTTGGCGGACAGACCTGACTGACCAACAATCATCTTTTCTAACGCGTGTCTACGACAGAACTGCCAGCTGGACCGCCGCACGCTGTCCATCTGCATTTCCATGATCGAGAATGGCGTCAATCCGATGGCGCTTGCTGTATGTACTCCTGATTTCTCTGGCTGCAGCGATTGCAGCGGCTGCTAATACGATTGCCTTGTCTCCAGAAAGTCATTGTCAAATTACGCGAAACTGGCCAACAGGTGGAAGAGTATATCGAATCGCAAGCTCAGTAAACAAAGACCAGTCGGTGTTAGCAGCCAGGATTACGTTAGATGGACCACAGGAACTAGGTTCTACGCTTGAAAACGAAGGAAACGAAACAAAGTCTATATCGCTGAATCAAACGCTTCATTTGTCGCTATGGTTGTGGTGTCCAATTTTCTTCCTTGCCGCCCAGTAGTGAATGACCCATGGAATATGCCCATTTGTAAAAGATACCAAGTAGAAAAGAAGAAAAAGAATGCAGGAATAGCCTCTCCCTTTTGCGCCGGATGCCTTGCGTGGTCTCGTTGCGGTTGTGGTGGGTAGTGTTTATCAGGTGCCGACCCACGCATGTGTTCGTGACAGTGGCGGCATGGAGAGAACAGCATTGGTGCATGCGTGCTGTCGTTCGCAGTAACAGTGCATGGGTTGCCCCGGCACTGCAACTTTTGCCAAGCATGTCGTCATCCATCGCCATGCTTCCTGGACGACCACGCCCTACCGGTGTCCAAATAGCGAAATTTCCTCCTCTTCATCGTCATCATCGTCGTCGTAATCATCGTCTTGTGGGTCAGCAGAATCGTCCGAATCCTCCTCCTCATCCGCATTGTTTTCTTCTGGACTCGTAGAGTCATGGCCAGCTAGAAAACTGTGCCGATGCGGCCGCCAAAGACCCAATATGTCATGATCCTCTACATCCGAGGTGAAGTCTTCGTCATCCTCTACCAATAAGCCATCACGCCCATACCCAGGAGGTGGCTCTGCCATGACAGGCGCTGTTGTGGGAGTTTGCATGTGCGCGGGTGAGACGGATCGGAACAATCTAAGCGGTGTTGACCTGCCAGCAGTGCTGTCTACATTTGGACTGGAAGACAAAGGCGGCGAAGGGAGCGGCAGCGATAGCGACTGCATACCTTGCCGGGGCACCGGGATTGGCACTGCTAGTCCAGACTGCGTGCTGTGGTCAGGTTCTTCGCTCTCACGTTCGCTTCCTCCTGCCACCTCTGTAGCCGCCGCAGCCTGTTCGCGTTGCCGCTCTTGCTCTTGATGTGATTTCGGACTGTTTAGCAGGTGGAGCTCGACGGTGTTGTAGGACATGCAGACCTCACACCGGAGGCCACCCCAATGGTACTTTGTAGTCGTTTTTGCTTCGCAGTCGTTGCATAGGATGATAGCACGAGTGTCTGCGTATTCGGGTGGCATGGGCTGCTCCTCGAGGTGTTTGTCCAGACGCCGGAACATGCTCTCCATGTTCTCAATACTCTTGTTGCAGATAGGACACTTGAAAGACCGCTTGATATACTCGGCCCGGCAGTCATCGTGGATGGTATGGCCGCACTTCATAGTGACGACCTTTTTATACGACGTGAACATGTATTCGCCACAGATGGGACAGTCGCAGTCCATGACGCCCTCACGGCACCGATGCGAGTCCCCTTGGTTGATGGCGATGCATGATCCGCACTTCTATAGAAGAGGTTGACCACTTGTCAGTTCTGGACGAAAGCAAGGACACAGCCTTCTGAGATCCTCACTGGGATCCTTACCTTGCAGTGGAAGTAGTCTTTGCCGAGACCCTCGCCAACGCGACAAAGACCACAGTCGTTACAGTGGTAGATGCTTTTGTCCGGAGCATCGTCCCATAGCTTACAGATGTTGCAGTAATACCTGGCAGCCGACTTTCCACATTTGTGGCAGATATCTCCGGCATGTTGTGCATAGCCACAGAGCATACAGAGCATGTATTTTGTGTCTCGCCGCGGCAGCATGTGGTCCTCGGCTTCATCGTGGCACAGTCGGCACGTATACCACCGTCCACAGGTAACGCACTGAAGCTTAATGTTCCGTCGGTAGTGTGCACATCCGAGACGGCGGGCTTCTTCCTCTCCGCCAGTAGACTCTACTCCGGCGTTGCCAGATTGAGGAGCATATGTCGGACGCAGGTCGGCCTCAGTGAGGGTAAATTTTTGGGGAGCATGAGGTGGCACGGACGAGTGTGAACCGTGCCAGAACTTGAGTGATTCCAGGGGGCCAAAGTGGGCCGAGGGTTCTTCAATGGTTGCCTCGACCGCGGGACTTATTGGCATTATGGGCTGCACAGGCTGGTGTGCCTGGCGAGCTCGTGTGTATCCTTCCATCAGGATCCCATGCATGAGTTTTGCTTTCTCTGGCGGTGCCACTTCCCGTGACTGGACATCAAGAATCCGTCGCCGCAGCTTGGTCATGCCGTCATCCTCGGGTAACTCCGTATTTCCATAAAAGCCGCTGGGTACCGGTTCGTTGGTGTCCGACCCTTCCGGGTGGTCGTCGGTGCCATGTTCTGTGGTCGACGAGCTTTCAAGAGCATTCTCCTCGGCATTGGCAGGTAGGGAAGTTGGTGGTCGGAAATCATGGGGCAAGCTGTTTCTTGTGGGGAGAGACAGCTCCTCAGCGGGACTTGGATCGGAAGGCAGCATTGTTAAAGAATCCGATTGCCGCCTGTCTGGGCTCTTTGGATTTGTGCGCTCCTTCACAATGGTCGATTCGTGTGCAATTGAGTCCGGTACTTCATTATTGCAACACCGGGACAAATCTGGATGGCCAGGCTCGCTTAGGAGTGGTGGCTCTGGTTTGCGTGTATTGGTGAAACTGAAAGACAAAAGACGGACTTGGCGAAGAACAGGATTGATAATGAAGTCTGGGACTAGGGAGGACATTTGTTACTAGGAGGCGGTCGAAAATGGGCAGAATAGGCTAGCAGTAATGAATGTTGCACAGAAGGGGGAATAAAGTACCATAGCCTGCGAGAAATCGGAACGATGATCGAAAGACGGTGATCCCAGTTTACAGACATAGAACAAGGGATCAGGCGGGCAATGGGATACCTCGGTGGGTCCCATATCCGAGGCACGTGCTCTTGCGTCTGATTCTGCCGGTCTTTATCTTGACCGCCTTTGGTGGGGCCTTATCCTCGGAACTCGTACGTACATGGGTCGAGACTCACGTTGGGTCTGTCCACGGCGTCGGTTTTTGAGTAGGAGTAGATTAAACTAGTGCTCTGTGACATGGCTGGCGCCGTCCTCTTATATGGGGGGTTTTTTTGTGGTGCCCCGGGACCAATGCTACGGGGAAGCACCTTGTTGAGTGGCTTGGAGGGCAAAGCTGTGGGTAAGTGCTAAGCGTTTTGTTGGGAGTCAATCCCTGGCCAGAGCAACTGTGGAATCCGGACTCCCGGAGTCCCATGAAGCATTCCTTACTTTTATGATACCTCCCAGGTCTAGTTTACGCCTTTGAGGCATGGATTGATGGGACGGGCGCGTGCAGGTCCACTCAAAGTTGCCATCCCCTTGTCGAAACGTGTCACGTGATATATGAATGCCGGTTGAGCCGCTTTATGTTGAGCTGTTTGGAGGGCAGCATTACAAATGCAGATATGGATCTAGCTGCTGTGCCAAGTACGATCGAAATTGTTGAGATTGCCATGGTACCCAATATCTAGGATATCTCGGAGACGTCTCACGTCATCTTATGCACGTAGTTTTCATACCTCAACATTCTTGCGAGCTAAGCCGAGAACATCGACGGAGAAAAGCGTGAATCCCTTAGTATCATTGAGTATGGAAACCATGCAAAGTAGGCCAGCATCTTTTTTCTTAGGCCGAAAGGTCATACCCCAAAGGTAATCTGGTTGGTAAGTGAGGAGTAAGGTGCAGTTAAAAACACTGGCTATAACCCTTAGAAGAACCTTTTGAATATTGACAAAACTGGCAGCCTTCACTTTGGGAACAGTAAATAATGGTCTAGACTCTTTGACTAAAAGCAAAAATAGCGAAAGATTAAGTGACTCATTATGCAGCTCGTCGTTCATTTAGAAAGAACAATGAGCCTGACTGCATGTTTGGCAGTATACGGGCAGGTGGCCTTATGGTCGGTAGTGAATAATCAACGAGTTAGATTGCGAGAATTTGGGGAGAAGTAGGGAGTGTATGCACATGTAATTTATTTGACGAGTACGTGTCATGCATCCTAATAAAGATGAAACCGAAATGTAGTGGATTCAGAGTCTTAATTTTACCCACGAATCATAATAGTGCGTGAACACGAAAAGAAAGAATTGAATTGAAAGCATGCAGACGAATCGACCAGGAATACATGTGACAGACCATAATTTCAAACAAATAAGATACATACATTATTGTTCATTCATTTTCATAATTTGATATTTCTTACATCTTATAATATCGAAGGGCAAGCGGTCGGTGCGGTCGGTGCGGCACGAAGTGGCGCTAGTCGCATTAGTGTTAATTATTTGCAGTGGTTGATAGAGACGGAAAGAATAGATGAATAGAAACAAAATTCCGTACGTTGTAAAATAAAAGACGCGAGCAGAAATAAAAGGTGGATAGTATGGGCAGAACCTGTACTCATATAATATACTCCATTTCATAAATTTTACATTGTCTATACTTTTTCTTAAAGTCGCGAAACAAAAGAATCCATAGCAGAGCGAAAGACATGCCTAAAGAAAAATAATATGCGGCAAACTGCATGCTGAACAAGTTCATGACTTCAAATCCAGTCCCCACTACTCTGTACTTTGTAAACTCTCCACTATGCTACGTTGGGTCACAATTGGACATACAAAGTATAGTTGGGGGCCGTCTTATTCTAGCACGAGGCAAGAGGAACTGTTAAAAAGAATGGAGACTTTACGCAGCATTGGGTTGAGCCACTTTCGATGGAGTATTCTGTACTCCGTACAAGGGTTTATTTCTCCATACACGTGCTTTTTGCATCCCCTGCATGAAAATTTGCTGACCCAACTCCTCGGAAACGTGTATATCCACTCCCACTGTCTCGGACTTTTGATGATACGGAGTACAACCTGCACGATTCAACCAACATGGCTCGGCCAACATGATTCGGTTAACCGGCCGTATCCACTCCGCTAGTCTTATAACATCCCCGGACATGCATAATTCAGGAAAATGGAATATAGAATATATAAATGACTTTGAACGGAATTACTGAAGGTGGAGATGCGACATGTTATGAATTGCACCTTCTCAGCTGACTGTATGCGTAGAGCTGTTTCCTAAAGATACAAGTGTTACTTCCAAAAGGCGTTCTTTCTTAGCCTCATGCACAAATTCCAAAGAGGCACGAAAATATTTTGTGTTAATTCGATAAGTATTTCGGTTTAGTTGCTGAGTTCTCGTTGTGATATTTAGAATAGAAATAGAAATGATTTTGGTAGACGTAAAAGACCAAGACACGAAAGTGAATGTCCTGGACTGTTTGATGTGAGCCCGGTACAACTCTTCGAATTCTTCTCCAAGACGGACGACTTGTCAAAAGCGCCCCGGGGCATTTTTCATGTCACAATAAGCAAGCTCTGGGTTTTATAGACTTCATATAAAATTTAATATGGTCTTTTTAGAGTTAGGCATATCAAGAATAGCGACATAGTTCGTAGGATACTGGCGGATAAACGATTAGAGGCTACGTGCTCGTAAACAGGTACTCATAATAAGATAGGATATGCTAAAAAGCAGAGTACTCCGTAGTTGAATCTCACGAAATCCGCACGAAAGCCTCACAGGGACTTCTTATCGATTAGCTTCCTGTTTCAAGTCGATAAAAATTGCAGGGTTGGAAAACCTCTTGTGTAGCTCCTACCCGATCTGGTATACAAATCATACGCGGGGGTTTTAACCCATTTTAAACCTTTCCTGTAAGGTCCTGCGTCCTTGGCATCTTGGCAGACTGTAGATGGATGACGAATGGACAACGGCGTGGGATGCAAACTAGATCCATACAACCATCCTGAGCAGAAGCTAGGCCCTAGGGGAAATCCGGAATGGGCGTACTTGTGTTATATATGGGCCATAGGTCTATGGAGACTTCGGTAGGAACCATGCAACGGCATTGCACTTATCGTTCTGATCAACGACTAACTATTTGTTATGCTGTGATAAATCATTGGTCCACCAATCAGTAGCTGTGTCTCTGTCATCTAGGCCTACGAGATGTTGAAGCGTAGGCATCAAGATCCTGTTCGCCGGCGCCACTCTGTCGGGTATGAGAAAAAAAGCTGTAGCATTTTACCTTTTCATGAGATGCAGCGATTAATATATTTCATAATAGCCGACCTGCCTTCTAGTTAGCTTAGAGACTAATTTACAACGATAATATCATTCTACGTTTCAGGGACACGTCGTTAATATTCCGTAGCTCAATACGTGATATTAGCCGGTCTATGCTATGCTTGTTATGGAAACGCCTGGCATCAGCTTCTCCTTAATTACCTTTCCATATTCTCTCTAGTGGAAATTAGGAAGCACACCCTAATACTATTGTAGCTGCTCTAATTTATGCTGTCTTGTCAGCTTATCGACTTTGTTACATGCAGGCTACAAGCTAATGTTACCCTAGATAACCTTTTAAAGAAGAACCGCATCAACGACGATCGGCCCAATGACGTCTTGCTTCTTCTTGGGCAATAGATGAAGTCGTCGTGTCTTCATGACTTCCGGGCCGCGTTTGCCAAAGTACCGCTCACTCTCAAAGCTCCACTGTACATAGGCGACCACCCACTGTGCCATGCCGTCCAGGTACACCTGCACATCGCGGTCGAGCGGGCCGCCCCATCGTGGCACTGCCATGTACAGTTGGTTGAATTTGCGGACTCTATCTGCATGCATCTGCCCGGCCCAGTCCAAGGCCTCTTGAAGTCCCTTTCCAGTTTCGTGCATGATGATCGTGATGAGGTTGTGCTCATTATCACCAGATGCCTGTTCCTTGTTGTACGAGATCACGTCCTATATGTGAAGTTAGCTTGTTCTTTTTTTTTAAAATATAAAAGTGGAAGAATACATACGTTCGCAATGATGGTCAGATCAGTCGACAGAAGCGTTAGCTCCTGGATTATGGCGTGGTCTAGAACGTAGTCTGGCAGCCCCATGTCCATCTCAAAAATGGCAAACGATGGGAGTGCTCCGATCGTTCGTCGTCGAACCTCAAAGTAGCTTCCGATGTCACGTATGTACGCACGGCCACGGTCTTCCGCTTGCTGGGCCGTACCGTGCAGGTGCTTCTCCCAGACGTCCAAGAAGCGCCTTTGAAAAGTCTTGGTTGATATTTTCATTGCCCGTGCCCAAAAACTAAAACATTATTGGCTGTGCTTTATTTCTACAATTGTAGGACGACTTACTCTCGGGCCACCTCGCCGCCAACCCATTCATCAGCTGGACGAGGCTTGTCCGGGTGCTTCATCGCATCCATGATAATGTGAACTTGCTCCCATACTTCGGCAGCTTTGCACCTGTCTGAATGCTCATCAAAAATGAAGAAGAGGTTCATCAGATAACATGCTGCGCGCAGTTGGTCTGTATCATTGTTAGCCAGGAACTTCCGCACTATAGATCTATTATATAGTTATTCTTACCTCTGGTGATGTTGGGATATGAAAGCCCGGTCAAGAGGTCTGTACACAAAAAGAATAATTAGTATCCAGCTGCCTTATTCCGTTGTCTGTTTGAACTTACTAAAGTCGCACCGGTCGAAGGCTATTTGGGCCTGGGGAGTGAAGGCATGGAAACCAGCAGCCCACTCCAAACATTCATCTTTGATATCTGGAGTGTGCGGGTTTATACGACGCGGCCACTTCCAGCCAGCCTCGAAATCTGGGAGGAAAATTTCCGTTGGCGGCGAACTGTCTAAATGAAGATCAGATGCTACTGCTAGACATGGCGTTTCGAGAATCTGTTTGCTCATATTTGTGTTTGTCTGTTTATCTTCTTGCTTGTTTGTTTGCTTCTTTTTGAGGAGTTGTTTGATAGACATGGAGGCAAGCAGGCAGCCTCAACTTTATACACCTCGAATAGATATCAACATATAGTGCACCTACTGCGCGTCGTATGTCTATTTTGATCTGAAGCAAAGGGAAGCATCCTTCAAGCACCCGTATCACTCAGTAACAGTCACTGATGGGGATTGCCAAGGATGAAGATCCGCCAGCATAAGAAGCAGGATCAAGTAGAAAGTCAAGCATCACATGTTTCATGATGTGTTGGGAAGTTCGTGTACGGCGTTAACATTTTCTATTTCTTTCTTGGCTTCGTAATTGAGAACAAGACCCCATATCAAAATAGAGGAACTCAGACAGTCATCGCTGCCTATTTTATACTCCGCAGAGCCAAAACGTACGCGTAAGAGACCAAGACAGCTCAATCAGGGGGAGGCACAATACAAGTACGTGTAACATGTCTTGGTTCCTGGGAACGACGCCATTGCTATGATTGTGATCATACGGGATACGAAGAAAGTTGAGTATGTCCAGGGTACTCCGTATGTGGCAAAACTACGTTGCAGTATCTGACCAGCCCAAGTATCTTGCGGAATAGAAATATATTCTCCACTTCTCGATTCGTATCTGCCAGAATGGTCTGTGCTTCCCGGCCGAGACATGATTAACAACTGATTAATACGGAGTATGGAGTACTTACCCTTCGTCGCACGTGCCCCATATGTATATATTTATATTTCAAATGCAACTCCCTTGGTTTTATCAAGACCTCTATTGCATACAGTCCTTGCTGGAGCAAACCGGATAAATGCACCGTGGAAATGCCGATTTTCCCACAAGAACACATGACTCGTAATGTAGAACTCGAATGTACGAATCCTGGCTCGAAGGAGTATGCCAATATCTGGGCAGATCCACTTAACAGTGGTACGGGGCAGTAGTGGATCCAAACTGGACCCTGTAATGGGGTCCGGTGAGCCTTGGCACCCCATGCACCCCATGTTTAATGCTACGGGGCATGCAGACTTACAACACTCGGGATGTTAGTTCAGGCCGTAGCTAACGAAGTACAGCCCGTGTGCCACCCTACCACCTGTTATTTTTCTTCAGCACATCCCTCCCATCCCAAACAAGATAAAACCAGAGGGAGTGTGTGCAACCTCATATCACGCGTAAATCACCAATCATACAAATCATTAATCAATTAGACAAACATGGGCATTTTTGGACACGCCGCACCCGCCAAGGTGGCTACCGACACGGAAGTGCCGATGCCATTTTTTGATGATGCCCAGCCATGGAGAGCCTTTGTTCTATACTCCCTGTTTGCCTTTGATGACATCCTCGATCCGGAGAAGCTGCGTGATGCCTTGGTTGCCTTGTCCCAACGAGACGGCTGGCGCAAACTAGGAGCCCGTCTTCGGGAGCGTGTAAGTTTTTCTTTGATTTTCTTTGAATTTTTGCCCTTTGATTTTGACTGTTCCCTTGTCTAACAAACAGGGCAATGATTACATCTATCACATTCCGGCGACCTTCTCGGAGGACCGTCCAGCCATTGCATACTCCCACGTCGTCCACGATATGCCGGTTGCCCAGCATCCCGTGGCTTCGAAACTGCCCTCTACCGCAGCAGTGGCCGGCAAACAGCCGGAGATTGTTGGCGACCCAGACTCGTTCCGGCCGCTGTTCCATCACGAGGGCGCTCCAACCAGTTTCGAAGACTACCTGACCAAGGATATCCCCCAGCTCGGCCTGCACGTGGTGTCCTTCACCGATAAGACTGTTGTGACGCTGTACTGGCCGCATACCCTGATGGATGCCATGGGAAAGCGAGCTCTGCTGGATGCTTGGATGCTGATGCTACAAGACCGCGCCGATGAGGTGCCGGTGCCAGAAGGACGCGATGATGGCCATGATCCTCTGGCCACGCTAGGTGTCTCTCCCCCTGAGCCCTACGTCCTGGCCGACAAAATCATCACTGTCCCGGGAATGGTCGGCTACGGCCTGCGCAACATTGGCAACTTCTTCCGTGCTCATGAGCACCGCATGGTCCGTGTGCCTGGCACCTTTTTTGCCCGCCTTCGCGCTGAAGCCGATGCCGACCTTGCGAAACTCCCCCTTGGTGAAGATAAGCCCACCTTTCTTAGTGATGGCGACATTATCTGTGCTTGGTGGGCTCGTGTGTCCACGAAATATCTCCTTGATCGGGGAGACAGTGAGAAGCGCCCTGTCGTGTTCAACATGGCCATGTCTCAGCGTGTTCCGCTAGCCGGCATTCTGTTTTCAAACGCCCCCGTCACCTATGTCTCGAACGCGGTCAACTTTGTCTATGCCAGTCTCTCTCTCGGAACCGTCAAAGAACAGCCTCTCGGTGCTTCCGCTGCCGTTTTGCGCAGAGCCCTTGAGGTCCAGCGTACTCCGGCACAGATCCACGCCTTTGCCAGTCTCTGGCGTTCGGGTGGAAGAAAGCTGCCACCTGTAATTGGCGAGTCGGGCATGCACATGCTGACTTTTACAAACTGGTGCAAATGCCATCTTTTTGAGTTGGATCTGTCACCGGCCATTGCTGGCGGCAGTGGTGGTAAAGGAAACGATGGTTGCTTGCCTGGGCGGCCGACGTATCTCCAGAACACCCAGTATGGCCTCTGTCTTCCTGATGCCTTTCCAATTATTGGCAAAGACAGCTTTGGAAACTTTTGGATCTCGGGCTACATGAACCCAGGAGTCTGGGCACAGGTTGAAGCTGATTTTGCCAGCGCATAAGCGTACGAGTAGGAATAGGATTCTGTACCTAGTTTGTTGTTCGTATTGGTGGATGTGTTCCTACTTCTAGTTAATAGGGTTTTAATGACAAATATTCAACTTGATCAGACAGACACCCTGGCATATATTCTGACTGGATCCGAGCGGTTCCTGATTCCGTATGTCGTATCCCGGCGGGTTATCACAATGCGATCGACTAGTTTTTTCGGTCCTCCTTTTTTTCTTCGCTAACGAGCCAAGGCCCATGCATTATTCATTCGTCCGACGCCAAGAAACCCACAACAGTCAGGGGCCGCGGCTCCTCCTCCTTTACTCGGGGCGTAGGTCGGGCGCGGCACCTCGGGCGTAGTATTCATACGGGCGTGAGATACGAGCATGTACTCGTAGGCGTCCCCGAACATACAACTGTGCTTATTATCATATGATTGGACGAGGAAAAAGTCATTAGCAGATAAAAGTGCAGATCGTCTGTTGTTTGCCTATTTCTATGTGTCGTCCGTTTTGTCGCCTCCCCTTCTTGATCTCGTCTTTGTCGCTTGCCGACTTCTTACGCTCTTTTTACCTGTTATTTTCATCCTTCTTTTCGTATTCTTCCCGGCCTGGTTTTTTTTTTTTAAACATGTCTAGCACTCTCGAACAGGGCGAGGCTCTGCAGGCAGCCGCCTACGCCGAACCAGCGATTCACCCCCACGGGCTTGCCATGGTTCTGGTTGCTCTCGTGTCTACGCTAATTGGCATCTCGACCATCATTGTAGCCCTACGCACGTATACGCGCGCTTGGCTCGGCCGTCGGGCTCAAAATTGGGGATGGGAAGATACTTTTACTCTTCTGGGTTACGCAACATTCACCTGCAGCGGTGTCTTCACCATCCTCGGGGCCTACTACGGCCTGGGCACGCGTGATGCCGAACTCAACGTCAATCTGCAGGTTCGCAGCGCCGAATACACCATGTACTCCAACGTCATCTACGGCTTCTCCATGCCCTTCATCAAGGCCAGCGTTCTCTGTACGCTCCTTCGCATTACCCGCGAGAGTGTTTACCGTATCATTCTCTTCGTCGTCTTGTTCATTGCTTGCGTCATGGCCATTATTGGAATCCTCGCCACTCTGCTCTACTGTCATCCTGTCCGAGCCTACTGGAACCCCCTTCTGGGTACGTGCGGCAATTTTATGACCGTTGTCAAGATCGGTTATGCCTGGACTGCCATTGGTATCGCTACGGACTGGATCTATGCCATTTTGCCCTGGTTCATTATCCGCAAGCTGCAGATGCGTGCTCGCACCAAGGCCACTGTCATGTTAATTCTCGGCCTGGGTGCTGTGGCCAGCGCCGCCACGATCGTTCGTGCTCCGTATCTGCAGTACTACCTGGCTGATGCCAATCTCCTGTGTAAGACATTCTCCCAAATCCCCTCCAACCCCTGCGGGAACACAACAGCTGACCTACCAGACTGGAACGGCCACATCCTTATGTGGAGCCAAATTGAGTCAGGACTGGCTATCATCGCTGCGTCCTTGCCGGCTCTGCGTCTCCTCTTCCAGCGTTTCCTCGAGCCCAGCAAGAATTCCACTTCCGGCAACAGCAATGGCGTCGCCACTGGCTACGCCCACGACAAAAGCACTCCCATGGAAACTCTGTCAGCCCATGGAAAAGCCCTTTCCAGCAACCGTTGGAAGCGTATCGACGACGACAACGAAAGCTCACAACATATTGTCACGAAAGACCATTCCTACGCTTAGTCAGCGAGAACATCGGCATGCCCTTGGTGGACGAGTGGATTCAGGGGCACTGCTTGTACAAGTATATAGGTCTTGGGTGTATGAAACAGAGATGCTGATAAAATCAACTGTCCGCCTGTATTTGAGTGAAACTGTCTTATACAGATGCATGAACGGAGTCGTTCGTTCCGATGAGTGAAACATCAAAAGGCCCATATATGGCCCATAATAATATTAATACACCACCAGTCATATGCACTTAATTAATTAATTTACGGGACACTGCTCAGATGTTCGAAGATTTTCTATTGCTATACCTTTTGACGGACCTTTTACGCTTCATCATGAATTTTACAACTGCTACTCGGCAATTCTCTATCACTGGAATTTCCTAGGTCGATACCTTCTTGCTTCAACTCAGTCTATTCTGAGCATCATCCAAAGTTGATTCGGACGGCTCATGTCAGGTAGGACGGCCCACGTCTGGATTGGAGTGCTAATAAATAATGAAGTCAGTATTTTTCTTGGCAAGTCTTACTGCGAGCGTACCTGAGCGCAGTCAATCCGCTCGTGAGATCAACACAAGTATTGGTGCCAACGTTTTGGATGCTATTGGGATCAGTGTTTTTTCCCTGACTGGACCAAGGAGTTGTCTCACATAAAGGTATGACCTTTGTTTGTCACATCGAGCAGATACCAGAGTTGGTTATTGGTTTGAGAGTTTGACCAACCCTGCAGCACCGTCCCGTTCGCGGGATCACCGCTACGCAAATCCATATAAACTATTATGTGATATCAACACGTTTATGGCATATCTTTTTTCGAAGTTGGGACAAAAAATAAAGACCTACTATTAAACTGGCGATTTCGAATTTTGTAGACAGGGCGGAGACCATCTGAAACCTTCTCTAACTCTCACTGCTGGCTATTGGATTTATTGTACGTGTACGAAACGACCCTATTGCCGTCCACGGAGCCCTCTGTCCGTCTGATAAGTAAGGATACAGAGTTATCTATAATGGGCATTACTTACCGCCCATAGTAAGGTCCAGATAATGGCCGGTCTCGTAATTTAGGAAGCTGACAGTAGCACTGTCCAAAGATTCGTGGCATACCATGTTGAGTATCTAGAAATCTGTGAATATAAGTGGTTGATGCTGATGGAAAAGGCTGTAAGTGATCTGCCTTTATTTAGGACACACGCCTGCATATATATACTAATCGTGAACTGCAATGGTGTTGCAATCCCAGTCATGCAAAGGAAGACAAGTTCCGAGGTCGTGCATAGAAACGCTTGACGAAAGAAAGACCACCAATCAAGGTATCCGAATTTAGGTATTGCAGCTTGAAGAGAGAGCTTGGTTCTCGTATCTGTTCCTTGATGGGTTAAAAAACGCCATTTCCGGATGACACGGGCTGGCTGAAGTAGAGATGTAACCTGCAATTCGCACCATGTGCACCCTTGTGTTGCTAAAGTGGGGAGTATTTGAGGGAGCTGAGAGGTGCCTCGGACAATTTCTGCATACTGGAAAGTCAGAAAGGGACACGCCGTCTTGCACGCAGGAAGCTGACATATTTTGGGGCATGTCTGCAATAGCTATGGAAGGCTCGGAATAACAATTAAAGGCGGAACGTGTATTGTTCAGTAGGTGTAGAAAATCAAAGCCGGAAGCTGGGATATTCAGGTTTTTCAAAAGCCTGCCCACTCAAACTCTAACTCTGACTCTGACTCTGACTCTGACAATGGCACTGGCGATTCAACAGTTCAACCGTATCCGTAATCGTTAAAATCGATGAAAAATACGGACGATTATGCTGCATCATCTGCCGGCAGAATTTTGTTCACCGGGGCCATTTCCGGTTGCATGGCCAAGAATGGCTCCAACTTGGAATTATCTGCATTATTTGTGGTGATTGCGTCTCGTAAGTTCTGAAAGATGCCGATATGGTAGATATAGGAGTATTGGGTGGTTAAAGTAAATCAGTACAACTAAAATTACAAGAAATGTAAAATGCGAAGTGAAATTTATGTAGCTTGATTCGAAAAGAGTCGCTAGACCATCGAATTTGAATATACGCAAGAAACATCAAATCCATCATTTTGTATTCAATAATGTTTCTATTTCTCCACGCTGTATCCTACGAATGCTTCGCTTATAATATTGAAGTAGATTGCTCTTGGTAAAAAACGACTAGGTGGTCTAGATCTTAGAAACCTTGAATCCAGGCGTCTGAGTCTGAAAGATTCCCCTAGGGTCATACTTGACCGCAACCGCCTTCAGACCCTCCGGATCTCGTAGTCCGGCTACCGGATCCTGTACCTTGTCTGCATAATTAAAATATGTCCACGGTATATACCCATCCACTGATTTCGCGTAGTCGTCAACCTGTTTTAGGTACTCCTTTGCTACTTCGTACCCGTAATTACGGATCTCCTCTTCGCTGACGTTGATCGACAGCAGTAGCATCACGGCATTGCGGCCTTGCAAGTGTTTTTCCAGGCCCATTGAATTGACGCCACGATCGTCACTCAGACGCGTGTAAAAGCTAGGCAGAGCCTGGAATAGGCATAGAGAGCTAAACATGCCAGTTTTGCTGACCGTTTTAATCTTCTCTACGGCCAATGCGTGTGCCTCGACAGCCTTGGCCATGATGCGCTCGTCGTTCAAGAAAGTGGTTGTGAACCAGAAGTTGCTAGTCCAGTTAGAAAGAAGATCAAAAAATATACAGAAAATACCGCAAGACGTACTGGTAGCCCATCGGCTGTTCCATAGTTCCGGCAAAGTCAGCTAGATTTGTCTGCTTGAGATCCCGCACCATCGTCGGGATCGAAATGAGCTCCCGGAATTCTGGTGGGTTCTTTGTACCCTTTGTGTTGGCAATGAAACTCGTGATGATAATGTCTTTGAACATGGTTGGCTCGTAGTTCCACAGCACGATGTACGAGCTGTTTGGATTCGCCTCACTGTTATTCGTAAAGTTCTTCATAGCCTCGATGTGTCGTTCCGTGTTCTCGGCGGACGGCTCTGAAAGGAGCATTCCACCCCACAAACCTTCCCAGGGAAGAATCTTCACATCGAACCTTGTGACAATGCCGAAATTGCCCGCACTGGCCCCCTTGAGTGCCCGCCATAGGTCGCTATTCTCGTCTTTGTTGGCGTTGATGATGCGCCCATCCGACAATACGACTTCTGCGTTCACAATTTGGTCGCAACCAAATCCTACACGTGGGATGTACCATGAGATGCCGCCGCCAGTGAGCAAGCCTGACACGCCGACACTGGCTGTGCGACCACCGGCTATGGAGACATTCTCTGGGGCAATCGCTTCATACGCCTCGCTCCATTTCGTCCCTGGCAGCAATGAGACGACCCCTCTTTGTTTATGTACCGTGGCGCCGTGCATGTGCAGAGCTAAGTCGATGAGGATGCCACTGTCTGTATTGCTTGCCCCCCAGGTGGTGTGGCCGCCGCTGCGGACAGCAAAGGGGCAATCTGGGGCTGCTGCCAGTGCTGTCATGATTTTGGCCACGTCTTCTTTGCTTTTCGGGTGCACAATGCTGTGCGGCTTTTTCTGCGCCGTGAGGGACCAGAAAGATTCGATGCGTTCCCTGTACAGCTCTGAGCTAGACTCGGTGATCAGATCGCTTAGGCCTGCCTTTGCGAATGCCTCGAGGGCCATCAGGACGTCGGTTCTAGCGGACATGACGGCTAGGATGAAAACTACTGGGACTGCGAACGGTGTCTTGAGATGGAAGTGCAATAATTGAAGACTGCAGACTAACCGGGGGTTGTGTGCAGTAGACAGAAAACTACCCCAATTTGAGTGTCTCGTATCGCTCGTACTCATGCGAATATGTAGTCATCTCGCGGATATCTGTAATACGTAACCTTCACAATTAACTGTCGAAAGTTTATTGTATTATTTACTTCACTGAAGGAATCCTGCCAAGAAACAGAGGGAGAATTCAAGATATTAGTGAGAGTTTTTAAGGTGTGAAATAGACTCTATTTACAAGAAGTTGAAGCGACTCTCTCTCCTTTTCCCCGAGGGAGACAGAAACCATTGTACAGAGAGAGTACAGAGCCCCCCCTCCCGTGTCACGTGTGTGTAACGTCGCTGTGAACTAGGTTAGGATACGTGTGACGTCCCGCTTATTTAGGTGTTGCTAATAATACTCCATACGTCGTACGTACTCCGTATAATATCAGGTGACCCGCGTGAAATTGGTCTGGTACTTTGTATGAACCGAGATTCGGCAATATATATACTTCCGTGCTGACCTGAAATTCAAATCCCGAAACCTCCAAACTTAAAGAACACGCCTCACACCATAATTCACATCGTTGAAGCCCCTAACTCTTCCATGAATACTTCCAGTAGCGAGACAGAGAGGGCGGAAGGAGCCGGAAAGCGTGTCCCCAAAGCCAACAAGGCATGCGTGTCCTGCCGTGTACGCAAAGTCAAGTGCGATGCCCCCGTGATTGGCCTCCCTTGCAGCAGCTGTACTAGTAGGCAGTGTGCCGAGGACTGTATACTGCCGATCCGTAAAGTCCGGGCTAGGTGTGTTGATTACTGGTTCACGGTTCATTAAACATGTACTGATGTTGATGGGCTCGTAGGAAAGTAGCCCATGCTTTACCGAGTCCCAGTCAGGTACGAGTACACTCGTGGCTACTCCCCTTCGGCAATCTTCCAAAACTCCCACTAACTATTTCCAGACTACAGACAGCCTTAATCATCCAAAACAATCAAAACAGCCTTCCACTTCTGATCCCGTGGAGTGTCAGAGCCCCCGACAGACTGAGCCAGATATGCTCTATCTCGACATCCTAAACGATGCCGTGAGAGGAACTGCAGAATCCAGACACCATACAAGTTCCAATACCCCCCATCCTCAAGGGACAGAAGACAGGCTTACCCCCCGGAACTGTTCATGGACCAAGCTGCCCCACCTAGACGACATTGACAACGAATACCTTGTCAAGAAAGGCGTCTTTGATCTACCTCCTCGGCACTACTTGTGAGACAATCTTGGAATCCTTTATCGTTTTTGTGTTCATCTCCACTCTACTGATAGGCAAAAAAAGAGATGTCCTCATCAAGGCATACTTTGACCACGTCTACCATTTCGCTCCTATAATCAACAGAGTTGATTTCATATACAGCTATCAGTCCGGCGACTGCTCGTTGTTTCTTCTCCTCGGAATATTGACACTGGCCAGTATCCACGTACCAGACGATGTGCTATCCGCCTGTGGCTTCTCCAGTCGCTCGGCTGCACAAGGGTTGTTCTTTTCCAAGGCCAGGCTGCTTCACGACTTTTCCACCGAAGACGACCCGTTATTGATGTTACAAGGATCCCTGATGTTGGGCATGGTGATTCTCGACCATCCCAGCGACCGGAACTTTGGCTACTGGTTCCACAACTCTGTTCGTCTTGCAACGAGGCTTGACTTACGCAACACGTTCGTTTCTTTATGCTGCCCATGGCTTGTGACAATGATTCATGCATTAACTGTTCTGATAGGTGTATCCGAGAAGATAAGCCCCGAAAAGTCTTGAAATTGTACAGAAGGATCTGGTGGGCTCTCTGCGTAAGCTCATCTTCTTGTCACTTTGCTCTATTCTTGTCTTATACTCACCGCAGCTATAGTTTCTAGATGTTTTTCATGTCTTTTTCAATACCAGACGCACCTGGCTACTTGAAAACACATGTGAAATTAATTTTAGGACAGAAGATGACTGGGAGGAGGAGGACATCTCGGGAATGTCACTAGACCTGCTATCGGAGGTCACGCCGCAACAAATGGCGTCGCCTGCTGTCCACTGCGAGTTATCTCGAATATGTTCGTTTGATACCCTTTCCTATTACTCTGTTTCCTTTTTCTTTTCCGCATAAAGGAACCACAATCAGGACTGACTCTATGTAGTTACTCAGTGTTTGTCTGTTCTGAAAACCAAGCCGCAGCAGGATCCTCGCCAAATGCTGTGCTCGCTCGATGAATGGCGCAAGTCTCTTCCTGTTAAGATGCATGTCTGTGGAAATACTGGAACGGACGTGTACTATCTGAACGTACAAGCCACGAGCTACAGGTTTGAGTGCGTCTTGTGTCGTCTGATACGACGTTCTTGGCAACACTCCCGACATGCGGACTGGGGCGACTGGGCCAAACAGCGGCTTCAGTCTGCTGTTCTAGAGCTGGACACGATCGCCATGAGGGTGTTGGCAAACGGCAACCTTCAGGACTTTCCTGTTTCTTTGTAGGCGCCATCCATTCACATCCCTTCTCAATCTCCTACTGGGGCTAACAAAGCAATTCCCAGCATAACTACAATGACCGCGCTCCTCGCTCTACACATCGAAGCTGCACTCGATACAGCCGAGACAGACCTTGTTCGTTCCATGGCTCGAATATCCATCAGCCAGACCATGCTTGTTCTCACCCAAGGAAAAGAAATACCCGCAATGAAAAGAGCGCTGCCAGTTTTTGAGGAGATTCTTGTCAAGAAAAACCTGTATGTTGTTCCACCCAGCATTCCTGGCCAAGTACCTGCTCAGTCACAGTCGCAAGACAACAATGTGGTGGGTACATACGATTTGCCACAGGCACAAGCCAGAATGGTTCCGTCTCAAGTAGAACAGTATGAAAATACTCCGTCATTCTATGGGGGGTTTCTAGGCCTTGATTTCTTGGATGAGTGGCAGATGGAGCAGCTAGATTTTTCTGGTCCATGTTGATATTTCCCAAAACGAGCAGAATGGAGGCACAGACATTACTAGAGCAATGTTAACCCTATAAATCTATCATAAAAGTTTGTCCATTTGTCCTCTACCACTTGAAACTTCCCCGCCGTTCAGTTGCAATAATGTAACATGGCCAATGCCCACTTCTAAAACTCCTTCACTGGCACCCCCGTCTAGTATTGTGGGAGGATTAATAATATTTTGGGGGACCAGTCTCCACTATAATCCTACTTAGACACATTTTCTGGCTCGTTGACGACGTGCCGATGGCGCACCATCTCCAGTATTCTTTCTGCTTCGGAAGCATATTTGCACTTGGAGCGTATCTGCCGGCCATACTTGTTGAATAAAAACGGAAATGGCAGGCATCCAAGCACAAGGAATGCAGGAATGGAACTCGCCCATTGGTTTCCGAGATTCTCGTACATTTGGGTGGTAAAAAGCGGAAACGCCGTGCCAAACAAGGACCGAAGTACTGAGTTGGCTGCTAGCACAGAAGCAGCATAGACACTATCTGTACACGAGTGAGCATTTGCATAGTTTCAGATGTACGGGTAAATGCATACAAGCATCGACCAGATAGCTCAGCAGCGATATGAAGACCATGACAAGTCCACAAGAGAAAAACATGGCTCCGATAATGGGCACGATCCAGGGTACTGACGGATACGTCGTCCATGCAAAGAGGAACAGGCCAATCGGAAGGATAATCGAGCCTGCCATGGCCGAGCCCAGCCTGGCTTCTGGTCCAACAGGACATCCCTCTGTTTCGGCTTTCAAGCACAGGCGCATGTAACGTTTGTTGTCCACACCGGCCGCCAGCGTGGCAAGACAGACGCCAATGGCGACACCGATGAACGGAAGTCCAGCGATGCCCTGACTCCAGCCTCGAGTTATTCGAAAGACGATGGGAAACCCGGAAAAGAACATGTACAAAGTGCCGTAGACGATAGATATGTACACCGATGTCAGCAAGACAATGGGTTCGCAGAACAGGAGGGCCCAGGGGCGGGTGAGAGAGACGGAGAGCTCGTGTGAGAGTGTCTTGGGCGGATTGCCAGCATCGAGCCGAGACACGTATACACTTCCAGTCATCCGGGAGAGGGCCTTGGCTCGACATCGCAGAATAAACGGTGCATATGTTTCACGCATGGTCAGCGTCGTGGAGATCCAGAATACGCCACCCAGTATGGCATTCAATCCGAGAATCCAGTGCCATCCCTGAGTCTCGTCAAGAAAGCCGCCAGCAATGGGTCCTAAAAATGTACAGAGCCAGAAATCAGCAGTTGTAAAAGAGAAGCAACAGGTACAGAAGGTCCACCTACCAAGTGCAGGCCCCAGAAAAGGAGCTGTGGCAAAAAATCCCGTCGCCAGTCCACGATCCTTCTTGGAAAACATGTCGGCAATGATGCCCCCGCCATTCGTCAACGACGACGAACCAAACGCACTCGCAAAGAAGCGAAGAACCAGCAAGGCCGTAATGTTGGGCGCACACGCCGCTGCCACGCTGAACGCCACATACGCCGTGAACGAAATCACAAAGATGGACTTGCGCCCATACATCTCCGACAGAGGTGCCCAGATCAACGGGCCCAGGGCAAATCCCAGAACGAAGAGCGACAAGCCTAGCATGGCCACCTCCTCGGACACACCAAAGCGCAGCATGACGCCATCGATGCTACTGCCGTACAAGGAGCTCGCAAAGGTGACCGCAAATGTAGACATGGATTGGAGAATGGTAATGGTCCATTTTTGCCCACTGGAAAAGCCCATGGCGTCTTCGCGGTCGTTCTGCAGGTAGTCGACAATGTAGGGGCTATCGTCTGTGCCGCTGCCGGCATAATTCTGGCTGCAGACATCGTCGTCGAGGTGCGTGCGCAGGAAAAGAGACTGGACCCAGGATATGTGCCGTGAGAGATTCTTGCCTTTCTGGGGGACGTCATCATCGGAGACAACAGGCTCGGCAAGGACAGCCATAATGGGAGCGACAGGGGGGATTGGGAGGCCTGAGTCGAGATTCAGGATGCAGACAGAAGGAAACCAACGACCTGCCATGCCCGGATATCTTGTTCGATACGATAGAAACTCATAGTGATTGCTATATAATTCGTTTCGGAAATTCAGGTTCGGAGTTTCGGTGTGACACTATTAGTGAGAATTATAAGCCCGCGGCATTATCTACGGAATTATAATTATCGTTATTTTTGCCGTGGAAAATTTAGGTGACTCTTATGACGTACTATAGGATTAAATCTAGTACTTTTACTAGAGGCTTGGTTGTCACATTGTGTTGGGTTTATTGTGATGTGATGCAAATTCCTAATAAAGAACGGAATTGATAGAAGATAAGCCCCAACGATCACCGAAATGGTAGATGTTGGCTATTTTGATTCATATTTAAGCCCCATTTAATTATGGGCTGAGAATTAAACCTGAGACTTCAGAAGTTGGTTGATGCCAATGGCATCATTGACAATACTTATTATGCTTATCGAAACAAAAACATTGGACGATTGTCACGGTATAACCCGATTGCAGGAACTTCCTGGATATGAATCGCCATGATGTAGACTTAGTTTGTAGATGGCTGTGTACTAGAGACACTCGCACTGGAAGCATACGAGCGAGAATAGAATTCGGTAAAAACGCATCCAATACTTCGTAAGGGTGCATGCAATGGAACCGTCATGCCAGACTCGGTTCTCGAAGGCACTTGCAACGGCCAGATTTACAACACAGCGAACTTGACCAAGAGTTCATTACTCATGCTACTGGAAAATGCACACAAATCTGGCTCACAACTCTATGCAAGACTGTAGTACAATACGGAGTACGAAATACAGAGAAGATAGTTTCGACTTGCCTGTTGACACTTGCTCTTACGGCATTTACAGATCCATTATTTGGGACGATTCTTATACCAATAAACTTATTTCTACGCTTAGACAATAAACTCTCAGTTGGGTCTGCAATGGGAGACGTGCACACCATATTAACGTACAACAAAGCATGTATCACATGTCTGCTATGTGCAATGCGCATATTTACAAACATATATTCAATTAAGGGGTACCAACAACGAGTTTCTTCTCCATGCGATATGCAAGAATGCTTAGTGCTGTCAGAACCCCTTCTGCATATGATGTATCTGAAACAACATGTGGCGAACAGTCGCCGATCATCTCCCGTCTAGAGACAGAACAAGATGTAAGACATTTTAAGCAGTTTAGACGATACTAGCCATGTCTTCATCGGATGGTAGAAGCCAGCAGAGAATATTTTAGTGAATTGTGAGCTGTTGAGAAGGAATGCATTCTCCCCGTTTAGGGAGAATGCAAAATAAGCCCTAGGCGTTAATTCGTGGAAAGAAGCAGGTCTCGTACGAATAACCTTCTGTCTTCCGAGTAGTGGGATTATTTGACGTGGGCTTTGGTGTGATCATGTGGGGCATTATTGGCCAGACCGTCCGATTGACAATAGGGGGTTTGGGGCGCTTGCGCCTCCCTAAGAATCCACACAAGGCAATACTCCGTAGAAAACACATACGGAGTTCAACTCGCTACGTTCGGCAGTACCTATCCGCAATGTTCGTGTCTCACTTACACGATACTATGGAGTCATATGGGTGGGTGCCTACTCGGGAGTAGTATCTGATATTGATTAATATTGGCGGTAGCAATTAAATAACCACGGAGTAAATATGGGATATTCTCTCCACCTCCTTCCAGACCCAGAGTGGGAAGGGTTCACCGAGAGAAGGGCTACCCGTGAAGCATTCCGAAGTTCATCTAGTTTTCAGGGAATCGGGCTTGATGCCTGAGGGAGCGGGAAAAGCTTATTATTTTGGCCTCTGAAGGCGTCAAGTTAGTCAGGGTCGACCCTAGAAGTGGAAGAACCAACCGAGCATGGCCTGAATAGCGAGCTGAGCCCCCTGTTCTCTGATGTTTATGGCTGGGCACTCTCCCTGAGTGCATGTTGTTTCAGGTCCTCGGCTGAAAAAGACGAGACGAACACCCCTGGAATTCCCCCGTATTTCTAGTGTTGCCCTTCTATGGCTCCGCCATTCCCCCCAGCGTCCCGGGGTCCCCATCACGTTACCTGTGGTATGCTACTGCGCAAGCGCTGTCCATGAAACAAGTAGCACGCGGTTATCGGCTCGAAAAACGGCCAACACCGAATTTAACATGTGTGGCGATGTCTGATACCTCCCCTCCTGTAGTCAGACAAATCCAATAAGCGCTATGAGGCTGGAATGTGCATACGCTCTGTGTTCAGCGGGGACACCACAACATGGAATGTTGCAGGAGCGGATAGGGGTAGTTGTTCAATATATATAGACATGCTCTTCGCCTCCTTTGCAGATTAGCTCCTCATCATGCCAATAGCCGCTCTTTCTCTTCTTCTCAACTCTCCTTTTTTTGTCTTTCATACAGGCCCATCCAAGGGAACACAAGCTTGCTTGTCTTTCACGTTCATTTCATCTATTGTTCAATTGACTTGAATATTTACTTTTCAACCCTTTCTTTTACCCAAACCAAACCGACACCATGAAGTCTGTCATTCTCGCCCTGGCCACCACGGTCTCTGCCTCTTATCTCGCCACGACGACGGTAATTTCACCTTTTCTCACCACAAACGTATTGGACTATGGGACTAATCTTGCCAGCGTTACTATGATGGCCAAGAAGGCGCATGTGGCTGCGGTAGCTCGTCTGGTATCTATTCATGGCAGCTCGGTGTGAGCACCGGAGTCTACACGGCCGCCGGCTCGCAGGCCCTTTTCGATACGAACGATGCTACTTGGTGTGGTGGTGGATGCGGAAAGTGCTATAACCTGACGGCTACGGGCGATTCGGCTTGCAGCTCCTGCGGCTCTGGCGAGACGGCTGGCACTACCATCACCGTTATGGTAACCAACCTTTGCCCCTACAGCGGCAACGAGCAGTGGTGCCCGAGCGTCAACGAGACCAACGAGTACGGATACTCGTACCACTTTGATATCATGGCTGAGAGCGAAGTTTTCGGTGACAACCCCGTTGTCGAGTTCGTGCCTGTCACCTGCCCTACGGCTGCCACTACGGATTTCGAGGAGTGCGAGTGCTATGGCGAGCTTGAGACCGATGAGACTCCGGTTGGCCTTGTCAGCAGCGACAGCTCGTCGTCTTCATCGTCTTCGTCTTCTGCGGCGGCTGTTGTGGCTGATGCATCGTCTTCCAGCTCTACTGCTGCTGCCACCGTTGCTGCAACTTCGGCCACCACTGCTGCGGCCACCACGTCTTCCGTAGCAAGCACTATGTCGACTGTGGTTGTTTCATCCGCCGCTGCGGCTGCTGATACATCTGAGACGTCTGCTGCTGCTGCTGCCACTGCCACCACTGCTGCCACTGCCGCGACCGATTCTGTTGCTGCTGGTGCCGCTTCCATGACTGCTGTCACCACGTCTACTGCTGCTGCCGCGGCCACTTCCACTGCTGCCGTGGCTAGCTCTGCTGCTGCTGTCACTACCTCTACCGCTGCCGAGACCGTTTCTGCGGAATCTGTGACTGCATCTGTCGCCGACACGACCTCCGCGGCTGCTGAGACCTCTGTCGTTTCCACAACCGCTTCGGTGGCTTCCTCTGCCGCCTCTGTTAGTGCCACGACTGCCGCCTCCACCAAGACGTCAACCAGCCCTGCGACTACTACTGCAGTCGCCTTGACCACCGATGACAGCTGTGCAGTTGAATATGCCACCTACACTGTCTTTGCGTAAGTCATGAGGAATGTCATTGGGGGTTTGAACCCACGCATTTCATGTTGCATGTAGCATTCTCTTCGATAATCATGCAGGTCATGCAGGCCTTTTTTTGTATTTTATCTACTTTTATGTGTATATATTATGAAGAGTCAGGACGACTAGACTTCATAGTATATTGAGACTATGTCAATTCTCTAGCCAGTAGAAAATGCGTCATTTCAAAACTCTACATACTAGACCTCACATTGGAATTCTGTGCTCTAAAAGTAACGGATGCAAGGCACATGGACCTTGCATGAAAGATTTTGAAGGATTTGAGACATGGTCAGAGCGAAGCGAACTTGGAATGTCCACTCCCTTGCTAAGACATTCTAGGCCCGTCTATTGTCTGCACCTAGAACTATGGAGAATATACCAAGAATGATTCATGAAATACTTCTTTGTTCACTAAGAGTAAGAATGGAAAGAAAATTTCCTTGTCATAAAAGCTTTACTGTTCTCCGCTGTCCCAGAGATAAATTACTGTCAGGCATATCCAAAAACCATTTGAAGTGTCCCAAACGACCAAAGGACCCATCAGGATTCTCTTGAGCGACAATACCCAACATAAAGCATATTGGCGGAACGTCTTCCACTGGCTGGTATTCCGATAGACCGTACTTTCCAAAATGCAGGTAATAAACCGTTGTCGACCCTGAAGCAAGTTCATCCACGTCAAGATCCATCGTAATGTGAATATTTGACGCTTTTGATTGATCGGCTTTGAATTCGTCTTTGCTCCGGCTCAACACATGGCACGCAAGCTCCAGTGCCATGGAATTCTCATCTGCCTTGATGAGCGAGAATCCGTCGTAATCATGCTTATAATCCAGGTCGTAGAACGTGATCGGGCAATCAAGGCTAGCCCAGGACCAACTCGGCGCTCTATCTGACCGCCCCAAGACTGGCGTCCACTTTTGAGGCGCCGTGGTGTCCGGAGACCGAATGGAATAATCCGCTCGGCGCCATAGCATAAGATATGGCACACATGCCATCCATGTACCCGCAATGTATGTCTTGGCAATGGTATGTGCCAAGTGGGGAGATCCCAGAAGTTCTCCCACGATCCCCTGCAGAGCATGGAGCTTATCACTTGGCACGGTCAGCGCCCTATGTGTGTATTCCTGGAGTACCGATGCCCACAGCTCCCGGAGGTACAAGTTGTGCATCCAGTTGTCTCCATGGATCCTGCGCATCATTTCGAGGTCTTCAAAGTTCCATTCTTCCCGGTTCATCACGCCGGGCTCGACGTCTCTCGGGAGACTGCCAAAGTTCAAAAGCTTTTGGTAGGTGACTTTGCAAACGCATCGTAGACCGTACTTTGAGAAAACGAGAAGGCGAGACGACAGCATAGCCTCCTGGAAGGTCCAGCCGCGCGTCTGCAGAGGCGCCGTGGCCCTAGCTTGAAGATTGGCGTTTTGTGGCTCCAGGGTAACATGTCCAATAGCAGACTCTCCGGGGATATGCACTGGAAGCAGACAGGAAGACGCCTGCCTGTGGTCGGTGCAGGGATTCAGGAAGCCGTCCGAGGCGGCCCGCGCGTGAGCAGCAGCCAATGTCACGGTAGCATTCCGATAGATGGAACCCATTTTGCCAATTTCGGATAGCTTATCCTCGTCACTGTCTTGAATGATGCACAGGGCGTCGATCCATAGATATGGAATGCCAAGACGGCGTGTCACAAGAACGGCGTCACGAAGCGTCCGTGGCAATGTATTAATTTCGATGCCGGCTGTCATTTTCGAAATATTGCATTGCAATGTCGTCAGAGGTTGAGGTCCGCCCCAACAGTAGCTCAGGGCGGCGTACTTGTCGTGGTCATCCACGCCCGTCTCTCGAAGACGGACATAGGAGCCTAGGCTGGGATCGACGTCGAGGACGCGTGTAGGGAGTCGGGCTACTCCTCGATATGTGCACTTCTCGTGACGGCCTCCGAGGCAGTCGTCCAGAAACATGGTCGCCTCGGCCATGATCCGGTCGTCGAGGAAACTATCGCAAACAGTTGTTTCGGGAAAATGGTTCGCTGAGGGGCCATCTTTGCTTTGTTAGGAATATGCAGCCTTTTTCTTTGAATTAAGAGATGGGCGACGCACTCGGAGGTGCCAGCATGACAAAGAAGAACACATTTCTCCAGAACATGTTGCCGTTGGATCTGGTGGTAAGAAGGCCTCCATCCAGCCAGCCCATTTCGCCAAAGCACTTGCTGAGCTTCTCCGAGATATCGTCTGGCCTCAGATCTATTCGGTGTGAGATCGATGGATGATAGTTGGACTTTCTGGAGACAATTTGTAGCGGGCCTGCATCGCGCTTGGTCTGCTCCAACAAGTTGGCCCATCCGTATTGAATGATCATTTTACACAGTAGACATCCTTGGTGAGCGCTTTTCTGGCATTCCTCTTCTGTAAGATGGAGATACCCGGGGTAAGTGTACAGAGACTGGATGCCTTCAGGAGTGCCCAGCATCCCAGAGCAGGCACCGCAATAGCCGGCCTTTGCTGCTGAAGCCCTTGCCGGCTGTGGATGTAGAAAGTGACGGATGATATTCATATTGCTGATCTGAAGACAAAAAGATGAAGTTTATCTTGGAGGGGTTGGGCTTTTTTTCTGACAGCGTGAGAAGTCACTTGTGATAAATCTCACCTACAGAAAGGTAGCCACCAATCAGAATCAATTTATGTCAATTGATGGCTATTGACACAGCCAATGGAGAAAAAGATATATAAATAAGAACGAAGATGAGCCACGAGTCTTTGGAGCAAGACTTGTATCCTTGCCTTAACCATGGTTAGTCATCAACTTTTATGTCTGTTTTGGGGGACCACAACAATCTATGACACCGTTGATGCTGTAAAAAAGCTTCATGTCGCCAGCATAGTCCTAATTTGACGACCCAACGGCATGTCCCATTCCTTGCACGGGTTGTGGAACAGAAATAGCAAGTGGCTCGGCCCGTGTTGTCGGACGGCTTGGCTGTCACCATGTTGGGCTTCGACCCACCTTGTGTCCCTGCTGGCGTAGAAGTAGAATATTTCACGGTGGATCGTTGACAAGATTACGGAGTACTCTGTAGCCCTGCTGAGATTATTTACAGATGTGCGGGTCCAGCACGTACACAATCGACATGGTCATAGCCGGTCATCACGCAATGTCGCCAAGGACAGAGCACCTTGTCTGATCCTAGCTTTGCTCGCGTCTTTGATTTTCCTGCTTTGACAACAGATCCTTGGATTTACGCGGCCTGGGTCAGATAGAGCAGATCTCGTGTTGTTTTGTTGCAACCCAAAGCATGACAGAAGAACCGATTTGGCGAGGATCAACAGGCTGCATTCTATGTTTATTCCAGTATTTTCTATCCACAGCCTGACTTTGACTTCTCAATCTGCTATTTAAATACTCTGTATAAAAATAAGTAAGAAAGCAATTTTGTGTGTAACTTTGTTTTACTTTAAATGACAGGCCCGTTTTGTCTCCTGTTTTGTACAATTACTCGTAAAAATACACGTGTAAATGGCACGATATGTCGACGAACGGCGGCACGCACGGGCTTGTCGCCCCGCCACTGGGGAACCTAGAAGAGCTACGGTGCTCTGTACTGTGTAGCAGCAGCGCCAATAATACGAAGTACTCCGTACTGATCAAGGCCAACAGTGTAAGAGCAGCCCCGAATCACGGAGACTTATTTGCATGAGGCCACCTGAGCAGGCCCAGCACCTGAACCAACTGGCTTGCCCTATCATTCAATCCTCCTCCGAGCCCCTTTTTTATTCACATCTCCATTTGTCCCTGGAGACTTTTTGCTCTATTTTCCTGCTGCTTCCTTCCGCGACTAGTCTTCTTGTTCTGCTCCAAAATGACGGCTCCGCCGCCCGATTACGATACGGCGACAGCGTTCCTGTGCGATGAGAACGGCGTGCTGCGTAGCGTTGCCGAGCTGCGCCAGATGGAGCAAGAAGGTATCATGCTGGCTGACGCCCAGAGAGCTTCGGACCGGCGACGCGATGAGAACCGCCGAGCCGCTCACCCGGTCGCCTTCTCCATTCCGCAGACGCTCTACGAAAGAACCACTCCCCGGGGCCGGCACCAAGCACCGACGCACACTGAGCGCCACCAGATCCTTGGCTGGCCCGACCCAGAAGTGGTTGCGCAACGGATCCGCGCGGTCACGGGTGGCCAGCTAAGCACCCCGGCGGAGCTGTATGCCAAGGCCGAAAGGGACGGCGCAGCGACGATGACGTTGGAGGAACTGCAGCTGGCGACGGGGCAGTTTCGTCAATGGGCAGGGGACGATAACAACTGGCGACCATCCATGCTGGATCAACTGCTGGCATCGGGCGGCAACGATGCGTACATGGCGGCGCTGTGGGAAGAGGGAGTCACTTTACAGTCGGTGGAGCTCGTGGCGGCAGAGTACGCGAAGCGGCAGGCAGCACTCGGGGCAAAGAGTCATGGCCGAATGAGAATAGGGCATAGGTCTCCTCTAGGACATGCAGGATCACCGAAGGCACTCAGTCAGGGACGTCCCTTTCTAGCGCGCATGAATGGGGGAGGATCCCTTTTTCAGACAACCCATCCACTTGGGATTATCATGGGACCTCCTCCACAGGCACCACCGTCAGGGCCGCTGCCGGGACCACCGTCGGGACCGCTGCCGGTACCGCCCACGGCAGTGGTTGTTGCACCTCCTACGGGAGTCCGCAGTCGTCCTGTATCCCAGCAAGTGCCTGAACTCGATGGCACGCCTCTCACGGCGTCTCCTGTTCCTGGAAGCGCCAACTGGCCGGTGCCCAGTCCTGGACAGACAGCGCGTGTTCTTGCAGAAATTGCGGATGCGCTGGAGAATCTCCAGCGTAGGAACTCTACCCACCAAATAGAAGTGCAAGAATACCACACCAGCTATGACTGCATCGTGAGCTCGCTGCGCGGATTCTCTCTTCGTTTCAACTCCTCGCCTCGGACGCCGCAGTCACCACAGCCGCAGCCACCGCCACGCGCTCTCGGCCCCAACCCGTTTGGACTGCGGCTGTCGCACGATGCGCAAAAGGTGGTTGCTGCAAACCCGCATGACCAACGCGATCCCCCCGAGCTGCCTCCCGGCAGTACGCAGACACCACCGTGGGCAGTCTGGAGCACGACGATTCCATACCGCATGCGCAAGCCGACGGAGATCGGCATGACCTTTGGAGACTACGTGGCGGCCATCCAGTCGTGGACCGACAGCGAGGAGGAGGCGTGGCGGAAGCAGGGCACACCTCGGGGCGGCGAGCTCTTTTACAAGACACCACCGACATGGCCATCGCCGACGTCGCCCAAATATCCATTCAACATGTACTACGAAGCGATCCGAAACAGCGTGGAAGCCAGGGCATGGCCGCAAGGGGAGATTGCGTTTGCCAAGAAGGAATGGGAAGATCTGCCGGCTGTGATACAAGATGTGTATGTGCAGCGATGCGAGAGTTTGCGAAGGCATGCGTGGTTGGTTTCAATGGAAGCCGGGGAGGATCCGTGGTGAGAGCAAAAAAAAAGGAACGAAAAAAAAGAAGAAAAAAAAAGCGAGACAACGTGGACATGAAACAAACACGGCAGAGAACCCCCACGGCTGAGGCGCGACTCGGATGGCTTCGGGATGGAGCAGGTGGCATGTTTTATTTTAAATTTCCAGCCGTTGAAACGATTCTCGACTTTTCTTCACGGACGATAAGGAATCGAAATTGCACCGCTTGGGAAAGACCAACCTTAGATTTGGGTTGCATCATGGGAAATACGCGGGTTTGAATTCTTTAGGCGCTGGAGGGACAGCGATATCACGGGGAGATCTGACTTCACTACAAATGCATTTACGCCAAACTGTGTCTTAACTCGCAGAAGGTCTCTGATTTACTTACACCAAACCCACCAGGCACCCGCTACAGCCACTACAGCCACTAATTTCAACTGCTGCTGGCGGCAAGTTGAGCAGACTTCAAGTACTAAAGCAAAGACCATTGATTATTCACTTTCTGCCTCTGGTCCACTTCGTAGACAGCGTCTCCTCTTCGGCCCCGGAGTGCAAACCATTCTATCCACCCCGGGGCTGAGCAGGACGCACCGAGTAGGCAGTCGAATTTTGTATCCAAGACTGAAGAACAGACATTGTCTACCCACAAACCTTTCTGTCCACTTTCTGTCGCGCAGCTTGAAGATAACAGCTTACGGGGCTCATTTGTTTGCATATGTTTGCAGGAAGCAAACATGTTTTCCTTTGATTACATAAGCATAGATACAGACATTATCAGCTCGTGCGCTCTCTCGATATGGCCCATATTTGCCTCACTTTCATCATAAACCTGGAAAGACACGCTTCTCAAAATGCTCGTCTTGGCAACGAATGAAACAGAACTGGGCGACACGCCCCAATTCACTGTGCATACATCCTCGCTGTTCGACCCCAAATTGCAGAGGTTTCGTCGCAATATTTCCATCACAGTGGACAAGGCCAGTGGCCTTATCGTGCGAGTATTTGAACGTGATGGACAGGCTGTCACGAGGATATGGAGCCATGGAGACATCGATCTGCGCGGGAAATATGTACTTCCGGGCCTTGTGGATGCCCATACGCATGTCTTTCTGCATTCTTATGCGTGAGCCGTCGTCATCTTCGTCCTCGTTTGATGCCAGAGACAACCAAGCTGACCACACAGCGAGGTCTCTGCCCTGCAACAAAAACGAGATGAGAGCATGACCGAACGCGTGGTGCGCGGCGTCAGTCACTGTCGAGCTGCTCTCCTGGCAGGCTACACTACATACAGGTACGGGAACATGTGCATGATCTTCCTGCATTCCTGCATTCCTTGTGCCACGCAGACTGACCGTGGATGCCCGGATGGCCAGGGATCTGGGCACAGAAGGCATGCAGGAAGCCGACGCCAACCTGAGAGACGCCATTGCGCGTGGATTGATGCCGGGGCCGCGTCTCTTTGTGGCCACACGCGAGATCGCCAGCACGGGCGCGTTTGAATTGCGTACCGAGAACGCCGCCGGCGGCCACCATTTGCCGGCGGGCCCGGACGTGGCTGATGGCATAGAGTCGTGCCGGAAGGCAGTACGGCGCCGTATTGCAGCCGGTGCCGATATCGTGAAGCTGTATGCAGATTACCGGCGGCGCGCGCTACGTTATCCGGAAGGCCAGGTGCACCCACCGCGCGAGCCAAATCAGGAATGCCTGATTTTCACACAGGCCGAGGTCGAAACCATCGTGGCCGAAGCACGGCTGGCGCGCTGTCCCGTGGCGGCGCACTGCGGCACGCGTGAGGGCGCACAGATGGCCATTGCAGCGGGCGTTACCTCTATCGAGCACGGTACCGCCATCACCGACGATATGCTACAGGCCATGGCGGCCAAGCGTATCATCTTCGTGCCCACATTGGCCGTCTATGAACAGTTGCATCCGCAGCTGCTGCCTCAACTGATGAAGCGCGTCAAACGAGCCTTTGATGCGGGTGTCCGTCTGGCCTGCGGTGGCGACACCGGCACATTCCCCCATGGAGACAATGCACGTGAGATGGAGCTCATCATCGAAGCTGGTGTGCCTGTGGCTGCTGTCATCGAGGCATGCACTGTCGGAGGCTGGGAGGCGTGTGGTGGCGACCTGTGTGGGCGCCGGTTCGGCTGGTTCGAAGCTGGACTGCAGGCTGACATGATCGCTCTGGACTTCAATCCCGAGCTGACCAAAGACGCCTTCCGGCACGTGAACTTTGTCATGAAAGATGCAGCATTGTGCAAGGTGGACGGGAGAGCAATCATCTAAGGTATTGGACTGGTTGTTTGAATTGTAATTGCATGGAATTCATTTCCAATAGGTCCACGACCAAGTTGCATTATAAGTATCATATTGTTACAATTAAGTATATTGTTCCACGAGAGTACATATTACCGTCCGTGTACCAGTCATGTATTTGTCTTTGTAACTCAAATTCTCGCAAGGCTTACTCTATTGAGATATTTCCGCTGTTCCCCCCGGTCACACAATCATGACGTACGTAAGAATTTGGAATCATGGATTCTTATGGTGGAAATACAGCAAATGCACATTGCTGACTATTCATAGCTCTTGCCTGACAAATAAGCTGCAGTGCGTAATCCGTGAATACACGCTTTATGCACCAAGACGGTGTGGGGGCCAATGTTGGCAGCACGATTTTCTGCGTCTGACAGCTGCGTGCACGGAAAGGGGAGGGATTGCCATTTTATTTGGAAGCATAAGCATCCTTTCGACCCACTTTCCAAATGGGAATAATTCTAGGCATCGAGCAGTACAGAATACCATCTTGAATGAGGTCACGTCAGTGATGTCTTGTCTCCTGACAATGTATATAAAGTGTCGTTGTGTCTGCTGTTCAAGGATTTGATTCAATTCATCATCATCATCATCACATCGTTTCATCCTGTCTGATTTCAATCACCAACCAATTCACAACTTCACTTTAAACATCATCTATTCCAACCACAATATTAATCATGCCTTACCTCAAGCTTCGTGACGGCGCTGAGCTCTTTTACAAGACCTGGGGCAACCCCGCCGGTCCTATTATCACCTTCTCGCACGGCTGGCCTCTGAGCAGCGACAATTGGGAGATTCAGATGCTCTTCTTTGCCAGCAAAGGCTATTATTGCATTGCCCACGACCGCCGTGGTCACGGACGGTCTACGCAGACCTGGGACAACAACAACATTGATTCGTTCGCAGATGATCTGCTGGAACTATTTGAGCACCTGGACATCCAAGACGCGGTCATGGTTGGCCATTCCCATGGCGGTGGCGAGGTCACGCACTTTCTTGGCAAACACGGCTCGAGCCGCGTCAAGAAGGCTGTGCTCATTGGCGCCGTTCCGCCGCTGATGGTCAAGACGGAAGCCAACCCAGAGGGCACAGACCTGGCTGTCTTTGACTCGTTCCGCGCCCAAATTCTCAGCGACCGCGCACAGTTTTTCCTGGATGTGCCTAGCGGGCCGTTCTTCAACTTCAACCGTCCTGGCGCCAAGACGAGCCAAGGGCAGATCTACAATTGGTGGCGCCAAGGCATGACTACCAGTGCCAAGACGGCATACGATTGTGTCAAAGATTTTTCTGAGACCGACTTCACGGAAGACCTCAAGAAGATCCACATCCCCGTCCTGCTTCTCCACGGTGATGATGACCAAATTGTTCCCATTGAGGCTGCCGCTGCCAAGGCAGTGAAGCTTTTGTCTCATGGAAAACTTGTGGTCTACAAAGGTGGTTCGCATGCCATTCAGAACATCGATGCGGATGAAGTAAACAAGGATATTCTGGAGTTTATCGAGTCCTAGATATTACTTGTAACAGATGAACCCAGTCATTTATTTCATTTATTATTATGCATAAAAAAATCTCGTTAATTCAATACTCTTGAACAGATCTCACTATGTGAATATATATATTGTCTTTCGGCATTTCTTTGTTAATACTCCATACAGAAGTACTCCGTACTGTCGGAAATTAATTACACATGTTTTTTGAGATAACTATAAATAAAAGCCGATGCAGCTTCCGCATTCTGCAAGGATCTTACGGCAGTACGGAGTACTGTGTAGACAAAAGATCCATTGGACATCACTTTGCCCCATTTCACGAGATTGCGATGCTACTCCATACAGTTGGATGACCAATTACTCTCAATTCAAACAATACCGCCAGTTGTACACATTGCCATTCGCCTGAATGAAAGAACTCCTGGAAAAAATCCATCCCGTTTCTACTTCCATCCCATTGATGGCGTATTGCTGCTGTTGGATTGCGTATCTGATGTAACAGTAATGTGTGTCGTCCGAGTCACCACCAGGCCGTCTCCTGGTTTTATTTGCGTGTCGCTGTCGTTTCCGCTGATCTCGTACTCCCGGCGCAGATTCTCCTGTGACTCGGACGGCTGGTGCTCCGCATCCACATCCAGGTGGTAGTAGGGTTTTTTGATCGCGTCTTTGGTCAGTGCGCCCGGAATTGTGCCGCCTTTTGTGCCGGTTGCACCGCCACGTCCACCATCCGTACGACTGAGCGCATAGGAGTTGTTGTTTTGTCCGTACGTCGCCGATTTGCTGCCGCCGCTGCTGAGGCCTAGCATGGACTTGAAGCGTCGAGAAAGCGGCGAGTTGGACAAGAGTTTGGGCAGACAGGTGACACTGAAAATGAAAAACGCGCACGTCATCTCGCCGTCGGCCCAGAACAGCAGCGGACCGAGGAGGTACATGGTATCTGTACTGCGCGAGAATATGATGGTCTTGTTGAGCCGGAAGCAAGCAGAAATGAAGCCGAGCATGCCGACGCCAAAGACTAGCGACACGCCCACGCGCTTTTGCCAGTTCAGGTTCAGTCCCCAAATGATGTGTTGCGGTAGAATCATCATGAAGAAATCGGTGGCCACTTGTGTGCTGGCTGATGCAAGCATGACAGAAGGCAGGCTGTAGCACTTGGATTCGAGGTAGAATTCCCAGATGGCTTCGTGTGGGCGGCATTGCATGTTGAGCAGCAAGATGCAGGCAACGCCCCATAAGCACTGGAGGATGGCGAGTGCGATGGCTCCCCACCAAAACAGACTCTTGTGTGGATCGCTCGGAACAAAGATGCGGCACCAGTCGAGCAGAATAGCCGTCTTGAGAAGAGGCAGCACGGCAGAGTAGCAGCAGCCGTAGATGAGAATGAGGTATAGGGGGAAGACGAGATCGCCATTGTGCAGGTTCCATGTATGGACGTAGTAGCCGGGAGTCTTGATGAGTTCGTAGGCAGCATAGTCGGTACCTCAGTATGCGCCCTGTTTGGGATTGTTAGTTGATTTTCTTTGCTTCACCTGTTTCTGACAGTCTGCCTGTGATGGAAACTCACGTATGCTAAAATCATCATAACTAGGTTGTGTTAGAACAGGGACGACCAATGCGAAAAGGTGCAGTTGAAAAAGACTTACCTTCTTCAATCTTGACGCCGTGACCGAGACGTATTTTGCCCACAAGACGTATCAAGACAAAAAGAGTAGACATAATGGCACAAAACGTGGTGACGAACATGGCGAGACCATTCTGATTGGGTGGGTTGTCGAACTCTGCTGTGATACCTGCAGGTGGCTCAAGAGCCGGCTGTGCCAACAAGGCAGCCAACACGGTTGCGTTGAGAGACATGGCAAAAGCAACTGCAGAGAACTGCAGAGCAATAGAACAACAAGAAAATCAAAAACAGATGGAAAAGCAAAATGGCGAATGCGAATCACGACGGCACGAAGAACGCTTGGCGGGTGGAAGAGAAGGAATATTCATATTCCCCTTGTGCCTGCCGCAAAAAGTAGATCCGCCTGCAAGTAAGCCGCATGGACGGTAGTACTATAGCCGGGACTGAAACGAGTGACGAAATCTACCTAGACGATGAGATAACATCGCCACGGGTACGGAGGAGTATGCTACGCACGGAGAACGAGCACTACACAGTAGACAGTAGCAGTATATTGGGAGTAGCATACGCTGACAGGTCTGAGAGATGAAGTGTAAAAAATAACAGGCCACATACGGTAGTTGGGAATGGAGATCTA
Source organism: Dryadomyces quercus-mongolicae (assembly GCA_002215975.1). Taxonomy (NCBI): domain Eukaryota; kingdom Fungi; phylum Ascomycota; class Sordariomycetes; order Ophiostomatales; family Ophiostomataceae; genus Dryadomyces; species Dryadomyces quercus-mongolicae. The sequence continues at coordinate 1,201,286 of NIPS01000006.1, read as the reverse complement.
CTCGTGAACCGCAGGAAAGTATCGGCCGAGCGACATATACTCCGTAGATACAACAGCCGCACTGATACAAAGAGAAAGAAAAAGCAAAAAAAGAACGGCAAAAAAAATGAAGAAAAATAGGAAAAGCACCGCTGACCCGTGTTATGTAGTATCAATTGCTCAGTTTTTCCTTCAGCCGACAAAACGTCGGTTTCGCATTCTCGCTCCGTCTGATGCTATTGGATAGCAAGCAATTAGTTGCCAATCATCTGCAGTTTGGCCTCTCCACTGATAATGGGGGATGGTACCCGTGGGTTCGTCAGCATATGCCATATGGACAGGGGCGTTGCGTCGTATCTTACGATGCTAGAACGACAGGGGAGTAGTACAACCAGTGTACTTGTACTCTGTAATACTCTGTAGACCCAATACAAGTTAATGGGAAACAGATATTTTCCAATCTGTATGACAAGCATCTTCGTCATAGATTTGCGGTCCGACTAACCAACTCCGTATCTAATAAGGGGCTTCCAAGTTCTCATGGAAAGTCTTGCCGATAAAATTAAAGACGCCGTACTCCGAGCCTCCAGTGCTTTGTTTTTTTCTTACTCAAACATATAACTTCACTTGAATATTTTGACCCCTAACCCATTTAGCTGCATAAAAGATTGCAAGATGGCATCTACACGTAAGTACCACTCTCTGGAGTTATTACATTTGCTCTTCGTCCATCTTTTCATGTTCACGGACTGACCAGCATGGCAAAGAAATACACATTCCCTCCAGAGCGGAGTTCCCGCCTGCTGGCGACCTGCGCAAGATGATGGCAGAGAACCCTGTGCCACAGCTACCGGCGGCAGCCATTGCTGCTGCCACAGCTGCCATGAAAGCCGGTGGCCCTGAAGCAGCCTTCGGGCAGGCGCAGACTGTTGTGAAACAGTTGAACGCAGCACTCCACGCAGCCGACGCGGCAGCGCTTGCGGCAGTTTTCTTTACCGAGCAGGCCTTTTTCCGGGATCAGTTAGTGCTGACGTACGAAACGCGCACGTTCTTCACGCCCGCTGTGGCTGCAGCTGCGCTTCTGGAGACCACTCAGCTGCGCCAGCTGTCTCCAGCCGGCTTTACTGCGGAGGGCCCGGCTATGTACCTACCTGCACTACCGACATTGGTCCGTAGCTTCCCACCCCCCTTTTTACTTTTCCCCCTTTCCATTCTAACAAACAGGCTTTTATCGATGCTTCGTTCACCTTCCACACCGACAAGCCCAGTGCTACGGGCACTGGCCGCGTGCTTCTCGTGCCGGTGCTTGAGCAGCCCAATGGTCCCGTCACGTGGAAGATTTGGATCTTGAGCACACAGCTCAACAGCTTCGACAACTACCACTAGGATGAGAGCCTGCTCAAGGCACCGGTTGCTGACCCAGTCACAACCGAGGGTCCCATTGAGACCGATGTCTTTATCATTGGCGGTGGAAATGCGTAAGACCTTTATATATCTCTCTTTTACACCGAGACAAACATAAAAATGGGCTTGAAAACTAATAATTATTTAGTGGCGTCGCTTTGGGCGCACGGCTCAAAGCCCTCGACGTTCCGTATCTCATCATTGAGAAAAACGCACAGCCGGGAGACAACTGGGCCCTGCGGTATGACTGTCTGCAGTTTCACATTCCCACATCCTTCTGCGAGCTTCCATACATCGGTATGTATTTCATATTCTTTGCCTACATCCAATCTGTGGCTAACAAAAACAGACTACGACAAGGAACTGCAGACACCTCATCTTCTCACCCGCATGGAGCTGGCCGCTCAGGTGAAACGCTTTGTCGAAACCTTCCTTCTCAACATCCTGTACCAGACTACGGTCCAGTCGACACGCCTCGACACGCGTACGGGTCAATGGACCGTGGAAATATCTACGGCAGGTGGGCCGAAGCGCACCGTAGTCGCCAAGAACCTGGTGCAGGCTACCGGTTTGGGCTCGCAGGTGCCGAACAAGCCTACGCTCAAGGCCGAGGCCCCCTATACTGGGACAGACCTGCACTCTGCCCAGTATAAGAACGCTCGTACCTTCTACGACAGCGGTGCACGCTCGGTTGCAGTCATTGGCTCTGCCAACACAGCCTTCGATGTCCTCACCGACTGCGTGAACGCCGGTCTGGCGACCACCATGGTCGTTCGCTCTCCGACGTACCTGGTCCCTGTTGAATACGTCTGTGACAAGCGCAGCTTGGGTCTCTATGATGTGATTGGCGTCGCTGGCGGTGACCGCATGTTCTTGACGCTTCCGTCGTTTATCGACGGCCAGATGGGCCGTGGTCTGCTTGGAATGTTGGCGGCTGAGGAGCCAGACCGCTACAAGAAGCTCGCCGCTGCTGGCTTCCCCGTCCAGGATGGCACCGACCCGTCTGTGTCGCTGCTGCACAACCTGCTGGAGCGTGCTGGCGGACACTACGTAGACGTCGGTGGCAGTGAACTGATTGCCGATGGTCGTGCTGCTGTGCGCGGAAACGTCGAGCCGGTTGCTTACACGGCCAACGGACTGCGTCTTTCGGACGGCAGCACACTGGACGTGGATGCCATTGTTTGGTGCACAGGCTTTGCCGACAAGGATGTCCGGTACGTGGCCGAGTCCATTCTCGGCGGCGACGACGAGACTGCAAAGGCCAACAAGCCCGAGATTCTCTCGCCGTCGGCCATTGCTGCTCGCCTGGACGCTTCTTGGGGTCTAGATACCGAGGGTGAGATTCGCGGTGCCTGGAAGCGCCACAGTCTCGTGCCGACGTATTGGGTGATGGGCGGCTACACGCAGCAGCACCGCTTCTTCTCGCGTACGCTGGCACAGCCACTCAAGGCATCGGTTCAGGGTATTCTACCACCGGCCTCTCGTGAGATTCCGGCCGTGCAGGCTGCGTAAGAGTGACGCACATTGGGAAATATTTCTGCGAAATGCTCATGTCCAATAATTGCGTGGCACTCGAGTGTATATTGTTACCACATATGCTTTCTTTCTCTTGTACTCTTTTCTTTTAGTACAGCCAAATTCCACACATCTGTCTTTATGCGAATACAGTCCACACAGTCATTTTGCTCTTATACAAAGCAACGAAGATTTCTACAAGAAATTACAACAGAGCCACTTTTGATCCACTGGAATTCGCGACAACAAACACGGAAAATAAAATGATTGTCTCATACGCATCCAATTTATCTGTAGGCATTCTGTATACAGCTTCTTCCTGCCACAGCACACGAACAAAGCCCCATTTAATCCTCACAGAGGTTATTATTGTTCTAGACCGAACAGACCCTGGTTTCATAATGCTCTTAAATAGAACACAAATGTAACATTCTTCGAGAAGGGTTCATTTAAGAACGTCTCTTCAGACTAACCCTAAAATAGACGTATGATAGAGCTCATTCCGGCTCTTCTACTCGATTACGTACATGCAAATTTACAATAACTATTATCATCTTCAAATAAAAAAGAGAACAAAACAAAAAAGAAAACAAAAACACAGAAACAAGATGTATGATGTTGTTGCTTAGTCATCGATGTCCAAAAGGAGTTTTCGGAGGAGTTTTCGGAGGAACCGCCGGATAGCTCCACTAACACGCCGGAGTCTACGCAGTCTTTCCCCTTTAGGAAATTGTGGGCACGCCGCATTTTGTAAGCAAAAACGCTGTAAATCTGACAAACCGTACTTCCTTTTGACATTCTCTCGCCTTATAAGAACTCTCCTTTGCCATGCCGACATTCGTTACTGGGAAAAATAAAAATAAACAACAATGACGCAGTCGACGGAATCCATTGATTCCACTGTGGCAGATTTTCTTGCCAGCAGGGCGTCTCCTGCCCACGGGGCCTCTGTCGTTTTCAATGATATTTCTGTGGAAGGTTGGGGACGAGGAGTAAGTGTTGCACATTTGACTTCTTCGTTTTCATCTTCGTCTAGTTGTACTAACTTCTCAGGTCCAAGAAGCTCCGACTGTCTTTTCTGCCGTTCGCTCGTGGATCGAAATGCTCAACCCGACATCCTATCTGAAAAAATATCAGCCATGGCGAATTCTTCTACACTCATTTTCCGGAACGGTTACAGGTGGTGAGATGTTGTTTGTGATTGGAAAACCTGGCAGTGGCTACACGACATTCCTCAAGACGCTGGCCAACATGCGAAGCGAATACAAAAACACCAATGGAGACCTTCTGTACGGCAACCAGAAAGCATTTACGAGTCCGGCTCGCCGAACATTCTGTGGTATGCAGACTGCTTACGTCTCTTTTCTAACAATGCTGATATGTACATAAATAGCCGAAGAAGATGCCCATCTGCCGACCTTGACAGTGGAGGAGACTCTCCGGTTTGCGGTTCGAAGCACGTGGGATGCCAAAGCATCCCAGAACACCATCGACACGGCCGTCCACACACTGGCCAAGTCCATTGGGCTTGGCCATGTCCTCCACACCAAGGTGGGAGATGCAACAATTCGCGGCGTCAGTGGTGGTGAACTGCGACGCGTTTCCCTGGCAGAGGCCATGGCGACCTGTCCAGAAATCCTGTGTCTCGACAACCCTACCAACGGTCTCGATTCGTCCACGGCACTCGAATTTATCCAAATGGCCCGTGCCTTCACCACACAGCACGGCTGTGCAACGACCATGAGCATTTACCAGGGAAGCAATGCCATGGTGCCTCTGTTCGACAAAGTGCTTGTGATTCATTCCGGTCGCCAGATCTTTTACGGCCCGGCATCAGAAGCCCAATCGTATTTTGAAGAGCTCGGTTTCATCTGTCCAGATCGTGCAACCGTTACCGATTTTCTCAATTCCATGACGGCTGAGCCACAGCTGCGCCATGTTCGACCGGGATTCGAATTCAGCGTGCCCAAGACGGCCGAGCAGTTTGAAGAAGCTTTTCGTTCGAGCCACTATTACCAACATCTCAAGGAAAGAATTGCCGCCATGTCCGCCACTGATCCTGAAACCGACATACACACCCCGACATATTCTCTTCCTATCTACCAGCAGGTTTCTCAGTGCACGGTCCGACAGATGTGTGTGCTGGTGCGCGACTACAAGACGTGGGGTCTGGATGCGGCCTGCATGATTGTGCAGAGTATCCTGTGTGGCACAATTTTCCGCAACGAACCTCAGGTGACACAGTCGTTCTTCATGCTGGCTTCATCCATGTTTATAACTATTTTGATCCCGGCCTTGCAATCGATAAATGAGTTTGGAAATACGTTTGCCCAACGCCCGCTGGTGATACGCCAAAAGGAGTACCGCTTCTACCGACCACTCAGCTATGCTCTGGCCCTCGTGATGACCGACATTCCATGGAAGGTATTCGTGGTGGGCTACAACATTCCGCAGTACTTTATGACGGGGTTTCAAATGTCGGGAGGCAAATTCTTCACTTGGTTCTGCGTGGCCTACGTCCAGCACATGGCACTATCCATGATTTTCCGTGCCATTTCTGTCTTCTCGCCATCCATGGTGAAGGCTACGCTTCCGGTCGGCTTTGTCCTCTCTACGGCCATCTATTACACGGGATTGTATATTCCACCTCGTCAAATGCAAGTGTGGCTGTCCTGGTTCCGCTATTTGAATGTGAGTGCTGGCCATTTTTCTTCTTGTGCGCAGTTGTTTAACAGCATAGCCCATCTACTACGCCTACGAGTCCGCCATGAGCAACGAGTTTGGGAATCTCAATTATACCTGCAGCACAACCGACCTGGTCCCTAACGGCTCTGGTTACACGGATATCGCCAATCAGGTTTGCGCAGTATCTGGTTCCGTTTCAGGGCAGTCAGTGGTGGCGGGAAAGTCATACATCCGGGAGCAATACGGCTTTGAGGTGTCTCATTTGTGGAGGAATGTGGGAATCAACACAGCCTTTTTCGTGGCCTTTAGCATTCTTACGGCGTGAGTTACGCTATCCATTGTGATTTACGTCTTTCGTCTAACGTTGTACTTCTCAGGATTGGGATGGAAAGATATAAGGTTCCAGCGGGTCGTCTGGCCACTATCTTCTACAAAGCCAACCGGAAGGATTTTGCCCTGAGCCATACCAGCGGCGGCTCTAATTACGACAGTGAAAAGGGGCAGTCTCCCGGCGACGATGTTGTGCCCGGAACAAGCACAGCGTTAAAACACGAACAGTCTCATAGTATGGCTGTGCACCATGGCAGGACATTGGTATGGAAGAATGTGATCTTGGATATCAAAACAAGTGATGGGTCGCGACGTCTCCTTGACAATATCAATGGTGAGATGACGCCGGTGGTCAGATTGAATGGGATCATACATAATGTTAACCTCACTAATCAGGTTCCATCAGGCCCGGAGAGCTGACAGCGTTGATGGGCATGTCGGGAGCAGGAAAGGTATGTAATTCTGGCCGGTTGATGAAGTATGCTTACTAATATTTGAATCGTATTAGTCGACGCTTTTGAACGCACTGGCTGGGCGTATTGAATTCGGGAAACTGTTGGGCGATCTGTACTTGGACGGAAGTCCCTTGCCAAAGTCATTCCGAAGGACAATGGGATACGTGCAACAACAGGATATCCATTTGCCAACGCAAACTGTCCGGGAGGCTTTGCAGATGACAGCACGCCTCCGTCGCCCCGAGAACATTTCTCTGGCCGAGAAGGATTCTTACGTGGAAGATGTCATTCGAATTTTGGAGATGGAAGATATCGCTGACGCCTTGATCGGTGTACCGGGTGCCGGTATGAATCTGGAACAACGAAAGCGAGTGACGATTGGCGTTGAACTCTCCGCCATGCCCGATATTTTATTCCTGGATGAGCCGACATCTGGCCTGGACGGCCAGTCTGCCATCAAGATTGTGCGACTCCTCAAGAAACTTGCAGCCTCAGGACAGACGGTCCTGTGTACCATTCACCAGCCAGCATCCGAGGTCATCGAGACTTTTGACAACCTCATCCTACTGGTGCGCGGTGGCAAGCTGGCATATGCAGGGCCATTTGGCAGTCAGTGCTCGACGGCCATTAGCTACTTTTCCCAGCGAGGACGTGCCTTCAAAGAGAACGAGAATCCAGCCGAATTTCTCCTGGAAGTTGTGGGTGCCGGCTCGCGAAATGCCTCGATGCAAAATTGGGCAGAGCTGTGGAATAGTAGCGAAGAAAAAGAGCGACTACAGATCCAACTGGACGCTGACGATGCGGATCGGGAAAAGAAGAGGATGCCGTCTTCAACCGAACCAAAAGAGGCTACGTTTGCTACGTCGTTCTACCTCCAGCTGCTGGTTGTCGTCAAGAGAACCTGGCTCTTCTACTGGCGCAGCCCAGACTACTTCACGGCCAAGCTTGCGATGAATGTGGGCCAGGCACTTGTCAATGGGCTCAGCTACCTCAACTCAAGCAACAGCGAGCAGGGCGCTTACAACCGGGTCTTTTCCATCTTTGTGTCGCTAATTGTCGGACCTCCATTGGGTCTCATGGTCATCCCTCGTTTCACAACCCTGCGCGACCTTTTCATGAACCGAGAAAAGGCCAGCCACACATACCACTGGCTTGCGTTTGTGGTGGCCGTCATTGCCGTTGAGCTGCCCTACGCCGTGGTGACGAGTTCCGTCTACTGGCTGCTGTGGTATTTTCCCGCCGGCTTCATGCGGACACCGACACGGGCCGGCTACTCTTATCTTCTGTACGAACTTTTCTCGGTCTTCATGCACAGCTTGGCGCATCTGTGTGCATCTCTGATGCCGACACTCGGCGGTGCCTTCACGGCCAATGGCTTTTTCTTCATGTTTATCAACACATTTGCGGGCGCACTGATTCCACGGCCATTGACGCACCAAGGCTGGAAATGGTACTATTACGTTTCACCGCTGTATTATTATAGCGAGGGCACAGTATCGTCGGCGCTTGAGGGGCTGCAGATCAAGTGCCGGGAGGACGAATTGTCTGTTTTTCAGCCACCTACAGGACAGACGTGTGCATCCTATGCGGCCGACTTTTTTCGCAATGCCACGGGCTATCTGATGGATTCTACGGCGACAACCGACTGCCAATACTGCCGCTACAAGGATGGGCAATCATATGTACGTGCTGCTTTGCCATGCTCTCTGTTTTTGTGCACACTGACTGACTGATGTAGTACACGCAATACGATTACAGCTTTGACAACCGGTACCGCGACATTGGCATTTTCATTTGCTTCATTGCATTTAACTACACGGCCGTTTTGGTTGTGACATATTTGAGGGTGAGAAAGTAGGGTTGCGGGGGTAGAGGTAACTTTCTTTCGTTCTTTCTTTTCTTTTCTTTCTTTCGCTTTCGTCTTCCTCCACTTTAGACTTTTGCGCCTTATAATTTAGAACCCACATGGCCTAAACTCCCCTGTAAATTAGCTAGCTTGGCCTGTTTTCAACGTGGACTGCATCTCATACTGGTATTGAAATCAGAATAACAAGACTGAATTTTGATAAGAATGCAACCTGTAGATCAGTTCCATCGATACAAAGAATCTAGTTCATTTGTTAGGACTTCTGGCTGTAGATTGGCTGCTTGAAGATACGTTGCATTAATAAGCATGTATTATTAATCCATTTAGTTGCTTTCAGTTCTCAAATCCGACAACAGCTGTCGACTTGAACGCGTAAAACTTGCCACACCCCTTTTATGCAGTCCTGCCATGTACTCGACCTTCCAGACCAGTTCCAGTAGCGATGTCTCCACGCGGAACACGGCTACGTCTAGCAGTATACGATCGCGGCCAAAGAGAGCCCAGGTGCAACGAGCCTGCAACGCATGTCGTTTGAATCGCGTGAAATGCGATGCCCAGCGGCCATGCCGCAACTGTCGAGAGCGGAACCGGCGGTGCATTGACACACCTGTGGAGATTCGCAGCCTAGCCGCTGCTACAGAGTAGGTTAACTCGTCTCTCTATCTCTCTCTCTCTCTTTTCATTTTGTTCTTGGCTCATCAAAAGGGAGATTGACCGGCTCCGGGCAGAAATTGACCGGCAGCATGAACGGATTCGCGAACTGGAAGAAAGGTCGCCCGGATATGAATCCACGACAGTCACAGGAGCAACGCCTCAGGATGGCTGTGCAGTCTCCTGTGCACTACCCCGTCAGTGGGAGGGCGTCTACCTCTCTGGAGTCTACCACGGCCCATCGTCGCTAACGTACTACAACCATCGCATGAGCGTGTTTTTGCAGCCCATCATGCCTGCTGCGCTCAATACAGTCTACTTGGCACCGGGAACAGACACTATACCGTCCCTGCCGGCTGTTGACTCCAGCAGCATATCCAAGGCGCAGCAGGAGCTATGTCTGGACTTGTATTGGCATTGGTACCATCCGGTGTATCCAGTGTTAATCGAGGACGAGTTTCGCAATCATTTTGAGGCACTCTGGACCGCGTCTGACGCCATCTCCCGTGCCAGTTCGCCGCTCGTCGATATCATGATTGCCTTGAGTTTCCAGTTTTGTGCAGCCTGCACAGTGTCTTCGGGCGAGATCGAGATCCAACCACAGCAGGCCAATCTATACGAGCCTGGACTGCAATACTACCGCAACTGCCACCTCCTCCTGGATACGAGGGCCGACGAATATCCGCTCAGCATACAGGTCCGCTGTTGCGTATTATCGGCCGTCTACTTGCTCAGCGCAGATCTGCTGGTCGAAGCCCAAACCATGGTCGCCCGAGCCGTGCGTATTGCCACAGTATTGGGCTACGACCATGATGTGCTACGACACGAGCCGGAACCACAGCGAGAGAGCGCCCGACGCGTATGGTGGACGCTGTATTTGCTCGACAGCCAGCTGGCTATGGACACGGGGCGGGCCTTTTTGATGAAGACGTCCATGATGTCGTCGTGCCCACGGCCGTTGGAGACATCGGAAGTGGCCCGACAGCTGGGAACACATCACAGTGGCGAGAAGTACACCGAGGCACATGACGGATCCGGACAGTACATCAGTTGGCTGTCTTTTCAAAACCAGTCGCTGGCTCTCGTAGATCTCGTCCGCAGCATGTACGAAGCCTTTTTTGCCCGATGCGACCAAGTGATTGCGAGTTTGGGAGATTTCTCCTCACCAACCGACCTCTACAGCAATGATGCGGCTCGGGAACAGTGTGCCCGGCTTCTGCTGGACGAGATGAAGCGCATCGACGCATGGGCGACCGAGCAGGTCCCTGCAGCTCTGCAGCTGCGGCGGCAGTCGGGCGGACCGGCATTTGGCATTCATCGAGCTGCATATGTACTGGACCAGAGCAGCGCTGTGCCGCTGTGGCTACAGCATCAGCGTGTGCTGTTGGAGCTGCAATACCACCACCTGTGCGCGCTGCTGTGCCGCTCTTTTATCTGCTTCTTCCCGCACCCGGCCTTCCGGACGCCCCTCTCCGACACCTGCGCCATGGCTGCGCTAAACCACGCTGTTGCCATTGTGCTGCTCGTGCGCCAGTGCATGGCCGAGACAGATTTGCTATCGGGGTGGCACCAGGCGTCGTTCGTTTGGCTGCGCAGCGCTGGTCGCATTGCCACGGGCTTCTCCTGTGCCTATCCTGTGTGTCCTATCACGGCGACAGCCCGCAAAGCCAGCCGCATGGCGCTGCGTGTTTTCCAGGAATATGGCCGGGCTTTCCGCGGCGCGCCGGGCGAAATCCGCTGTTTGAAGGAACAGATTGAAATGTCAGAGATGGTGCTGACTCGGTTCAAACAGGCGCTGCAGCTGGCGGCGCCGACGTTTGTTCTGCCCGTGAAAGAAACTGTAGCCACACCGCCAGTGCATCCGGAAGTATTGGGGAATATGCCGTCGCCAAAGCAGACCGAGGTATTATCGTTATGGGGGGACAGTCTTGCCGATCTCACAGGCTGGACCGAAACCATGCCGGAGTCACTGTGGCTTAATTTAGAGGCGGCCGGTATAGGTGAACAGTGGGAATGGGGACTCAATGGGGGGTGATGAAACCTTGGATGGAGTTTAGCCTGTAAGTGAAGTATTAATGGAATATGGGAATTAGAAGAGAATACGGAGTAAAGTGGGAAACTGGGTTCCTTGATTACGGAGTATTTGTCAGAATTCCTTCTGGATCATTGAATTTGTTGATATTATCCATACCTGATTTACAGATTATATTTAATAACTTTACGCCTGTAACATTTATTTATTGCACACCACTCGTAAAATCGTCATAACTATCACTTGATTCCCACCCGAGATGTAGTCGGTGAATAGCTTTACGTACCGGCCAGGCATAATATCTTCTAGTCTTTTCTATAACATCGCTTAAAGCTCGCCGCTCGGATGCATCTGTGAAATAGTCCCCATATGCCATGATGGCCATGGCCGCACTGACCAGGGCAGGTGGTGATCTGGGATGGCAATTTCCTATACCACAGATATTCAGGACCAATTCTCGTACTTGGGATTCAGCCTTACGACGGGCAACAAGTGTGTGCGGTGCCATTCTAGATTTTCGGGTTGAGCATTTCTGACAGAATCCACGGCAAATAGGGACATCACTCACTCTATACGGGGATTTTCAGCAATGAGAATCATCTTGACCAGGTCTAGATGCTGTGCCGCAACCACTTCGGCATCCGAGCTGTACCACTTTATGGGGAAGACCTCTCGTCTTGCCTTATCCGCGGCTCGTTCCAATATCGGGACCAGGCTCTGCGTTGAGGCATGGACGAGCTGGAGATGCTGCTCTTTGAGTCGGGACCACTCGGCTTCTAGTTTGTTGCCCCAACGCCATTTCATAACTTCGGCAGCATGCATGACGACTTTGTTGGGTAGAGACATTCCCTCCCACGAGTCTCGGTCTACATGGATCTGGGGAGCACGTTCACGTGTAAAGGCACAGTATACCTCCTGTCTGACGGATATGACAAAGGCGGCATTGGCGAGGCTGCGCAAAGTCGGCGCTGATTTGGCTATGCGGATAATCTCTTGGATAATGGCGAGGAAATTGACCTGCCTGTCGACATTGAAATTGGCCACTGCCATCATTTCTTCTTCTTCCTGCTCGTCCTCAATCTCTTCGTATTGCCGTAATATTACGGTGGCCGCCATGAGATTCTCCTGGTATTCGTCATTGTGTATGGTGTGAAAGTTTTGCAGGAATGGAATGCATTTCAGTGCATACTCGACACCCGTGCAGCGAGTCAGGTCGGGCAGTAGCTGGCCATAGTACACGATGCCATGTTTAGTTTGATATCGTGGCACGCGGGCGAGATGGCGAGCAGATACGGCAAAGATTGCATGAAGCAGAGGTGGACAGCCACGTGCTCGTTGTGGCACGACAAGTTGAAAATGTCTCAAGGGATCGCATGTATCAAACTGTGTATGGATCAGTCTCACATTACGTGCCGTCGGAGAATACACTGGCCATACCCAATGAGCAAGCTCTTCGATAAAGTAGCGAAGTAGACAAGCTTCTGTGGTGTCTTGGAGTGACGTACTCGACTCGTTGCAGGGGCAGGAAACCAGAGGACTTTCCGCCGGCGAAATGAACGGTACTAATGGACTTTCGACGCAAGGCTGAAAAGACTGCGAGTTGCTACTTGCGTTCCTGGACTCAAATATTTGGTCATCTTCTTCTGGGTCAGTAAGATTCCGAGAGTGTCTGTAGTCTGCTGTGTTCAGAGGCGAGTAATAGTGGGTGCTCTGTATGGCTTCTGGAGAAATGCTGGCTGTCAACCGTGGCTCCGAAGCGTTCGAATGGATAATTGGTGAGTCGATATTCACGGAATTCGCAGAATTCTCGGCACTCTCGGTATCGTCCAAGTCGTTCGAAACACCGATGGTCTGACCAGGGCTGGAAGATGCCGTGATAATGCGCCTTTCGGGCAGATGATTCACCGATACAGGATCCTCCTCTGCAGATTGTGTATTGATATAAACTGCCACGACACCGTCAGCGTATGATTCCACAGAACTGAACTGCGGGGTAGCCATGGAGAATATTCACGCATACATACATTTCCTCGGCCTGCTGTTCACCCAGTTCTGACTGGTGGGGAACTCCGCATCATGCCCAGCCAGTGTTCCCTTGCGAAAGATGGTAGCCCGTGTTGTGCGGATACACTCGATGCCTTTGGCCTCACATCTCTGGCATCTGGGGGCCTTGTCATCGCCTGTACAGCTTAGCCTGGCTCACTCTTCTCTTTGGGGAAAGGCTTAGCTATGGCTGCTTTCTTTTGCCCTGGCATGGCCAAAACTGGTCACACGGGCCGAGCGTTCAGACGATTGGCGGATAAACTCACATTTCACATGTCGAGCTTCGAATCGTGTCAGCACATTTGAGAACCTGCTCGAGTTGGTGGTGGACTCGGGGGAAGGGAATGGTTACCACGACAAGTCACACATGGGTTCTTGACGGAGCCAGGCTTCTGTGTGCGCATACTGGACGTCATACGTTGGGCGAGACCTTGCTGCTTGGGTGAAGATAAAAAGTACAGAGTAAACGAAAGCAGTAGAAAAGCGGCGAGAGTTGGAAGCGGTGGATATTGCCAAAGATGGTAATTTTATAACCCAACCAAAGTTGTTGGTACAGCAGCGGAAAAAGGGAATTCCCATGTAACCACTATCCCATAAGTACTCCGTACGGAACTCCATAATACTCCGTTCTTTGATTTACGTGGGGAAGACGAGAAGTTAGTGCGCGGGGTTTTAGTGGACCTGAACAATAATAGCTGATGATCTTTATGAAACAACAAGTGTGGAGAATAAACAAGGATTCGAGATCCGGTCTGTGCATACGGAGAACCCCATGGCTTCTGAGGGCAAGTGAATGCCTCTGTGGCTTATTACTTCAATCTAATGAATTTATTGTCAAGGAATAATCAAAAAACAACTTCTTCTTTCTTAGGCACGGTTCCCCTTTTCATCAAAATCAACCTTCTTTCCTGTCCGGAAACTCTCCTGCAGAGCCTGTGCAATTTTCAAGCTCGTCACACATGACTCTAGTGAAATTGGCAGAGGCGTCTTCTCCAGGACTGCATTTGTAAAGGCAATCAACTCTGACACAAAGCTGGGTTTATACCGGTCATACCAGCTCGGCAATGCCGAAACATGTACACCATTAGTGTCCGACAGCTCCAGTCTATTACGCTTCGAGACAAGGTTCACTGAGATCTTGCCCTGCGTGCCAAATATTTCTGTCTGGTTATCGTATCCTGCAGCAGCCGTGCGCGAGTTGTAATGAAAAGCGATTTGACCACTCCAGAATTGGACCATGCCTACTGCGTTGTCTGCATCATGCAGCGATTCATGCTCCAGCTCCTTGAAGTGAGCGGATGTACCAAATGCACAAACCGACCGAGGCGTAGGAGCCCCTTGGCTCTGGTCGGCACTGGCTTCGAGAAAAGACAATGTGAGGTCGATATCGTGGATGAACGAATCCACGAAAAAGCCACCGCCTCGTGCGGCATTGGCCACGTAGGCATGCATAAAGGGGGCATCTTCGAGTTTCTCACAGCCCTGCGACCGAATCACCACGGGCGACCCGATGACGCCTGCACGGATCTTTTGGGCTGCTTCTTGGTAGTTTTCGTCAAAGCGCCGAGTAAAGCCGACCATGAGTCGGGTGTCCGGAGCAGATTGCACAATTGAAATGAGATCTTGCAGCTGTTCCACTGTTTGCGAGATGGGTTTTTCGCAGAGTACATGGATCCCCCGCTGGAGTGATGCTTTGGCATGTTCGTAGTGAAGTTCGGTGATGGATGCAATCACCACTGCATCGAGTCCCGGATGTTGAATCATTTCTTCAAACGTAGGGAATACAGCAATTCCATGGGGAATGAGGTTTGTTTCGGCCCATTCTAGGTCCGCTTTAGCCGGCGAACATGCGCACACCAGTTTGGCCCGGGGAATAAGTCGGAGGATATTCAGGGCGTGCAGCTGTCCCATTCTGCCTATACCGACAACGCCAAAGTTCAAAACTCGCTGTTCGGGCCGTGACCCCCCGTTCGATAGCCGGCTGGACTGGCCATTGCTTGCGGATGTGAATGCTGAACTGTCGCCCATGATTCTAACTTTCGTGGGTGTTGATGTCTCGTCTTCGGACGAACCTCTTCAACTGTCAGCAATAATGGAGGTGGCTAGTTATATCTGAAGACCCAAGAAAATAAATAGAAAGAAGCTGCAGGCCGATCACGGCGAGGATTCGACGGGCATTGTCATGTTCACTTCCATCGTACATCATCACGTTTGGCCAACCAGTCAAAATTCGAGCCAAAAGAGGAAGTGTGCGCCGCTCAAGAAAAATACCACTTCGGGTAAGCAGCGCCGACAGGCCAAACCGTTCCCCTCTTCTATGTACGAGTATAGAATTCACACTTGTATTTCTGGTACTTCTTGTGCGGGGAAGTGGAGTATGGGGAAATGGAGAGCCGGAATCGTGGGGAAATAACTCATCGAATGTAACAGCGTCTTCCCCGGAAACAATGAATACCAAGTTCACGGTGCTAATCAGGTCAGAATCTCCTTTTCTCGTGGAACCACCGTACTCTCCTTTTAGTATGTTTCTCCGATCTCTGTTCTCTACGTCACTCTTTCAATGAAACAGAGACCTTGATAACCACTATTTCCCCGCATTCTGGGCGGCTCAGCAAGTTGATCTCAATTGTCTGAACACCAGCACGTAATTCTGTAAACGTAGCCAATTGTCTATATAGATGTCAACTTGGAATCCAGTTTTGCCATGAGAAAATTTCCAAGATCATCAGTCACACATTTGTACCTTTTTTTCACGAGGCAATCATTCGAACTCCAATATGGAGGCCAAGTCCTACATAGAGGGAAAGGCCTATGAGACAGCCTTGGCTGAACATGCCGAGCGGCCCATCAATGGCAAAGAGAATCAAAGGTCTGTTACTCTTGCCGAGGAGGTGGTCTATGGGTCGGGTGGCATTCGAGATCTTCTGTCGTCCGGATATGTCTTGGGTGCTGCCTGCCTGGCATCTCTGGGTGGCTTCTCGTTTGGCTACGATCAAGGCGTCATTTCCATCATCAATGTGATGGATCAGTTTCACGAGGTCTTTCCACGAACAGAAACTGCATTCGGGACTAGCCTGATGACCGGCATGTTGTTGCTCGGTTGTTTTGTTGGCTGCATTTTTATGCCGTATCTGTGCGACACAATCTCTCGCAAAAGAGCCCTCACCGTCGTGGTTGTCGTTTTCAATGTTGGCGCTATCATGCAA
The DNA here is from genome assembly GCA_002215975.1 of Dryadomyces quercus-mongolicae. Classification (NCBI taxonomy): domain Eukaryota; kingdom Fungi; phylum Ascomycota; class Sordariomycetes; order Ophiostomatales; family Ophiostomataceae; genus Dryadomyces; species Dryadomyces quercus-mongolicae. Next base: position 1,185,119 of record NIPS01000006.1, on the reverse strand, counting down.
ACCACTGCTAAAAATTACGGAGTACTTGTGGCCGGTCGAGCCATAGGAGGCTTGGGTGTTGGTACGCTTGCCATGGTTAGTTTCCCCTTTCTTTTTTTTCTTTTCTTTTCTTTTATTTTTCCTTTCTTGGTAAGCTTTGATTCTAATAGATTTCTAAGGGCGCCCCCTTGTACATTTCAGAAATCGCACCACCCCAGCTTAGAGGAACCCTTCTGGTGCTGGAATCTGTTTCCATCGTTTCTGGTGTCGTTATTGCCTTTTGGATCACCTATGGCACCCAATACATGACCGGTGAAGTCTCATTTCGGCTTCCACTCGGCCTGCAGATGGTCTGTGCCACACTACTTGGAATTGGTATCAACTTCTTCCCATACTCTCCACGTTGGCTTATGCTGGTCAACCGCCGTGAAGAATGTCTGCAAAGTCTGTCCAAGCTTCGTGGGCTTCCAACCCATGATTCCAGGGTCCAGACGGAATTCAGAGGAATTATTGCCGAGGTCGAGTTCCAACGAATGGTCAACAATAGAAGACATCCGAATGCTACGGGATTTAAGCTAGATATTCTTGCATACAAGGATCTGTTCAGTCTCAAGACATGGAGACGGACTGCAGTCGGCGTAGGCGTCTGCTTTTTTCAACAATTTTCTGGCATCAATGCCTTTATCTACTATGCCCCTACACTCTTCCGGTAAGCAGAACTCCTACCATTCCATTGAGTTTCTTTGTTGACTCTAGGATCACAGTTCCATTGGTCAGTCAGATGAAATGTCCTTGATCTTGTCTGGTATCTTCAACGTCCTTCAACTCGTTGCCGTGGTTTTCTGCTTCTTTATTATCGACCGTGTCGGCCGCAGACCGCTGGCTATTATCGGTGGCTATGGAACCTGTGCCTGCTATATTATCATTGCCATCCTATCCGGTCTCTACTCGAAAGACTGGGGTTCCCACCCTGCTGCTGGCTGGGCTTGTGTAGCCATGTCCTTTCTTTTCATCCTCCTCTTTGGACTGTCTTATTCTCCTCTTGGCTGGGCTCTGCCCCCAGAAGTCTTTCCGAATGCCTTGCGCTCCAAAGGAGTCGGCCTTTCAGTCTGTGTCAACTGGCTGTCGAATTTCATCGTGGGAATCGCCACTCCCCCCATGCTTGAATCGATTACTTACGGCACATACATCTTTTTCGCGTGTTTCTGTGCCTTGGCTGGTTTATGGGCCACATTCCTCGTACCCGAGACAAATGGAAAGACGCTGGAGGAAATGGATGAGCTGTTTGGAGACACCAGTGGGCAGGAAGAGAGAGCCATTATTGAAGAGGCAACTCAGGCTGCCAGGGAAGCGTTAACGGTGTGAAGATGGGGGGCGTTTTGCCAGAAATCAGACTAGTACGAGTCCTGAAATTTAGTGGTTTACAGGGGGAGGACTAGCTAAACTGCAAATACAGAGAAAGCTTTGTTAGTGCCACTGATCCCAACATCTGCTTCAACCCCAAACTACACCTGTTTCCTCAAATGTCTCGTCCTCTCCTACGCAAATTTTGTATGTAGTCCGCGCATAATTTCTTGCCTGGGACTCAAGACGAGGTGCCACAAGAAGATAGGCATCCGCAAGAAGCAGCCAGCATGCGATGAGATCGTCAACCATATAGCCCCATTTCTTTATGACCAATTTTGTCGACGAGCTGCCAGGCACGCCGCCTTCGATGATGTAGCCTAGAGATTCTAGGGAGCGCAATGCAAATTCAGCCGCTTTCTTTGGCTGGTTGTGGTGCATGCATATCTGAGCAGCATTTAGTAGGGCATCCCAGACGCTCAAACGAGGAATTTCTGAGGCCGGTCGGTTGTATGTTGTCTCCAGAGAAGCCATGAGAGTCTCGACTCTGGCGATTTTAACTCTGCCTCCAGGGCTCATCAGTTTCAAGAGAGCAGCCCGTATGCTGTTTCTTTTCTGATGAACATCGGCTTTCGTGGCGCGGCTATCCTCACACAGGGCACAATCGCACGAAAAGCCCCAAGATTTAACCATTTTCTTGCGTATTTCCTCGTATTTTTCCGGGAATGGTGGATAGTACCAAAACGTGACCTCTGTATCCGGTTCGAGGTTACTTGTCGCACGAACCATCATCATATCGCCAATGAATGTGCGTCGAGCGTTGCTGAGACAGAAATGGTTGATATACGATGCTTTGGCCCAGATGCCACAGGAGTGGAAAAGCTCTTTATCGGATTCTTCCTTCATCTGCGGCATCTCATCAAGTTCTTCCTTCAAGAGCGTTGCTCGTGATGAGATAGGACAGCCAAAACTGTTGAGAGAAATGACACGCTCGATGAGGAATCTAGGAATGGTCAGCCAGAATTGGCCTTTAGATTGTTGCATCACTTACGTATCAACAACCGGCTTAGAATCAATAATAGAATCGAAGTTTACGGCCTCATATGCGCCGTGATACAGATCTGTGAAGTTGGCAGCCACAGAAGGATTTCGGTAGAGTTTTTGGGCGATCATCTGCATCAGATCTGGCTGTGCTCCCATGAACCCTTTACCTGTCTCCAGACTGAACATCATACTTATATCTTGTTTTGTATCCTTTTCGTCCATGAAAGAATGTGCAAATGCCTTTTCACACAACAGCAAGTCACCAGCCTTTACAGCTGCAGTCGTGAAAAGGCCGCGTCCTCGTGGTCCAGATTGCCGGATCTCAACTGGTCCAACATAAGTGGCGCAATCTAGATGGGGTGGGCGAAGACTTTCTGCTTGCTGGTAGAGTTTGGTAAACGGGTATTTGCCACTCTTCTGCTCCTCGAGCCGTTTGACAACTCGGTTGAGATACTGCTTCACGTCACCGTTGTCTGCATGATCCAGGCTCAAAGTTCGAAAAAGCTGGTAGGATTCTTCGTATCTTTGCAATTCGTACAAAGCCCGGGCCCTGCGGTATATGGCCTTGTTTGCTGTACTTGGATTTTTTGGTGTAGACGCCGTATCTGAAAGAGCAGCATCGAGTTGGCCCGTCTTGAGAAAGGCAAGAGAACGGTTGGTTTTGATGGTGTCGGCTTCTTCTTCTGTCGGAGAGTCGCTCAGAGCATTGGTGTAGCTGTTCACAATTCGTGAGAATTCCTCTCGAATCGAGGCGTTTTTATCCATTCCTACTTACCATTCAATGGCTTGAAAATAGTTTGACTCTTTAAAGTAGTTGTTTCCCTTTATTTTCCAGTCATCGGCATTCATCACACTCGCTGCTATATCCATGCGCCGCCAAGGACGGGGAACACGGCTGTCATGATTAGGAAGAAAGAGTATGTCCGACAAATGGTCAACACGGATTCCGTAGTCTCCGTCTCCCATGATTTTTAGGTATGGCTCCTTCACGATGACAACGCTTTCTTCGCCGAGAATCTCTTCAGCAAATCTTTCGGTTTCTTTCGGTTGCTGATACAACTGCAACATAGCAACATTCCCGATTTCGTCCTCCGCGACGGCCATGATAGCCGACATTCGATCTGGGGGCGTGATGGTTCTGAGTAGGAGATACATGTCTCTGTGGTGTGTTTCGACGAGAAGGTCTCTGATCATGACTTTCTTCAGATCACAGAGGGGCTTGATGCAGGGGACGTAAGAGGGGGGGATAAATGTTGAACCAATATGGGCATTATTTGGACCAAGCCTACTTCCTTGCCTCATCATGAGCCGCATCTGGAATTGGAAGATTATCTGATACCGAGATTTCTTCGGCACCATATGTTGTCCTTTGAATTTGTGCGCATTTTCGAGGACCTTTTTTTGGTTCTCTATAGTCTGCCAGTATTGCGGAAGGTCCGCTGCGTCGTAGCTATCCATTGTGTTCAATCAGTTGAAGATGAGATGTTGAAAGAGTCATAACAATATCCGGATAGCTATACAAAGGGAAGGGCGTATTTAAACCGGCTTTCGTGTACTTAGGTTGGGCACATGGAATAGTGGGATGATACACGAGGCCTCGATCTAAAGTAAGCCGGTGTACATATACTTCGTGTTCTAGCATAAAGGCGGAATGAATATGAGATGTTTCCGTGAAAATACAGGTGATTTTTGAGAAATATCGGCATGGCAAGAAAGCTGCAGATACCGGTCTGTATTCAATTACCATAAGTAGCTGGTAGCCTTGGTCAATCAGCCCACGCCTTAGAAAAAAAGAAACCCAGATTCGCTCTGAAGATCGGAGGAGGCTTGGGCTTCAATAGCAATGCATTAGGCAGCATTCACTTCTTCTGGTCAACCAATCACCTATAGCAATGGGAGCCGTATCTCCCGCACACGGCACGTATGTCTGTCCAATATCTATGAGGCCTCCATACATCTATGCTCTAACGGCATAGCTTTCGTTATCTCATGTAATCTAAGACAACTCGGGACAGCACTGAAAATAATTTTACACCGCTATATTTTTAGACTATGCAATATTTCTCCTAGATAGTTCCGTTTTTAGACTTCTCTGAACAGCCACTTCTCAAATTCAGCTGCATCCAGTTTCTTCGGTATCATTTTCAATGATGTCCTCCATTTCATAGAGCAACCGCCAGAACTCCCGTGGCTCGTCGGCCTCAAAGCAAGCGCTTTCATTTTTTGTGTCTCGGGACTGTCTTCTCCCTCACAGAGAACTCTAGCCTTGTATGCCATGTCAGCAAAAGTGCGTGCTCGGGCCTGATCTCCGTGTGCAATGCAGATCTGAAAAGCATCGTAGTAAACTCTGGCAAGCGCTGAACTGGCATATCCATCGTATTCCTGGTTTAGGGTCTGAACCAGTAAATGGCAGTTTTCCAGACTCGTCTTCGGACTAGTCGCCATTTGATACGGGTTGCCAATCTCTTCGTCGAGGCTTTGTATTCGTAGACGCCGAGCATCACTAGCCCGAAGCTCAGAAGGAGGGAGAGAGCATGCAGGACAAGTGCACAGAAATCCAAACCCGTTTTGTAGGGCGGCCTGCCGAATGGCATGTGGTTCGTCTATTTTATACGAAATGGTGATTTCTTCTCCTTGATCGATGGGTCGAATGGCGTGGATTGTCTCCTGATTCATGGCGCTGTTCCAGCTGTGATGCGTGTTCGAAATGCAGCTATGGTTGATACGACACGCCGTCGCATATACTCCACCTATGGGTGATCCCGGACCGCAAGGTAGAGCATTTGTCTTGAAGATTCCTGTGAATGGGTAACTTCTAGAATAATTGTTGTGAAGGGACATAAATTCCCGCTTCTCTGACACGGGCAATTTTTTCAGTTGTTCCGCGATAGAACGCTCCCGTGCAGGAAGCGATTGCAGATTTGGTTCGACAATAATCAGGGGCTTTTCGGAAAGAATCCTGGCACCTATGGGGATTTTGGACAGAGCAACAAGGCCTTTTCCTTTCCCTGGTATATCTTTTATTTCAAAAAGAGGTGCGCCGGACTCTTGGGTGGTATCAGTGTCAATGCCAGCCTTACTGATATCACTGTTCACCTCAGTTGGGCGTGACTGTTTTAAGAAAAAAAATATTAGAGCATGTACAAGCCATAAGTTTAAGTGATGAAGTACCATTCCGAAGACGGTGTCGGTTGCCATGGCTGAGCCTTGATGCATAGATCATACAAATATTAATGAATGAAGGCTGGGTGATCTACAACAAATACGTTTCCTGTTGTTTGTATAGAAGTTGTATTTCCCATGTTTGTATCAAGAGCTTACCTTTCAGACTATGAGATGATTCCGAATGGTATATTTATAACGCCATACCTCCAATACCTGGGCCACTTGACGTATAAAATGAATCATGCTTTTCCTTCATATGCCATGCCGTGACCATGTACGCTGCAGCCAATTAATGCGTTTTGAATTATCAGAGAATATGCTGAAGGGGACTGCCGTTTTCATTCTTGCCGTTGGGCATCATCTTTCCCAAATGTATGACGTCGTTCCAATTTAAAATACGACTTTATCTGACCTTTTATATATCGAAGACAATTGTATCTTGCGTACGAATTCCAGGTCTAGAAATGGAGTAGTTGGGCTTCAACGAGAACGCATGAAATCCTGTATCCTTTCGCTTATTCGATTTCCATCTCAACCAATCCCGAATGCAAAGAGGTTTTGTATCACCACCTCCCCCGCACACGGCACGTATGCCTACCCGAAGTCTCGGGCAATAAACCCCGGTAAAGTTGTATCTATACGTATCTACCAGAGGGTAATTGTGTCGCCAAATGACAGTCGTCTGCTTAATTTAACCAGAACAGAATGGATATATATTCCTGATCAGGGGAAAAAGAAAGCACCAGCCTAATAAAAGGACGGCATTTCTTATTTGGAATTTCCCGGTTATACGATACTCGTACTTGTCTATATTGTGCCGTTACCGCTGTGGTCTTAGCATATGGCGAGTTGTAGAATAACGACAAAGTCTTGCAGCGGAGTAAATTCCATAAAGTACCCCCATGTTTCACATAATGCCCAGCAAAAGCGGGGGGTTGTAATCGACTTAATCGGACCTATTTATTTACGCGTTTTGTACGCGTTTTGCTGTTGCTCACTGCATTTACTACGTAATAATCGTACGGCCTCCCTGCAATTATTACTACATTTTTAAGCGAATGACTTCTTCGATCACTCCCTGCGGCCCTGCACCGCCTATTTTGACCTACTCGACGCTGGAGGAGGCTATCGATGCAGTACAAGTCTATGCCTGTGATAATGGCTACCGTCTTACAGTGAAGCGATTTACGCCTTCAAAAGCATGTCCCACTGCATGTCAGCTAGTATGCTCCAAGTCCCGGAAGCCTCAGTCTCGAGCCACTGCGCATATAACCAAGCGGCGGAAAACTGGAACACAGATGACGCAGTGTCCTTTCAGCGTATCGATAAAGCTTCAAGACAGACGCTGGGCTGTTTTGCCTGCAAGGCACACGCACAACCACGACGCCGTGAACAAGATCTTTCACCGCAATGCAAAGCGTTTGCTGCTTCAGAAATTCGAAGAAGATATCAGCAAAATGGCAGCCAATGCAGTGCCGCCTCAGTCGATAATCGCGAGCTTAATAGGGCGTGATCCTCAGATACGATACGTGAACAGTAACGATATATATAACCTCTTGCGAGTACGACGGCAAAGAATGAATCTTTCCGCTTAAAACTATTTCGGCATGGCTTCCACTGAATTAGAGCACATTAAATATCCAATAGACGTTCTTATCTTTTCTTTGTTCGAGGTCCAGGCATATTCATATTCTTTTTATTCGTTTCGCCTATATATACAGCACCCACGAGTTGCCATACTCAAAGGACTGTTTGCGCAGACGGCCACCCTCGGTGTAGGCGTTATGAGGCTGGACATGGGCACGAGATTCCTTTTCTGGAATGAAAGCAAGCTCGCATGAATCAAAGTACATTTTGGGTTGGGCATTGTAAAATGCGTCAAAATCGGCAGCCAGTGCATGCTGAAGACTGTCAATGGCAGCATCGGGATGGAGCACATTCCATGGGCGCGTGCACACAGTACCCTTGCAGTCTTTGAGGACCATCATGAGGGCATCAAGACGCGAAACGACGGCGGCAAGGCTGCGACCGGCAACCGAAAAGGAAGAACTCTTATTGCCACTGCCCAACAGATTGGTCGTCTGGTGTGGATCTGTGCTCAGATCATACAGTTCCGTTTCATTTGTACACCATACAGCATAGTAGAGGCTGTAGCCAGGACCAATGAGACGCAAGCCTTTGTACGTGTTGTTGAGGTAGACGTTGAACTTGGCGCCGGCCTCAAAGCTGTTGTCGCTGCGGTAGCCATAAATGCCTTCGGGGATCCCGAGACCCCAGTACTCGACAGCGACATGTTCCGTGCGGAAGTGAGTGGCTGCCTCGTTGGCCGTCAGAGGGATCCGCTGGCCATCTGTCGGGGGGCGGCGGCTGTCGTTGTCGGCGTCGTCATAAACGCCAGCGAGATGCAGCAGTGTAGTGGCGATGTCAGTATGTGTAGTGACAGCATCGATGTGTGCACCGGCAGCAATGCCAGGGCCACGCACGAGCAGCGGGATGTGGATATCCGTGTCGTAGCCACACTCCTTCCCGGGGTGCATGGCATGTTGACTGATGTGGTAACCATTGTCGGTCGTGTAAAAGATGTACGTGTTTTCCAGCTCGCCAGCGGCGTCGAGCTTCTGGACTAGTTCGTGCACCATCTCGTCCACCGCCTGCAGAGCACGCAGCCGCTGGCGTTGGTAGTGGTCATTGTAAGCACGCACAGATGCGTTTAGGGACTCCCGAGCCCCAACCCAACTGGCACCGCCTGCAATGGGCACGTTGTAGCTGGCATCACGCGGGATCTCATAGCCGAAGAATAAGTGTTCATGGCGTGGTGCCGACACGGGAGCCACCAGGTAGGACGTGTTTGTCTGAGGCTCGAAAACGGCATTTGAGTGCGGAGCAATCGGTGCCACTGTCAGAAACCACGGCCGTTCGTGCTCGTGGGAGAGTGCTTCGTCCAGCAATCGATAGCTGTGCTCAGCCACTACGTCTGTTGAGTATTGTCCGGCGAAGCTGCGTGGAGGCTCGCCATTGTGCGTCAGGACGGCATCGTAATAGCGATATGTGTGCGGATCTAGTAGAAAGTCGGATGCGTTGAAGCCTTTGACATAGGGGTCGTCGTAGTTGTCAATACTATGGAAATTCCACAACTTGCCAGCATAGTATGTGTTGTAACCAGCCTGCTGCATCCATACGGGAAGGTAGTTGTCGTTGATACCGCGCTCTACGATCTTGCCATAGCCACCATGCGGCAGCGCCACGTCGGTAATGTTTGTGTTGTGTGCTGCTTGACCTGTCCACATGCTGGCCCGTGAAGGACAGCAAAGCGCCACGGTGCAGAAGTGTCGGTCGAATGTTGTTCCTTGGCTGGCAATGTCGGACTGTTAGTCAGATTACTCCGTACTTTGATTTATCTTAGGGATCTGTTTCTGTCGCCCAACTCACCAGTAGATATGGCATATGCGCCACACTTTCCATGTGTGCATCCTGGTCATCAGTCAGGATGAAGAGAATGTTTGGCTTGCGTGCCTGGACGAGGCCCAGGAAGGGCAGCAGATAAGTTGCCTTCATTGTATCGTTGGAAGGCGACAACTCTTGTCACTCTACTATTTGCTATCTTTGCATTTTAACGTTTTAATTCCTCGTTTGTCTCACCACCTTAACACAACTAAAGCTATGTTGCCTTTTTTCAAGAGAATGGCGCAATGATGCAGTGGAGAAACTAGAGCTAAACCCGTGATGTTAGGAATACTACGCTATATATGGCTCTACACGGCCATGCTGGATTGAGTTGACTCTACTTTTGGTGTAGCAGTTTAGTCCATATGCGACAACTAATATATTCGCATGCGTACTCAGGGCCGTACTTAACTGTATGGGACTTGAAAAGCCATGCACGGAGTACAGAGTACTCCGTAGTATTTGCCATATTTGCCTATAACCGTATATGTAAGAAAAGGGTAGTCTACTTGTAAATTGTCACTTTCCACTTTTCGTTTTCTTCAATGCACTCTTTCGCCAGCAACACCAGACCCGAGGCCACACCAATGGCTCTTTGTTACAGATAAACAACCGAGACACAAAGCATCGTTCGGCTACATGTTGATCTCAAATTGCACAGTACTTCAAAATTGGCCAAGTCGCCACCACCATGCAACCGACAATTTTCCATTTTCCCAAACGATGCCAGCTTGACCCATGCTGCCAGCTGCCAGCTGCATGCAGTTTCTTTTTTTTTCATGTCCCTCTCCCCTGGGGCACGTGTATGCGAACTAGCCGTGCTGACTGCCGGTCCACACAGAATGGGACGACCCGCTCGCATATTTATTCCGTACGGAGTACGGAGTATAAAATAGCACATGAAGCATGCATCATGCTGGACGTTTTCCAGAAGGGAGGCCTATTTTTCAGCCCCATGCAAGATAAAGGAGGAAAAGTTGCCTTTGCCCATTACGAGGTCGTGAAAAAGTAACCTCGATGGATACCGGTAGAGTGGAGATGCTGGTGTGGATCAGGGGCCCCTTAAAACAAGCTGGGGTCGGGGCCCCCGTCCAGATTTTCCGTACTAGTCCATTACCCTGTACAGAGTTAGTCCATGGACCTTTGCCGAACCCGCTTCCATCGATACTAGGAACAGTAAGAACAGGCAACTACAGGGTACGCTTGGCACCAATGAATGGAACAATGCTGTTCGATGGGGATTGAAACGCTGTATATGTTTGTGCAGTTGTTCCCCGTTCCCTTCCTTCCTTTCTTTCTGGTTTTCCCGCCCATCTGTGTTCGTCTTTCCTTTCCCGGGTCCGGCCTTTTCTTCTTTCGTCTTTTGACGCCTTTTTTTGTGCTTTCGTTCTTTTTAGTCCCAACTATTGACATTCGTTCATCTTTTCTTATTCCGTTTGAAAAAAAAATTCACAGATCAAAAAAATCCAAAAATACCAAACATGGCCGAAAAATGTGGCATCAGCGGCGCCGATGGCGACGCCAAAAGCCAACTCAACAGCTGCCGCACCAGCGCAACAGTTGACCGCCCCATGAGTCCACTGACTCTCACCACCCCCACCCAACACCCATGTGATCGCCAACGAGGCATCCTGGATATCGATGACTACTTTGTACGATTATGCCACCCACTCATGGATTTCCGAACCTAGCTGACACTGGTGTTGTAGTTTGGTCCGCGCGATATCCAAAAACATTCAAAATGGCCGCTCTTCCTGCAGATGCACGGCAGCATATTGCCGAAAATGATATTCCCCCTACTCCTTCTGGGTGGATGGGCCACGTGCATCGTCTGTGTCAATGAGTTTACAAGCATCTCCCGTGAGTCTAAAAAACAAATGAAGGGTTGAAGGGTTGAAGAGTGGGGCTGACAATCTCAGTGGGCATCAACTCGGTTCTTCTGACCGTTACCGGATTCGTCGTTGGTTTAGGGCTGAGTTTCCGCAGCTCTACCGCTTACGAAAGGTATGTTGTGTACTCCAAATAGAGTACGTCTGCACGTCTACGTGGATCAATTTGTTAATGATTTACTCCGCACACATCAGATACAACGACGGACGCAAAGCGTGGGGCCTGCTCACTCAAACTTGCCAAGCACTGGGTCGCGTGTTTTGGATCCACTGTCAGGACCGCGAGGATCAGAAGGAAAAAGACCTGATCGCCAAATTGTAAGGATGCACTCATTCAACGAAGTAAACTTTCTTGCCATGCTAATTTGACAGGACCGCTATGAATCTGCTAACTGCCTTCGCCATTGCTTTGAAACACAAGCTTCGGTACGAGCCTAGCACTGCTTACGCAGACCTTGCAGATCTAGTGGGCCACCTGGACACCTTTGCCGGGGAGGCTACCAAAGCCGATCCAGAGCTAGGTTATCACTATTCGCCAAAGAAGCTGAAGAAAGTTGGAACTTCAATCGGACTGTCGTTTACGCAAAGCAACCCGCGCAAGGAACTCAAAAAAGCGCGGTACCCTATCGGCAACCTTCCCCTTGAAATTCTCGCTTATTTGGCAAGCTTCGTCGATGAAATTATTAAGAATGGACAGCTGTCAATTCCCATGCAGCATACCATTGCTTGTATGTGTTACAGGCTTCTTAAACTCGTTGGAAATTCGCACTAACCAATTTAGATAATAACCTGGCTGCTCTCAACGACGTCCTGACACAAACCGAACGCATTCTCACAACTCCGGTTCCTGTAGCCTACGCTATCGCCATTAGTCAAATCACCTGGCTATACGTTTGTCTGCTTCCCTTCCAGCTGGTAACCATGCTCCACTGGGTAGCGATCCCAGGCACGATTGTCGCTGGTTACATTATCCTTGGTTTACTCTTTATTGGACGCGAAATCGAAGATCCTTTCGGAAATGACGTCAACGACCTGCCTCTGGACACATACTGTGAACAGATTGCGCGGGAACTTGACATCCTTGCTGCCAAGCCAAAACACAACAACAGCGAATGGATCGAGCGTCTAGACAACAAGGTCATGTGGCCCCTCAGCTCCAGTGGCTGGCATGTCTGGGTAGACCGCGGCGAGCACAAACTACGCGCAGCCCTCCGGGCCAAATCCGAGATGGGCTTCGAAGATCGCCAGAGCATGACAAACGCACAAGACTACAGCAGTGGCAACAGTGATACCGGATCACCAGACGATGCCGCCATGCAGGCAGTTTAGGGGGAGCAATGGAAGTTCACTTCCATTGAATTTCTTTTTTTCTTATTTTCTTCCAGGCAACATCTTCATTCTTCGGTGCAACAGGTTTGGGACGGAACCACTCAACATTCATCAAATTAAGGCCATCAAAAAACACAAAAAAAAAAAATGGACGCAGAGCGATAGCATTTTACAGGAGTACTTTTTGATTTTATTTTATTTTGAACTAGCGGTAGATAGTAAAAACAGGGAACCAGATTGGATTCGGGCATAGTAGGACTTCTCGTATGGAATACATTGTTCCCAGTCGTAGGCAGAATGGAGGAGTATCACAGAACATATGGCCCATTACCCATGTTACGCTGTACATGGTACAAGCATTACTGCAATTTGCAAACTTTATGCACACCCTAGGCAACAGTCATTTTAACCTTCACCGACAAAATTTTTTGGGACTATCTGTGAGTCATCCTACTCTATGCCCTTGCTGGCCTCCACCCAGACAGGGACCCTTGCCAGGCACGAGCGGCATATACGTAAGCAGCCATACGCCATTGTTGCCAGCCTGATGTTGTTTGGGGGGGTATAAACGACATCAGCTTTAGATAACTCCACCATGATGAGAGCTTGTCGGCCAACCCAGACCACTCGTCGAGGCACGGCTGTCACTCCCTAGCGCCCGAGCCTGTTGGCACGACCCACAGGCCTGCGTGGTGTAAAAATAAGGCTGCCACCACGTTTCAAAACGCGCAGCGAGCAAGCCTACAGGCCCCAGCACAGGCGCGCACAGATGTACGCAGGCGTGCATGAGAGATGGGAAATTTTGTAAGGATATATGGAGTACGGAGACTCCGTACGGAGTACGTCTTTCGTATTGAGATGTCTTACATATCACGTGCATGACTGGGGCAGATCTCGAAAGCATTGAAAACGAAATCCACAGCAGTAAGTGGAGACGCCCAGAAGCCGACCACCCCTTTGGAATATCACCAAACTCCAAAATTATTAAATTCAAGTACTACTCGGTACTACCTAGCGGTATATCTGAAACTTTCCTGGTAGTTGCGCCCTGTAAATATAGTCGGCATCGGCAAATTTGCTGTTCAGGCTCGTCTGAACCTTTTTACGAAGCCCTACTCCGTACTCGGTAGATTCTTAGCCATTTCCTAAGGCAGCAGCCGTCGGGATTAGCCGTCACTCTCCTTACGAAAAGAAGCAAGGCTCATTTTTTTTTCAACCACACCTTACCCTGAATGTACTACTTTACACCACTTGCTTCCTGATCCAAGCCTCCCTAACGCCTATACCGAGGTGCTTAATGTCTACGCTTGTCCTAAAATACAACGTCGGATTCATCCTATATATCATACTTGACATGAATGTGGCCGTCATTGTCAATCATGTACTCTCCATTATCTTCGCTCCGTTTCAGACGTCGATTTCCCACCACATACATCACCATCTGCATCGCAATGAGCACAATGGATCCCGCGTACAGACACATTACGGTCAAAAAGGCACTGGTGAAGCGAGGCGCATCTTGCGACTTGAACAGTTGCTGTCCACATAACCCGCCCAGATTACTACCAATCACGCACAGCGCCAGTCCAAGACAGCGCTCTTTCGCATCACGCGCGTTTGAAGCCAGCCAAGCGTCGTTGATCCCCTGAGCCACGGCATTTCCCGAGTTGAGCAACATGAAAATGGCATACTTTGTCCACTTGGCATCGCTCGTCGTAAGACTGTACTGGACGCCAGCAAAGATGAGAGAATAGACTCCACACATGAGACACACAGGGCCACGCAAACGAGTCCGATCCGAAATGTATGCGGCAATCAGCGCGAGGATGATGACACCGTAGTTGGAAACAGAAGAAAGCGCATTGGCCTTGATCATATCAAAGCCAAGGCTCTGGACAATGGTGGGCGAGTACAGCTGCAGGCCACCTTTGGGAGCCAGGGCGAGAATGTTGATGATGCAGTGGCCCCAGAGTCGCCAGTTGGTTAATATCTTGAGGGCCTCGCGCAGGGTGACAGTCGTGAGAGGAATACGCTTGTTGGGGTCATCGACGACAACACGGTGAGAGAGAATATGGCGGTCACGCTCGGTGAAGAAGTCGAGGCAGCGCAGGCCACACAGAGGTCGAGTGCGGTTGGTGTCGCGAGGAAGAAAAAGGAAAAATGCAAAGGAGACAAGGACGGTAAAAGAGCCGTCGATAAGAAAGAGCCACTTTTTTGGTCAGAAGAAAACAAAAGGAAGAGAAAGAAGAGAAAATACCTTCCACCCCGACAAGCCTCTTGCTCCAGACATCTTGAACACGCCGGCGGCAACAAGAGACCCGACACCCGAGGCTAAGTAGTTTCCAATGTATAAAATAGTAGTCCGCATAACCATCTCTCCACGTGTGTAGAAGCAAGAGAGCAGAAGTATGGCACCTGGCAGGAAACCGGCCTCAAACATGCCCAGCAAAACCTTGTGGCGTAAAAGGAGCTCTTGTCCTTAATGAAGGCCTGGAAAAGGCAAACCAACCCCCAAGAGATGCACTCAAAAGTGAGCCATATGGATGCCCCGATCTTGGGTTGGATCATGTTAAAGGGGATCTCAAATATGAAAATTGCTGCCAGCTGCAACTGGTTGCCATCGTTTATCGTGTTTTTGGAAACGCCAATGTCCGCATTAAAGGACGTTATCAATGCATTGGAAATATTTCCTTTGTCCATTTAAAGGGCGAATAATCCTAAGACGACGAGCGACATGAGGACACAGTCGAGTCTAGAATTAGCGTTCTTTTCTCTTCTTATTTTAGTATGTTTCTTCGGGGATTCACTCACTTAAGCTTTACTCTCCTCTCCTCTGTCGGTGTCCAATCGACTTCCTCGACGATAACCATTCAGATATTTTCTGGGCTACCATCATCAACTCTTGCTGGTTCAATCATTGCGACAAATTTGACGATAAAATCAAATCCTAACAATGAAATATCTGGAAATGAGTAGGCGAAACAAAAAAGAAAATTCAGTATGATACACTACTCGTACATTCACTCTCTTTAAACAAGACCGAATCAGATATCACGTAAGAAGGAACCATGCCATCCCATAACCATTTCGGGTTGAAAAGTGGAGATGGACATGTTAATGGTATTGCGCCATCGACCACGTCCATGACGATAACAGACAGACAGCCGAAAATGGTGGAATAGTCAGGTTAGTATTAAATCGGGAAAGTAAAAGCGCATAGAAACATAAAAGATAAAGGCTCGGAATTTAAAACGAATTGAATGAATGTTTCCAAAACAGACGAATGCATTTACGTACACAACGTACCACGAAGTTCAAAGTCAAGTATGTAGGTCTGACCGGTCAAGAGTCTATTTGGGAGTTCTTATTGGCCGTACGAGTATGGCATGTCGTGAATCTCCCGGGAAGCCAGAGAATTGTTATTGAATACGGTGTGAAAACTGTCCTTGATTACAATTTCACCGAATTACAGTAGTGTTTCTTATCTTTTGTTTATGGCATTTTTATTGTCCCTCTGTTGTACCTCTGCCCTTCTCTTCACGTTGTCTCCTGACAATTTGAAGAACAAAAAAAAGAAACGCCATAATGAATCCCACACGGGACGTCATGTGACCGAACAGGCATCAGCCTCTCTCATAGCAAATGAATCAACCCGAAACCTGTCAGCATCCTCTGAACTCTGCACTTTCATTTCTTTCCATGCCCAACCTCACATCATCAAAGCCCAACCAAAAAAATGGCCTCTAACACATCGTCTCCGCTATACCGCCTACCCAACGAGCTGCTGCTACAAGTGCTCCAGCAGTGCAGTGACTTTAGCACCCTCTGGGGGCTCATCAACGCATCGGTACGACTGCGTGCCGTCTTCACGGTCAACGCTGTCAGCGTTCTACAAGATGTGCTGTTGGCCGCCGATGTGCCGGATCGCACGCGGACACTCATGCTTGCTGTCGTCCACATCCGCAACGAGCCTTTTCTGATGCCCGCCATAACTGAGGAAAGTATCATTCTTGGAGAAGACTCGGGCACAATCATCCTGCCAGCATACTATGTCGACGCCTTTGCACGTGCGCCCGCTCGCATCCTGCGGCGATTTGTGGCGCTTGCTCACCACATTCACGTCCTCGCCCACGCCACTCTTGACCGCTGCCGGTCGGCCCTGGTGGCTGCTGCCGCACGAACGGCCCTCGGGGTGCCATCGAAAGCGGCCCAACTGCCGTCGTGGCTCGAAGAGCAGCAGGCACAGCTCGCCTTCTGGCACCTGCAGGTGCTCTCTGGAATCACAACTGCCGTCCTCAACGGCCGTGTGATGCGGCAGCTCGCAGGCGTCTCGACAGTCGCCGTGAAGGGTGTCGTGAATGAAGAGCTGATTTTGACGGCCCTCGAACAAATCCAGTGGGAAGACGGCGGTGGTCACGATGGCGCCCTCCCTCCGCTTCCACTGCGCGTGACCAAATGGACGAGTGGTCCATACGAGCCCATTATGAAAGCTCTGAGTTTCCTTTCGTACGACGGCTGGCCGTCTGGTCTTCTTGTCAAGATCAACGCCCCACTGGAAGATACTCTAAGCGCCTGTACATTCGTCTTGAAGGGATGCGATTCCGCCTCTTTGGTTTTACCTGACGAAGGCGAGGCAGCTCGGACTCTCGGAACGCAGAGCTTTCACCCCGATGACCAGAGCCCTGCCAAGGCGGCCATATACTGGATTCTGCATTCATTCGACGAAGCCAGCCGCCTACCTGCGCTTCCACACAGCCGCCTGCACTGGCCATGCGCCTCCAAGCCAGAGAAGCCGGCCCCAACCACGGAACACGCCACAGAACCGGATGTTCCACCAGATTTGGCATACTACCGTAGAATGTACGGGGGACCGAGTCGATCTCCGAGACCGACACTACGCCAGCCCGGTGACGTCCCTCTGGGAATGGTTTTATTCAAAGAAGAGTGCAAAGGGATGAGCTGCAGCATGAGAGATAGAATGGGTGATATTCCGTACCAGCCGTTTGGACAGTTTCGCCGGCTTGGCTTTATGCTCTGGGATGGCACTCGCCTCAGTGACAGCGGCTTTTGTGAATGGCCAGATGAGAGTATAGATCTGGAGATGATTGGCGAGTGGAAGAGGGTGCTTGGCTGGAAAAAGAACACACCCGCAAGCCATATTGGGAGAAAGCACTTTTGGGGGTATCGTCAGGGAGACAGTCCGGACAACTCGGACTCTGAATCGGAGTGGGCCGAAAGTGTGCCGAGAGGTTGAAGGAGGTTCGTCTTTCTTTTCATGTCAGTGTGATGCGCCAGAGGCATAAATGATTCTCGAGGCCATAACGAAGATATGTTGAACAATTTGTTTGCTTTTCCGTATCGCTGGGTTCCGTTATTTTCCTAAATACAAATCATGAATTTCATTCAGCAGCCCAGCCACCTGGTTCATCGATCAGTGAATTCAGGTAGTCTCCGGCTTCTGACCCCACACGAAGCGAACGTTAAAGTAGGCGTGGGATTTTCGATCCCGGAATGCCTTGCGCAAAGTCATTAGGAAGACCTGATATTCGTCCATGTTCCATCCCATGACATTGTTCCATATAAAGAGGGTGTAGCCTGTAGTTAAAGTGTTAAAAGAGTCTGGACGGTGACAGTATACACAGAGGATATGAATGTACTCACCCTCTATATCATTCTCCAGTGTCAATTGGATGTACTGGCCAATCTCTGACAGTTTCGGGTCCGCAGGCCATCCACCAATGGGCATCTATTGGGTCAGCATAAGAACAAAAAACAAAAACCCCGGAATCCCCAAAGACAAACACACCTTGATGTTTCGTTCTTCGATATTGACGAATCCGGCAGCTTCCATGCTCTTTCGTTGTTCGTTATTTTGAAGCACGCGAAACGAACGGCCTGTCTTTTCACCAGCCTTGTCAAAAAGCTTCCACAATTCCTTGTACACGGGGTCGGCAGTGCCATCATCGCTGGTGACTTCGAGGTTATATTCGGCCGATTCTAGCCAGCCTCCAGGTGAACAACACCGGAATGCCTGTTCAAACAATGTTTCCCAGTTCGCGATTGCACCAACGATATAGCGGATGTGCACAAAGTCAATTGAATTCTCGGTCCATGTCCAAGACTCGGTGGCATCGTCGATCTCGAATCTGACATTGGGTGGTACCCAAGTGGGTTGGATGGGCGACAGGTCGGTACCGACGACTTGGCATTCCGGATACGCATCGGCAAAGTCACTGATGGGTATTTTAGCACAACAGTTATAACACTCGGGTGCATGATTCTCTTACAGTGCCCAGATTCCTGAATTTCATTAGCATCCTTCGCGTGTATCATAACCCTGGACAATTCAATTTACTAACCTGTACCTGTACCAATATCCACGACTTTCTAAAAGACGAATATGTCAGTACTTATCTTGTCACACATGGTATATGCATAGATACGGACCTTGACGGTATTTGGAACAGGAGCGAGGAAGAGCTTGCCATCCAAAGCCAGGGTAAGGTAATGATGACTAGGCGAATTGGTTAGCAGGGGGCGGCGAAACAATTCTTACTGTTTTTCAAAAGTCCCCTACCTAATGTCAATCGACGCTTGCTGTTTGTCGTCGTTTGGAGTGAAGTACTGCAGGCTGGCGTGCTTGTCGCTATGGAATGTGCGTCCTTTGATGGTGCGGTAATGCATAATGCTGCTGGCCACTGATGCTGTCGAGAGGGAGCTACATAAAACTGTCAGCACTTTCCATGCTTCTCGTATTATCCGTGCCTCTCCCGTGTTCCCTGTGGGGTGTCTCACGCATCGTCTCCAAGAGTTGAGTCGGTGTCGCCGTCCTATAGGGGAGGCTACGTCAGCCATTGGATGTACTCGAAAAAAAGGAATACAAACATACTTCTGCGGCTACCAGTGGTGCCGCTTCAATTGGCGGGGGCGGTTCATGAGGAGATGCTGGAGCTCTGCTTGCCTCTCCTGGGCTCTGAGGGGATGCGGCTTTCGAAGAGGATGCCATTTCGGTCCGGATGGATTGGAATCCAAAAGATACTTTTGTCACAGGCTTTGGCGATTGCGCTGTAGTGGTGTTCTCGGGAAACAGGGAGAAGGCAACTATTACTACTCGCATATTATACGAGGTTCGGTGCCGTAACCCGTAGTAGGATTAAGGGTGGGGGAGGCGGGAAGTAGGGTGGTATGACTGATGTTTTGTTGGTTGAGTTGTGGAGGGGGAGAAACTGCATATAGTGTACATAAGCGCCGAGGAATTCGGTCGGGTATCTTCCTATAGGCAGGATTGGTTGCGGAAAGTATGCCGCTTCTAACGTGTAGTATAACGTGTAGTATGCAACACGAGCATGCCCTACTAATAAGACTGCGTCTTTGGAGGCAACCAAACTTTGATAAATGTCAGTGCTAGCTTCCATTGCCATGTGTCCACAGCCCGAATCTGGAATACGGAGTACGAAGTACAAGTACGAGTACGAGTACCGAGTCTACAATTTTCCATTTTTCTTCCTTGGCTAAGAGAGCAGCGTGGTTATGGAGCGTCAAGGAAATTGCGGAGGTTCCAAAAACGGATATAGAGTGCGTCGATTGTAAATAGTGGAGAGGACAGGTCTGGCCCATGCAATAAATGCATGGGTAATGCATTCGGAACCAGTTGTAACAGTGGAGCTGTGCCCGATTCTGTCACGACTAAATTCTGTACTTCGTACGAAGTACTCGTAAAAACACGGAGTTCTCGTACTTTCGCATCTCCCCTTTTCAATTCATGAGTTGATATTCGTGCTCAACAAATACCCCTGACTTTCGATGAGACGGTGATCCCGATCCGTATTCCGAGCTCAGTACTCCGTACTCCGTACGGAGTCCGGGTTCTACTCGTACTCTTTAAAAAATTGAGCAATGTTCTGCACCTCAGAAAATACCGAAAGGTTATGGGGTGCCTATGGGCCAATAGATCACTCTCTTTTTCTTTGTACAAGTATGATGTAATTTTTTATCATTGCTTCCGATACTCTGTGGCGTTCGTCCTCGAGATTCACTCCGTAGCTGGGTTTCTTTCTTTCTTTTCTTTTCTTTTCTTTTTTTTTCGTGGCAGATATTTCGTTCTACGGAGCAATACTCCATATGGCCACAGAATAGAGAAATGGCCTACGGAGTACGGAGTACTACCACCTGCCAAGTCGAGGGATTCCATCGTTACGAGTACGAGCAGGCATGCAAGGATTCCGCATCCCACATCTCCGCTACTTTAGGCTACTTTAAGCTACTTTAGCGTAAAATGGCATATTTTTTCCTTGAATATGCACTAGATTCCCTCAAACCAAATAAATGGTTCCCCGTCGTGACATCTTCGAACACCATGGTAGCACTCCCAACACAGACATATCATCTGTCACGTGCTCCTTAATTGTTCTTCGCCACCATGGCGAGATGAACTAAGACTTTTCGGGATAAATTGTTTCCAGGTTGTCTTTTAGTGACTATTTCTCAATTACAAGGTTATCTCGCACTCCGTACATCACCATAAAACCACAATGTCATGACGAACGGCCCACTTCCGCTCCCCTTGACCGACAGTCGCCCAGTCAGGGGCAGGGAGAGGCCACGTGAAAACAGACCAGAGCGGTCCTTTTCTGTCAGATGACCCACATTTTCAGATTATAGGTCTTTCGGGAGCCATTGAGCGTGTGATGCTAGATATTGTTACTATATATGTGCTACGGCGTTACATTGCTCAATTAAGGTATTCGACCGTGTTGTAAACTGGTATCTAATTTTATACTGAAATAATTGCGGTCGACTCTTTTCGGTCGGCTCAAAGAATACCCTTGTTCAATCTTATCTGTGTACGGAGTACTCCGTATGCTCTACTCATAAGTACATAGTTCTTTAAAGGGCTAGACGGTCTTGCTCTCATCAGTGGAAATAAAGAAGTCAACTATGAGAAAATACCTGTGCAGGCGTTGTAGCCCATTTTGTTCGCATTAGATAAAGACTTGTGGGCAAGATACCAAAAAGAATTGGCACTGATTGAAGTAACACCGTAGAACCTTGCAAGAGGCCGTCACATATTAGCCAGACTCTGCCGACCCTTTGTGGTCTATGGACAAGTTCGTTGGATAAACAATGCAAGGTGATATCCTTCTCTATCATTTCTAGGATATGTGGTGGATCATATAGCATAGGTATCAACCCAATATAAAAGACGAATCCTGTCATTCAAATTCTCCTGTTTCGTATGCAATCCTGTTAATCCCTGTGTACCCTTGCGTTGCTCCTGTGCTGCTGCTTCTGTGGCCTGTGCTTCGAAATTCAGGCTTTAGTGACAACCCATCACGAGATTTCTTGGGCCCAGGGATAGACTCCGGTCAAGAAGCCATGGGCACTGGTGCACGTTTTTTTTTTTTTTGGCGCAGCTAGAATCCTCTTTTATAAAATAATCTCCGGGGAAAGACAATGGTTAGAGACAATGAGACACAAAAAGTCCTAATTTCTCTAGTTTAGACTGGGCCAATGAAGATTCCTCTTCTTTCTTTCTAGGCCTTTGGAGGTTTCTCTACGTGGCCATTGTGCAGAAGAGGATATTCCTTACTATCTCTTGGCCGGAACAATAATATTGCCAAATCCTCCTTGCTGTGTGAATGCCTGGCTGTTATAAGTAAATCTTTAATAAGAATAAAGTTCTAGATACAGGTGTACTTGTTCACATTCTCTTTGTTCTTAGGAAAACAACCCCGAAAGAAATAAAAACAAAACAAAACAAAAATAACTAGGCCAATCAGGCGTCTGAACCAAGTCTAAAGTCGGGTGACCGAGGCTGGAAAGCACACTTGAAAGGCTTGGGATCAAGAGCAATACCGTTGCGGTTAACACGACATTCCAGGGCGTTCAGGTTTGGCAAATCTTGTTCATGTTTGGGGGGCAGGATTCGGAAAGCGAGGATGAGGCGGGCAAGCATAGTGTACACGATCCGGTTGCCGAGGTGCATACCGGGGCACATACGAGAGCCAGCACCGAAGGAAAAGTGCTCCAGATCCGACTCTGCTGAATGCAAGAATCGCTCCGGCTGAAAGGTGAATGGGTGGTCAAACTTGGTGGGGTCGTTATTGGCGGCCCATGCATTCATGTGGAATTCGGTACCTGCAGGTATTATGGAGCCGTTGTATTCAATGTC
Organism: Dryadomyces quercus-mongolicae; assembly: GCA_002215975.1. Lineage (NCBI taxonomy): Eukaryota > Fungi > Ascomycota > Sordariomycetes > Ophiostomatales > Ophiostomataceae > Dryadomyces > Dryadomyces quercus-mongolicae. Next base: position 1,162,754 of record NIPS01000006.1, on the reverse strand, counting down.
CTTTATGCTGCGTCGCGGTAGTGCCATGGGTAGGACCGTGAAGTAACGGAGAGTTTCTTTGATGAAAGCCGTTAACCGGGGCACCTTTTCTTCCAGGACCACCTGCTCCCAGGCATCCCCATTGGGGTATGTTCTTTGAATATCCTCGAAGATCAGACTCTGCGTATTCTGACCCGCCTCCGAGCTGAGCCATGCGATTGGCATAATCAAATTTCCGGGGACAGTAAGGACGCTGGCCGCGATCGCACTCAGGCACAAGGACTTGATATCATTGGGATCGAGCTGGACTTCACCTTGCAGGATTTCGCCAACGACACAGGGTTCGTCCGTTCCAGCTTCCCTTCTCTTTTGTAGCTTAGCGAGAAGGGCGTCGGCGAAATCATCTTGCATTAGCCTCAGTTTGCGTGCATGCAGGTCTCGCTGCGGCCAAAGGCGATAGAACGAGACATAATCCTGCCAATTATTGCAAGTGGTCCGGACCTTGGCAATGTGTCTTTCGCTGTAGACAAGCTTTTCCATAATTTTGACGTCTTCTTCATCAACGTGGCTCAGGTGAATCCCGTAGTAAAGTCGGAGGATCATGTTGATGGCGTAATGACGCATATAGTCTCCTACATGGAGATCCTGCTTGCCAGTCATGCCGTCTTCGAGGAGCCTCTTCACCACATCTTCAGTCTCGGAGGAGATGATGGGGGCATGGGCCTGTACAGCTACCCTGGTGGAATTTCTGGCAACGATTGAACGCAGTCTCTTGCAGGAGTCATGCCACGGCGAGCTCCCGATGGTATAATCTTTACCACCGGAAGCCACGTCATGGAAAGTGTGCATGATAGGTCGTGAGATGAGAGCGGCATGATGCTTGACCCAGAGTTCTTTGACTGTGTCGAATGTGTTTGCAAATACGATTCTCTGTACGGGTAAGTATTGACCCGCGACAAAGGGACGACAGGGAGTCTTACCCGCTTGCCAAGTCGAACCATGAAGACCGGTCCATACTCCTTGGACCACGAACATAGATTCCTGACGTGATTATCCCCCATCTTCATCATATAGCCAAAGATAGGGAGGCCACCCGGCAGCTCAGCAATGTATTTGGGATTGCGTTCCCGGCGGGAGATAAGCTTCAAGAGCAAGCAGAAGATCACAAGAAAACCGCCAATATGCGGTACATCTAATAGAAGAGACATCTTGGGATAAAGGAGGAAGAACATGAAAGGATGAAGAGCATAAAAACGAGAGTAAGAGTACGGGAGACAAGGTCATTAAATACTAAATTTAGGGGGCCCAGACAGTTAGCTATGAAGCTGCTCTACGGCTGGTTGGGACTCGGCGGACTGTCTCGTGGATTAGGTACAAAAAAAAGAAATCCCTTGAGAGAACCGAGGTTATAATGTATCGTACGCCTCAGTTTCTATTTATATAACGTTTCCGAGAGTCTCTTCCTTTCCTCAGCACTTCGTCTTCCATAAAATCCCGAGAGCTTTTTATCTGTACGCCCCTCCCGATAGATTAGAATTTGTTTGAATCTCGTATCTTTTACGGAAAGCTACTTGCATATAGGCGAGCTTTTTCGTACTACACGCTGTGCGTTCTTTTGTGCATTTACTACTTCAAGTCTTATCTTACAAAGGAAATAGAGGATAACAAGCTGAAATTCCATTTGCTCTTTTACGTCTAAACTACTACATCTGAATTACCACCTTCCTACAGGAGATGATCACCATTGATTGCGAGTTCCTTGACGATAGGAGTGGTTATGTTGTAATTATAGTTCACAAGGCGTTTCTCCTATCCCATCTTAAGAAAACTACGAAGTACACAAGTACCTAAAGGCATCTTTAAATGAAACACACCAGAAGGGGGAATAGAGAAGAATATGTACGAATTAAGACGGATTGCCACACAGGACAGCTGCATGGCATGTCCAATAAGAAACTCATTCATGCCATTTGTCTCACTAACCGGCCGAGGATCATATTTAGTACCGAGAAAGCTACTGCTTATCGTACGAGTAGCTCCGTTAGCGGAAGGCACTTCAGCTCTTCTCGTATCACGTCACTTTCCAGTCATTAACCTCGTGTATGGCGAAAGTGAATGACCCTTACATGGTATTTTTTGAACTCCTTTTACGCGTATCCCTACCATTTACCCACAAAAAAGTAAATAAAATAAGATGTACCTCCCCCCTTATTAGTGTGGTTACGTACCGCCCCCTCCGTCTCACCCTACCTACAATACTACCCTACTATTTACTACCTTACAGCCCTATGCGACCCTATAGCCTTGTACAGGTTTTTACTCCTATCACTGTATTCAACACTATCACGATGTGGCACGCCTACCTTATTGTGCATCTTAATTCAAGTAAACCATCCTAGCAGGTGTCTGCCCTCCAGCGGACTTGTTGGCGGGCCAGTCCATCACCCACGACAACAGATGGGCCCCAATGGATACTTGGTGTCCCCGACATGCATGGTGGCGAGCAGACTTTTCAGGTGGCGTCCCAGGGTCTGTTGCAGGTACGGAGTACGGAGTACTTCTTGCTTATACCCATAATAATGGCGACGGGTGGGTCGAACCTTGTGGGAGAGATGCTGACTCGCCGTATGAATGCCAGATACAGGTACAGCCGCGATGGAAATCTCGTCTCATCCGTGATCCGGCGCGCCTCGCTCATGATCCATGTGACAAAAAAGAAATAATAGCCTCATGGATTCTCCCGCTGGATACGATGCCGTACGTTACCAGGTCAAGGCAATATCTTGGACCATTCAGGCACGGAAGAACCAGGACTTGTCGAACGGCGCCAGCATCTGGCGGGTGAAGATTGAGGCACCTACGACGCCGCCGTTGTGCCCATCTCGCCCAGATTGACAGAGACGCACGTGGAGCAACGATATACATCGCCCATGCGCTCCAACTGTAGATACTTATCATTGATTTTCAGCTATTGTTGGATGCAGCATCGATCCAGAAAGGGAGCTTCTCCGGCTCGGGTCCCCCGGCTCGGGTCTCAGGCTCGTCAGCGCCGAGAACAGGTTCTACGTGACATGCATTCCTGGCCATCGACTCGGATAGCGGTGGGTACCCAACGCTTCCATAGCAGGTCTAAACCATCGGCTATAAATGAAAAGCCTTGGCGACCCCGTAAGCGGCTTAATCTAGGCGTTTTGAGAAAGTGTAACTTGTGGGGCGGTGGTGTTAGTGTTTTTTGGTTCCAGCTCACACGCCGTAGGAACAAATCTAAAATACCATGCATCCCACGTTTGAATGGCCGAAAGGCCGAATTGCGCGGTGACGCGAAGGAATGACCGACAGGCGTTATTCTGCTATGGATGGGGCTTAGACATACAATTGTGGCTTAGATATACAATTGTGGCTTAGATATACAATTGTGGCTTCTTGGTATCCACTAAGGCTTTCACGACGCCTCATTTTTGGAGGTTTTCACGTTATTGCACTCACGGTGCCATACAATATATAGAGACAAGGCTCTGGAGAGGTAGCCAAGATAGAAAGAATTTGATTTGATTTCCAAAACGATTTTTTCTACATTGCCTTCATTTCTACGACGAAAGCACACTTTCATCACTTGCACAACAGGGTCCAACATGACATCCCAGACGTCGGACAGTTTCTTCTGTTTTGGCCCAACAAAGGGGTCTTTCATCCTCGATACTCCCAAGCGATTTTCACAGTATGCTGCTTTGCATCCAGACAAGAAACTCTGCTAAGAGGCGTAGAAACGAAATGCCTTCGGACATGAGCGAGCACCTCACGAATAAGGTGCAAAAGATCTACTATGCGGCTGTCAACAACTCTGCCTCTGTATGTTCATACAAAGATGTCAAGGGCAATGGGTGGCACTGTACGTACGAATGGCCAGGACACTGCGAGCATAATTGACTGATACTCTACATGGGATAGGGGAAAGCAACCTTGCACGCGAGAACTACCCAGACCTATGCAAGTACCTCGGCGAAGGTATGCCGTCGGATGTGTACCACGAAAACGTCTCCGTGACGTTTGGCGACAACTCTTACATAGCCTGTCGCCCTACCGCCAATGCTGCATACTACCTCGGCATCGGCGAGACATGCTCAAGCAGTGTGCAAAAGAAGAACAAAGTGCGCCTGGTGGCATTGGGCATAAACACGTCCTATGTTCTGCTTCATGACACCAGCTATGAATATTACATCGCGAGCGAGTATCCACTTTTGCATACGATCCTTGGGCAATGTGGGGATGCTGGATCGGCCATCTCGGTAGAATCTCACTGCTCTGGTGATGCATATGAAGAGCTGACTTTTTTTTCTTGTCGCAGTTTGTTGCCCTCAATCCATGGGTGGCGGGAGAATTCTTTCTCGTGGTCAATAACAACACTGTATATTTCTCCGTGGATGCCAGTGTGGTGGGCCGCATCACTGAGCTCATCAACGAAGCTGGCATGACGTGTCACGATGCAACACGAGAAAAGTCATGCCCGCTTCCCGCACCAGTGACCACATCAAGCCAAGGAAATACATCTAATGAAGGGCTGGTGAGTGCTTCTGTGGAAACCACGATGGCACAAGCAATTGTTCAAAACGTAGCTACTGAAGGCGTAGAAGATGGTCTTGGAGAAGTGGCGGAAGGTGTTGCTGAAGTTGCTGTCAACGTATGTTGTGTGATGTGACCGCAAGACAGTCTGTCTGAGGAGTTGAGGAGTTGAGGAGTTGAGTTGAGGAGTTTAATGTTGATAAGAAACTGTACTCCGTGGTCGGTATAGGTAGAACCAAGGCGTTGATAAGGAAAATTGAACAAAGTCATTAATAACACAGAGTACGGAGTACACCTCTCCCTTCTTTCATCTCCCTTTATCCACATCAATTGCATATCTCTTCTCTCATGCTGTAGACTCCTCCCACCAGCCCAAACGAAACGTCCAATCACTCCAAGCTTTTTCATTGTCCCAGTCGACAGCCCTCTCTCTTCCTGGCTCTACTCGCCCCTGTCCTGCTACAGCATCACTGCTGGGCACACACAATGCGCTCCCCGCCAGCAGACTTGCCAGGCCAGCAATTCTGCAGGGATTCTGTAGCAGCATCTCTCGCCCGCCCTGAACCGCCATGATACCCACGTACGCAGCCACGCCACAGATGGTAACCGTTGGTGAAGCACCAAACTTCCACTCGGCGTTGTCGAGCCCGACTGTCGTACTGCTCTGCGGCAGCACCGTGCCATTGTCCTACAACACATTCACCACAACAGCGCGGCAGCCGTCGAACAGGAGCGCCATGTACACTGAGCTGCTATTCACGCGGTCTATCCGCCTTATCACGGTCATGCCAGGGCACGCCGATGACGCCATCGTATGCCTGGGGCGATAGCGAGCACTAGACGGAGGCTATCACGCTCAACGACGCGCCGTTTACCGTAGGGCGCAACCTACACACAGCCCTACGCTGCCTGCGCTTAGTACACGCGCCGTGCAGCCTGTGGGTGGATGCGATCTGCATCAACTAGGACGATGTGCAAGAGTGCAACGCCCAGGTGGCTATAATGTCGCTGATCTACCGCTCTCGAAGTTGTCTTGGTCCAGGTGTAGCGCTTGATCCAGTCGCCCGAGTATGTGGAACTGTGGTTATGTGGATCATCCGAAAGTGGCCCCGTGTTTCGAATGCGACCAGGATCATGGATGTGCTTTGTTTCCAAGGGATATCGTCTAATTTTGGTGCCTCGGGTGGATGGAGATTTATGGTTCTACGAAACAAATGTAAAAGAAGACTGGTATTTCAACTGGTGGGATTGATTCTGCCAAGTCTCACTAAGAGCTTGGCAGTTGAGTGAGTATTGATAATTGTTTGAAGAATAACGGCAACACAGCCTCCTTTTTATACTTGGTCTTCTCACGGCGGGGTTTCTGGAATATATTGTTTCCAATGTCTATGTTTCTCATGCCATTGTTGTTTATTAAGGACTTTGTTGGCCGATGTTCGTATTAAGAAACATTGAATCGTTTGGTCCCGTCATTTCTGACCCCGGCCCGGACACCGGAATACTTCCGCTATGTAGCCTTGTTCCCCAAAGCACAATCCATGATATAGACACGGTAGTAGCGGACTAGATAGAAAACTTCGTCTTTCTTTCATCCCATCTGCTTTGGGATAACATCACAGCTTTGTCTTTTTTTTACCTTTCTTTTCTTTTATTGTCATTTAACATTCTATTCTATCCTTGAAGGCCACTTTTTTTACGCTCGCTTCGTTGATCGCTGCATTACCTCTTGATTCTTTTTGATTCTTTCATTTTGCTACAGACCCATATCGTCCCATGCTCTAGCCATGGCACATTCTTTCAACCCATTTTCCATCATCATCGCGGCCCTCACATCAGCCGTCGCTGTCTCGGGTCTCTCATCCAGCAATCTTGAGACCCACATCGACAGTCTGGAGCTGTCCGTCAGCTTCAACCCCGTCATCGACGCCTACTGGACGGGCTTTCCTCATCACCGCCGCACGCCGTTTGCCGTGTCTCCCGACGGCACCACCGGCTATGTCGCCTATCTCGACTCTGATGGCACCAATGTGGTCGTCCAGTCTGTGGATCCCTCCACATTTGCCAGTGGTAACGTCACTGTAACCGTCACTGGAGCCAAGGAGGCCGGTGGCTTGGTTGTGCAGGACGACGGGTTCGCCCTGCTGACCAGCGAGCCGCTGCCCTCCGGTACTACGGATGCACCGGCCGACAGCACGCCTGTGGCCGTGTTGTACCGATATGACGGCACCGGCAACCAGGTGTGGAAGACATGGCTGGGCGGTCCGAGCATCGACGACTCCATGGGCTACTTGTGCTCACCAGACATCAACGGCGACCTGGTGTACTCGACCGAGTCAGGCTATTACGGAGCGTATATTGTGGTGACGGCGTACTCGGGCAGTGCGGAGGGCCACTACGGGGATGCCATCCGCTATGTGAAAGAATCGACGGGTGAGCTGGTCGAGATCACGGGGGCGTCCAGCAGCTGGGGCTGCTCGCACAACACGGGCATCGCCATCGAGGAAGCCGACGAGCCGCCGTTTGCCACGGTGTGTGCCGAGGACCAGGGCGCCGTGTGGCTCAACACGGAGGGCCAGGGCATGACGACGGCCGGGGTCAAAGTTTCCAACGAACATGTCATCAACGGTGCCAGCAACGAACCGATGGGCGGCATGAGCGGGTCGTACAGCGCGCTGGCCCGGCTGGGAACCACATACTTGTTGTCCTGGGTGTCCCGCGGCGCCACCACGCTGTCGGCCAACGAGTGGATGGGCGATGGGTACACGACGGCGGACAACCGCACGGTGGCGCGTCGCGTCGCCGTGGCCGCCTTTTCCGACAAGAACACGCTCGTGGGCGACGAGGCCTCGAGCACGGTCGGCGACACCGACGGCGACAAGCAGATCACCTGGATTTCGACTGAAGGCTCGCAGGACTGCAGCAACGCTCACGTGGCTGCGTTTGGCGACGGCTCGTCCGCGGTTGTCACCTGGGAGGAGATTGCCAATCCCGAGTGCTACTTCGACGCCATGGGCTGCAGAGGTGCCTATTCCGGTACCAAGTTTGTCCAGGTCACGAGTGCAGGCGCGATTACCGGCGAGGAGTTGACTGTGGATGATGTCTACGTTGCCGGCGACATGGTCACCATGTCAGGCGGACGCATCTGCTGGCCGTACGTGAACATGACGTGGAACCTCGACGCGGCCGGCTTGACGGTCGACCCAGTCTCCAAACTGTCATTTGCTTGTCTGAGCAGTGGCAACGGGACAACAACCGCAACCACAACCACAACCACGGCCGCACCAGCTGTTTCCAACTCTGCCGTCGCTCTCAGCTCGACTGAAAACACCGTTTCTGGCACAGAGGAGGCGGCTGTGGCGTCTCAGGCAGACACAGCGACTGTAGCGGCAACGAGCACAGCAGCTATGACGACGGCTGTGGCGACGGCTGTGGCGACATCCAACACGGCAACAACTTTGATTACTGTTACTTCGCCAACGTCCACCGATGCGGCTATCCAATCTTCTGCTCTGTCTTCTTCCACTGCAATATACACGCCGGGTCGCTTTGGTGGTTGGCACGGCTACGGCTGGCGCCATAACTAAGAATGAAAGTTTCTTGTGCAATGGCAGCTGGTTCTTTCTGCTGAAAACCGTACTCTGTACTTTTATTTTCTTTCTTTGTAAAGCCGAGGCGCTATTGCGACCATAGGCTTACCTTACCTTTCTTCTATTTCTCAGCCCTATTCTTGACAATGCTCAGATGTTTTCCTTGTTCTTATTTTTTCTATTCTATTCAACTCGACGTATGCTACTGCTGTCAGTATATAAGCCGTGATCTTGTTTGACCCAGCCTTGCTTACCCACAAAGCGGCTCATATGCAACGTTGCATGTGTGAATGGGCTGTTTCTTCAAGCCAGGCCGATCAATACGATGCGACTGAAGCGGCTCGTATACCCCGTATTAATGAAGAGACAAAAGATCTTACTCTGGGATCTATCATTTATACTCCGTATTGCTTTCCTTGTCAGTGATTTACGGTACAAATACCAATTCTTATATTAAAACCTTGAAATACCTAGTGGTTGCTGGAGAGCGTTGGAGGCACAGATCACGACGTGGGTTTGGTCATTCAGCACAAAACTTGAGCAGGCATAAGCTCGGTATTAAAGGTTACGTGCTATGCGTACATGCATTTGGCCTCTGTGCCGCACAGTTGCTGTAGCCTAATACATTGTCACTTATTGCAGTAGCGAACCCAATGGATAAAAACGAGACGAGGGAATTCGAATGCGATCTCTACAGTGAAAGATGCGCAACAGGAGCCGTATCGCCCTGCCAAACCTGCCGGGATATTGCGCAGCCGCGCTACCCCTTCACTATTACAGCCGACTTGGGCCACTTCCGTAAAACGGCTGGAGAATGTCCCGTGTGTTCTGCCATCTGCGACGCCATCGTCGGGCTCCAGACAGGCCTGCAAGTGACTTGGGACAAGATGTCTTTCCGCTTCAACGCCAGCAAGCCACCATCACGGTTCTACGCTGTAGAGTTGACTCCACGAGATGGTCCATGCAAGTCCCAAGGCTTTCAGCTTTTTACGGAGCTTAGTGAGAATATGGCTTCTCGTTTGGCTGGCTTGGAAGGCTTGCTAACCCCTTAACCTTGCAGGTAAAACAAGCCCTGAACCTGTCATCGGGGCAGCCAGGCATATCGCCAAGGAATCCGCGTCGCCTGCGTGCTTCGACCTCATACGGCACTGGATCGCCCAATGCAATACACATCCGAACTGTGTCGCCATGCTGGGCGTTGAAACTCCCCGACTCGTATTCTCGACTTGCACGCGAGGCCTGGCTTTGCCGTGCTGTGCTTGACGCAAGAGGCTGCCAGCCGATACAAGTACATTGCCCTCAGCCACTGCTGGGGCCCTGACGGCCTCCCCGACACGGCAAAGACAACACGCGAGAGTTTGGCAGATCGCATGCAGGGAATACCCGTCAAGGCCCTGCCCAGGTCATTCCAAGATGTCATTGCCATCTGTGAGACGCTCGGGGTGCACTTCCTGTGGATCGACTCGCTTTGCATCATCCAGAAAGATGCCGACGACTGGGACAAGGAGTGTTCTCGCATGCGGGACGTCTATCGGAATTCGTATCTGACCATTTCTGTGACCCGCTCCAGAGACAGCGGCTGTGGCTGTTTCTCCACACGCCCCGACGCCCATCTCTCGAGGAAAGTAGGTTCCATTCGCCATCAGGGCCGCAGCATCGACGTCTTTGCCCGTAGAAGCATAGATCACCACGACATTGTCTCGGCAGACAGCTTCACGGAATCTTTCCCCCTCTTCTCGCGGGCTTGGACGCTTCAGGAGCGTCTGCTGCCACGACGCGTGCTGCATTATGCCGAGACGGAGCTGATCTGGGAGTGTAACACTGTGACCGACTGCGAGTGTACTGCTTCGCAGAAGCTGCTGGCTGGCTGGGACTGGCAGAAAAGCACAAAACAGGTCTTTGCCCAGACGATGGCAACAACGTCCAGGCCCGAATTCCGTCGCTACTGGGCCATATTAATGCGTCGCTTTTCCCTAATGAAGCTCAGTTTCGATGCTGATCGGCTTCCCTCCATGTCCGGTCTCGCGCTGGCCCTTGAAAGTGCACAGACTGGCCGGTATCTTGCAGGTTTGTGGGAGGCAGAGATTTTGTACATGATTGGATGGATGACCATGGGCAAGAAGGCATCGCGACCGTTGTCGAAGCCCTCGCCACCCAGCTGGTCCTGGACGTCGGTCGAGAACGGCTGGGTTTCCTGGAACTACTCGCCGGACCTGAGCACCAACGAGTGGACGACTGTGTGGCGCAAGGGCGGCGGCGATCCATCCGCCTGCCATGATTCAAACTCGTTGGACATCGTCCCGTGCACCGTGAAAAGCGTCAGCTGTATCCCGGTCGGTAAAAACGACATGCACGGAAGGGTGTCTTGCGGTACGCTTGTCCTCTCAGGGCGACTTGTGTCTGCCGTCCTGGAAGACGGTTGCTTCTGTAAACGAAACGGCATCCGTCAACGATTTACCGCTGATGTTCCAGCCGAAAGTGTTACTTATGTTGGTCAGACTGTGGATTGTTTGATGATTGGCGCCATGAGTCAGGAGAGTACCAAATATCCAGGCCTCGTTGCCGTTTCCTCGCTAGTTCTGCCGCGCCGAGAGTCCACTGCAAGCGATGGAGGAACCCACGAGAGGATTGGATACATGAGTCAGAACAATCACTTTGCTTGGAAGGAAACGCCGTTGTGGTGGAGTAATGCTACAGAGACAGTGGTGAAAATCACGTAGCAATAAAACAAACTCGTATTTTTGAGCCCTTCATTGTTTTTGTGGCAGATCATGGACTTTAATCTCCGAGGCGTAACCGGTTGTATGAACTTTGTCTTTTCTCTCTTGTAGATAGCTAGATAGACTCGACCCTAAAGATGAACATGGATTTCGGTGTGGTTACTTTTCGTGTTCGGCTATGTTGGTATTAGTTTGATTCATTATGTTTGTTTATCGTGTTGTTTTCCGCCTTTATACCTTTCCCGCCAACGCATCCTTTTTGAATTTGGGATAGTCCACGACACAGCCTTCTAACCGTGCCTTCTCGGCAGCGAATACGAGTAAGTGCGAGTTAAGGACCTCGTCCGGAGTCACGCCCAACTGCGTCTGGTCTTCCGTGGCTACAGATTTGATAAAGGCGCGTGCCAAACCCACGTCACCGCCACCGTGGTACCCTCCTTCTAGTTTGGGGGCATAATGCTTCTTTGTTCTCGTGAGAAAGTCGAATACGTCCTGAATTCATTTGTTAGCATTATGCTTATTTGAGAGAGAAGAGTAAAACATACAAATGTCGTCATGTCACCAATGAGCTCTCCCTTGGTTCCCTGGATCCTTGTGCCCCGGTCACAAATGGCTTCCGTGACTGCATATGTTAGCATTGTAATTAGGATAGAAAAGAGAAAGAAACGGGAGAACATACAGGCAGACATGGTGATGGAGGCAGTGACTCCACCTTCATATTCCACATTGACGATCTGGTGGTCTACTACATCGTTGGCGCACTCATACACACACCGGCCGTAGTTGGTGGTCCGCAGTGCTTCTGTGACATTCTCAATGTCCAGCACCTCGGCATGCACAAAGTGCCGTGCCCACTAGATTAGTCAGCAAAGAGTTCCACGGCCGATTTTCAACGTCCGTTCCTTACCTTTTCTGTCGGCAAGGAGAGCGAGTCCAGGTAGATCTTCTTGGCACTCCACACACAGTTCGGTTCATGGGCACAGTCCAGACAACTAACGGCGCTGCCAGCCTCCGCCGGTTTCCTCGATTTCTTAAAGTGCCCGATGGATCCAAACGAGTGAACCTTGGATGGTCTGAGGCCGGACAGATAGAAAGATACGATGTCGATGTCGCTGTTCCTGTTAGGGGAGACTCCAGATCGAGTGGCGCAAAACTTACTGGCAGCACTTGGCCATGAGGGCAAAGGACGTCTCGGCTTCCTTGTGCCACTTTCCGCGGACGTAGGAATGAGAGAAATGTTGGTTGCCAACCGGCTCAATGTGTTGGATGTTGATGATTTCGCCGAGAACGCCCGAGTTGATGACGTCCTTGATGGCTCGGTTGTACGGTGAGTAGCGAAGGACTACTTGTGTCAGTGCCTGTTGGAGAGGAGTTATGGAGTAACATCAGATATCTTACCGTGTCCAATGCCAAAAATCTTGGGACTGGAAACACTGGTGACGTCCCGGATCATCTGCACACAGTCGGAGATGGACGTGGCCATGGGCTTCTCACAGAGGATGTGGTAGCCCTGCTGCGAGAAGTCGGCGACGGCCTCTGCGTGTTGTTGGTCCTGCGAGTGGTCAGCTGAGGACAATCTGCACAAGTCATGAAGGAGACCTGTGTACCATGACGGCAATGACGACGGCATCGGCCAGCTTGCCCCTGGCTATGAGTTTCTTCCAGTTCTCAAATTGCATGTTTTCCGGGATGCTGTGCCAAGAAGTCAGATCAATCGCTGATTAAAACTGTACTTCATACAACAAACCTGTGATTGCGGCCGAGTCTCTGTCTCCGGAAGCGGACCGGATCGGCCACGGCCACCACCTTGGCCAGGTCGGGGCACGAAAGGGCATATTCGGCGTATGTCTGTGACCAGCGGTCAGTCTTCAACCCCAGACAACACCACGTGTGAGCAGTGAGCAGTGAGCAGTACGTACCGTCCCGCGGCTGCCAGCGCCCACAATGACGACAGTTACCGGGTTGGCGGTGCCGTGGTTGGCAGTTCCGTTGGTGACGATTGCATCCAAAGCCATGGCAAGTTTTTCCACGTCCGTGTGATGCCAAGGGTAGCTCTGTGTAGGATGAGACAAGAATGCTGCCCAAGAATGGCAGCTCTTATCTGCTGGCAGGTTGCTGTTCCTGGGTCGGTCTGTCGATTCGCTGTGTAATGCGGGGCGTTTTATTGGAAGGTGATAGGCTAAACGGTGTCTCGCAACGTGACCGCCGTACCATGCAACACGGTGCAAAGTCCAAATTTAACGTTGCCCCGCACGGCCCACGATGAAATCTGGTGACATGCTCCGTACTCTCCATAAAAAAAGCGATGGATCAAGACTAATACGAGTTACTCGTATCTTTTACTCCATAGTATGGAGAAAAGTGGCACTATTTTGGCTTCTGGCATCCACCTCTGCATCCAGAAAGACGTTCATGGAGAGGTCCATCCACGGCCGAGGCCGCAGCATAAGCGCTAGATGCACTGCATATATAGAAGAAAAAGACGTGCCAGTTCCATGGTCGCATTCTGCTCGGGATAAGCAAGGCTACGAGGTGAGATACGGTGTTGTGTTTGTTTTTGCCGTTCATTGCCGCACTCGTTATCGTATTGCGACGTATCGTTCCGCCAAGATTTAGTGCCTGGATGTTGTCGAAAAGGGGCAAAAATTGGGGCACGAGCGATAGGATTGGGCCTCACACACGACGACTGTGGCCATATCTACCGTCATCTTTCCGCCAGAGAGATCCAGTGTGCCTCTCTAATTCGATTGAACACGGGCAGTTCTTCTTCTGTAGGCGAGACAAACACAACCGTGCCCTCTTTCTCCCCCTTTTCTCTTTACGAGTACCCCGTAATACCTTTCGACAACTTGTCTTCGGTCATCCTCTAATAAACGATGGCACTAGTTCTTATTGCAGGGTAGCCTATCGGAAGGTTAAAAAAATGCAACGTAGCACCTCCATTATTCTTATCTGTTGCCGATCTCAACAGCATCCCGGTTCGGCGCACACGCCTCTCATCAGGGGCCGGAATATATGCCGGGTACGAAGCCACATGCGATTTTCATTCATTTATTCCGTACTCCGTACTCTGTACTCATTATCCTCGTTTTCTGCGGCGTCGATTGCTTGTTCAGCTTGTTCAGCTTGCCTTGAATCCCCCGCCCACCCATCGCCAAGATGAAGTCCCTAGCCGATATCAAAATCGGTCGATTCCGATGTGCGTCTCCTGTCTAGCTTTTTGTTGACATTCCCCGTCTCTGACCCACGTGCCTCACCAGACAACTCGCCATGGACGCAGGTCATCCTCGTAGGCTTTGTGGCCTTCTGCTCCGTCGGCATGTTCAGCGCCATCTCCAACTTGGGCGCCGGTGGTACCCAGGACGTCCAGCTGAGCGACACGGCCAACAGCGTCCTGTATGCCTGCTTCTTCCTCGGCGGTTTCTTCAGTGGTAGCGTCAATGTGTGTCCAGTTCCCCGTTCCCCGTTCCCCGTTCCCCGTTCCCCTTTGTCGTAGGTATGCTCACCCCCTGCTAGAACGTGCTCGGCCCCCGCTTGACCATGTCCATTGGCACCATCGGCTACTGCATCTACCTCGGTTCTCTGTGGTGCTTCCAGAACAACGGCACGCGCTGGTTCCTCATTCTGGCCGGTGCCATTCTCGGCTTCTCCGCCTCGCTCTTCTGGTCCGCCCAGGGCTGTGTCATGATGGCCTACCCGGCCGAGAAGGACAAGGGCCGCTCCTTTACCGTCTTCTGGGCCATTTTCCAGCTCGGCACGCTTGTCGGCGCCTCTATTGCTTTTGGCATCGAGTTCGATAGCACGCTGCCCTCGGTCTCGACCCACGTCTACATCGCCTTCCTCATCATCATGCTTACTGCCATCGCCAGCAGCTGGCTCGTCCTGCCGCCTCACCAGGTGGTTCGCGACGACGGCACCGTCGTCAAGATCGATACGGCGCCCTCGCCCAAGGCCGAGTTCCACGCATTTGTCGGCATGTTCAAGGATTGGCGCATGGTGGCCCTGTTCCCTATGTTCTTTGCCTCCAACTACTTTTACGCCTACCAGGGTGCCCTGACCACCTTTTTGTACAACGGCCGCACGCGTGCCCTCGTCGCTCTGCTGACCGGTCTCGGCTCCATTTTCGGCTCCATTGTCATCGGTCTCATCACTGACGACCTGCCCATGGGTCGTCGCAAGCGTGCCTATGCCGGTTTCTGGGTGACGCTCTTTCTGATTCTGCTGGTCTGGTGCGCTGGTCTCGGCTTCCAGGTCAAGTTCAACCGCAACAGCACCAGTATCAGCGGTGTTACCGTCCCCTGGGACTTCAAGGAATCGGCGGCCGCCGGTCCCATTGTCCTCATGCTGGCTTGTAAGTTCCCTCTCCCTCTCGCCACGTCTCAGGTCACTCGCTCATATTGACTCTTCCAGACTACGTGGGTGATGCCGCTTACCAGGGCCTTGCCTACTACACCATGTCGTCCATGACCAACGATCCCTTCCGTCTGGCCCGCATGGCTGGTTACTACAAGAGCATTCAGTCTGCCGGTGCCGCCGTCTCCTTTGGTATGGATGCTGTCAAGGTATGTCGCTGTTTTTCCAGGCCCTCTTGCTGTCCAGTCAACAATGCTAACGAACCAAATTTAGACGAGCTATCTGTGCGAGCACCTCGTCTCTTGGCTGCTCATTATGGTGTCCATGCCGCTGTGTTATCTCGTCCTGCACAGCATCCGCGAGACCAACTACGATATCGAGGAGGTTGCCGTGGTCGACGAGAATAAGAACGTGGTCCTCGAGCACTCAGCCGAGGTCCAGTCCCCGCAATAATTCCATCTTCCAGGATGTTTCTAGCCAGTCTTTTATAGAGCGAGTCATAATAGGAGTAAGCGCTATTGGAAGGCTAAATGCACCATGAGAAATGCTTTACGTATGATTGGCTCCGCACGTGTAATTTGGGTAGACTTATCATTGGATAAGCTATCAACTACAATAGGTGCCGTACGAACAAGCTTCCGCCGAGACGGGGCCAAAGCTCCTCTTTCGTATCTAGGCTTCTTTTTTTCTCGGCATGTCAGATCCGTCGCTCACTTCCTGTGGCACCATGGCTTCCATGGCTCCTTTGGCTCCTATGGCTCCATGGTTCCATGCCTCCATGGTTCCATGACTCCTGCGGACTATTAATGCTCTTTTCCCCTCATTCTTCCCTCGTTCCCTCGTGCATTGTGCCTTTTTGTCCTGCCGCTCTTTGCTTTCTTTCTGCCTTCTGCTCTCGTCGCCATGAAGAACGTTCAGACAGTCCAGGCTTTGGTAGGCACCGCTCTGCTGGTGGCCACCGCCCATGCCGTTCCAACGGTGGATACCACCTATCCCTACACAGGTCCTGCCATCCCCGTGGGTGACTGGGTTGATCCGACGATCAATGGCAATGGAAAGGGCTTCCCGCGTCTCGTTGAGGCCCCGAGCGTCAAGCCGGCCACGGCAAACCCAACAAACAATGTGAATGTCATCGCCTTGGCGTACGTCACAAAAGGCATGAATATCCACTACCAGACACCGTTTGGTCTTGGCACCTTGCCGTCGGTAAAATGGGGTACCAACGAAACGGCACTGGTCTACACAGCGACGGGCCAGACGCACAGGTGAGTTAATTTCGTGGGTGTTTCTGCTTCGTCTGCGTGGCTCACACCCCGAAAAGTTACGATCGTACACCGCCCTGCTCCCTCGTGGTGGTGACGCAGTGCAGCCAGTTTTTCCACGAAGTCCAAATTACTGGTCTGCAGCCGGACACTACGTATTACTATCAGATCCCGGCTGCCAACGGGACGACAGAGTCGGATGTGCTCAGCTTCACGACGGCACGCGCCATCGGCAATGACAAGCCCTTTTCGGTGGCCGTGCTGAACGACATGGGCTACACCAATGCCCGGGGAACGTTCCAGCAGCTAGCTGCGGCCGCCGACGATGGTCTCGCCTTTGCCTGGCACGGAGGCGATATCAGCTACGCCGATGACTGGTACTCAGGCATTCTGCCGTGTGCAGATGACTGGCCGGTCTGCTACAATGGCACGTCGACGATCCTGCCACCGGGTGATTACCCGAGCGACTACAACGACCCGCTGCCGGCGGGCGAGATCGCCAACCAGGGTGGGCCGAATGGCGGTGACATGAGCGTCCTGTACGAGTCTAACTGGGACTTGTGGCAGCAGTGGATGCAGAACCTGACCATGCGCGTGCCCTACATGGTGATGCCTGGAAACCATGAGGCTGCCTGCGCCGAGTTTGATGGCCCGAACAACGAGCTGACGGCCTACCTCGTGGACGACGAGGCCAACACGACGGTAGCCGAGACGGCGCTGACATACTTTAGCTGTCCGCCGTCGCAGCGAAACTACACGGCATACCAACACCGGTTCCGCATGCCGGGTTCTGAGACTGGCGGCGTCGGCAACATGTGGTACTCGTTTGACTACGGGCTGGCACACTTTATCAGCCTCAACGGCGAGACAGACTATGCAAATAGCCCGGAGTGGCCGTTTATCCGCGACACAGACGGCGTAGCCGAAGAACCACTGGCCAACGAGACATTCATCACGGACAGCGGACCGTTTGGCTACATTGAGAATAACAACTACACCAACACGGAGGCCTACGAGCAGTACCAGTGGCTGATCCAGGACCTAGCAGCTATAGACCGCCGCAAGACGCCGTGGGTGTTTGCCATGAGCCACCGGCCCATGTACAGCTCGGCCTACTCGTCGTATCAGTTGTACATGCGCGACGCCTTTGAAGCAGCCATGCTGCGCTATGGTGTCGACGCCTACTTCTCGGGACACATCCACTGGTACGAGCGCATGTTCCCGATGGGCCGCAACGGCACGATCGACAGGACGTCGGTGGTGGACAACAACACGTACTACACCAACGCAGGTGTGTCTATGACGCACGTGGTCAACGGCATGGCCGGCAACATTGAGAGCCACAGCACGCTAGACGATGACGAGAGCATCCAGAACCTGACGGCTGTGCTGGACCAGACCCACTACGGCTATAGCAAGTTAACGGTGCATAACGCTTCGGTAGTGACGTGGGATTTCATACGCGGCGATGGATGTGGCATCCGCGACAGCCTGACGCTTCTGAAGCGAAACAACAGCACGGCGACATCCAACTCGACGGCTACAAGCTCGGCCTCTGCGGGAGAAGGTTCTTCTTCTTCCACGACTGTCGTCACTGGCGGCGGGCTGCGGCAAAAAGCCTCTGTAGGGTTGGCATCCATGGCCACTCTGGTGGCAACCATATGGTACTGCTTGTGAAAAGAGACTATAGAAAAAGTACTGTCTAGTCTGTATATCCTAAGGGAGGCTATCCTGGTTTACTGGTCCGGTTTTCCGTCTATTGCATTCTGTATTGTAATACAGATGTTGAAACGCGACTCGATTGCCGCTTTTCCGCTTTTTGCCTTATTCTTCATCTGGACTTACGAGTATGGCGTGAGTTCTATTTTGCCAAGTCTCGCTAAGATTGTATTGTCTTTCGGTTTGTTCTGCTCAGCCCTAGTTAGTCAGTGTTGCTGCCGCTTTTGGCTACGGATAGGCAGGAAACCCATATTAACCATGAATGTTTCAGATATAGTTAAGTCCAAATCGAGACACGACCTTTTGAACTCGAGATCCATTTTTTCCAATGTACAACTAGGCAGTGGTTCTCACAATACAGAGTTGTATGGCAGCATCATTCTCCAAGGTTTCTACTCTCTGTAGTCCGCCTACTCTTAGCAGATTCTGCTCGAGAGAGCGTTGGAAAAGTTACAATGCCTGTCGTATTCTGAAAGTCCTGTATGTGCGCGAAATAAATAAAAATAAAAATAAAAAATAAAAAATAGCATCTCCAGTCACTTTGCAAGTTCAGCTGGTCCACCTGATGACCATCAGCACATGTCATTAGAATCATTCTATCGCAATGTGGGGAGATTGCGAGGGCCGAAGCCCATGTAAAGTCCTTCCGAAGGTCCCGCCGCCGATGACGGACCGGTCAAGTCTAGCTATACGAGTACGTATAGTATTCTATGAAGTTTTGACGTAATCGTGTAAGCTAGATGCTCGATATTGGGTGTTGGATGTACTTCGTATGGAAAAGAGTATAAAATAGATCAACTGAACTTACCTCAATTTTTTGTTTCGTCATTCTCGGTTTGCATCCCCTCTACCCTTCTCACAACTGCTCTTGAATTCTTACAAGTCTTTCAACCCTTCTAAAGCATCCATCTTCCACAATGAAACTCCAGGCAGCAATTCTTACCATTTCTGGAAGTCTTGCGCTGGCTGCAAGCGTCCCTCGCGTCCAGACACGAGATGTTGACAGCTCCACGTCCTCCACGTCTACTGCTACTCGATACTATCATGGTACCTGCACGGCAGACAAAATCTCTATCCACAAGGAGTGGCGTAACATGTCTGCTTCGGAGAAAAAGGCATACCTCGATGCTGAGAACTGCCTGATCAACCTCCCGGCCCAGTCTGGAATAGACGGGGCCACAAGCCGTTTCAGTGATCTGCAAGCTCTGCACCGTCTCTACACCAACTACACGATTGACGGCGAGTATGTCCAGGACATTATCCACAATGTGGTGAGTAATCAACAGCTGGCCAGATATTGCTCTGAAAGAGCTGAAAGAGCCATTCCCTTTTCTGATAACCTGTCTAGGGACAATTCTTGCCCTTTCACCGTTACTATCTGTACATCCACGAGTCCATGCTACGCAACGAGTGCAATTATACTGGACCTATGAGCTGGTGGGACGAAGCCAGCGACGCCGATGCAGGCGACTTCTTCCGCTCCAACATGTGGGATGCTGACGCATTTGGTGGCAACGGTCGCGCCAATGACAGTTGTGTTGTGGACGGCGCCTTTTCCAGCCTAGTAATGCACATGGGACCAGATCTCCAGGATACCACGTATTGCTTGACGCGCAAATTTGATGTCACAGGCGAAACATACAACCCGCTTTATTATTGCAGTTCCGCGGCGATCAGGACGTGCACAGACTACAACGACTACTTCGGTTTTTTCAACTGCATTGCTGCCATACCTGCTATGCACTACAACGGGCATGGCGCTGTCGGTGGTGTTGTATGTATACCTGTTGAGTGATCATGCTCATGATTGTTTAGAGACTAATTCAATTTCCAGATGTCGGATATCCGCAGCTCGCCCGGCGACCCGACTTTCTTCATGCACCACGCCTTTGTTGACCGAGTCTGGTGGCATTGGGAGACCAAGAATCCGTCGCGCTTGACTGATATGAGCGGCAATGCCTGGAACTACACGTACTTTGAGGAGAGTGGTGCCGTGGTTCCTGAGAGCGCTGAAACTAACACAACCCTGGACTATGTTCTTCATTCCGAGAACCTTTTCCCCGATGTAGAAATTTCCCAGGTGATGAACATTCAGGGCGGATACTTGTGCTACGACTACGACTACTAAGCAAGTATTTTCATCCGTGTTCTTTCCCAAGTCTGAATGGTGGATGTGGAGCGGATAAAGTCTATTCGGGGGAGTATATGTGCATAAAATTAGAAACAAGGGTTTATGCATTGTTTTATACTTTTGCTTAAAATAGCAATTCCAATAGATATTGAGTGAATGCTTCTTCATTCAATGCAAGATGGATGCAAGATGCAGCCAAGACCCAAGTCATGTCATCTGCAGTTGCAATAAGGTCGTTGATTAGTCATTATGCAGGACTCGATAATACTTTTGTGGTGACATTGCTGCACCCTGCCGTCTATAATGATTGATCCTATAGCCTAGGGAAATGTACTTTCTAAGTACTTCAGTTCGGCATACTCTGTCGAGAATGTTGCTAAAAATATCAGCGCTTTCGATATTTTCACGGATAGAATAGGATTCAATACAAGGCATGATCAGGCCTACACATCATAACGATATTTGCGGGCAAGACGGAGTAATATACTCTGTTTCAAGATCATGACTAAGCGGTGTATTTCTTGCCGTTCTCTAATATGCTTAATTTCATATAGAGTAGGTTCGGTCCCGAAGGTATGATACGAGGCGGTTCGTCTTATAAGTTTGCGCTAATTCAGGCGCGCTACAGATTCTTAGACAGCAAATTTCATGGTGTCTAAGTTCCAGATCGACGGCTTGCGTCGCAATATTGCAACGCAAGGGATGGCCGAGTCAATGTCGGCGAGCGGGTCTACAGAGCCAAGGGTCAGGGAGGCCAGAGCTCACTTGGGCTGACCTCAAACCACAAGGGATGGTCCATCAGAAGCCGGAAATGCAGCGGGTCGGAGGGAGGGAGTGCGCAGATCCCTTGCGGGAGCCCGACATGCCGTGTACTCGTACAAGTAGTCATGAAATATTACGGAGTATTCCGTACAGTACAGAATCTTCACTGGCTGCACAGGATAGGAGAACACTCGGGTTTCGCTATGAAAACCAAGGTTGGACCCGCCCCTTGCGGCTATGCTAAACATGATTCAAAGCAAAAGGAAAAAGAAAAAGAAAAAGAAAAATAGAAAAGAAACACTCCCAATTTCGTTCCTCGGTTCCTGGTACTACATTGGGTAAAAGCTTCATCTTTTGCCTTCATAAAGAAGGAATGCATCCCAGGGATACAGAAACACTCAAGCCATACTTGTACATCGTCACAGGTCCCACTGAAAATCCATCATCTGTACTCTGTACTCCGTACTATTCTTCCGTATAAGACAGCCAGCTGTACTGGCTGCTCCGCTTCCCCCACTACTTAAGCCACTTTCTCACAAGAGGCCTGCAAGGAAAGGCAGCGCTAACGCATATCGTGTCCGGATTGGGGCGATTGTCAGTCCACAAGACAGCCCTCATAGGTGCACGGCACCCATAAGAGCTGAAGAAATTCGAGTGCACGGCCAGTTCCTGCCTTTCTAAGTATAGATCAGCGTTCCTTATGGATGTGCTGTATCAGAACTGCGCACAAGTATGCGAGTAAGATCACAGCCTATACGAGCACGCATGTACAAGGCATCACCTGTAAAATCAGGACACTCGTCCTCGATTTCTGTGCTCGGCCCCTTCTCTGGGTTTGGTGACCCCACGATGATGAAAAGAGCAACAGACACATGCATGCATGCATGCACTTCCTTCTGAAAATAGGCGACCGTTGGATGCGGGCTCGTCGGGAGGATGAAAGCCTCGCCCTATCGGCGACCTAAGTCATTCACCCCCCACATTGTCCGGGCAAGTCCAGAACGCCGACCAGCTGTGGCGTCCACACCAATCATAGGTACTTTCGTACTCAGTGCTTATATATGTTTCATGCTGGTATCTCACTGGCATGGACTAGAATGAGCATGCCCGATGGCATTCCTTTCAGAAAGAAGTTAAAAGAAGCCACGCTTTCTTTCTCAACTGTCAAATGCTGAATGTGTTTCTTCGTTATTCCCCATAGTTTGTCAAGTCCCAACAAGCCATGGACTCTGTGAAAGACATTGAGCTCGGTGCCACGTGCTCGTCGCACCTGGCCAACGACTTCGTCGATAGCCTCTCGTGGCGGAACACACATGTCGTCGTCAAAGATAGGCGAACCGGCCAGCCACTGTCCATCCTCTCCGAGTCGGCTGGAGTGGTCCACGCCGGCGAGATGCTGGCCATCATGGGCCCTAGCGGCTCGGGCAAGACGACCCTCCTCAACGTTTTGGCCAACCGAATCGCCGCCGCCGGTGCAGAAACCACGGGCGAGATCATGGTGAATGGGCAAAAGGCATCACGAGCCCTGATCCAGGACTTCTCGGCATATGTCGAACAGGAAGACGCGTTAATCGGAAGCATAACTGTGCGGGAGACTATGATCTTTGCCGCCCGGCTAGCCCTGCCCAGCAATGTGTCGCGAAAAGAGGCCCTCCGGCGTGTGGACGACTTAATTTCCAGCTTCGGACTGCAGTCACAGGCTTACACAATCGTCGGAACACCCATCAAGAAAGGACTGAGTGGCGGTCAAAAGAAGCGGCTCAGCGTTGCCAGCCGCCTCATCACCAATCCTCGGATCCTGTTCCTTGACGAACCTACGAGCGGTCTGGATTCGGCCCTGAGTTCTGAAGTCATGCGGTATATCAAGGAAGTCGGAAAGAGAAACAACGTATGTATCTCTTTTTTCTTGTCTTTTCTTGCCAGATCTAATTCTCCCTAGCTCATTATTATTTCTTCGATTCACCAACCATCGACGGCGACGTACCAACTCTTCGACAAGCTCGCCTTGCTGTCGCTCGGCCGGACGTGCTATTTTGGTCCTGTCAAGGATGCCGCCAGCTATTTTACCAGCATCGGATATGCCCTGCCACCCGAGACCAACCCAGCTGAATTCTTCCTCGATCTCATCAACGTCGACCTCGATAAAAATGGAGAAGTGCAGGCGCGGACACAACACATCATCGAGACGTGGTCGGTATCACAAAAGCAGGCAGTACTCGGCGACGATATCAACAAGGAATCTTCCCTACACTCAGACAAGACGGATCTCTCCAAGCTCAGGATGCCCAAGCCCAGCCCGTGGGTGGTGCCGCTCACGCTCCTCCACCGGTCATGGATCAAGTCGTATCGGGACATGGTGGCCTATGAGATTCGCGTCATCATGTATCTTGGACTGGCCATATTGATGGGGACCGTCTTCCTACGCCTCAAGACGTCCCAGGAGTATATCCAGCCAGCCATTAATGCAATCTTTTTTGGTGGTGCCTTTATGTCCTTCATGGCCGTGGCCTATGTACCAGCCTTTCTGGAAGACTTGCATACATTCCACCGCGAGCGTGCGAATGGTCTCGTCGGACCCTTTTCTTTCTTGGTCGCCAACTTTTTTATTGGCCTTCCATTTCTCTTCCTTATCGCTGTTCTCTTTTCCGTTGTCGAGTATTGGCTCTCCGGGTTCCGAGCCGACGGGTCAGCCTTCATGGTCTGGATTCTGTGGCTCTTTTTGGACCTCCTGGCGGCAGAATCCCTTGTCGTGCTTGTATCGTCCATCATGCCCATTTTTGTCGTGGCTCTTGCCGTGACGGCTTTTTCCAATGGCCTGTGGATGGCCGTTGACGGGTTCCTCGTGCCCATGAGCATTTTGAATGTCTTTTGGAAATACGTGTTCCACTACATCGACTACCAGGCATATGTGTTCCAAGGGATGATGGTCAACGAATTCAAGTCGCGCATCTATACTTGTGCTACCAGTTCCGAGGGCTACCAGTGCTCCTATTCGGGAGAATTAAATGCACAAGGAAAGATTGAGGGCCTAGACGTACTCCGATCTTATAACATTGAAACTGGCCTGGAGGGCGAATGGATTGGCATTATGATTGGTATTATTGCTGGATACCGACTATTGGCGTATCTAGTTCTGCGGTTTTGGAAGAGATAAACGCAGCCTTTGTTCTTAGTAATTATCAATATTTAAAGAAACGTCTTGGCGTTTACGTTGCAATTGTTCTGGCTCAGAAGATGGCCCGCTTTCGGATGATTAACCGGATCCATATAACATCCGGGATGTCAATAGGAAAAAGCCTCAGATCTTTATCCATGTTGGATGATAAGGGAGATAAACATGTCTATTGTCATGTAAAGTTTAGCTGTTGCAGATAATGTGAAGTCGCCTTTCCTTCTTCTTTTTTTTCTCTGTATTTTTTCGTCTCATTCCTATTTCAATCTTGCAGGACCCGTCAACGTTATATGTAAAAGATTCCCGTTGCCGATATTCCGTAAACCCCTCAGATCCAAAGCCGATCGTCTTCCACTTTTGTTTAGTGGCCTCGACTACTGAACGGCACTACGAGATCTTACCCTGTACGGAGTACTCCGTACTCCGTATTACTCGGTACTGATAAGAAGACCAGGGCTGAAAAGACATGTGCTTGGCATACGCAACTCTGATGTCATCATTTGGTTTCCAGCCGATTATCCAGTTACTTTTCTTCATTGTGTAACAGTTGTGTTTATTCAATCGCAGAATGTCTCATCTGTGACTGTTATCAATGTCTTCCGAGTCTCTCCAAATGATTGTTTATAATGGCATTGAAAAGCTATAGCAGAGCTCTATTGGCCAATTCATCCTCCAGACAAGCTAGCCTGGCGTGCCGAGATATTAGGCCCCCCCGCATTTTTAGTGACCATCTGCTCTTTTCGACGTATCTCGGTGGCTGTCTAGGACGTCCAGGTCTTGTTCATCTCGGCTAGCTGCATGTATCCGCCTCCTCCGGATACGGACTGCGGCAAACTGCATGATGCGTGTTGATAAAAAGAGGAAGCTATTTTGCCGGTGGCTTCCACATGGCCCGTTATCTGCGGCTCCCAACAAGCGGATGTCTCTGTTTAGCAACTCCATCCGAGGTTCTAGAAAGCCAATGGAGCTACCATGTGCTCCGGCCTATCGTTATCTTTACTTCCCTGTAGACTAGAAGTTGCTGAAGAGCTGTAAGCTCTCGGGTATAAAGACAAGCGGTCTCGCCGGAGAGATTGCCCGAGAGAGAGAGCGAGCGAGAGAGAGCGAGCGAGAGAGAGCTTCTTCTTCCCCATAGCTTTGCCCAGACTCATTTGATTCTGCCACAATGAAGCTTTCCTTTAGCAGTGCCGTCGTCCTTGGGCTGCTTGCCCAGGATGTTGCCGCAGCTCCGGCACCCAAGGCTGCCTGGGTGCGCAACCGTGGCCGCAAGGCTATGACCGACTTTCTGAGCGGCCGGGCCAAGGCAAAGAGGTCCAATATGACGCAGGCCGAATGCACGGCTTCCGGTGCTGTAGACATCACGGCACCCAAGGCCAACATCTGGAGAAGTCTAGAAGAGACAGAGGCCGCGTCGGTTGTTGCGTGGCTGTTTGCTCAGCCGGAACTGAACTTGACGGTGTCGGAAAACGCAACCGAATGGGACAACAGCTTGTATGTGGATTTTCTATTCATATCTGTCATGTTATGCGCTCTGCTGACCACTTCTCCCAACAGGATCCTCGTCGAGGCCATGATGCCCAATAAGACAGACGGACTCAAGTATATTGACGGCGGCTGCCGAGAGCCGCTCCGGTATGCCCACGCACTGTTGAACAACCGGGCGAGCGAAACTCCCATGTACCAGGATATTCTCGTGGGCCCGCTGCCGCTGAGCAATGCCACGGCACAGTGGACACCTTTGACATACCCCTACAACAAGGAGAACGACCGTGGCAAGGTACGCAACTTGGAGGCCGACGACGACCGGATCTACTCGGATTGGCTGTACCCGATTTCGGCGTCGATTGCGGACATCACGCTGGATCTGTGGAACGGCACGGCCATGGGCCTGGACAATGACACGCTCGACGTGTGGGGAATCGACCCGTTGTGGCAGGATGACGGCCGTGTCGTTCGCTGGGACTCCTTCTGGAACTACCCGACGGACTCGTTTGATGCCGAGACGCTGCTGCCGCTCGGGCTGTACTTCAAGTCGGATGTGACCGGTCGTGATCCCAGCAAGTGGAAGCTGGAGGGCTGGCTGTACAATGACATCTTCTACGAGACGACGGAGGAGTTCCGGGCTGCCTACTGGAGCCCGGGCTTTGAGAAGCTGGGAGCCAACGTCGAGGGTGACTGGGCACGCACCGACCAGTCGGGACCGGTTCTGCCGCTGGACACGTCGTCTCCGCCAGTGATGGTGGCGCCGGCGGGCAACCGTTTCTTTGTTGATTCGGACGCACAGTATGTCGAGTGGATGGGCTACAGCTTCTACATCTCCTTCCGTCGGGACACCGGCATGGCTCTGCATGACATCCGTTACAACGGCGAGCGCATTCTGTATGAGTTGGGTCTTCAGGAAGCACTGGCCCATTATGCAGGCAATGACCCCATCCAGTCTGGCACGGCCTATCTCGACACATACTATGGCTTTGGTCCCTATGCGTTTGAGCTGGTCCCAGGCTACGACTGCCCGGCTTATGCTACGTTCCTCAACACCAGCTTCTACGTGTCGGAGACGACACACACGCACGTCAACTCGATCTGCCTGTTCGAGTACGAGGCCGACTTCCCGATGCAGCGCCACAGCACGAGCGAGTACGTGTCGGTGACCAAGAACACATACTTTGTGGTGCGGTCCATCTCGACCGTCGGCAACTACGACTACACTTTTAGCTACAGCTTCTTTGCTGACGGGTCCATTGCCGTCGAGGTGCGTGCTTCGGGCTACATCCAGTCGGCCTATTATGCGAACAACCAGGACTACGGCTTCCAGATCCACGACTTTTTGTCCGGCAGCATGCACGACCACGTGCTCAATTTCAAGGCCGACTTTGACATCCACGGCACCGCCAACAGCATCCAGCTGATGCACCAGGTGCCCACGACCCGCAGCTATGCCTGGTCGGGCGGCAAGACGCGCAACACCATGGTTCTGGAGCGCGAGTATATTCAAAACGAAGATGCCGGCCGGTTCAACTGGGCGGAAAACAGCAAGACGCAGGTTCTCGTGGTCAACCAGGAGGCCACCAACGCGTACGGCGAGCACCAGGCCTACCGCATCCTGCCGTACACGGGCGCGGTGCATCTGACGGTCGAGGACTCGAGCAACACGGTCAACGCTGCGCACTGGGCCGAGTACGACATCCAGGTGACGCGCCAGAAGGACACAGAGCCGCGGGTGGCCCACGCGTACAACTCGCAGGACGTGTACGATCCGCCCGTGGACTTTGCCAAGTTCTTTGATGGCGAGAGCCTGCTGCAGGAAGACCTGGTGCTGTGGCTGAACCTGGGCATGCACCACGTCCCACATACGGGCGATCTGCCCAACACGGTGATGACGACGGCGCACACGGGCATCCAATTCATGCCGAGCAACTACTTTAGCGGAGACCTCAGCCGCTACACGGTCAACCAGGTGCGGGTCGACTATAGCGAGGGCGTCACGTCGTACGTCGACACGTTTGGCCAGGACCAGTCTACCTGCAGCATGGACCTGACGTCGTCGGCAGCCGACCTGTACTCGTACACGGGTGATGTTGTCGTGCGCAAGTTCCCGTACGACCCCAACAACCCGTACTTCGAGACGGACAGCATTGTGTAGACATGTGAATAGTGAATCTGTATATAGATAAGATCCCTTAATTGACATAATTGCTGGCATCCCGATGTTGAAGGGCCTCTGATCGGTACAAAGCCGCATAAACAAGTCCGCAACATCTCCGCAGACTAAGTTGAAAGGGGGAAGCCGAGCATGTGTGTGTGTGTTGGCGGAGTCCCAACTTCACCTCGTGAACACTTCACTGAGTCGTGCAAAGCGGCATCGGCAGTTCTTCCCCAGGTCTACCCCGCTCTGTCCGCGATGAAAAAGATGGTATCCGTCTTCTGTCGAAGGCGCTCTTCTGTCTTTCTGAGAAGGTGCAGTATCCCATTCCTCCTACCTTTCTGATATGGCATCTTCTACGCCTTTCTCTGTAGCTGGAAAAACAGCCATTGTGACGGGTGCCGGCTCCGGTATGTCTGCCGCTCGTCCACTTGCTTGGAAACTATCACAGCTGACTGGTCTCAGGCATCAATCTATGTTTTGCCGAGCTTCTCCTCCAGAGAGGCTGCAATGTTGTGTTTGCAGACATTGCTCTGCGCCAAGAGGCCGCCGCACTCGTCTCGCAATATAGCGACAAGAGCCAGACTCCCCGGGCTCTTTTCGTCGAGACCGACGTGACATCGTGGCCGGCTCTCGAGCACATGTTCGACGTAGCCATTGATGCCTTTAGCACTTTTGATATTGTCTGCCCGGGCGCCGGCATCTACGAGCCGCACTGGACCAACTTCTGGCATCCGCCCGGGTCCGCCGAGAGCAAAGACGACCCGGCGTCGGGGCACTACAAGCTGCTCGATATCAACTTGGTCCATCCCATCCGCACGACACAGCTGGCCTTGTCTCACTGGCTGCATCCTCGACAAGCAGTTGCTCCGGCGTCTCCGGCCAACCCGAAGCGCGTCCTTCACGTCTCCTCGATTGCCGGCCAGGTCGGGACTCTGCGAGCACCCATCTACGGGGCATCCAAGTTTGCCATTACCGGGCTGGTGCGGTGCCTGGCGCCGCTGGAGTCGCGTGTGGGCATCCGCGTGAACGGCGTGGCACCGGGCGTGGTGCGGACGCCGCTGTGGGTCGAGCACCCGGAGAAGATGGTGACGTTGGACGAGGAACGCGACGGGTGGACCACGCCACAGGAGGTGGCCGAGGCCATGGTAAAGCTGGTGGAGGACCCGCAATACGGCGGTGGGACCATCTTGGAGGTTGGCCAGGACATTGTGCGGGAAGTGCAGCAGCTCAATGATCCTGGCCCGAACCAGGAGCCTGGTCATGGTCTGACGGCAAGCAACAGTGCAGCCATGGACGCGATGGTCATGGGTTGGCTGCGAGATGCACGGATCTGGAATCCGAAGCTATAGACAGCAAAGGAAGGGACCGATTGAAATACGGAATACTCCGTAGTTGTTGTTGATTTCAAAGTACTCCGTAATAGTACTCCGTACAGAGGGGTCTGGTTGTGGCCGTGGTCGAGAACATCTCGTATTGCCGAATTGCCAAGGCCCCAAAAAGACCACAAAAAAGGGTTGTGCCTGCATTTATAACCGCCGTTTCCGGTGAAAGGGCGAGCTGAACAGCCAATGCAGCAATATAACGCGCGTGCACGTGAATCCCTGGCTGGCTCGATAAGTGGGTCGTTTTCCAGCGGGCAGCTCCGTCTGTGCGACTGTTGATTGGTCCAAAGCCTATTTTTAGTCGGAATGTAAGATGGCGCGTTAAAACGCCTGCCATACGTACGGCAGGGCGTCGTCAGTGCTTTTTTTACGAGATACGAAGAGGACACCTGTTAGCCAGTTCCACACTCCATCCCTTTTTCCCTCCGTGCACCTTTTGCGCAGCTCTGCCTCCCTCCCCCACACGCTTGCTCGATCGCCAATAGGTCGGCTATTGCTCGACTGCATTTCTCGTCGGCCTTTTTTCGTTCTCCTTGTTCTCCTTTTTCTTCTTTTTCTTCCATTCGTTTCCTTCTGTGGCTGTTCATCGCCTTTTCTCGTTCGTCCCTTCCTCACTGGGACGTCACTACGACATCACCAGCCCGGCCTTGACGAGCTCCTTCCTGGGAGGTTCCTCCTCCTGCCGACGTCTTTCGTACTTTCTTTAACGAGGCTTTGCACCCTTTCCCCTTTCATCTGTCCTCTTTCCTCTTTTCCCCCTTTCCTTGTTTTTCGTTTGTTGCTTCCCTCCTCTCGTCCCTTCTTCTCTCTATTGCTCTTGCCCTCTTCACTTCTTGCCTCGAGCTTGCTCCTTCGCCCTTTTTCTCACGACACTTGTTTTCGGCCTCACTTTTTTTTTGCCCTTCCCGACTTGGACACAGCACAAATCGTCTCTCAACCTCGGGTTCTGCTACGTCATGGCAGCCGAAAACCCTGCTGCCGCCTCCGGCGCCCAGCCTGTCGACGCCGACACCCTCCGCAAACGTGCCGGTGCTTCCACTGCGACACTTGCTGCCGCCCCCGTCGAAGTCGAGAAGGAGAAGAAGAAGCTCTCCAAGCCACAGCCTTCGGTCTGGAAAATCCTCTCCGACTGGGAAGTCGTCATCGCGCCGATCATCTTCACGGCCTTTGCCTTTTTCACTCGCCTCTACAAGATTGGCCTTTCCAACATTGTCACATGGGACGAGGCACAGTACGTACGACCCTTTTTTTTCTTACGTGAGGGCACGTGTTTGCAGGGGTATCCCATGTTCCCATGTACTGATCGACATCTCTCTTGGCAGTTTTGGAAAGTTTGGCTCCCACTACCTCGAGCGGACCTTTTACTTTGACGTCCACCCGCCCCTCGGAAAGCTCCTCGTGGGTCTGTCTGGCTACATTGCCGGCTACAATGGCAGCTTCGAGTTCAAGTCCGGCGAGGAATACCCGCCTGAGCTCGACTACTGGACAATGCGCGCCTTCAATGCTCTCTTCGGCGTTGCCACCATCCCCATGGCTTACTTCACGGCCCGTGAGCTGGGCTTCTCGCGCCCTGCTGTCTGGTTTGTGACTCTCATGGTCCTCTGCGAAAACAGCTACACCACCATCTCGCGTATGTGCTTGGCCCTCCCGTCTCTCCCTCTACACTACCGGTAAGCATAGCTAACAAGGCAGGCTTCATTCTCCTCGACTCCATGCTCCTCTGTGGCACTGTCTCGACGGTCCTGTGCTGGGCCAAGTTCCACGGCCAGCGGAGAAACAGCTTCGAGCCCGAATGGTTTTTCTGGCTGTTCATGACCGGTCTCAGCATCGGCTGCGTCACCAGTGTCAAGCTCGTCGGTCTGTTTGTGACGGCCATGGTTGGTTTGTACACGGCTGAGGATCTGTGGATCAAGTTTGGCGACCTCAAGATGAAGCCGGTATGTTTGAATCGGGTTCGAGGCGGCTGCATCAGATTGCTAATACAAAAAAACAGTCCGTCCTCGCTGCTCACGTTGCGACTCGTGTGGTTGGCCTCATTATCCTGCCCTTCCTCGTCTACCTTCTCAGCTTCGCCATCCACTTCGCCGTTCTCACTCGCTCGGGTCCCGGTGATGCGCAGATGAGCTCGCTCTTCCAGGCCAATCTGGAGGGCACGGAAGTCGGCCAGAACAGTCCGCTTGAGGTTGCATTTGGTTCGCGGATCACGCTCAAGAATATGGGTTATGGCGGTGGTAAGTCTCGAGCTCTCCCTGGCTGTGATCCGTGAAGCAAACACTAACATAAGCTTTCTAGGCCTTCTCCACTCTCACGTCCAGTATGAACGACACTTTTCACTTGTATGGCATGCGGACACAGCTAATTTTCTTTTTCTAGGACGTACCCCGAAGGCTCGACGCAGCAGCAGGTTACTTGCTACCACCACAAGGATAGCAACAACGACTGGTTCCTGTACCCTACGCGCGAGGAAGCTCCCTTTGAGGCCGAAGAGCCTCCTCGGTTTATCGGAGACGGATCCATGATTCGTTTCATTCACGCCCAGACCGGTCGCAACCTGCACACCCACGAAATTGCCGCTCCGGTCACCAAGGGCCAACGCGAAGTGTCTTGCTACGGTAACCTGACCATTGGCGATGCCAAGGACAACTGGAAGGTGGAAGTTCTGGACGATGTTGCCTCCCGGGACCACAGCCGAATCCGGACTCTGACAACGGCCTTCCGTCTGAAGAACGAGGTTCTGGGCTGCTACCTGCGCGCCGGAAACGTGAACCTGCCGCAATGGGGTTTCCGACAAATTGAGGTGACCTGCGCCAAGGAGAACAACCCCCGGGACACGTACACGCACTGGAACGTTGAGGCGCACGCCAACGAGAAACGTAAGAATCATTGGCAAGAGGCAGGATTTCGTTACGATGCTAACAAACTTTGCAGTGCCGGAAGGTAACCCGGGCAGCTACAAATCGCCATTCCTCCGGGATTTTGTTCACCTCAACGTGGCCATGATGACGAGCAACAACGCGCTTGTCCCCGACCCGGATAAACAAGACGATCTGGCCTCTATGTGGTGGCAATGGCCCATTCTCAACGTCGGTCTCCGCATGTGTGGCTGGGACGAGAAGATCGTCAAGTACTTCCTCCTTGGCAACCCGATTGTGTACTGGGGATCCACAGCGAGCCTGGGGATCTTTGCTCTGTTGGTTGTCTGGTACACGCTCCGGTGGCAGCGTGGGTTCGAAGAGCTCACGCAGGATGACGTGGACCACATTCACTATGCCGGCATCTACCCTGTGATCGGCTGGTTCCTCCACTACCTGCCATTTGTCATTATGGCACGTGTCACCTACGTGCACCATTACTACCCAGCCCTATACTTTGCCATTCTCACGTTTGGCTTTTTGGCGGACTGGTTCCTGAAGAACCGGCGCCCCATTCTCCAGGTTGCTGCGTACAGCGTCCTCTACAGCGTCGTTATCGGACTCTACATTCTCTTCATTCCCATCTGCTGGGGTATGACTGGCCCCAGCTCGAACTACTCGTACCTGAAGTGGTTTGACAACTGGCGGATTTCGGACTAAGTGTGTCTCGAGGATTCGCGCATTCTCTTAAAAAGATCTGGGGAAGACGAAGACGTTTGATTTAAAAAGCGTCCGTACGGCGCTTTTTTATTTTATTTTGGTTAGGTTCGGCACGGCGGTAGCAAGAAAATGGACTGAAAATAAGTGTGAGGCACACGCAACTGAAGCTCTCTTCTCTGACTTCCGGGTGTAAGACTGTGGTAATCATCGATGGGATGGATAGAACAAGTGCAAAAGGGGTCTGGGGGGTGGAGTTTTGGCTACGGTCGGCTTCGGCAAGACAGCGACTTTCTGAAGGCGAACTCGCAATTTACTATGTAATAAAAACATAAACATGAATCGTTTTTTCATGCTCTATGCCTAGAAACCACATGCAATCCTCATTATTACCGGATACGTCCGCAAGAAGAGGGTATTGGTATACACGCAAAGGCGGTATACATTCTGTATGAATCTGCTGGACGGTTCCGAAATAGCCAACCATTCAAAGACAGCAGTGCAAAAAAAAATGCTAAAAACAGTGGGCAAAGTGACAAAACAGTAGACAAAAACAGGATCAGCAACAACTGCTGCTGGTGGTCTTGGGGCCACTGTCCAGCCGCAGGCCGTGGGCACCGCTGGCGGAGGCAGCAGCAGCAGCAGCAGCGCCACCAGGGCCTTTGACGCCGGAGCGACGATCGTTGAGGTCGTAGCGGCCGGCCTGGATGTTCTGGTAGATGCGCTCGGCGACGCGCAGAAAGGCGTGCTCGACGTTTTCGCCACTCTTGGCGCTGGTCTCGACGTACTCGAGAACGCCGTTGCGGCGGGCCCAATCCTGGGCCTCTTCGCGGGTGACCTGGCGCTGATTCGGCTGGCTATCGGGCTGGCCGTCCTCAGAGGCGTGGGCAAGATCGGCCTTGTTGCCGACGAGGACGACGACAATGTCGGGATCGGCGATCTGGCGCAAGTCGTCGAGCCAGTCCTTGACGTGCAAAAAGGTATGTTTGCGAGACAAATCGAAGACGAGCAGGGCGCCAGAGGCACCGCGGAAGTAGGAACGGGTGACAGACTTGTAGGTCTCCTGGCCGGCAGTGTCCCAGAGCGAGAGCTTCATGTGTTTCTGGGGGGTGGGCGGCAGGGCGCGCCGGGGTTCCGGGAGGCCATTGGGCGTGGAGGTGGAGGTGGAGCCGGATGCCGGTAGATCTGTGGCCGACTGTGCTGCTTCTCCTGCTGCTGCTGTGATGGAGGATGTTGCTCCAGTCAAGCCTACTGGCGGATAGGCACGGCTGTGTGGTGGACCAACGGGGACGATACGGCTGCCAAACTCGACGCCAATGGTGACGTCGTGGTGGGCGACGAAGCGGCCCTCACACAGACGAATGGTCAGACTGCTCTTACCGCAGCCAGAGTCACCGATGCAGACGAGCTTTGCAATGTAGTCCCAGGGGGCTGGCGGGGTTGAAGACATGGGGGAGGATGACGGTCGATGGACGGATAGAGAAGGAGGAGGAGGAGGGGAGGAGGAGGAGAAGAGGAGGAGAGAGAAAGGAAAGGATTGGACAGGGCGGATTCGTAGTGTGTGCTCGTACTCCGTAGAGAGGAGAGGACAAGAGGACAAGAGGGCAAGAGGGCAAGAGGGGTCGCTGCTTCGTACAGCGTGCGGAGGCCGAAGAAGGCGAGAGATTGCGAACGGCCCAGCTGGCGTGGGAAGTTGTTGGGATCGCTGGGACTTGAGAATGCTGGGCGCTGGAACGCTACGGTACGGAGTACCCTGTAGATAGACGACTCAGTGGGTGGGTCTAGCACGTGATTGGTCACGACGAAGACAGTGGAACAAGCGGGTGGACCCAGTTAGGCAAGTCTCGACTCTCCCGGCGTCCTGCCTGACACGAGAGAACGGAGCCCGTCGAACGCAGCGCTCTTCCGTTCTTGCTGCATCCGGGCCTTGGATCCGCCCACGTCAGCGCTGCGCGTGCTTCGGTGGCATCCAATGCGACATGCACCGTGGAGTTTTCCCCGGAGCCTTTCGCAACCCGCCCCGTGTGCTTACCTAAGCAACATCACAGGGCAGGCTGCAGCAGGCAAGGGGTCCCACAGTGGCTCCGTGGCTCCGTGGCTCCTGCAGGTCGGCAAGTGTTTTCTCCTTTAACAAAAACATCTGTCGTACTCTCCGTAGGCAACCGCTCCTTTCTTGACCGCACCTGCCCTACACAGTCCTGATCAACACGTTCCTTTGTTTTCCGACCACAGGCGTACCACAAAAGTCGTCTCCCTATCGCGCGCTGTCAGGCGCCAACGCTTCCGTCATCGGGCCTAATAGTCGTATCTTTATAGGCCTTTATCTCCTGAGTAACAGACAAACTCACCACTGCCGGCTTGCTCGTGCGCACTAAGGCCGCCCTGCCGCCCCGCCACTTTTCTTGTCATCCATCATCGGCCGACCAAGAAAGTCATCCTCTCCACGCCTTTCGCGGTCTCGTGCCCGTTCCTCCATCTCTTCCCTATTCATCGCCCACCTCTCGTCCCTTGTCCTTCCCGCCTCTTCTCCTACAATATACTCTGTACCACCACCGTCGTCACGTTCTCCTCCTCCATCTCAGCTACCTCGGCTAGCCGCCCATATTATCTTATCCTATCGACGCCGTCGACCAAGAGAGAGGCTCCGATAGGCAGAATATCGTTCGTCTCCCTATCGGGGTTGCATTTGGGGGACGAAGCGAAAAGATGTTCTCGGAATGTGAGTATGAATCCGTATCTCTCTGCCTTTTTTCAGGCCGCTCATAATAGATGCCTCCAAATTCCTGGCCCAGTCCCAGTCGCGACTGTCCAACTTTGGCCAGCCAGCGCCACCAGATGATCATACGAGTATAGCTGGCCGAGGAACCGACCCTTCCAATCGACTGCGGCCAGACTGGCAGTCGTCTGCGCGCGGCCCCCGATCCTTTGGACGTTCCTTTCTCGGTCGTGGATTCGCCGGCGCCTCGTCGGCCTCTGGAAACCCCTACCAACCATCCGGCTCCCGATTCGGTCAGCTCAACTTCGCCTCGCGGTATGGCCAAGATGCGCCGCTCTTCCACAGCGGTCGCGGCGACATCCACGAAGACCTGCACGAAGACGATGAAGAAGACGACGAGGTCGAGCGCGATCGGGAGGCCGCCGATCTCTACGCGCTGCAGCGGTCACGGCGCGTCTTCGCCGCCAACCAACTCGACGACAGTCTCGGCACCGACAACGAGCGGAGTCACGCGTCGCTGGGCGACAGCCAGGGGGAACACGAAGATCTGCTGACCGGTAGTGGCCGGAGAACAAGTGCAGCAGAAAAAGACGTCGGCGACTTCTCAACAGAAGATCCGCCAGTGGGAACCACTCGGGGTATCCGGAGCAGTTGGAATGGCAGCCGCCAGTTTTACCCGCCCGGAGCCGGACGGTCAGCCGAAGACGGTCATCGAGGAGACGACCGGTCGCGAACAAAGAAAAGTGGCCGGGGCCGAGACCGGGACCGAGACCGAGGCCGAGGCCGGAGCGGCTCGTTCAAATTCGACCTCCACGAAAGCCAGGGCAAAATGGAAGACATTGGCCTCGAGTCTACCATTGCCGACAGCGAGCCGCCAGAGGACCTGACCATTGAGCGGCAGCGCGACGAACTGGACGGCGACCATCCGCCTGCCTTCCAGCAGTTTAATTCTTCCCTGAAATCGAACCGCTTTGGACTGCTACGCAACTCCACCACCGAGTCCCAGATGGGTCTTTTGCCCGATGGACACAGTGGAGACACCGATAGCGAAGCTGCCCACCCGGCCACGGCAGCTGCAGCTGCAACGGCCGAAGCTGCCGCCGCTGCCGCTGCCGCCAACACGGCCTCGGACGGTGAGCTGTTCCGGCACGACCCCTTCTTCGCCTGGCTCTACCTCATTTCCGTGGCCTCGCTCTTTGCGACTTTTGTCCTCGTCTACCTGCACACGACTGCCCCCAGCGGCGGCAGCAAGCAGCCATGGGGCGATACCATTTACACGACGCTGCTGTCGTCCTTCCACCTCCTCGCCATCGACACGCTCGTTGCCATTGTCGTGTCTCTCGTATGGCTGGCCGCCCTGCGGTCCTTTGCGCGCTATCTCGTGCTTTTGATTATTGTGGCCGTGCCCGTCATTCTCGTTTCCTTTTCCATCTACCCCTTTGTGTCGAGCTACCAGGGCAGCAATACTGGCAGTTCGCGGCTCCAAGATACGGTCATGCGCTGGGCCGCTCTCGTCCCCGGTCTGGCCGCCGCCATGTGGGTCTACTTGGTGTGGAAGGGCCGCGCCGCGCTACGGTCTGCCGTGGACATTCTCGAGTTCTCCAGCCGTATCTTGGCGGCCAACTCGGCGCTTGTCCTCGTCGGCCTCGGCTGTCTGGCCCTCGTCGTCTTCTGGACTTGGGCCTGGCTGGCCATGTTTACGCGTGTCTTTTTGGGCGGCTCCTTCTCGAGCCAGCTGTCCCGGTTTATCATTAGCACCTCCAGCTGGTGGCTCGGCATCTACTTTGTTCTCATGTACATCTGGACGTTGTCCGTCATCTCGAGCGTCCAGCGCGGCACCACGGGCGCCACCGTATCGCAGTGGTATTTCCACCGCAGCGTGCAGCCGGCGCCGTCGTCGTCCGAAGTCGTGTCGGCGGCGCTGCAGCATGCGGTGACGACCATTTTCGGTTCCATATGTCTGTCGACGTTTCTGGCCCTCGTTGTTCGCCTGCCGCTGCTGGTGCTGCCCCGGCGGCTGGCCGATGGGATCGGCCTGTTGTTCTATTCGTTCATACCGTCGCCCATTGCCGCGCTGACGAACCCGCTGACGCTGACCTACGCGGCCATCCATTCGCAGAACCTGGCCATGTCGGCGCAGGGCCTGAGCCAGCTTGACTTTCTGTCTCCGCAGGCGCCGACGACGACACTGACGCCGCGGGCCTTCCAGCGCCGTAGAGGACGGTACGGTTCTGCCTCTGCGGCGCCGCTGCTGCCGTACCAGTTGTCGAAATTGCTGCTGCATGCGACACGGTTCATCATGGCGATGGCACTCGGGTTTGCGGGTTGGGTGATCACGGCGCGCCAGTTGCGCATCACGGTGCCCGACGGCAGCATCCGGGGCAGCGCCTATGCATATGTGGTGGGCCTAGTAGCGAGTTTTATTGGCTGGGGTGTATTGGGAGCCATGGAGGGGATTTTGGGCGGCATTGTCGATGCGGTGGTGATCTGCTACGGCAGCGAGACGCGCATGGCCAGCGGGGGTGGTGGGTACTGCATGGAGGCGGCGTATCTGTTTGGGGGGCGCCGCAATATGGGCGCGGATAACGACGACGAGTACCGGAACCGGGAAGTGTATTAAAGAGGGATGGGAAATATTGGGTCTTGTTTTGTACTTTGAGGAGCAAGGCAAAGGGCAAAGGGTTTTTTGGATGCCATTTTGGGTCTCTCTTTTGTTTTCCTCTTTTACGTTCCTTGATCGGTTTGTGTTTTTTTTGTGTGTTTTGTTTTGTTTTGTTTTTTTGTATTTCTTTTCCCCCTTATGGAGTGCTTCCAAGTTTGGCTCAGGGGAATACCAGTATCATAGACAGAATGGAGGCCTAGATTTATGCCAGCGGTGTGTCCTTGTGTGCGGATATCACGAGCGTGTTAGTAAGCACGGAGAAGCCACGGAGAACCCGAGGATGGCTGCCTCCGCCCCACTTTACGGGCTGGCGGGGCAGGTAGCCAAGGCAAAAATGTCCTGCGTAGCGAGGCGCAGCGAAAGAGCTTGAGTCAAAGCCAAGACGGGTGTTTGCGAGTCAGGACAAGGCAGTGAAGAAAAGCCCGGTGATTACAGCATAGCCTCCCTCCAGAAAGTTCTCTGGCCGATGCAGAGCGCCGGCCTATTGCATCGTGAAAGATCCTGTGCCTTGTGATTAGTAATCGTCGAGGCAGCCTAAATTGCGATGGAAGTACCCCGTAATACAGCGCTCGTTTAGCAGGTCAGCCACTATACTGCGTCAGCTCTTTTGCCCCTCCGCGGGCACGTTCTACCTACCACGTTTCCCCTCCACGATAGAAGCCCCGGACTATATAGCGTCCGGTCGTCTTCTCTTAGCCTTCTCGCTTCCGTGCTCTTCCTCTATCCTGTCGACATCTCCCAACCGCGATCCATTTTGCCGAGTTTATCCTTTTTTCACCTTTTTCTCGCTCTACTCTATCTACCCCTTCTCTCCAGGCGCGCGATTCATCCAGAGAGCGTGCATCTCCTCTTCTTTTCCTCTTCCTCTCCTTTGTTTTCTCTCTCTCTCTCTCCCTTGTCTCTTATCTCTTCCGGTCCTTTCCCGATCGCCTTTTCTAACCTCAATGGCCGATTTCGTTCCGCCGTCCGGCCCTCCTCCTCCGAGGGTGCCTGAAGGCTGGGTCGCCCGCTGGAATGACCAGTACAAGGAATGGTATGTGTAGCCAACATCTCTCTCTTCTCTCCGTCTACTAACGCGTCGCTCAGGTTCTATGTCAACACCTATACCAAGCAATCCCAATGGGAAATGCCCACGGCTCCCGCGGCCCCCCCCGGCAGTAGTCCCGCCGGCCCGCCGCCCAGCTATTCGCCTGCTCCTGGCAGCGGCGCCACCCCTGTCGACGCCAAGAAGAACCCCTACGAGAGTGGTCGCCCCAACGAGTCGGAGGACGAGCGCTATGCGCGCAAGCTCCAGGAGGAAGAAAACGCCCGCGCCCGCTCTGGCACTCCCGGCGGCCCTCCCACCGGCGGCGCGGCTGCCTCCTACATGGCCGCTTCCTCGCAGGGCAACCAGCCGCCTGTCAGCAGCGGCGGTAACCAGTATGCTGCCGGTGCTGCCGGTGCTGCCGGTGCTGCCGCCGGTGCTGTCGCCGGTGCCAGCGCTACTTCTGGCTCCCGCGGTCTCCTGGGCAAGCTCCTGGGCAAGGGCAAGTCGCACTATGCCGGCGGCAGCGGCGGCCAGTACGGCGGCGGCCAGTACAACCAGGCGCCACCCCAGCAGGGCTACGGCGGGTACGGCGGTGCGCCGCCGCATCAGCAGGGCTACTACGGCCAGCAGCAAGGATACGGCGGGCCACCGCAGCAAGGCTATGGCGGGTATGGCGCGCCGCAGCAGGGCTATTATCCGCCGCAGCAGCAGGGCTACTACCCGCAACAACAGCAGGGCTACTACCCACAACAGCAGCAGCAGGCAGGCAAGAAGCCGGGCATGGGCACGGCTGGTGCGGCGGCGCTGGGTGTGGGTGGCGGTCTGCTGGGTGGCATGTTGCTGAGCTCGGCGCTGGACGGACACGATGACGGCGGATATGGCGGCGGGTTTGACGGCCCTCCCCCTGGCGGCGACTTTGGCGGTCCTGGTGGCGACTATGGCGGTGGAGGCGGAGACTTTGGAGGTGACGGCGGAGATTTTGGCGGTGGTGATTTCGGCGGCGACTTTTAACCCAGGGAAGAGAAGTGTGTGTGTGTGCGTTTTATGACCAGCGGAGCTGGCTGGTTGGCTGGCTGGCTAGCAAGATTCTTCCGGTTCTGATCTTGAGTGTCGTCGGCACGTCTTGTCCACGCCTATTTTCCATGTGTATATTCATGACTTGTTGTGGGTTCCATCAGCATTTCTCGTCTATTTGATGTATCTTCCATAGTTGTTTCTACGAATCTGAGTGGATGAACTGTGAGGTTTCCAATGCCAACAGCCGGCCGTGACCCTATGCAAAAAAGTGTTTATCTTCGTCCGTTCTTCTTGCCGCCGGCATTGCTGCTGCTGCCGCTGCCTCCGTTGCCTCCATTGCCAGCACTGCTGCCACTGTTGCTGCCGGCCAGGTACGCCGCCATATCGAAGCTTGGCTTGGCCGCGCCGCTGCCGCCGCCGCCGCCGGCACCGCCCAGCAGGCCGCTCATCGGGTTGGACTTTTGCTGCTCCTCAAACTCGCGGCGCATCTCCGGGTCCACTAGGTCTTGTTAGCCAAGGATCCAAACCGTCACAGAGCGGTGTCAAGTCTTACTGTTGTCAATCAGATACGGCATGCCAAACATAATAGCCATGGACACCATAGCCAGCAGGATCATGGGGTTGCGCAAGATGCTGAGGGCCGAGAAGCTGCTGCGCTCGGTGTAGTAGGCCTTGGTCAGGGCGCTGAGGGGGCGCACAACAAACGTGGGCGATGAGTACGTGGACGAAGAGGGAGCAGACCGCGCCCGTGCCGTCGTGTCCACGGAGTCGAGGCGGACGAGCGCCTCGCCGCGGTTGTCCCAGTCGTTGCCGCGGTAGGTCTCGGAGGCAGCAATGAAGAGAGGTGCGTCGAGGCCGGTCTCACTCTTGTCGACGGCAATGTCCACCCGCATGGGCGGGAAGACGTGCGTGGTGCAGTGCACCTCGGCCAGGTAAGAGCCGGCCGTGACGTTGGCAAAGACCAGCTGGCCGCCCGCAGTCACGGGTGCCGACACGTACTGGCGGCCGCCGCCGGCTTCGAGTGTCGCCCGCGTCCATGGCGGGATGCCGTTGAGAACGGCCTGGAAACCGTCAGCAGGCGCCGAGGCAGCACCGCCCTGCTGCTGGGGTGTCGGCAGACGGGGCTGCCCGATCTGCAGCGTGAGCGAAGTCGTGGGCTCGACTGCTGCTGCTGCTGCTGCAACTGCTGCCGCTGCCCATAGGCACAGGTGATTCAGGGATGCCCGCATCTTGGTCGAGGGGGGTCAGGGGAGGGTCGTTGTCGATGCTGGGAGATGAGTGGTGGATGACAAAGGTTCGTCGTGCGAAGCAAAGACACATTCGCAATTTGGTGGCATCGCTTGTGATTATGTAATAAATCTGGATCTGTCGCCACTAGCGTGCACGTCAGGGTGTACGTATCTTACTCCGTAAATTACAGTGGATTCTGAGACCTTATAGGGTATCATGCCCCTAACACAATGGGTATTCTGTATTTCTGTATAGATTCATGCAACTACTCCCCGTACTCTGTATATGTCCAGCTTTTATGCCTGCTTCGCAGCGGCAGCCTTGAAGGCCTGGTCAAAGTCGGCAATAATGTCATCAATGTGCTCAGTGCCCACAGAGATGCGGATCAGGTCCTCAGTCACGCCCGAGGCAATGCGCTCCTCGTCCGACAGCTGCTCGTGCGTCGTGGACCAGGGGTGGATGGCCAGTGTCTTGGAGTCGCCGACGTTGGCCAGGTTCGACACCAGCTTAAAGTTGTCGACGACAAGGCTACCGGCAGCGCCGGTACCGGCCTTGACACCAAAGCTCAGCACGCCGCCAGCGCCGCGCGTGAGATACTTCTTGGCGAGTTCATAGGACGGGTGGCTCGGCAGGCCCGGGTAGGACACCCAAGCGACGTTGGGGTTGCTCTCGAGGTACTTGGCGAGGGCGAGGGCGTTGGAGGCGTGACGCTCGCAGCGCAAGCTCAGGGTCTCGAGGCCGAGGATCAGCTGCTGGGCGCCAAAGGGGTTCAGGGTCGGGCCAAAGTCGCGCAGCATCTCGACGCGGACGCGGACGGCAAAGCTGGCGGGCCCAAAGGTGTCCCAGAACTTGAGGCCGTGGTAGCCCTCGGACGGTTCAACGAACTGGGGGAAACGCTTGGCGTTCTTGCTCCAGTCGAACTTGCCGCTGTCGACGACGACGCCAGCAATGGTGGTGCCGTGGCCGCCGATCCATTTTGTGGCAGAGTGGACGACAATGTCGACGCCGTGCTCAATGGGCCGGACAAAGTAGCCGCCGGCGCCAAAGGTGTTGTCGACGACAACGGGGACGCCCTTGGCATGGGCCAGCTCGGAGATCTTGGCAAAGTCGGGCACGTTGTAGCGCGGGTTGCCGATGCTCTCGAGATAAATGGCCTTTGTCTTGTCGTCGATGGCGGCGGCGAGCGCCTCTGGGTTGTCGCCGCTGACGAACTTGGTGTGGATGCCGAGACGCTCAAAGGAGACCTTGAACTGGTTGTACGTGCCGCCGTACAGGTTCGACGTCGACACGATGTTGTCGCCGGCGTGTGCGAGCGCGGCAATGGCCAAAAACTGTGCGGCCTGGCCAGATGCCGTGGCCACGGCGGCAATGCCACCTTCCAGCGCTGCCATGCGCTTTTCAAAGACGTCATTTGTGGGCTGCAGCAGCACACGAACCTGTCAGCCGGGATGCATCTTGTGCTGGTGGAATGGGCGCGGGACATACGTTCATCAGACGGCTGTAGATGTTGCCGTTCTCCTTGAGGCCGAACAGGCGCGCGCCTTGCGCCGAGTCATTGAAGACGTAGCTCGTTGTAGCATAAATGGGCACAGCACGGGCATGGCTGGAGGAGTCGACCTCCTGGCCAGCATGGAGCTGGAGGGTTTCAAAGTGTGTAGAGATCTGTTCAGCCATGTCGACGTCTGAGAAAAGAAAAAAAGGACTCGGAGAGAAAGAGGAGAGAGCCGGAAAGAAGGATGATCATGACGAAAAGGTAAAACGGGCGGAAGAGGAGGAAAGACGTCGTTTTATGAGAGCTTTATTTTGCTGACACGGAGCTAAAGAAAGGCCGATCGTTTCCCCCTCCCCCCTCTTCACGTTGCTGTCTCACCCGCTTCCCTTCAAGCGTACGACACATACTGTCGTCGTGCCATGTTTCCCTTT
Organism: Dryadomyces quercus-mongolicae; assembly: GCA_002215975.1. NCBI lineage: Eukaryota > Fungi > Ascomycota > Sordariomycetes > Ophiostomatales > Ophiostomataceae > Dryadomyces > Dryadomyces quercus-mongolicae. The sequence continues at coordinate 1,119,337 of NIPS01000006.1, read as the reverse complement.
CAGACAGGCTCACTTAACACGATTCCGTCCAGCTCAGGCATGTAGGTGGGGCCATTGGGAGCACGCAATCGCAGATTGGCCAATAGCCGCCTACAGTGGACTTGCACCATGGGGTAGTGCAGGCCCGGTTGTCGGGAACGCGCCACCCAGCACATATGGCGAAAGATGACTACTAATTTTCATCATTCGATGTGTCCAGTCATGTTGGTAGTTCTGCAAGCGGACGGTCTTCGTTTACTTTTTGTTTTTCTCTTTCCATGGAGAAATTTGGATTGCGAACGTCGCAAGGCCAGAATGGCGCGTAAGAGAGGTTTTCTTAGATACATATGTCGTGGGGGTACAGCCAGGACGCGGCCCATGGGTTCATGACGTGGTACCAGGCACCCGAACTGGGGTCGAGTGATGTGTTGGTGTGCCTGGATTTCTAGAGAGTTGTTGTGCGAGTAATGAGTACTACCGTGGCTCACAACGCTGTCAATGGCTGCCGGATCTGTTAAGCTAACCGGCTTCCACTAAGAACACTTATATGTTCTGGACGGTTCTGTTCCGAGACACTTCCAGGAAGAACTAGCTTGTATAAGTTGTCAAAACGATCAGTCTATACTGATGCCGGTAACGGGTGTCTGTTCACGAGGGAAGTAATGAATGGCGTCATCTCGAGGCTACACACCACCGTGTTGGATCTCATCTTGCATTCTTGCATGGTGTGTAGGATCGGTAAGAGCCTATTAAGGTGTATTGCATATGCCATTCAAGCGATCGGTTTCCAAATAACCATAATAAGTAAGCATCCTTTGAGTTCATGTCCAGAGATTATCAACCCAGCACAGCTGTGGTTATGTTCGTGGAAGTTTCCATGTCCATGTTCAAGTACACATTTTAACACACGAGAACGCAGTTCTTGTCCTTATGCCTGGCTAGCAGCATCCTTCGTCTCGACAAATGCGGCTTGCGTCCGTGGGTTCGGCTTGCGTGCGCCCCGGAAAACCTCCAGGCCAGCCAAAGTAGCACTGGCAGTCCAGGCACACCACGAGACGGCGGCAAAGACGGAGTCGGCCCGGGCAGCGCCACAGACGGTGCCGTGGCAGAAAAAGAGGCCGCTCAGGAAGACGCCGAGGGCGATGAAGCCGGCGAAATAGAGGATGGAGTTGAGGATGTCGAGGCCGACGGCCACATACGGGTGATAAACTAGCAATTGTCAGACGGGCTATGTACCCTCGGGAAAAGACTGCTTACGGCTCTTGGAGAACCGAGATGTGCCCTCTGTGTATAGGATGCTCAGAATAGACAAGACCGGGACCGCTACCAGGAAGTTGACCTGCGTGGGCGACTTCATCACGATGTCGGTGTTGTACCAGTTGATGACTGTAAGGGCTGTCAGTATACTTTATGCTCGTCCAAGTCGCACGGAAAGACAACCCACCATAGCCCGAGAGGCCCATGATGATGACGGCGAATAGGAACTGCGTCACGCGCAGGACAAGAGGCAGGATGGTCTTCATTATTGTGGTTGGAGTGGTTATTAAAATGAAAGGCTTGCTTTCAGACAAATAAAAGCAGCAACTGGTGCGCTGGAAGAGAACTATGAAAAAAGAGAATGTGTATGGGGAAGAACCGGGGATGGAGAAGAAAAAAACGGGCACGCAACTACTCGTATAGTAGAGAGAAAAGAAGGGGTCGTTTTAGATGTATGCATATTCCATGTTTTGTATTGTCCGAGCAAGCGTCAAGCAGGGCAATAGGCCTATCTTACGACAGGTTCGGTAATTGGATGCCGGCTTTGGATGAGATACACGGAAATGTTGGTTTCCTCTTCCTCTTCCTTTTCCTTTTCCTAGTCTCCATGAATTGTCGTCCCAGTCAGCTTCTTCAGAGCATTGAAGCTCGCAACAGTCCCAACCGCCCAAACAAGACATGCCTCTGTTTTGTCAGTGAAGTGGAGACGCTGGGATCTTCATGCGCACAGCCAAACCTGAAGCCGAACTGAAACACAGGCCGAGCCGCGCACAGGCCGGATTGAAGAGATAGAACATGTATGAATAGAGTACTTTATACCCCGTATTGCATGCAATATTCGATATCGCATATGCTCATAAGACTAATACTTATGATGCCGCATTTGGCATTCTGAAAACACGTGACCGTGAGGTCATGCTGTTGATGTTACCGTATCTTATTGTCTTTGGATCTGGTTGCTTCTCCAGTGCATCCAGTGCATCCACTCAGTCGTACGCCGTCATTCCTACCTGAAAACGATTTCAGGATGCGATCGCCAGACAAGGCTCACAGGGTCTCCAGCCGTACTCATTAGCAGGGGCGATACCAACGGTCTTCCTCTTTGTTTGAGGCCTAGCCAATAGGGCATTTCCACGCAAAAGCCCCTGTGCCGGGCGCTATCAGCCCACTACCGTTTAGGCGATCCTTCCCAGATATTTTAGCGAATCACAGTTGCATTCAGATACCACGACCTATCCACAGCGGCAGTTCTAATACAATGTCTCAGTTCATGTTGGACAGATTGTGGGGGCTAAAATCTCACATGGTCAGGGGTTCTTTGTTCATATTTGTATCTTTTTTTTCGCGGAGATGCTTCAGAGTATCTTACAGAAGAACATCCTTTGAAGAAGCAGTCCCGTGCCATTCGGTGCCATACTGGACCCGAGCTAGCGTCGGGGGGGGGATTGAACAAACGGTATTGGTCCCCCGCGTGCACGGAAAAAGTACAGCATATAATACGGAGTAGTACCCTTGTGATATGCGCTAAAAAGTGGAGATGCCAGCATCGTAGCACGGGTGCCGAGGCCCTCGGGATGAAGAGAGGAGAATACCGAGTACGGAGTAGTTCTTGGACTACCTACGAGTAAGATATCTTACCACAGGCCAACAAGCTAACAAGCCGTGCGGAGAAGACGCCGTTGCCTCTTTGCGGGGAAGACAAGTCCAGCCATGGACGACCGACGCTGCCGACAGGCAGAAGGTTTTCTATCGCTTACTACTACTTACTACATACGGAGTACTCCGTATATGCTCGTATTTGATTTGTCAGTCCACAGGATCGCCTCTGGTTTTCCACCTATTCGTACAAAGTAGCTAGTTAGCTCGGACCCGCGAGATTACTCGTGCAAGTTCCCCCCCCCCCCTGTCTGCTCCTCTTCGGCAATAAAGTGTTGTTATTACTGTGTACGGAGTATTTTTTGCCTTCCGTCAGCCTCCGCTCAGCTTCTTCTTCTCCTTCTCGGAGGCGTGCTTTTCTCTATCCCTTTTTTTTCTTCTTCTACCCATACTCTTTTCTCGTCTGTGCTTCCTTTTCTGTCCTCTTTTTCTTGGCCAACGCGTCTTTCACTGCACAATGGCTCCTCCCGACGCCCAAGCCTTCATCGCGAAGCTGTCGCCGCCGCCACCGCCCGGCAAACCCTATGCCGTCCCTGTCCCTGGTACCGAGACACCCAATCGCACTCCTATCTATCGGAATTGGCGCTTCCGCGACAGCCCCCTCCTCGAGACCCTCGAACCAAACGTCCTGACCCTCCACGATTCTTTTGAGGGCTCGGCTGCCTACCGTGGCAAGCGCGACTTCCTCGGCTGGCGCCCATGGAACCCGGCCACCAAGACCTGGGAGCCCAAGTACGTCTGGATGTCCTATGCCGACGTGGCAGAGCGGCGCAAGAACCTGGGCGCCGGCATTGTCGAGTTGCACAAGCAAATTGGCGTCACCGACGATAAGTATGGCGTGGCCATTTGGTCGCAGAACCGCCCTGAGTGGGAAATCACAGGTGAGATGATTCTTTTTTCTGCTGCCGCCTCTCGACCCCATTGCTGACCATTTTCCAACAGAACTTGCATTGATGTCTCAATCCCTCTGGAACGTGTCACTCTATGAGACACTGGGTCCGGATGCCACCGAGTACATTATCAACCACGGCAAGCTCGTGTGTATAGTGGTCTCCCTGCTACATATCCCGACACTGCTGAAGCTGGCTCCGCGCATCCCGTCCGTCAAGCTCATCATCTCCATGGACCCGCTGGAGGCGGGCGAGCCGGCCGGCCTGTCCAAGGCGTCCCTGCTGCGCAGCATGGCCAGCGCTGCCGGCATCCAGGTCTACTCCATGGCCGAGGTCGAGGAGATGGGCGCGCGATCGGGCCGCGCCATGCGGCCGCCGAGCCGTGAGGACATTACGACGATCAACTACACGTCGGGCACGACCGGCGACCCCAAGGGTGTAGTACTGACGCACGCCAACATGGTGGCGTCGATCAGCTCGGCGCGTTCGTCCGGCCTTACGACGCCCGACGACGTGCACATGTCATACCTGCCATTGGCACACATCTACGGCCGCATGGCCGACTGGTCGGCGCTGGCGACGGGTGCGCGCATTGGCTACTTCCACGGCGATATTGCCGAGCTCGTGGACGACTTGAAGATTCTGCGGCCCACGGGCCTGTTCTCCGTGCCGCGTCTGTACAACCGCTTCTACTCGGCCATCCAGGCGGCGACGATCGAGGCCGACGGTTTGCGTGGCGCGCTGTCGCGGACGGCCGTCGCCGCCAAGCTGGCGCGCATGCGCCTGCCGCCCGGCCAGGCCACCAACTACCACCCCCTGTATGACCGCATCTGGTCGCCCAAGGTGCGGCGTGCCGTCGGCCTCGACCGCGCGCGGTGCATGGTGACGGGCAGTGCACAGCTGGACCCCGACGTGCAGGTGTTTCTGCGTGCCGCCTTTGGCAACACGTTTCTGCAGGGCTACGGCATGACGGAGACCTGTGCTGTCGGTGCCGTGCAGTTGGCGGACGACATGAGCGTCGGCAACATTGGCGGCCCGCAGGCGGGCGTGGAGTTTTGCATTGAGTCGGTGCCCGACCTCGAGTACACGATCGACGACAAGCCGAACCCACGTGGCGAGCTGCTGATGCGCGGTCCCATTGTCTTCCGCGAATACTACCACAACACGGCCGAGACGGAGCGGGCGATCGATGCCGGCACCGGCTGGTTCCACAGCGGCGACATTGTCGAAGTCGACGAGCGCGGCCGCTTCAAGATCATCGACCGCAAGAAGAACGTGCTGAAGCTGGCCCAGGGCGAGTACGTGTCGCCCGAGCGCATCGAGAACGTCTATATTAGCGCCCTGCCGCTCGTGGCCACGGCCTTTGTGCATGGCGACCCCGTCGAGGCATGCATGGTGGCCGTGCTGGGCCTGGAGCCAGAGACCTTTGCGCCGTTTGCCAGCCACATTCTCGGCGAGGTCATTGCCATGGGGGACACGGAGGCGCTGCTGCGGGCGGCGCGTGATCCGCGCATCAAGACTGCCGTTCTCCAGCAGATGGACGAAGCCGGCCGCAAGCACAAGTTCAACAAGTTTGAACGTGTCCGCAACGTCCACCTGGACATTGAGCCCTTTACGGTTGAGAACGACCTGCTGACGCCTACGTATGTGATTCCTTGGGTTTTCAACTGTCTTTCTTTCTGCTAACTTTCTCTCTAGGCTCAAGCTGAAGCGTCCTCAGGCCGTCAAGGTGTTCCGGAAGCAGATCGACGATATGTACGCGGAGATCAAGGGCAATGAAAATATCAAGGCAAAGATATAGAAAGAGAGGTCATGCAGGATATCTTGTGTGTTTTCCGAGCGTGTTTGTATACGGGTAGAGGCGATGAGTGTTTGACTATGGTGTCCGGATATTAGTCATTTGAGTCGCATGTGCCTCGGTTAGAGTAGTTCACTTTGTATTCGGTATCGTATTGTATTCCATGTTTATGCTTACCCCCAACGTCCATCGTTTTGTGTCTTTCAGCTTTCGGGCGCCAACCCCGCATCCAAGTTGTGGCTAGGCCCAGGAAGTACGGAGTACGGAGTACTTCCGTATCTTACTATTACTCGTAAGATACGTGTCACTATGTGCTTATTAAGCAAATTTAAATAGAATGCTACGATAAGCAACTATACCTCAATCGGCGCGTCTTTAAAAGCGTAATTAGATAGTTAGCATGTCTTGCTCTAAATTATATTCTTTAAAGTTTAATTTAAACCCTAAAGATACTTGTTTACTTTAAAGGGCTATAAAGTTACTTTAAAAGGCCGGAAATGGTTAAATATAAATCCGATAGGATCCACTTCTAATTAATGTTAAGGGCTGGCGCTAAGCGGCAAAATGCGTTACCTTGACTCCTTTTTTAACGATACCGATCCGCCAAGGTATGATGATGGCGAACAGCCCGGTGCGCGGAGGACAAGGGGGGCTTTTCGGCAGTGGCAATACAGCCTTGCAGTCAATGGCACCTGCTGTAGCGGCTATTGAAAAGGACCCGCTCATAGCAGGAGGTGCTGCGTCAAAGAGCAACTGGACAGATGTTGCCCTAACGGCCGGTGCACCACCGCTAGCCAAACGAATCAAGACAAGCCAGGAGCAGGCAACCGATGGGAGACATAGGAGTTCTTCCACAGACTCGGGTGTATTCCGGCGGTGGCCGACACCGCCAGCATTGGTTCAGCGAGAGCAGCGGGAGCGGGAGCAGCGAGAAGGGCAAAAAAGACAGAAAAAGAAGAAAAAGAGGACACTTTTGTCTGCCTCTCGGCTTTCGCAGTCCTTTGCGTGGACTTTTGAGAATGGCCGTCAAGTTTTTCTCCTCGACGACGATGAAGACAAGGCTGTGCAGGAAGATGTTGTCATGGGCGGCACAGCTGTTGAAAACTCGGTGCGTTTTGATGTGTCTTCTCTTTCCGGTCATCGCTGACAACAAAAAAAGACACAGCCGGATCCGGTAGCAACACCGGTAAAGCCTGTGTTGACTCCAGTGGTGCGTGTCTCTTGATTCTGCATTCACGTCACCGTGGCCCGTTTTGCCGCGTGTTCACTTTTATCTCAACGCGTGTTATTACTGTTACTATGTGCTGACATATCAGCATCCGGCAAACAGCCCCAAAAGTCCGGTCAGTCCGGTCAGTGCAGTTCCGATGGCACTCGTCCGGTCCTCCGAGACCACGGGCCGTCTGCTTCCATCCTCGCCCATTACACCATCCGATCGCATTCGAACCGTGCGAGAACGGTACCTGAAACCGCACACAGCCTCGCCTGCTGCCCCTGCAAAAGCAGCCGCCGCCACCACACCAGACCCCCGTCTCGTCTACCGCCGCCTCTCCGGTGGCCCACGGCCTTATCTATCCTATGCCGACCGGGGCTTCCTTCTGCAGCTGAGCGAGCGTGAGCTCCAGCAAAAACTGGGCGCTCTGCTTGCCAGCGATGGAAAGCGCCGGCCGGACATTGTGCACGTTGACTTCGCCCCCGATGAGACCAGTCACGTGCTCGAAGTAGCACCCATGGTTGTCACGGCAACACCGTCTTCTACAGCCAGTAAGGATGACAGAGCACCGGCCACAGTAGCGAAGCAGCTTCATCGGCTCCGAAAAATCGTCGCCGCTCAGCGATCCGAGGGTATCGAGGCCATTGCGCGACAAATAAGACTGCCCGGCCGGACACCGAAAGATGTGGCCGCCTTCTTGGGCGATGTCGCCTTGCAGCGTCGCTTTCCGGCCGCCGTGGCTTCCTCAGCGATGCCGACGGCGCTCGTGCTGACACGATGTGGCCGGCGGACCTGCGAGACGGCACGGCGGACGGCCCGGTTGGATGCACTGCTCTTTACACGAGCGATGGCCGGGCAACGGTCCAGTGGCGGCAACGGGCGCGTGCGGGAGTTGGGCTTCGGTGGCGCCATCGAGACGCTGCGCCGGTTCCGTGAAGACAGTCTGCGGCTGCGCGGCGAGTGGACAAGCTGTGCAGGCGACATTGCAACGGTGTCGTGGACATCAGCAGACGCATTTCTGTGCGGGACCGTGACGCACATGGACCACCAATACAACCGACAGGGCAACTTGGTGCTGGGCTCCGTAGGTGCCGGCACCTTGCGGGCATATCCAGATCATCGAGTGCAATGGCAGCGGCCAGAGAGTGCCAGCAGTCGGGAGGGCGACAGTAGAGATCCTTGGATGTACACGTCGGTGGTATCGTCCGACTACGATGCCGCACACGGGCTTGCCTTCACGGCAGGCTTCGACCGGGCCGTACGTGCCTGGCGTGTCGACCCGTCGGGTGCGTCCATGGCGCTCGCAGGTATATGGATTCACGAAGGCCGCGTCAATTTTGTCGCCACCTCGACCGACGCCACCGGTCTGATGATCGCAACAGCCGCCGACGTCGCCCGGGACGCCGTGCGCGTGTATCAGTGGACCGGTAACGGCCAGGCCAGCACGACACCCTACCGCTCGTTCTCGTGCTCACGCGTTGCCGACGCTGCCTCGGCTGGCGGCCGCTCATGGGCCTACCTACCGGCCGCCATGCGCTGGGGCTTGGCCCCAACCGTGCGTCATCTGCTGCTGGTCGGCTTCTCGCCGCGCGGGTTGTCGGCATCTGCCGAAGACGACGACATTCCCGAGGAACGCCAGAACACGGGCGAGCTGTGTCTCTGGGACGGACGGACGGGCACCCGCTGGCGTCTCACTGCCGGCGCCTCGCAGAACGTCTTTGAAGTGGCATGGCACCCGTCGCAGGCCTGGTTTGCTGCGGCCACAGCACCGGCCGGCAACGCCGTCGAGAGCAATGTGCGCACACAGATCCGCATCTATGGTGTGCCGTTCGGCGCTGCTGCTGCCGCTTCCACCCGTGCATCGTCGCCCGACGAATCCCTCCTTGTCGAACTGCACATTCTCGACTGCCACGCCGAGGACATCAATGAACTCGCACTGCGCCCCAATAGTGCCGGGCACTTGTACGTGGCCGCTGGATGTACCGATGGCCGGACCTATGTGTGGGACACGGCGCGTGGTGGACTGCCGGTGCATGTGCTCACGCACGGCAGGTTTATTGAGGAGCAGTCGGGCGACAAGATCTCTGTAGAAGACACAGGCGTCAAGTTTGTTGCCTGGGGATCGACGCCCGACCGCCTGTACACGGGCTCGTCCGACGGCATGGTCAAGGTCTGGAACGTGCGGGCGTCGTCGCCGCCGCCTGGCCTAGCCGGCCACAGCGGTGTTTTTGTACGCAACCTGTTGGAATGCAAGGCCTCTGTTTCGTTTGGTGCCTTTTCGCCTGACAAGTCGCGTCTGGTCGTGGGCGATGCCAGCGGTCGTGTCTTTCTGCTGGCCGTCGAAGGCCGGGACGGAGCCGACAGCGACGACGAGGGGCCGATTAGCGAGGGCGAAGAAGAAGAGAAAGATGAGAAGAACGACGAAGCAAGTTGTCTTCCTACTGCCTTGGGAGCGCCTTTCCGCCCTGCCTTCCGTCACCATCCCCCAGAGATCATCCGCCATCCAACGCCACCGCCACCATCGCGGACACTGCCTGAACAAGAAACGGCAGCACAAGTCGACGGTCCATCCATGTCTTGTATGTCTGCTGCTGCCGCTGCCGCCACCGCCGCTGATGATAACGAAGACGACGACTCTGGCTGTTCGCTGGCCCGCACATTCCTTCGTTCCGGCCGCCTGCGTCTCGTGCCCGACCGCACCATTGGTGCCGTCCAAGGGCCCCGATACGCCGAGACCGGCTTGTTCTGCTCTCCCTGCCACAACGAAGGCAACCCAGCTCTGCCACTGCTGGCCGCATACGAGCGTGATCAGCAGGAGAGCCGGCCGCGTGCGAGCGAGACGCCGTTTGTAGGCCGCGTTCTGGGAAACGTTTGGAAAGACGATGAAACCGAAGATGAGGACGAAGATGAAGACCGCATGACCGACAGTCCTCCTCCTTCTCCTTTGAAACGGCTTTCCCATTCTCTTTTACAGCACGACAAAAACATGACGTGTGACATCCATGTCGACCTTTTGCCGGATGCGACGCGCGAGGCTCTGTTGGCAGCTGACCGTGGAGCGCTGCGCACGATTGAGGAGGAGGTGGATTACGGGTTCGCATACGAAGAAGAGCTGCCGGATCTGCGAGAGGATCTACTACGAGAAGACGGGAGAGAAGATTCGGGATAGTTTATTACTAATTTGCTGGCATGGGGAAGACGGAATGCGACTTCCGTCTTACGGAGTATAGCCAGACACATCTTTCATCACATGACTACGACGTTTCGGAAAGTAACGAAAATAGAATTTTGATAATGAATTAAACCGTCCTGACAAAAGTGTTCATTACATGTTTCGTGTCCCGCCTGATGAACCGAGGCCTCAACGCAAACCGACCACCCCTTGAGTTCGAAATTTTTTTCTCCTTTTTCCTCCTTTTTCTCCTTTTTTTTCCTTTTTTTCTTTTTTTCTTTTACCTTTTTTCTGCTTGTTCCAGTCCTCCTGGAAGAAATGCCTTTGAATGTAAGCCGGTGAAATAGAAAGGGGAAAAACAACACACAAGAACGGAAGATATTAAAAGACACAAGTAAAAGTAAAGGGCAGTCTCTCCCAGGCCGTATCGTCCTCCCTTCACAAGCTGCCGCTCTGATCGGGAGTCGGGAACTGGAACCCAGCAGGGAACACAGGCATGCCGTTGGCCCCCATTGTCAGTCCAAAGGGAAACCCACTCATGCCCTGCTGGCCACCGTTGCTCTGGTCGTTCTGCCCGTTGGGGTTGCCGCCGCCACCGGCGCCTTGCCCGTCGCCCCGACCGCTACCACGGCCACCTCGTCTTGTGTGGCGTCCGCCGCCGCCGCCGTTACTGCCGTTGCTGCCATCCTTGTGTGTAGTCGTGGCGGCCAGTTCCTCTTCACGCCGGGTCGAGCGTGGCCCGTTAATGCCACCGCGGTCGGTCTGCATGCGCCGGCTGATGGCCTTGGACGACACGCCTGCGCCAATCTCAATATCCGGCTCCTCGATCACGAGCCCCGACTCGATCTGCCGCCCGCCGCTGCCGCCCCATGGCGCCGTCAGCAGCCACTTGCGATCCGCCTCGGTCAGCTTCGAGATCGGGATCACGCTAATGCCCTTGGAGTAGTCACTGCAGTCCCGCGGACCAAAGCCTACACCCCACCGCGTCCGCAATCCCGAGTCGTCTCCGCGGCCGCCCATCTCCATCCCGCTGCGCGCCGCCTCGGCGTCTTGCCGCGTATACATCTTGACAAACGCATGTCGCTTCTCCTTGTTGACAATGCATGTCTGTACGGCTCCGTACCGTCCAAAGATGCCACGCAGCTCCTGCTCCGAGATCGTCACGCCGCCCACAAACAGCGTCCGGCTGAGCACCCGAATCGTGCCCGACGGCAGCGTCGGGTCGTGTTCCACCCACTTCTCTGCCGGTGGTGGTGGCTCCCGGTGCGGGCTCGCTCCGTCATGGCTGTTGTTTCCACGTCGCGCGCCACCCGGAGGAGACCGCTGCCGATAATCGCGGCCACGACCTCGATCCCGGTGGTCCTTGTCACCCCGTCCTGGCGACCGGTTCCCCCGCGGAGATCCCCGACCATCACCGCCCCAGTACCGGCCAGGCGACCGCGACCGCGACCGGCCACGACCCCGCCCGGGCGACGAACGCCTGCCATAGGGATCGTGCGGGTTATCCCCCGCCCGGTTCCAGTCGGCAGCTCCAGTCGGCGCCCCAGGGAAACCACCGGCGCCAGCGTTCTGTGCCCATGGCATGCTTCCTGCGGCACCTGCACCACCGGCACCACCCGTAGCGGCGGCAACAGCAGCGGCAAGCGCTGCGGGCACCAGGGAGGGCGGGGCTGCAGCCGGAGGAGCCACACCGGAACCGCCACCAGCAGCCAGGATGGTCGTGATCTGGTCAATCGAAAGGCCCTGTGCCAGAAGAGCCTGAATCAACATCAAGTTCTGCTGCACGCCGCCCGGTGGCGGCTGCTGCTGGGGTTGAGGCTGAGGCTGGGGCGGAGGCGGCTGGGAGGCTGCGTTCAGGTTGCTAAGCAGACCAGCCAGGCCAGCGGGAAGCACCGGGTTAGTGGGAGCAGGGGGCGGTGCAGAGTATGACTGGGGCATTTGAAACGGCAGTGGCTGTGAAGTAGAAGGATACGGCATGCTGGCTGATGACTGTGGTGGAATCATGTTAGAAGGAGGGGGTGCACTGCCAAAGGGACCAGCCGGAGGCGCTGTAGCCGGCGGCGGTGCTGCCTTGTTGCCGGCCGATGAGCTCTGCCGGGCCAGATTGGCAAGAGTCTCCATAATGTTTGGTGGAATGGCCGGCGGGCCTCCCGGTCGACCGGCTCCCGAAGTAGCCAGTGCATTGGGCGGAGGGCTGCCCGGTGGTGTCGTTGAAGCATCTATGAGTGGGTCATTAGTAATGAACAAATGAAACGGAAAGCGAATGCCAAATGGCGCGATAAAACGCCATGTCCAGGGGTTTTGAGCAAGGCTGAAGGGAAAACGTACTTGTTTGAGAAGTGTTCAATCTCTCTTTGAAGGATTCGATCAGTTTGGGCGGAAAGGTCTGTCCCTTTTCCCAGATGTCAACGAGTTTTCGGATCTTCTCCTATGAAAAAATGTCAGTAACGAGCCAGCAAAGCGAAACATATGCAGCCAAACAGAAAGGGCAAGGAGGCAAATGTAAGCAGGATAAAATCAGGTAGCGTCGCCCTGAATTTACGTCCCTTCATTGGACACAACCACTCGGCGGCAGGGCGGCAGGCTGCAGTTCCGACGGATCCTGCAGACACCGTCGCCTTGCTTGCCGCTGCTACCGCGGAGGTCCCTCCCCCTGCCCTTTTTATGTTTGTTTTTTTTGGTCCAAAAAATAGTAGGTTGCATACCTTTTGGTCGGCCGGTGCCGATGACAGAATGTCATTCATCAGGACGGGAATCAGTTCTGTTACTCTATTCACGCCCGCAGCATATGTGCCGTCAGGGGCCGAACTGTTGACAACCTGGCCCTGCTGCTTCGCTTGGTCCAGCCACTTGCGGGTTACAGAATCTACTACGTAGAGCACGCCGAGCTTGTGTGTGCCTGGCGTTCGCTTGAAATGTGTGTAGAGTTTCTGGATCAGGACAGATTCGGACTGGAAAGAAAAGGCAAAAGCCATGAGTCAGCAAAAAATCCATACCACCTGGAACGCAATCTCAACAGAGACAGAAACAAAGACTAAAGCAGGAGGGAGGGATCCTAGTTACCTGAACATTTGCAACACACAGACTCGTCAGCGCTGTGATGCGGGATCCCGAGACGCCAGGTGGCTTAAGGTTCTGCATGGCCTGCAGGCCAGCGTCTAGTTCGGCTACGGCCGAGGACATGATGGGTGATGAAGTGTTTAGTGAGGTTTGCTTTGGTGAGTGTGCTTGCGTCTGCCTGCAAGTTTACAGCAAACAAGAGTTGTGCGTGCGTTCGAGTAAGATGGCACCTCCAGCCACAAGGCAAGAAGGCAAGAAGACAAGAAAAAAATTATGGCCCGGCGATGTTGGCCCTGGGCAGTTTTTTCTCTTTCTCTGCTCGTCTCTCTGGACTCGCTCTGGACTCTCTTAATATGGTATTGGTATAGCCCAGCTTTCTTCTCGTCTTCCCAATCTCGATCTTTGGTTGATGAACCTTGGTCGATTACGGTGCTCGTAAGAGGGAGAACAGAGTTTACTGCAATAGGTCCTCAATATGTGCGTGAGAATCAGGCAAGAACAGAGTCAAGCTTGTGTGTATACGCAGAGAGATACGGCAGCGGTGGAGTTTCTGCTCCAATACAGGATGGATGCCGGTCTTTTTTTCGTTTTTTTGTGTCGAAAACGATGGCAGTCGAGATTGCGACTACGCCGAATCTGCAGTACGCAAAGAAGATAAAAGATAAAAAAGGGATGCTGGTGCAGAGGAGCAAATTCTCTTTTTTTTCAGGAGATGGAATCCTTTGCTGGAAAGTCGGAATCGATGGATGCGGAAGTGGAAACGAGTACTCCGTACAAAGGAAGAAGATGCAGAGATGCAAAAGGGAAGAAAAGGGAAGAGAAGACGCGTCAAATTGACCTGGTTTTCTACGAGATGGTGCTCGCGATGCAAAAGAAAGGAAAAACCCGCAAGTCGACAGGAACCTGAAAAAACAGACGTCTTCTAGACGCGGTGCTGATGAAATGGTGAATGGGGGTGGAGGTGGCGACGAGGTGGGATGATTGAGAGAAAAAAAGATGAAGGAGGAAAATTCTGCCAGCCATGAAAGACGTGTACTTGTCGTAATTTCTCCGTCCATCCAGCACCAGCCACCGGCAAGGTTGCCACATGATTCACGTGACACGTTGTGGATGAATAATGGATGAATAATGGACAAATAATGAATAATAAATAGTAAAATAATAATAAAATAAATAGTAAAATAAATAATAAAATAATAATAAAAATAATAATAAATAATAATAAAAAATTACGCCGTACTCCGTCCTCCGTGCGGAGTTAAGGTTAGTCAGCGGGTATCACGTGGGGCAGGAAAAGATTTAGCCGTGTGTTAGCCGTCGCCATATGTCCGGAGGCCAGGGACGCGTCGATATGACTAGGACTGGCGCCGACGCCGAAGGCAACGGCACGAGTGACCGTCCACAGTAATAGCACGTCACGAGGGTTGCAACGATTGCGCTTCTTGTATTCGGCGGCGTCCTCCGATATCGCGACGCCCCTGCTGCACTCCTGATCCTCTGCCCCTTGTTTGACGCCTGCAGCCACACAAAGTATGAGGCTCTCTTTCCCCCAGCAGTCGCTGACGTCAGAAAATAAGACCTGTTCGCTTCTTTTTGCCGCGCGAACGGTACCCCGAACATGTCTGACCGCGATGCTTCCGGTTGTCTGGGGACTGGAAGCATTCTTATTCCAGCATACGTTCCAGCGGCCGGACGGCGTCCATAAGCTCCAAATACGGCGTCTTTGCCGCCCCCAGGAACCATCTGCGGGCGCTACACGGTCCCCCAGGCTTGCTAGGATGCAGGGTACTCCATATTCTATATATGTAAAAAAAAAATTGACAGAGTTTGAATAGAGGCGTCGCCCATTCGCTGCGAACAGCTCGGCCTCGGGGTATGGCGTCTGTTAAACGAGGGTCCTACTCCACTACGCTACATCTGCCAAGTACCTTCCCCATAATCCGAGGCGTCCGATTTCATCACTGCGGGTTTTTTTATGCTAGACTCCCCATACACAAATAATATTTCTGGAATAATTTGTGTACCCGTGCTCCGTAAACACCACACACACCCCCCCCCTCCCCATCTATTACTCCTTCCTCCCGGCGAACCCTCCTTCCCTGTTCTAATAAGTGTCCTTTATCCCACCGTTGGTCCGGACATATTTTTTCCCCTCTCCTCAAAAAGAGAGAAGCTTCCTCTCCTTTCTCTTTTTCTCCAATTCTCATCTCCAGAGCTGTTGTCCACACCCCTCCCCCCTCTCCTCACGTCTAATATCTCACAATGGCTTCTGCTATGCGCTTGAGCTCCAATGCTCTACGGACGTCCCTCCGGACTTCCTCCGCATTCGGCGTTCGCAATTCTACCTACTTTGCTGCTCGGTGCTACTCGGCAAAGGCCCAGGTGAGTCCAATGAAGCTCGGAAAGCGTGCAAACGCGATGAGAAGCGCAAAGGCCATTGGCCAGAGATGGCTGACAAAAAATTTTCCATTTCTCGCCAGACCCTGAAGGAGCGCTTCGCTGAGCTTCTGCCAGGCAAGATTGAGGAGATCAAGGCCCTCCGCAAGTAAGTTTTGGTCTTTTTGCCTTGTCCCCTTGGCATCGGCGTCAAGTCCGAAGATCCGTGAGGAGATGTCACATGCTCACAGTCTCCCACCCCTGCAGGGAGAGCGGTTCCAAGGTGATCGACCAGGTCACTCTCGACCAAGTATACGGTGGTGCCCGTGGCATCAAGGCACTTGTCTGGGAGGGCTCTGTGCTCGACCCTCAGGAGGGTATTCGTTTCCGTGGCAAGACGATCCCGGAATGCCGCGAGGTGCTCCCTACGGCGCCCGGCGGCACCGAGCCGCTGCCAGAAGGTCTCTTCTGGCTGCTGCTGACCGGTGAGGTTCCGACGGAGCAGCAGGTGCGCGATCTCTCGGCCGAATGGGCGGCGCGTTCGGACGTGCCCAAGTTCGTGGAGGAGCTGATCGACCGCTGCCCGACGGACCTGCACCCGATGGCGCAGTTCTCGCTGGCGGTGACTGCGCTGGAGCAGACTTCGTCGTTTGCCAAGGCGTATGCCAAGGGCATCAACAAGAAGGAGTACTGGGGCTACACCTACGAGGACTCGATGGACCTGATCGCCAAGCTGCCCACCATTGCTTCGCGCATCTACCAGAACGTCTTCAAGGGCGGTAAGGTCGCTGCTGTTGACAAGAGCGCCGACTACGGCTACAACTTTGCCAACCAGCTGGGCTTTGGCAGCAA
This sequence comes from Dryadomyces quercus-mongolicae, assembly GCA_002215975.1. Lineage (NCBI taxonomy): Eukaryota > Fungi > Ascomycota > Sordariomycetes > Ophiostomatales > Ophiostomataceae > Dryadomyces > Dryadomyces quercus-mongolicae. The sequence goes on along the minus strand of NIPS01000006.1, from coordinate 1,103,084 downwards.
TGCCGACTTCGTCGAGATGCTGCGTCTGTACCTGACCATCCACTCCGATCACGAGGGCGGTAACGTCAGCGCTCACACCACCCACCTTGTGGGCAGCGCTCTCAGCTCTCCCTTCCTGTCTCTGGCTGCTGGTCTGAACGGTCTGGCCGGCCCGCTGCACGGCCTGGCCAACCAGGAGGTGCTCAACTGGCTCACCGAGATGCAGAAGGCTATTGGTGACGACATCAGCGATGCCAAGATCACTGAGTACCTGTGGACCACCCTGAAGGCGGGCCGTGTCGTGCCCGGCTACGGCCACGCTGTGCTGCGCAAGACGGACCCCCGCTACACCGCCCAGCGCGAGTTTGCTTTGGGTACGTGGGCAGATATTTTCGTGGTTTCTTGATTCCGTGACTCATTTTGCTAATCCTCTCATAGCCAAGCTGCCTGAGGACCCTCTGTTCAAGCTGGTCAGCCAGGTGTACAAGATCGCCCCTGGCGTCCTGACTGAGCACGGCAAGACCAAGAACCCCTTCCCTAACGTCGATGCCCACTCTGGTGTGCTTCTGCAGCACTACGGCATGACGGAGTCGAGCTTCTACACTGTTCTGTTCGGTGTGTCTCGTGCTCTGGGTGTTCTGCCGCAGCTCATCATTGACCGTGCCATTGGTGCTCCCATTGAGAGGTATGTTTCGCTTTTTTTTTCTTCTACTACCCTGTATCTATCTGTCCATGGCCACGAGGCTAACATGCACCCCAGACCCAAGTCTTTCTCTACCCAGAAGTACATTGAGCTTGTCAAGAAGCTGTAAATGGGAGAGTCGGTGTGTGAGAAGAGTGGACCGCGCCGGAGGATGTACACAAACTGGATCTGTTGTGTGCGCGTTGCACCACAGTGGAGGACTATTGGACGGAGGAGGACGGCGTCCTAATTCGCCGACGAATCACGGCTGTGTATACTTCCCATGTTTCATGTCTCTTTGCTACAAGATTTTTTCTGCCGCTCGGCATGCCATATTATACGGAGAAAGAGAAGACAAAAAAAAAAAAAAAAGCAAAGCAAAGCGAAGAGCAGGGTGTCCGCCGGTTGCATTCGTAATGATACCTCCTGTTGTATGAGAGTGGAAAGGGGGTGTATGTATAAATCCTACAAAAGACAGATCTCAACTGAGCAGCAAGCTTGCATGATTATTCTGTGAAAACGCGAGGCTGCCGAGGGCGACGGAAACATGCCGGATGCCATTTTGCAGTAGCATACGCGTTCGCGGAGGGCGGTAGTCCGACGTCGCGGAGGTCATCCGTCCAATGTTACGAGTAGTTGAAGAATGTTGGTCCGGCACCGGACTGCAACCTCGTATTGTGGAGGCTCCTGGGTTTGGCATCTGGGCCTGCACGCATTCTGTATGCGGCATGAGAAATGCGATGTTCCTTACCCCAAACCAAAGTCCGGGGGGCTTTAGCCAATTTTTTTATGCGGAGTAGAACGGGAAAGAAAACCACCTCAGCTGCATCCACCCGTGCGGATGGCAGCTGAATAATCCGTGCGAAGGATGGTTCCTGGCCACTGGTCTATTTTAGAGGTTTCTCCTCTTTTTCTTTTTCTTCTTCTTCTTCTTTTTCTTCTTTTTTCTTCATTGTCCCAACAGACTATGTGCGGTTGAGAGGTCGAGTTGATAGGGTTACTTGACATGAAGAGGAGAAACGCAAAAAAAATTTGAAAAGACCCATTTCTGCGTGCGACGAACCTTTGGGGCTGTTTGTTGGGGTTCCCAGCACTTTATTTTTTTTTGGCGGGGATCTCCAGAGACCAGGAGGGGTTCCAATTACTTAACAAACTGCAACGGTGACAGTGTGCGATATTGTTAGCGCAGCCAGGTAGTAGTAGTTTTGTATTTTGTACCTGAAGGCAACCAGTTCAGAACCTGCGGTCAGCTGTATAACACGTAATCTGTCTTTCACGAGAAACGGGGCCCCTTTTCTCGGAAACCCCTTCTCCCGTTTCTCCCGTTTCTCCTGTTTCCCCGTCTCTCATTCCTGCCTCTTTCACCCCCAATCGTTCTTTCCACCTTTGGAAACGTATTCTGCATCATCTGGCCGGTTCTCCTGTGCCACAGCACGTGAACGAAACAAGACGCCGTCTCAACCTGTGAGTGGCTTTTCCATACTACCTACTACCCAATCCTAGCGCGTCTAGCTCCTCTAGTGTGCCTTGGCTGTCCCCCCCTTCACTCCCCTTTCCCTTCCCCCAACGGCTGGGCAGGCTTGTCATCGTGCCAGCCAAGAACGCCGTGTACGCGTTTTAGGCAACACGTGTCAGCAAGGAAAATCATGGACAGGACAAAACTCCCCGCCAAATCCCCCCTTCCCCTTTCCAGGCCGGACAAAAAAAAGACCCAGTCACAGGAGTCCGAATTCTCATACACCGCACTCGTACGAGTAACCTTGCTGACCAAAAAAAAAAGCCACCGCCTCTTAGCTCTTAGCTCGGGACTTTCCCCAGCTCCTTGCTTGCTGCCTACTGCTTATCGTCTACGGTTCGGAATTCACCAACTTCGTCCACCCCAGAAAAATCGCTCTTCCCCCCGTCCAAATAGCTCGCAACCCTCCTTCGACAGCAATCCCATTTTCCTACGCTCCTATACGTTCCTAAGCTACCAACGCTGCCGCTCCTAGAAAGCTTTCTGCTTCGGGTCTAAGATAGTCCGACACTCTCATCGTCAAGAACCCCCTTCACCGGTCAATATCTCTCTACCTCCCCCTCCCTCAGCGAAGAAGCGCCCTATTGCCTTGGTCAGGCCCCTTTTTCTGTTGCCATCCGACAGAAAAACACAAATTCAACCTCTTAACCCTCTCCGCCATGTCTTCCGCCCCTGCCGCCGCCGCCTCCGGCGCCCCAGCTCAGCTGGAGAAGAAACCGATCAAGTTCTCCAACCTGCTCCTCGGTGCTGGCCTCAACATGTTCGAAGTCACTACGCTGGGTCAGCCTCTCGAGGTCACCAAGACCACCATGGCAGCTCACCGTGGCGACTCCTTCGCCGGCGCCCTGGGGCGCATCTGGAGCCGCGGCGGCATCCTCGGGTGTAAGTGTCCCGTCACCTGAGTCTCTCCGCCTCCATCTCCGCCTTTCTTTCCCCGGCGCCATGGGGGTCCCCACCTCAACTTCCTCCCCACCTATGAGCGGTTCTTCACGTGCCAATTCTTTCCACCCCCCTTGCTAACCACGCTTCCTTTGTCTTGCACAGTCTACCAGGGTCTCATTCCTTGGGCCTGGATCGAGGCCTCCACCAAAGGCGCGGTCCTTTTGTTCATCGCCTCCGAAGCTGAGTACTATGCTCGCGCTGCCGGTGCTTCCGAGTTTGTCGGCGGCATCGCCGGTGGCGTCACCGGCGGTGTGGCCCAGGCCTACGCCACCATGGGCTTCTGCACGTGCATGAAGACGGTCGAGATCACCAAGCACAAGATCGCCGCCGCCGGACAGAAAGCCCCGGGCACCTGGGCCACGTTCATGGACATTTACCGCCGCGAGGGCATCCGGGGCATCAACCGCGGCGTCAACGCCGTCGCCATCCGCCAGATGACCAACTGGGGCTCGCGCTTCGGTCTCTCGCGTCTCGCCGAGCAGGGCATCCGCCGCGCCACCGGCAAGAGCGAGGGCGAGAAGCTGAGCGCCTACGAGAAGATTCTGGCCAGCGGTCTCGGTGGCGGCCTCAGTGCCTGGAACCAGCCCATCGAGGTCATCCGCGTCGAGATGCAGAGCAAGAAGGAGGATCCCAACCGGCCCAAGAACATGACCGTCGGCAACACCTTCCGCTACATCTACGACAACAACGGCGTCCGCGGTCTCTACCGTGGTGTGGCGCCGCGGATCGGCCTCGGTGTCTGGCAGACCATCTGCATGGTGGCCCTCGGCGACATGTGCGTATTCTCTTATCTTTTTTCTCTTTTTGGGGGAGTACATCACTAACCTCTACAGGGCCAAAACCTACGTCGAGAAGCTGACCGGTGAAAAGGTCACGGCCAAGCACTAGACGGCATCCAGGATGAGCCCGGGGAACTCCAGGCGGGGCGGAAGACTGGAAGACTAGAAGACTAGAAGACTAGACTACGGCGGGCTCTTGCATGGCATTCTATCATTTCTGCCAGCGAGGGCATCTCAGATGATGGAACGTAAAATCTCGTGGTTTCTTTTTTTTCACTTTCTGGATCTCGGCATGACGGGCAACATGTGAACTTTGTTTAATGAAGGAATGGGCAACAAAGCTTACAGGATGAGTTATTGGGACACATACGAGTATTGCTTATGGGTAGGCTGGCTTCTGGCCACCGCATGCCTTGCTATATATTATATGAAACTCGATTGCAGGCTGTTTTTCTACATTGTCTGCCTACATTTTCTGGTCTTTATTTGGGTGATTTGTAAACGGGTGTAGAAGATGTGATTTTAAACAAGTGTTTATTTCTTTTGTGTTCGAATTTAGATGAACTTGTTAAAACAATAAATATTCCAAGATAGTTTATTAAGAATAAGAGGATGTTATAATGTCTTTGTTTTACAAAGCTTTGATAATTGTTTATTGTGTAGACTTGACGCTCTGAATCAATTAATATTTTACAATAGCATTGATATCAAGACAATTCAGTTGTACTCAGAGAAACCATGTTATGTTTAGATCTATCCTTTCACGTCTCTACACTGAACTGAAGCATCATCACTTTCTAAACACCATATTATCACCCAATACTCTGCACACCCCTACGCACCCCAAGGTCGAGGGCAAACAGTCATATGACATTGCCCCTGAAGCCAGTTACAGAAATTGATCTGACGCCCTTGGCCTTCTGTGCTCCCGTATCATGCTCTGTTCTCCACGACTGATTTTCATACACGGTGCAGCTGGAATCCATCGACAACTCCACTGCGGAGGTCTGTGGAAGTACTGCCGGTGAAGCTGCCAAGAGGATCGGCTCTTCCAACGATACTCCTAACACGGTCTCGAACCCCCTTCCCGTGTTCGACGAGGCACTCTGTACTCCGCATGCAAGCTCTCCTTTTTTCTGGTCGCAGCGATGCCGGCTTTTTGTGTTGATCTCGCCCTCTTGGCAGCATCGCCAGCCGACCCAAACCACTGTAATACTCCGTATCAGTGGCGATCAACCGGTTCCGCCCTTGGCAGCCGCAGGAAGCCGCCACAAAGTCGTACAACTCTCCTCCCGTAAGACTTGGCAGACTCCTCCATTGGGTGGGCAACAGAGAAGGGGTAAATAGTGATCGTTTGTGATGAACAGCCGTTCGTGTGTGCGCGCCGTACTCCGTACTCTGTAGATTGCGCCAAGATACGGAAAAGCAAGGCAGTGAAGAACCCCCTCTTCCGTTCTTTTGCAGAGACATCGTGGACTGCCAGACATCTTGGCGTCGGCTGCTGATTGTCTCTGTACGAGTACAATGCATCAAGTGAACCATTCTGCACGGCGTGCAGCGAGTATGGCTCGCCTGAGAGGATCGACTGTTGCCTATTGGCTTGGCAGATTACGCGGCGTGACTGCCAGCTGAGCACGGGTTTCTTCCTTCTCTTTGTCCTGAGTAGACCTGCTATCACCAGTGACGCTCTTCAGCCTTTGGGGCACAGCCTCGCAAATTCACATGACCGCTGTCCTACAAAAACACGGTGGCTCTCGCCAGCCCAAGCCAAGAAGACAAACACGAAAAAGAGAAACATGCAGCGGCCCGTTTCAAGGGTTTCCAGCATCCGTTTCGACCAAGAAAAAAAAACCTTTTGTGTGGTGGTTTCTCTGGCTCGTTACCCCGACGCCAAGCCGCCAAGCCGCCGAGGCTGCCAAGCGGCCGGGGAAAATTGTGTCCCCCATACTCTTTGAGCTGAGCAGAGTCTCGTACTTTGTACTTTTGCGTGTCGGTCGTGTGTCATGCCACCTCCCTTTTCTGTGTGACCGACAGCGCCCTGGACGACAAAGTGGTCGGTGGGACATGCAGAGGAGCCGTTGTGTTCATCGCACTCAAACGGACTCGACTCTCCGCTGCACAAAGTAGGCAGGTACTGTGTATTACGAGTAGGCTTGCCAAGGATTCTTCTGCAGCTTTTGCGGTCTGGCGCGTGTCGCTACCAGATGGTTTTGGTCCATTCTGATTTATAGCGCTTGGCACTTCTTTACATGGAAGGTACTTCCGTACTCTGTACTCGTACTCGTACACATGCTACAGAGCTAGCATCTCGATACAGGACTCGTACTCAGCCCTCGTAGCTCGTAGCTTTGAATCTTTGTTCATGAAACCACCGGCAATCCAGGGGACTACCCTGCACGGGGTACACCGCGTAGAGTTGTTTCAAAGCAACATCGACGTACTTGTACAGCAGCAGTTCTCCTGCATGGCAGACAAGGCTGAAGACTGTTTCTCCTTTCCCATTGGCCAGCTGGCATGGACAGACGTGTCACTCGTAGCCATTGACAGCAAACCGCCTTTTCCATTTCTCGTAAGATGGAAGGAAAATGGCGTGCTTTACGCGTATTCTGGTAGGGGGATTCATTCTAGAAGACTCTGTGGCAGCTACGCGTGAGAGCCTTTTACGCGTACTCGCACTTCGGTACTCCATATTCATGCTTACACAGTAGCTGCGTGGTCTGTCGTGGCCCTCGCTTGCGAGAGAAGAACGAGCCAAGAATGGGAAAAAGGCAACGCTGCTGTTTCACGCAGCAGCAAGCAGTAAGCAGCAAGCAGCAGCAGCAGCAGCTACTACGACGTGTACGCACAGCTACGGAGCACCTCTCGTGCAGTGTCTGTGCTCCGGGCAAGCAGAGCCCGAGACGTGATAGCGGTCGACCGACATGACGAAGGGGAATGGGGAGGGGCCGTTGCGTGGAGGGTCTCGGCTGATCCCTGCCCAGTTGTATTTGCTTGACAGTCGCGCTTGCAACGGTGACCGGACCTTTGTTCCGTCTACGGAGTACGGAGAATCTCTCTTCGCTGGGCGCCTATGGAGTCCGCTCTTTTCTACACAGTACAGTCGCCCAAAGCGCAATATAACGAGTATGAGTACACGGGTACAAATATGAGTAGCCTGTTTTATGGCTGACTGGGGGGTTGTGTACGAGTACTTTGTACACAGTATTTTTCAAGTTGTCCAAATTCTTGCCGGCTGCCCGACGCAGAGGCACAGTCTCTCTGGTGGCTACACATCGCCCTGGCGACGCACGGAATCAAGAGCATTTCATTGGCAAACCCATGGCTGGAAAAAAGCCTTGACCGACGGCCCCATGCCATGCCACGACCATACTTTGTTACAGGGGACTCGCACTGGTGCCCACACCCCCCTTTGCCCCATCTGGGAGGACCTAGCTTGTAGCTCTCTCCACCCAAACGACGGCTGCAAACCGCCAGAGCCAAGTGTTGCAGGCCGATCCCAGGCGAGGGCCACCGCTACGAGTGTCGAGTAACTCGTACTCCATGCTCCATGCTCCGTACTCGTACGCCGCACAGAAGACCATGGTTGAATACCCCGTGCGTATATGCTCGTTCTCGTACTCGTACGTCGCACTCGCTCTTTGGAATGCCTCTCCTATTTCGACACGTTGCTAGTGCAGACACTGACTCCGTAATGGGATGAGCGAGGCCGTTCTCGTTGTTCTCCGAATGCTGCTCATTATACGAACAAGTGCCGGCTTGTTTCAGTGCCAGGCGGCGATGTTCCGTGCTTATTCCTAGCTGACCAGGGCGCCAAACAGCTATTTCCTGGAATTGATATATATACTATACTCCGTATATTAGTATATTACTCCGTACGGAATTTTAGTATCTACTCTATGCCATTCGCGGCATCTACTCTCATTCCAGTGGCATGTCAGGCAAGCTTAGTACACAGTAGGTCGCAAGTATACTTGACGGGCGACAGGGCCCCGTAATACTCTGGCATACAGGGTACGGAGACGCTACCAGTGCCCCCTGTCTGGCTGATATGTCTTTTATGTTTTTTTCCCCTTTTTCCCAAGCGGACTGACGTAGATCGCGAGGCACCTTGCGCACGCCCTATGCCGAATCCGGGCAAGCAAAGTCCCTTTGCCATATGTCAAATGAGACTAGGAAGGAAGCTGCATGAATGGCTTGCTTGGGGGGACCCTCTTTGAGCGTGGAGGTCACGAGAGGACGCGCTGGGATGAGACAATGAAGAGGCTCGTAATATTCAACACGAGCTCGAAAGGACCGCGATGCCTCAGCTGAAGACGCGCCTCGTCTCAGTCCTGGAAATTGGACGTCGTATTACTGTGTATCTAGAAGCAAACACTTGGGTTTTTGGGAAGGCCGAGGTTGCATTGTCCAAGGTTTACGGTTTGCTACTCCGTAAGATACTCCGTAACGATGCGGCTGCTCATTCGATACAAGTACGGGCACTCTGACTCTTGGCTTGCCATGTGGTCGGTCCGGGTTCCTTTTCGTATCTGGCGGACCTCTCGACAATTTTATAAGCTTTTGGAGATGTGGTTTTTCCGCTTTTCTCTTTTTCCCCTCTCGTACGAGTATTTCCTCTTTTTCTTGTTGTTGCTATTTGGAGATGCCTTTTGGAATGAGCATCGGAAATCACGTTACTTTGTTGGCGGCCGTTCCTTCTTCCTGCACAACCGGCTCTCCCGCTAGTGAACGCTTAATTCCTTCATTTTAATACCCACTTTTCCGTTTCTGGCGCATTGTGCCTGGCATTATTCATACACAGCACAGTATGAATACGAGTTGCTCCGCCGGGGCCGCCGCGGCCGGGGCATGCTCTCCAGTAGGAGCAGAGCCGTGGAATGGGTGTCCCTGCCAAATGGAGGAAGGGGGCCCTGGTGAGGCCGCGGCGAGTAAGATACGCATACGAGTCAGGGTACGGAGTATCTTACGGAGTAGAAAAAACAGTGTACACCGCCTGAAAAACGGATTTGTCACACTGTGTGTGCTGGCTATCTCCTGGGCTGGCGCTGGCCTGCGTCTAGGCCTATAATACGGAGTATTCGTAATCAATTTTCGTATTCCCTTCGAGTTTGGTTCCTGGATGGCCGCCAACAACCGGTGCTAACTTTTACTGGAGCCAACCTCGCTTTTTCGCTTCTTGCAAACAAGCCGGTTGCCGGGGGGCGGTCCTACGTCCTGCGTTTTTTTATGGGTACTCTTGTATTTTCTCTGCAAAGACAAGGCAATGCCGTCCGAGCCGACTCCGACCATTGCACGGAGTTGAGTGGCCCAGCTGGCGAAAAGAGGAGATTAAGGCACGCGAGGCTTTTCCTGAACAGAAAAGTCCATGCAGGGAAACGAAGCAGAAGAGGGTAACGCCCCGACTCTCGCCCTATTACCGCGCTTCCGTCATCCGCCTGCCCCCAATCTCCATCCAACTAAGATAGATCAGATGTGCGCTGATTGGACACGGGAGTACTTGTCGCAATGAGATGCCGAGGGCGCTCTACTGTTATGTCCGGCGGTGACGGATCTCTCGCAGATGAGGATGGACAAGAAAGGGGCATTCGAGGGCGAGTGAGAGTGCGAGATGCGAGATGCGATATTATTATGCGATATGAAGAACAGAGCGCAGCGCAGCGCAACGCGGCTTGGTTTGGTTTGGTCAAGCCGAACCGACGTGGCCCCCTTTTCGTGGTGGCGATTGGCAAGATGCGGAATCGTTCGTCCTTGCAGATACAGCGCAAGATACGTGTAAGATACTCGTATCTTGTTCTAAGATGCTGTTACCCCAGGAGAAAAAAGCCCGCCCGGGAGGCCGAGCTTTTTGTGACCAATCTGCAACTCTGCTTTTTCGTTGCCAAGAACGGAACCAGGTAAGGCAGCAGAAGGGATCTACCGGATCCTTTCCCGTGGAGCCTCATGAGCAATATCGAATTCTTTGGTATTCGCGGGGCATATCAAATCAATGACCACCTTGTCCGAGAAGGCTGTTTATTTGCATTTTGCATTTTGAATTTTGCGCCTTGCGCCTTACGCCTTGCGTCTTGCGTCTTTGTTACAGATGAGGCCTTTTTGCATCCTTCCGGGAACAGCGTGGCGGCAACTGCTTACGGAAGGTGGACGGCAATTAAGAGAGGCACAGACTTTTCTGAAGGAGCAACATTTGGAAGGCTCTCTCGCTCGCCTGCTCGCTGGCTCGCCGACTCGTATCGACGAGCTGCTAACCTATCTAGACAAGCGGTGTACAAAGTACTCCGTATGAGATTCGTGCTCGTGCTCGTATTTCGCTCTTCTTTTTTTTTCGTTCTATAGATGTCGCACAGGGGAAAATCTCTTCGGGGGGGCAGGCAAAGGACCATCCGGTCAGAGAGCCATGTCGAAAAAAAAAACGGTTCTGGCTGGCTTTGTTTGCGACAAGGAAAGCCGTGGGGCGCGAACCGGGTATGCCGGATAGCGTTACGGGCGCATTCGACTTGTCTGGCTGGGTGGACGCCCCCCCCATCCTTCTCTTATTTTCCCCTGCTACCATGACGTATCGCATCTCCGCATATAATCCACCTGCTAGGATAGGCCATTTTGTTCTGGGAAAGACTCCGTACGGAGTACGCCTTCTCGTGCTCCGTTGACGATGGGCTCCTGAATGGAGTCCAATTAGCCATTACGGAATGCATCGCACATGGAGTTTTTGTTCGCGACAGCCAATTTACGAGCTGGCGGGCGCCGACAAGGATTCGTCGTGACGCGAGCTGGAGCCAGAAAACGACGAGCAACGATCCGTGATCCGTGATCCGCTCTGTTCGAGACAGCGACCATGCTTCTTCGCTTCTTCCGCTGCGTCTTTTTTTACGACGACGCATGGCTTTCTTCTCCGCTTACGTAGCACTGGTCGTACGGAGCATGCTCCGTACGTCAACCTTGTACACCGTACTCCGTAGCATCTTCTTTTTTTTTTCTGGGTCTCTCCCCTTGTCCGCCTTCTGGGCGGTGAGGCTTTTCGGGCGGCAAAGCCAGGCGGCCACAGGCCACAGGCCAGAGGCCATGCCAGAGAGGTACTACTCGTACAGTCACAGAATAACAGGATCGGAGGGCGGTGTTAAAACCATGCGGACGGGAATATCTTTCCCAAAGGAGCAAGTTCTCAGTCAAGCAGGAATAAGCGGGAGGCTGGCAGAGCGGCTATTCGTGGAGTAAGAAATTGCCTCGTGGACGGCCCGGCGTTGACATTTTTTTATTTTTTGTTTTTTATTTTTTATTTTTTATTATTTTTTTGCTTTTCTGACGCATTCGGCGCCGCTCGGGACGCCCGTTCAGTAACTCGGTCAAACCAGGGAAATAATCTCCCTCTCAGGGCCCCCAAGCGGGCTTTTTGAGTGGTCTCGATTTAGTGGGCTACAGCGGTGTTCGGTAATCGATCACAGTGCAGCAGCCAAGGAGCCGGCACGGCGTTTCCGTGAAGCAGCCGACGAGGCGCGGCCGCGAAGGGCGATAGGCCATAGGCCACATAGGCCATGACGATAAGGCACCAGCCGGGGGATTGCTCCATCAACCTCGGAACAGTCCAATCTCAGTGGGTGAGTAGTAATAGGTGGGCCAGGTGTCCGTGGACGGGATTGGGTGGCGCACACAGTGGGAGTAGGGAATAATGGGCTTGGGGTTAGCTCCTGCCAGTACGAGAGTATCTTACATACGAGCAAAAGGGAAGTTGGTCGGGCGAATCAGGAAGCGCAGATGTACGCATCCGGCTTTTTGGCTTATGATCTGAGAGGCATTTCCTTTAGCCGCACCTGCCAGGCAGAAATCCCGATTCATCCATCCATGTTCTGATTTGTCTGGCTGTTTGTCTGACAGAGGTCCGATTCTTACGGATGAGTCGGAGCCGCCAGGTGGCCAATTGGTCATGGTCAGCGTACCAGGGGATCGACAGGATTCCATGAGGCAAAGAGGCAAAGATATCTTAAGATACCATGTCAGGATGGAGCACGGAGTACTCCGGCCTCATGCGACACAAGATACCAGAAGTACGAGTATCTTACAGGGCAGGTCGCACACGGTCCCGACGAAAGGACGATGAGGAGTGATGCCGCCCAGAAGCCAAAAGAAGCCAAAAATCCCGCAAAAGGAAACAAAAGGGTACGTGGGTGGGCCTAGACTGGTAGGTACCTATCGTACGTCGTGGACGATGCGAGATGTGCTTCGTCTGGGGGAGAGCGGTAGGGCCCCTGGTACACGGGACAATGTAACTACACCTATGGAAGAGCTCCGGAGTAATACTTTGTATACTCGTTACGCCGGAGCTCGTATCTTACTTGCTAGAGGTCGGCTCGATTCTACACAAGTACTTCGTATCGTGCGGAAACCGTGTGGATTGAACCGAGGTAACTGTTCGCACGGTCACCGCGTACTCGAGTACGAGTGCGAGTGCGAGGGTGTCTCACAGCGCCCATTTTCTTGGCCGCAAACGGAATTGACGCGCAGAGCAACAAGTGCCAAAAGTGCCAAAAGTGCCCAGAATTTCGAACCGCCAGGGTTCAATCCCGACGGAGTAGACGAGGCCAGAGTACAATTTGCCGTCTGTATCTTGTACGGTGGAGCTGCGTACAGGTTCATGCAGGCTGTCTGGGAACCGGTAACTGGCAAGCGAGCACTGTATCTTACAGTATCTCTTATTTGTTTTTGTTTTTATTTTTTGTTTTTATTTTTATTTATTATTATATTTTCCTCTCTTTACAGGGAATCCTCCTGACCCGCGGCCAAGACGAATAGAGTGGGATTGCCGTACCGCATGCGTCGCACAGCGTAACTGAGCGTCCTTCTGATGAGAGCGAGACGCATGGTAAAGTGAGCCAAGAGCCGGAGCGGCGCTCAATGTTTTCTCGGAATGTTCGCCTCGCTTCTTACTCGCTGCTTCCAAGGACTATGGGGCAAAGAAAAAACAAACCTTTTTTTCGCCCTTCCTGTTCCTGTTCCATTATTCTACGAAGACGGAATATCTGGCACTAAAATTGGGCGACGCCTTTACAATCAAGCACTAAAGCCGGCCTAGCCAGTGGTGGTTCGCCGCCGCGGCGCCGAGGACCCAGCCAAATAAAACAAAAAATGATAATAAATAATAATAATAAATAAAACAAATAAAGACTAAAAAAATGATAAAATAAATAAATAAATAAATAAAAAAAATAAAGCAAAAAAACAAAAAAAAACGGCACCCCATCTAGCCAAAACAGCGAGCCCGATTGCGACTGTCTGGGTCCTGATGACTGAGCCTGGCACGGCACTACGACTGAGGAGCCTACCCTGAAGGGAAACAAGCTCTCCCAAAAAATAAAAACACCAGGCAGCTTCCACCCATCGACCGTCTTTCTATTTCTACTCTCCCTCCTTCCTACCTTCTTCTCTCTTTCCCTCTCTCTTCAACACCCACGAAGGATCGCTTCCCAATCCTCGTCTCTCGACTATTCGTGAGGTGCGACACTCTCCCCTCTTCCCCCCTTCCCTTTTCTTTTTCCTTTTTTTTCCCTCTTCGTTTTATCCCCCTACACCTAATCGACAATCGTGATTATACAGGTACGTGGATATTTTTTCGGTTTCTGGTTTCTGGTTTTTGTTTTTCGACGTTGTCCTTTTATTGCATCGCCCCATTGCCCACCTACACCTACCCTTGCCCATACGCGATCTGCTGGAACGGGCAGTCGCAATTGCGTCTTTGTCAGCGGTGGCCTGCTCTTACCCACTGTATTGCCTGCCTTACTTGCCCTATTCTCTCCCATTTGGCTTGGCCTTACTTCAGCTCGCCGTTGAGGCTGTCAGCGCATCTGCGGCTGCCTCATCACCTTGGCCCAACTCTCGTCAGCAAGTCATCAAGCGAGCGAGTCATACGCAGAAACGCACAAACCCATACAAACCCATACAAAGTCACATAAACAACACAACCAACACAAACAAACACGCACGAGACAACACAACTTCCATTCCTCTTGTTCCGATCCCTCCATTGGGTGGTATTGCAGTCCCAATTTCATCAGTACCCACCTATGCTTATTAGCTCATCAAAACACGCATATAAATACCGCCCCTCTCCATTCTTTCCTTATCCCAGCTCCAGACCCACAAATCCTGCACACTTTTGATCCCCGCTTTCTTCCGGGTGAACGCCCATGCACGTTATCGCACACTGTCCCCCACACTGTCTTCTTGATCCTCTGCAATCTCACCTCCGAGCTTTTCGCCTTTTCGCCTTCGCTTCCACGAAGTTTTCCCTGCGTAGTGGATCTTCGAATCGCGCACACACCCCCAACGCGCCCGCGAGTCTTTTTTTTCTGTCTTATTCCCTCTAGCCTTATTATACATAACCGTCCCCGGCTTCCCTCTCTCCCATTCCTTTCTTTCTCTCCTCTTCCCAACCCAACCCTTCATACTTACTGTTGCTTCATTCTTTAAGCATCACTCTACACTTTCCCATACTTGGGAGTTCTCCCTCTTCCCCCCTTCTCCCTTGCCTGGGCTAGTCTCAGTTGCAGAACGTCTCACACTCTTGTCCTCGTCGACGAAAATAACGTGATCCATAAGACCACAGCAACATACTCACATTATTTTTTTACCAGCTGTCACAACCAGATCACCCCCCTAGAGCGCCATGGCGGACTCAACATCGCACGCGCCTGCATTGCAGACGAACATTCCTGGCGGCGACTTCGATGAGAAGGCGCCTGCTTCCGCCGCACCGGCTGCCAAGCCCAAGGTCGAGGATGAGGACGAGGATGAGGACATCGATGCCCTGATTGAGGACCTTGAGTCTCAAGATGGCCACGGTGCCGATGACGAGGAGGAGGAAGAGGCGAGCCCTGGTGGTGGCCGCGTCGTTCCTGAGGACATGCTCATGACCGATACCCGCATTGGTCTGACCGAGCAGGAGGTTGTTGCCCGTCGTCGCAAGTAAGTCTAGTCTTGTCTGCTTTAGCTGCATCTCTGCGCTACTGCATCTACACCGAGGACCAATCCATTGACACGCATTCCAGGTACGGTCTCAATCAGATGAAGGAGGAGAAGGAGAACATGATTCTCAAGTTCCTCGGCTTCTTCATTGGCCCCATTCAGTTCGTCATGGAGGTACGTTTTTCTTGCTCATACGGGCTACCCCGGTCGCCGCTCTTTGTGTTGCGTTTTGGCTTTTTTTCTTTCACCTCCCCCAAAAATCCCGCAATCCGCGGATTCCGAGCTCTTCCAATTGGTCCAAAGCTCTTCACAGCAACGCTGGAGGACCCGCCCGGTTCTCCACCCTGCATGGGGAGAGCTTTTTTGTCCTTGGCCTTGTTCCGTTTTGTTTCGTGGATCCGTATCCACTGTTATGCATGGACTAACATCCACTCGTATAGGCTGCTGCTGTGCTGGCTGCTGGTCTCGAGGACTGGGTCGATTTCGGTGTTATTTGCGGTAAGTGATCACCAAATGATCACCACTTATCACCCTAGTCCTACAGGGAATCACGATCACGCGTGCTAATGTTCATGTCTGCCTAGCCCTGCTTCTGCTTAACGCTTTCGTCGGTTTCGTTCAGGAATACCAGGCTGGCTCCATCGTCGATGAGCTCAAGAAGACTCTGGCTCTGAAGGCTGTTGTCCTCCGTGACGGCACCCTCAAGGAGGTCGAGGCTTCCGATGTCGTTCCTGGCGATATCCTTCAGGTTGAGGAGGGTACCATCATTCCCGCCGATGGCCGCATTGTTACCGAGGATGCCTTCCTGCAGGTCGACCAGTCCGCCATCACCGGCGAGTCTCTCGCTGTCGACAAGCACAAGGGCGACCAGTGCTACGCTTCCTCTGCCGTCAAGCGTGGTGAGGCTTTCGTCGTTATCACTGCCACTGGTGACAACACCTTTGTTGGTCGCGCTGCCGCTCTCGTCAACGCTGCCGCTGCCGGCTCTGGTCACTTCACGGAGGTGCTCAACGGTATCGGTACCGTTCTGCTGGTTCTCGTCATCTTCACTCTCCTGATTGTCTGGATCTCGTCTTTCTACCGGTCGAACCCCATTGTCCACATTCTCGAGTACACCCTGGCCATTACCATCATTGGTGTGCCCGTCGGTCTGCCCGCTGTCGTCACCACCACCATGGCCGTCGGTGCTGCCTACCTTGCCCGCAAGAAGGCCATTGTCCAGAAGCTGTCTGCCATTGAGTCGCTGGCTGGTGTCGAGATTCTCTGCTCTGACAAGACCGGTACCCTGACTAAGAACAAGCTGTCTCTGGCTGAGCCCTACACCGTCTCTGGCGTCGACCCCGAGGACCTGATGCTTACCGCGTGTCTCGCTGCCTCGCGCAAGAAGAAGGGTATTGATGCCATCGACAAGGCCTTCCTCAAGTCCCTCCGCTACTACCCCCGTGCCAAGAGCGTCCTTTCCAAGTACAAGGTTATCGACTTCCACCCCTTCGACCCCGTCTCCAAGAAGGTCCAGGCTGTTGTTGAGTCCCCCCAGGGCGAGCGCATTGTCTGTGTCAAGGGTGCCCCGCTTTTCGTTCTGAAGACTGTCGAGGAGGACCACCCGATCCCTGAGGACGTCGACCAGGCCTACAAGAACAAGGTTGCTGAGTTCGCTACCCGTGGTTTCCGTTCGCTCGGTGTTGCTCGCAAGCGGGGTGAGGGCTCTTGGGAGATTCTCGGTATTATGCCCTGCTCTGACCCCCCGCGTCACGATACTGCCCGCACCATCAACGAGGCCAAGTCTTTGGGTCTGTCCATCAAGATGCTTACTGGTGACGCCGTCGGTATTGCTCGTGAGACCTCGCGCCAGCTGGGTCTTGGTACCAACGTCTACAACGCTGAGCGCCTGGGTCTTGGTGGCGGCGGTGACATGCCCGGTTCCGAGGTGTACGACTTCGTCGAGGCTGCCGATGGTTTCGCCGAGGTTTTCCCCCAGCACAAGTACAACGTCGTCGAGATCCTGCAGCAGCGTGGCTACCTGGTTGCCATGACTGGTGATGGTGTCAACGATGCCCCGTCTCTGAAGAAGGCCGATACTGGTATTGCTGTCGAGGGTGCGTCTGACGCTGCCCGCTCTGCCGCCGATATTGTGTTCCTTGCTCCTGGTCTGGGTGCCATCATCGACGCTCTCAAGACGTCTCGCCAGATTTTCCACCGCATGTACGCCTACGTTGTCTACCGTATCGCTCTGTCCGTCCACTTGGAGATTTTCCTGGGTCTGTGGATTGCCATTCTCAACCGCTCGCTGAACATTGAGCTGGTCGTCTTCATTGCTATCTTCGCTGATGTCGCCACCCTGGCCATTGCCTACGACAACGCTCCCTTCTCCAAGACGCCCGTCAAGTGGAACCTGCCCAAGCTCTGGGGTATGTCTGTGCTGCTCGGTGTTACCCTGGCCGTCGGTACTTGGATTACTGTCACCACTATGTACGCCCAGGGCGAGAACGGCGGTATTGTCCAGAACTTCGGTAAGCTGGACGAGGTTGTCTTCCTTGAGGTCTCCCTCACGGAGAACTGGCTCATCTTCATCACCCGTGCCAACGGTCCCTTCTGGTCGTCCATTCCTTCGTGGCAGCTGTCTGGTGCCATTCTGATCGTCGATCTGTTGGCCACCTTCTTCACGCTCTTTGGTTGGTTCGTTGGTGGACAGACGTCTATTGTCGCTGTCGTCCGTATCTGGATCTTCTCGTTCGGTATCTTCTGCATCATGGGTGGACTGTACTACATCCTCCAGGACAGCGTTGGATTCGACAACCTGATGCACGGCAAGAGCCCCAAGGGCAACCAGAAGCAGCGGTCCCTCGAGGACTTTGGTATGTTGTCTCCTCTGCACTCTATTATTGACTTCCGCTAACCATTTCACAGTTGTGTCCCTCCAGCGTGTGTCCACTCAGCACGAGAAGTCGCAGTAAATGCGCCGTGCTATGATGTGAAGCTGCTGATGAAACGCCAAATGCGTATAATGAGGGGTCTTCTTTATGTGCGAGTATTACCCTTCGTTGGCTGGTCTTTTCATTCAATGCGTTCATTCTTGGGATGGATGAACGCAGACGGTGCCAACGTTGCGCGAGTTTATCACTTGTTCATTTCTTTTTTTGTTATAAAATTTTCTGATCTGAAGAGGGAGGAGATGAGGCCCATACCCCTAACGAGCTCTTTAGACGGGACTAATTAATAAAACCGTAAAATTGGATATCTGATCCAAGAATGGTGATGGTGATGTGTTGAACGCCGGGAGGATTTTTACTGTCTTTTATGCTACCCCCGAAAAGATGTCACGTGACATGACACGCCAGATAATTTTAACGTTCTTTTTATAATATCTTTTTAGAATATACCTTTTCTGCCAAAAACTCCGACCTGTATTATTTGTACGCAGTATCGACGTTTTTTGGGGTACCTCTTAATATGATCAGTATCTATACACGACGCCGGTACAAAGGTCAACTCTTGCTGGCCAGTCGGGCAGAGAGACGAGACTGAGTCAAGATGCCTGCGCCTTTTGAGATGCCAGGGCATTACTGGGGTAAGTGAAAGAGAGAAAAAGAGAGAGGCAGAATGCTAACAAGTCAGATGAGGCCCGCGGCAAGTTCTTTAAGATCGAAAAGACAGGCACAGCACCGACTGGAGCCATCTGGTCGCAGACGGCCGTGAACCACCGCCGCAAGTATGCAAGCGATAAAGACGTTGGCAGCGGCAGCGGCAGCAGCAGCAGCAACAAACGGACGAGGCGGAACCAAGGCAGCAGTGGTTCTCCGGTCTCGTTTGTGCCGCCACCCGTTATCGTCCGCGCACCCATGATGGGCCGTCTGTCGCAGCTGTTGGCACGCGAGCTCGGCGTGTACAGCCACCAGTCGTGCTCCTTCTCGGACGGTCTGAGCATGCTGTCGTCGTCGTTGCCATCGGCGCCGGCGGCTGCCATCATGGGTGCAGCTATCGTGGACAGTCTCTGTTATTCCGGACAGGTGACGGCCATGACGCCTGTGCCCAAGAACAAGGTGACATGTCTGTATGTGTACGATGAGGAACGAGTGTCTGGCCGTGATGGGCCGTCGCCGCCGGGAATCGGCATGATGTATACGAGTGAGTGGCCAATAATCTTTTGGATATGGACATCTGCTGACCTTTAGATTACCGTCACCGGTCCGGCGGGTGCGACATCAAGGCGCACTTTATTCCGCGCGAAGAGAATGACTGGTGAGTGAACAGACCTCAAACATCATTTGTCCACAACTAACATTCGTGCCAGTATCCCTCGCCATTGGCCGGTCGAAGGCCCCTTGGCCCGTTTCCACCACCTCGACCACACGTCCCCCGAGTCCTTTGACGTGCCCGAGGCCTCTGCCATTGCCTACCATGCCCCTTCGCGCCGCATGATTGTGACTTCGAGCCGTCTCACACAGGGTTTCCCGCCGCTGTCGTCCTTTCTGACCGGTCCCGGCAGCCACTACAACGGCGGCGTCTGCGCCTACGTCTTCTTGCCGGGTGCTGCTGCTCAGGAAGACAGCGACACGTCGATGTGGCCAGACCACGGCGAGGTCGACGATCCTTTTGCTACGCTGCAGCCGCCTACCTGGAGCGTCAGCACCCGCGCGCACCGTGACGTCGTCCAGATCTTTGGCCGCTCCCAGCGCGATGCTGTCTATGCCTGTGTCGCCGCGCCCGCCGCCGCTGCCAACGACACGCTGTGCGTCCTGGGCTCGGGCCGCGGACTGTCGCTGGTGCGGCTGTCGCAGCTCGCGTGGGTGCCCCTGGCGCCGCCGGCATCGGTGCTCGGCCCCAGCTGTTGTTTCCTCGATGCCTTTGAGACGAGTCAGCCGCCCGTGTCGGCATCGGCGTCGGCGTCGACGTCGACAACACGCAGAAACGCCTCCGAATCGCTCGTCACGTCCGTCGACTTCTTCGAGGGCCACCCGAACCTCGTCCTCGCCGGCACGCGGCAGCCGCATCCTTGGCTCGTCGACCTCCGCGAACCCGAACACCAGCAGTGGCACGCGCTCAGCGGTGACAGCAACGTCGGCGGCGGCGGCAAGCCCAAGAAGAGAAAGACCAAATCCAAGTCCCGGTCGACCAACGCCGTGGCTCACGTCCGGTCTGTCGGCGGCCACCGCGTCGTTTCGGCCTGTCTGCGCGACACCATGGTGCTGTACGATGTGCGGCGGGCGGGCACGAGCACGACGGCGGCGACGGCGGCCTCCGCCCAGTCTTCGTCTGCTCCCGCGTCCTCGGTCGTCTTTTCCTTTGACGGCTACAGCAACGAGGCCCGTCTGTTTGGCCACGACTTTGACGTCGACCCGCGTCTCGGCCTCGTCGCCGCCGGCAACGACCCCAAAATGTCGGCCGACGGAACACGCAAAGAGTCTGCTGGCCTGTCCATCTTCTCGCTGGCGACGGGCGAACGGCTGACGACGGGACCGACACGGACTTCGCGGCAGTTCTCCAACAGCTACACCACGGCGGTCCAGCCGTCCCGCAGCCCAAGTGCCGTCCTGAGCGCTGAAGAGGAGGAAGAGGAAGAGGACGAGGAAACACTGCAGTATGTGTCCTCCCTCCAGTTTGCGCGGCTGCCGGGTGATGCGATGCCGAGCCTCTTTGTGGGCAGTGGCCCATATGTGCAAAAGTTCTCCATGGGCCATCTGCTGTCGCCTGAGGACGAAGGCATCGTGGACGAGCCGGGCTATGCCCCCTACTATGACCTTGACGAGATGCACGACTGAAAGAACAACAATGGTCGGAAGGCAAGGTGGGCCTGTCTAGTTAAGGATGCTTGTATTGATCTCGGTATCACTACTGTCCATGTCTGTATCTGTTCTAATACTCATTATCCATTCTTTATTCTTCCCTCCTCCTGTATCCAATGCTTTCTTCTAACATGCTCAGCACTCGTACCACCCACTGCTCATGCAGCTCAACGTATCACGTAGGTAGTCTGTCAACATAGGACCAGGGTCTTCGGGATACGACCCGAAGCTCGGCACAAGGGGTGCGTGGAAGTGATGGAGCAGCGATGGCAAAGCAAAGTAAGTATTGGTGCGTTGAGAGTCCAGCTCTATCCCTTGTTTGATCGTTATGGCCTTAGAGTCCTACATGCTGTCCTTGCTGCTGGCCAAGTCCAGGCCCGGAGGCGACGTGTAGTTCTTGTATAGGCCAGTGAAACCAGACACGGGTGTTGACGGTGGCGGTGGCGGTGGCGGTATCATCGGCATCGGCGACAATTCGGCGGCCGCCTGGCAGGCCAATATCCACAGCGGCACCTGCGTTTTGTCGTCTGGGAAGCAAAAGTCTTCGTGAATGTTCTTGTGAGTAGTCGATGTTCGGTTCTTGGTTACCCGGGCGGTCTCCTCGATCAGCGGCCTGTCCACATGGGGAGAATACGATGATGCATTCTTCCTGGACTGCGTGATGCTGTTGCCACGGCCTCGACGGCCTCGACCTCGACCTCGACCCCGGCCACTGCCCCGGCCACTGCCCCGGCCACTGCCCCGGCCACTGCCCCGGCCACGGCCACTTCCATTGCTGTCTTGCCGAGTCATCGGCTTCGTGACAACCTCGTGCGAATCGTCGCCTATGTGGTCATCCTCCGCGTGGTCAGAGTCGTCAACCAGAGAAATATCGAGCGGATACGGCGAAGGACATCGGTTCATGATGGCCCGGTTGGGTGATCTCGACTGCCGGAACGGCCGAGGCAGCGGCATCTGGATTTGAACACATGTTTTGCGCCCCATGGCCGTATAATGATGGATGAGAGGCTATATGATTGCTGAAAGAATAGACTTTTGGAGGTAAAGTGAAGAGGCAAAATCTGAGAATTGCCGATGCTGGCAAGAAGAAAGCAATGAACAGTCAGGAGATGTGGAAGGCATGACGGGGCAAGAGTCAACAAGAACAAGGGCTCAGAAAGTGCGACGGACGGGACCGTATCCTGCACTCCTTCCCTCTCTGTATTCAACCAAACCCCTCCCAGACCTTCCATCATTACTAAGCTACATACACAGGACTTTGTCATTCTTTTCGTCTTTTCGTCTTTTCGTCTTTCCGTCCTCCGTCTTCTCCTCCTCTCCTCTAGTCGGCAGACGCCCGTGCCAGAGCCTCGTGCAGGTACGGCGGGAACCGGTAGCGCAGCTGGCTCGTGTAGGCCGTCAGGTCGACACAGATCTGCTTGAGCTCGTCGGCCAACATCCGCGAGGCCGACTCGTTGCCACTGAACTGACCGCTCAGCAGACGCTCGCGCTGCTGTGTGCAGCACAGAATCGTCCACATCAGCAGGTTCGGCACGTTGATGGCCACCGACGGTGCGAGGCTCGGGAACCGCGCGGCAAAACTGCGAATCGTGCTGGGGTCGCCGCCCGCCTGCAACGGCAGAATCTCGAGATCGCGAATACGCTGAAAGGTTAGAAAAGACAAAGAACGAGAAGATGACAGGAGAACAGGAGAAGAGGTGCTTACATCCAAACACTGCGGCCACTTGCGGGCCTCCACCAGACCCTTGATCTCGCTCATCTGCAACAACACACTGCACGCAATCCGGTTCTCTTCCCGAATCCGCCGTCGGAACATGTTGTCCCGTTCGTACATGGTCATCATTGTCTGTGCCAACTCCACGGGATCGTCAATGGCCGCCAAGCTGAGGCTGCTGCCCGCCGGAGCCGTGACCGTCGACGACGATGCCGTTCCCTTGGACCCGTTCGATCCGTTGGACCCGTCGACACGCGGCTTGACCGGCACCAACCGGAGCGGCTCTTCGCCAATCTCCAGTGCAATGGCTTCGCTCAGTGCTCGGCTGACAATCACCACCACCGAGTCGTAGTCGCCCGCCAGATGGTACAACAGCACAGCGTCGGTCGTGCGGCCGCCGTCGTCGGCATCGCGTGCCGCCTGCAGCGTGATGGCCTTGACAAAGTCCTGCTCGCGGTCCAGTGCAATCAGCCCGCCGCGCTCCTCGACGAGGCCGCGGATCCGCGTCCCGTCTGGTCGGATGTCGCCAATCAGCTTGCTGAACTCCCGCGTCTCCAGCACCAGCTCACGCAGCGCTTCGTAGCACAGCTCGGCCGACGCCGTCTGTTCCTTGGATGCCGCCCGCGCTGCTGCCGTCTGCTGCTCGTCCGTCTCGTCGTCGTCGCCCAGACAGATCAGCACGAGATAGTCCACGGCCGCCGCCACATTGGCCGCCCGGAAGTCGCGCGTGTAGTAGCCGATCATGCGGGCAAAGTTGATCTGCGGCTGGCCGCGCGTGTTGTGGCTCAGCAACTCGTTGGCCACTGCCAGGCTGGCATCAGGTGTCCGCAGCAGCCCGTAGTACTCGAGGGCCACGGCAAAGTGCACGGCGTCCACGTACGAAAACGAGTACAGGTACGCAATCGCCGGCTCAAACAGACCAGCCAGAACCTGCAGATAAAAGAACATGGCAAACGATCCGCCCGCAACGCCCGGCGCGTTCTTGGTAAAGTGCTTCTGTCCAATCTCGCGCACCGTCTCCTGCAGCTCTGCCAGCCCGTATACCTCGCTTGCCAGCTCGGCTGCTCGGTCGCCCTCGCGCGCCAGGTTGAACTGCAGCCAGATCCAGTCGTGCACGTCCGTCTGTAGGTTGTCCAGGCTGCGGTTGCCCACATCGCACCGCCCAATCACCTTGTAACAGGCCATCCGGTACGGGTCTACCGAGCCCTCCGGTGCGTTGCGTGCCCGCTGCATGTAGTCGCTGCTGCAGCGCTCCTGCATCGCCCGCTTCAGTCGCCGATCCTCGCTCGACGCATAGCTGTTGATGTAGCTCGCAAACACCCGATCGATGCCCCGAATCTGCGTCTGGTTGTCGTTGACATATTGCGCTGCCTCTGTCACGTGACCCGTCCGCAGCAGGAAGAAGATCACCGCCCACACGTACTCGCCCTGCACCTGTTGCAGGTCCACGTTGTCCGGCACCAGCATCTTCTGGGCTGCCCGCACTCGGATGTACGCCCGGATCTTGCTGACCACGTCCGGCCGCCCGCCCAGGTTCGCATCCTGCGGATACCGCGCAATCTGCGCCTCCACTTCCGCAAAGAACTTCTTCTCCAGGAATCGGTTGGCTCCGTCCAGAATCCGCCGCCGCATCGACATTGCTCCGGCGCTGTGCGTGTTCGGGTCCAGGTAGGCCCGTGCAAATGCCCGCTGTCGCGGCCCCGGCTCGCCTCGCGTGTGGTGTGTCTGGCCCACCGTCTCGACATCCTCGCCCACAATGCCTGCCAACGCCCGGAAGGCATCGCACACGAGAGCATGTCGTCGGTCGCCACCCAGACTCTCTTCGACCTCCACCATCTCGCTGAGCAGTGGGAACGGCGCCGAGTCCAGCCGGCAGTCGTTGAGCCGGTGGATCGTCTCGGCCAGTTGGGTCTGCTTCTCCCGCGTGTACCGGTCGTCCATCGAGGCCACTCCGGACCCCGACCCTCCGGCGCTGCTGCTGCCAGCACCACTGCCCGAGCCAGCCGCCGCACCACCGGCATGGGCGGACTCGACGTCTGTAAACTCGGATGCGTGCGCTCCAATGCGGCTGGCCGACCCAATGACCGACTTCTGCATACGAGACCGGCCAAACACGCTGGTACCGCCGCTGACCGACTTGGATCCCGGCGTCTGCGACTGCTGTTGCTGCAGGCGGCTGCGACGCGACCGGCCAAAGCCGCCGCCGGGCGTGGCACTCCCAATACCCGTCACATCAGGAATGCCGTAGCGCGATGCGCCGGGTGCGCCCGCCAACTCCTCACGCGTCTTGATGCCAAAGTGCTCGTAGATGCGTTTGCGCTGAGCCTCCCATTCCATAGTAACATTATCCTCGAGAAAGTTGTCAAAGTCGCGCACCGACCGCTCGAGACCATCCGTAATCATACTAAGCGTCGTCTTGGTCTGCAGGTTGGCCAGGTACGTGTCGACGTCCACCTCGGACGTCGGTGCTGCAAACGACCCGGCACCAGGCCCCATGCTGGCACCCGCCGCTGCCGCCGACGGCCGCGTCACCGAATAGATGCCAAAGTTGCTGAGATCACGCACGGCCGCACCTGGATCAACGCCTGACGCTGCCAGAATGTAGTGGGCCTTGCCGTCGTACGCGGGAGCCGTTGTCGTCGAGGCCGCGCCGTTGACATCGCCCGCACCGCCCGCTGTCGTGTTGGCACGCGGGCCGAGCTTGCGCAGTTTCTGTCGCAGATCACCCAGGCCGAGATGCAGGCTGGGCAGGTCGGCGCTGCCTGCCGCCACACCCAGACCGCTGCTGCTCATGCCGGCCTCTCCCTCGGACCGCTTCTTGCTCTTCGCCAGCAGACTGTCGAAATAGGCACCGGACCCAGCGGCAGCAGCAGCAGGCCGGCCTGTGGCCGTCGAGGCGCTGAAGCTGGCCTGGAAGTTGGGAGCGGCCAGAGAGGCGCCGGGGGCAGGGGCAGCAGTGCTGCCACCGAGGGTGAAGATGCTGTTTCCGGCCGGACGGGCGGGCTGTTGAGCGCCGGCATTGGACGTGTCCCAGAGGCTCGAGCCAAAGATGGACGGACGAGCTGCCGTCGAACCGGCGGCTGGGTTCGTGTTCGATGCCGCAGCGGTCGAGCCGGACAGCATCGTGCCAAAGGGCGACGCGGTCTGCGGCTTGGCGGTGTTTCCGAAGATAGACATGGCGAGAGGGAGAGAGAGAGGTCGAACGAATGGAACCGGTAAAGAAATGAGAAGACAAAAAAGCAGAAGAGACAGAAAAGCAAAGGCAAAGAAGTCTCGAAGCTCTTTGCGGTCTTGCCCTCTATCGGGTCCTCTCAGCGGCTGTGAGGATGGGTCGGGGCCTGCTGTGTACTCAATGTATCTCCGGCGAGGAGGGGAAAAATCGGATTCGCAATGTCGATGCAGTGGTGTTTTGCCTTGCTTGCCAAGGACACCTGTTGCGTCTCTGAATTCTCGTCGCGTACGGAGTATTTTTTTATTTATTCGTTTTTTGCCGCCATCAAAACGGAAGGGGTAGGTAGCTCTTGTTGCTAGGTGGCCCGAGCGTCGGTCTCTAGCCAATCACAAGCCAGATCTAAACAGTACCGTTTGTTTACAGTCCAAAAGAATACAGAGTATTAATACAGCCTTACAACGTTTGGTCATAATTCTTCACTCATGTTGTCTACTCGTATATCGTAGAATCGAGAGTCTAGTCTAGATGTGAGACGGCTTCTTCCATCCCTGAATGGCCGCATCCACCTTTTTGCGGTACTCGCGCTGCGTCTTGAACTGGTCCAGCATCACTTCATACTTGGCCTCCAACAACTTTGTCTCGCCAACATCTGTCGACGGCTGCAGCACACGACCGGCCTGAGTCATGCGCGACATGATCGTCCAGAGCGGCTCCGTCTTCCCGCTTGCACCACCGCTGGCCGCCTTGGCTCCCAGCATGGCTGCACCGTGCACCACCGCCGCGCTGTCGTAGCGGGGAATCACGACAGGCAATTTGCAGGCCGTGGCGATCAGGCCGACCAGCAGGTCGTTGCGGCACTGACTGCCCGACATGAAGATGCTGCGCAACTGGTGACCGGCGTCGTTCATGGCATCCACAATCTGGCGTGTCTGCAGAGCAATAAACTCAAGCGCTGCATAGTACAGCAGCGCCAGCCCGTCGGTCGTGTTATCATTGTTCCGCATGCCCACGAGGGCACCACGCATGTGCGGATCAGCCAACGGCGACCGGTTGCCCCAGAGATCACCGTAGAAGAACAGGTGCCGGGTCAGATAGCCCACGGCAGGATCACCATTCTCGGCGGCCATGGCACGCAGACGGTTGTTGAGGTAGTCGTAAATGTTGGTCTTCTGCGGCAGAGAAGCAACGGCGGCCACCACTTCGGGGTGTGCCGCGTGCGTCTCGATGACATGACGGATCAGTTCGCCCGTGGCCGACTGGCCGCCCTCTGCCATCCAGTAGTTGGGCAGCAGGACATCACGGTACGGACCCCAGACACCCTCGACAAAGTGTGGCTCTCGCGACATGGCCAGATGGCAGGTGGACGTACCGGCAACTGCAGCGAGACGGGTGAACGCCTGAGAAAGCTCGTCGCTGTCGGGCTGGTTCACCACATCGGCATCAGCACCGCCGAGATCGACACGAGCGCCGACAGTTCCAATCCAGCCGGCGTACGCATCGATCACGCCGCTGCCAACGGCAATGCCGGCAGGCAAGCCCATCTCGGCGGCAACCTTGGCCGATAATGGGCCCACGAGCTCGCCGGCAGACAGAAACTGGCCATTCTAGAGTTGTTGTTAGCACGACTAAGAACACAGATAGGACACATAAAGCAAATGGATAAAGGGCTAACCACCCCGTTGACGCCGCCGACGCGCTTAAAGTTCTCATCGGCCAATTCGCTGAGACCGATGGTACGGTAGAAATCCTCTTGCCAACCCTTGACACTGCCGTCGACGCCGACAGGCACGTAGCCCTGCTTGCACACAGTGCTGCAGAAGCTGCGGGTCTCGGTGTCCGTCGCCAGGTGTGTCAGAGCATCAGTCAGATCGTAGAACTTGCAGCGCGAAAACACATCGGGCGTCATGTGGTTCTTGAGCCACAACACCTTGGGCATCTCCATCTCCACGTTCATGGTGCCGCCGACATAACGCAGCAGGTTGTGGCGCGTCGCGTTGATGGCGTTGGTCTCGTCGAGTGCACGATGGTCAAGCCACAGGATAATGTTGCGTTCATCCGGATCTTTCTGGCCCAGACGGGACTGGGTGACACACATGGGCTCGTTCGTGTCATGGCTGAGGACTGCCAACGAGCAGGTGGCATCAAAGCCAATACCACGGATCGCCGAGACGCCATCTCCAGAGAGACCGGCCTGGGCAACGGCCGTGCGGACAGTGCCACAGATGTGTTTCCAGATGTCCGTGGTCGATTGCTCCTGTGTGGCATGTCAGCAATCTGTCGTTTGTTGGAAGGGAGAAGTAGACGTACATAATGCGTTCCAGCTTCACCGTACGAAGCCTTCCAAAGCTGAATGTCTTCCGATGCGAGGCCCTTGATCTCGCCAGTGGCGTCGATCACACAGGACCGCACAGAGCCGGTGCCGACATCGATACCGATGTAGTAAGCTTGCTGAGAGGTGATGGTTAGTCCAGTCTTTTGCTTCGGATGTTCCAATAAAAAGATCAAAACGACCAAAAGGATCAAAAGGATCACCGAAAGTGTTACCTGATAAGAGCTGTTCACAATGTGGTCAGTTTGGGATCAATCGCAATAGGATGACAGCAACAAGAACAAAACGGCAACTTACCCCATGGTCTATGAGAGACTGCGTAAACGAGGATTTGTCTGTCTTCACGGTCAAATGGCGAGATCATAAAGTGCAAATCACCTCCTGGTGATAAGAAGAAATGGAATAAGAATCTGCTAAATCTGGGGAATCTATCGTGTGGGGCACCTTCCGTAGTTGTGTAGCTTCTATTCTTTTTAGATGCGGCTTCTTCTACAGAATTGCTCGGTGGAAAAAAGGAAGGAGAAGGACGAGAGGGCGAGAGGGAAAGAGCTATCTGACATCCCACCAACCCTCCAGTTATGTCGTAGCCCCGCGCCTAACTACGGAAGGGGCGGTCAGGCCGAAGCCGGACAAGGAAAAGGAAAGATCGTGTATTTTCTGCTGTACCTGCCGCGGATAAGGGTGGACATCGTGACCTGACGTTCCAGAACACCCCAGCCTGGTAGCTCGATCCGGCAGGTCCGCTTTTAACGGGTGCTGCTGACCAGAACGATGTCGGATTGCCGACACTGTGTACGGGACCGTGTCAAGACAGTGCTCACGTGTGGGTGAAAAAAACGCAGAACCCATCTCAATTCAGCCGTGGACATCCCTGGATGATCGTGAGATTCGTACGACTCCTCGCGTTCATTCGTATTTGCGGAGTGTGGGATGTGGGATGCGGGAGGGCGGATGGGGATGGCGGAATGCGGGAGGTCCAGCCCAGGGTCTCATGCGGATGTAAAGATATCTTACTAGGCGGTGTTGCCCTGATTAAAGTGGGTCCTTGACGGCGCCTTCCTTCGAGTTGCTTGCTCGCTACAAACTAATTTTCACGTGCCAAAGATTCGTGTTTACTAACCACTTCAACATGACAGCCTCACCAGCTCCAGATATTTGGGGTAAGGCTGCCATTGCGCAGTCCTGGGACCAGCTCGTCGATGATTACAAGGTACATTTGCATCTTTGTTCTTTGACTCTTGGCATTTTGCTCGTTTCCCGCCAGAACGTGTCGTCGCGTGCTCGCCGTCCTTTGAGGTCCAGCCGGGTCTTGTCTGGCAGCTGTTCGCGTTCACCAGTTAACCACCCCATCCAGGTCTTCTACCACGTTCGCGCACAGGGCGGAACACTGGACGATCTCCCAGAGTCTCTTCGAGTTATGCCAGAGATACGCGAGGGGTGAGTGATGACCGAATAGAGGCATGAGACGGTTTCACCTTCTTCTCGCTCCTCTCGTTCCTCTTCGCTTCACAATGAGACCCTGCTGACAGAAAACAAGACCGGATGCCAAGTCCGAAACGAGCGGCTCCCCCCCACCTGTCGTCGATAACAGCGACAATATCTTTGCGGAAGCGCTCGCAGAAGCTGAGCTCGAGCGCGCTGCTGAGGCAGAACCCCTGGTGTCAGAAGACACACCCATGCCGCACGCAGCAGAGCAGTCGGCGGCGGCAGTAGCAGACAGTGCGCCACCGACCGAGGGGCCACAGATGGTAAGATGCGCGCAGGGAGAGGATCGCTGGCACAGAAGATCTCGAGGTGATCGTGAGAATAGACCAGAGAACGGCGGTTGTTTATTTCCAAAAAAGAAAAGAAAGAAAGAAAGAAAGAAAGAAAAAAATGCTGACACTTGGCATGACAGAACGAGCCGCCAATGCCCGGCTTGATGCCACCCCAGACGGTCCTGGGCAACGTGGGTAAGTCATGTTGCATTTGCTCCCTGATTCTCTGATCGCACAAGAGCACTTGCCAACGCAGATCTACTGTGTAGGAAACGACAACCTGAAAAAGCTATTGATGTCGTGGTATTATGCCGGCTACTACACGGGGCTGTACGAAGGGCAGCAACAGGCCCAGCAGGCCCAACAGGCCCAGCAGGCCCAACAGGCCCAGCAGCCAGCCCAACTGACCCAGTCCGATGCCGATCAGCATAATGGGGACGCGATTCAACCGTAACGACGGCGCTGCGCAAGGGACAAATTTCAACTTGGCCTGCGCCATTCGTCTGATCGACAATTCGAGCTGGGGCGGAGCATGCACTGCTCTGACACGCGTGCCGTTTCCAGGGGGCGGACAGCCAACAATCCGGTCTTGGTTGGCTAAGACTGTCACAGTTGTGTCAAGCCTGCGGGGCGACAAGAACTACGAGTACTGCTGGAAGGGTCTTTTTAGGGACTTGTGCATTCTGACAGCTTGGCTTCGCCAAATCGATAGCCAAGACAGTTTCCAGGTCTTGGAGTTGCAATTGTCAAGTGACCAACCCCCTTTTCTGTCTGTGTATTCTTGGGCAACTTATGCTGTTCATACGCATCCGCCTTGTCATATTAAGTACAACCGAGTAAGGTTAAACTAGCAGTTTGACGTTTGGGCGGCACTTGGGGTCTCGGGACCGCATTCTCAGATTGGGAGCCTG
Organism: Dryadomyces quercus-mongolicae; assembly: GCA_002215975.1. Lineage (NCBI taxonomy): Eukaryota > Fungi > Ascomycota > Sordariomycetes > Ophiostomatales > Ophiostomataceae > Dryadomyces > Dryadomyces quercus-mongolicae. Next base: position 1,072,567 of record NIPS01000006.1, on the reverse strand, counting down.
AACCGAAAATTCGATGCTCCCTGTCTCATTTCTCTCAACCAGGGGTCACTTAACCTTTTTTTTCCGTGTCAGGGCACTGGCGGCTGCTGTTGGTTAGCGCGCTGGCAGCCGACATAACCTTGATTTTTTTAAGAGGTCGTAGGGGTAACTACGTCGTAATTCGATATCAAAGTGGAGCAGCAATGCGTATGAGAAAAAGGACCTGATCATGTTCTTTCGTGGACCAGCTGTTCGTCTCGTCACACAAGGCTGTTATCAGAGCATGTCGGTAGAAGAATTTGTATGTACAAGAAAGCATTCTTGGAATTGTCTGTCATCTTTTGAATTGGTCTTTTGGTCTTTCTTGTTAGCTATGGGGTTGTTTACTTTTGATTTCACCACCGTTGGGACTGACATTTATGATCCAATGTATTCTCATTTCAAGTGCTTATAGCCTACAGAGGACGAATATAGGATGAATTCTGGACAGGCTCCCCGTACACGTATCTTTTCATGACTCGAATAATACGGAGTACTCCGTAAGATACAATGTAAGGCTCATGACCCACTTAATTATAGTGTCTTGCACACATTCCCGCACCATCTGACACGCGGCCGTGCATCTGTGGGGCTTAATTAAGGCTAACTTTAAGCCTCTTTCCATACCGCCCGCTTTCCGGCTGCCGAAAAGCCCCTTTCGATCTTTTATTCATCTTGGAGCCCTTCTCTTCTTATATCAGGACCGACTTGGCGCTTTAGATGCATGCTTAGAGACAGAGTAAAGACAGAAAGACAGAAAAGACGTGCCCAGAAGAGGTATCTCTTGTCGTATAACCCCCGGTTGCTTAAAGCTGGGGCACGGTCCGCTGGGGGTCTCTTTGACAAAGACCCCTGTCGTATCAGACACAACGCGAGACGGATTTGCCGCATTAGAACCCCCCATCCCCAACGCTAAGGGCAGTGCAGGACGGAGTCCTCCATAGAAAGAGCCTCTTTATGCTCCATCTGGGGGACCGGGGAGAGTAGAGGTGCTAGTCTCCTGTATAGAGTTTGCCTGGGCCCCTATCAGAACTCTTGGGCCTCTTCCAGCCAAGCTGACCCTGCAGCTCTCCGCTGCTCACATGGACTCGGAGACGTGATGCGCCGAACATGGGCTCCCTGGATGAACGAGCAATACCGAACTCTTCCGTTTCGCGATGCTTGGGGCGTGGCACTAGGAGGGGGTGTGTGCGTTTGAATTTGAATTTGATTGTGCGCCTTTCCCATTGCTCATTCCCATCCGTGTCGGATCCGTCATGAAGGGACAGACAGAAAACGCCGGCCAAGCACCATCACGCACAATGTGTCCAGCCACCCCCTCCCTCCCTGGTCGTTGTATCCTCCTGGCCATCATGGTTTCTTCCTCCGGTTCCGAGTCGCCAAGATCTTTATAACCTGCCCCTTCTCCCGTCCTTGTGGTATTTGTTTTCTCTTCCCTTCATACCTGTCTTACTATATCACGTCTAGTATCCGTAAAGCAAAAAAAGACGTTTCGTTCTTTTCTATTCTTTCTATTCTTTCTTTTTCTTCTCCTACGAGCAGGTCCTCGCCATTTCAGATCTAATCGTCTCCCCAAGTCCCTGGAGGAATTGCCCCATTCAACCCTACAAAGTCTTTTTTTCTCTCTCACATTCACAAACATGAAGTTCGCCGTCGCTTTAAGCATGGGCCTCGCCCCGGTGGCGCTCGCAAAGGCCGTCCACAACGTCTACCCTGTCCAGCGCGACGTCGGCCACGACCTGGCTGCCCGCAGCCCGCGCGGCTCCAACAGCCTGGCCGATACCGAATCCCTCCTCAAGGAGCAGACCGGTCTGCTGGTGGGCTCGCAGCGCGACATTATCATCATCTGGGCCAACGCCGGCGGCGCAGCCAGCACGACAACTATCAACCAGGTGCAGACGGTGACGCAGACGGTAACGGCCGGCGTCGCCCAGGGCACGGGAGCCGTCGCAGCCAGCACGACAGTCGCCGGCAGCGCAAGCACGACGGTGGCGTCGACGGGCACGACGCACTCGGTGACGGTGGGCGGCCTGGGCGCCAGCGCCCTCATCTACGAGCCCAACAGCATCACGGCCGCCGTGGGCGACATGGTGGTCTTTACGTTTATGAGCAAGAACCACACGGTGACGCAGTCTGCGTTTGATACGCCCTGCGTGGCACTGGCAGGCGGCATGAAGTCGGGCTTCCAGCCGAACCCCAACAACACCATCAGCCCGCCGCCGCAGGTGGCCATGCAGGTGATGGTGTCTACTCCTCTTTGTAAGTGAACTCTTTTTTGTGTGTCTTTTCGTTTTTTCGTCTTGCTAATTGCCAGGGTTCTACTGCGCACAAACTAGTCACTGTGGCCTGGGCATGGTCTTCTCCATCAACCCGACCGCCAACAAGACGCAGGCCATGTTCCAGCAGATGGCCATTGCACAGAACGGCACGGGCGCAGCCACGCCCATCACAGGCGGCACCAACTCGACGACGGGCGGCGCGGCATCCTCGTCGGGGTCTCTGGCCGGCACGGCCACTGCGACATCTGCCGCTGCCACGGGCGTGGTCACGGGCGTCGGCAGCACCAACGCAGACGGCTCCTGCTCGTGCGTGGTCCAGTGTGCAGCAGGCTCGTTCCCGGCCGTGAACGCCCAGGGTGTGGGCGCCTTTGGCGGCATGGCCGGTGCGCTCTTCTAGAGTGTCTCTTGCCTGGCGGCAATTCTGTTCCGAGATTATTTTCTTTTCCTTTGTTTGTACCATGTGATGAAAGACGAAGGGAACCTCGATATCCTTGACGGGCGGGGAGAGACTAGACTTGCAATGGTCTTCTTGTTTTACATATGACTGGCTCATTTTTTTTGGATGGTAATAGGACGATTTTATTTACACGTGTTTATGTTGGCGGTGAACGCAGACCATTTTGACCATTTTGACCATTTTTGAGAGTGCTTTTGTCTATTTCTACTCTTTTAACAGTCTGTAAATCATGTTGCCATGGCTTGCTGGATGGAATGTTCCCTATCCAGAAAAAGTGTATGTAAAAGAGAGATATATCGTAGGGAAAGAATGGTTAATCAACACGAATGCTCCCCAATGCTGCCGACCAATAAATCAGAACCAAAACGCTCAGAAAACTCCCTCCAGCTGGCCAGAATGGAAGTCCGGCTCTGTCTTGGGGGCCCGTTTCTTTGGCCATATCTCTCTGGCCAGCCTCCACAGATATGTTTGACACGGCCCCCCATCAGCAGCATGTGTTTATTTGCCCTTGGAAGCCTCGGTTAACTTCTTGGCGTCGGCTGGTTGGTCAGCATCGGTGGGCGATCTCAGAGAAAGGAAAAGGGACATACCGGCAGCCTGCTTCTCGCGCATCTTCTGCGCCAGGGCGTCACGGTCACGCTGCATCTCGCTGCCACTCTTGGAGTTGGACTTTTTCTAAAAAGAGTGTCAGAAGAGATTGGAGAAGCAACACCGCCCAAAAGGAGTCCTCTTTACCTGGGAAGCCTGCTGCTTCAGGTTCTTCTCGCGCGCCTTTTCGCGCTGATTGCCGCGAGCCATGGTTTCAGGGTTGGCGGAAGAAAGTCTTGGCCGGTGGGGGCGAAGAGTCAAAGAATTGAGATGAGAGATATTATGTTTTCCTACCCGCAGGGGGACAGAGGAATAGCGTGTGTCGCGGCGGTTCGACGAGGACCAGAGGAAAAGGGAGAGAGTGCGAGAGAGGCCGCAGCCAAAGTCTGGCGAGCAAAAGATCGTTAGATGGAAACCCCACTTTTTCGAGGCGTGGGGCGCGGGTCCCGTGGAACGTGGAAGCTGGCAGAATTTGTGTGGTGCTTGTCAGCAGCCAATCAGTAGCCTTCCCACTCATAGCCGCCTATTGGGTCCTGACCGCCTTTCTGTAGGTGTTTCTTTTAGTGGATAAGACCCCTGGATGGCCGCCATGGCCGCCATGGCCGCTGTGGCCGCTGTGGCCGCTGTGGCTTTGCCTCTGTGGCCGCTGAGCTGTGCTTCTGTTTGGCTTCCACGGATGGCTACATCATGAAACAGCAGCAACAGTCGGGCAGCAGTCGCGTCAGCAAGCAAACATGTCGTTCCATGGCACGATGCCGGAAACCACAAGCATTTCTCCCCAGCAGCACGGATCAAAGACCTTTGATAGAGTACTTTGCGTTCCTTTATGCCGTCACCCGTTGTTTGCTTGAGCTGCCTTTGTTCTATCGACTGCTGTAAACAGCCATAAAAAACACCCACGAGGACAAACAAGACGGACCGTCAGTAGTCCTGCATGATGGGTCTCGTCTGAAACACGGCAAAAGGCTCCCCGCATCCAATAAGGCTCGGAGACGTCCGCGTGAAGAGCAGCAACCCAATCGTGGTCTGTGTCAGAGAATGCCAGTGACATCACGACTTTTTGAGAGGGGCAACAGACGGCACGACATCTTTCAGATGCCACGCTTGTCCCCAGATCTGCCACTGAGAGCGGACTTGTCCTTTGAGGTTTCCTCATAACGTCGCATGCTGCTACCATGATCCCGTCCCCGTCTTTGTCTTCCAGCGGATGCCATCGCTGGCCTGACGGCAGCAGACGGATGCAGATGGATGCAGATGGGTGCAGATGGATTGCACGAAAAACTGGTGAAACAAATGCCATGTGCATCTGCATGGCCCAACGGCCTATGACACGACATTCTGTTTTCGTTTCGTCTGTCTCAGGGAAGGCCCAGGGCGATCTTTGCCGTCTAGATGAAGCCGCGCGCCTATGGATCCATTGGCCACGGCGGCTCAAAAATGCGACACCAAAAAAGAAGCAGCCCGTGTGCGCCAGTCGCCAGATTCCGAGCTGCTCGTGCGTCCTTTGGCTGTCCGTGGCCGTGTGTCCTGTGTACTTGTCCTGCACGGCCTCTTTGGGTCATACGCCGATTCAGCCCCATTGACGCGCTATTGTCCTCTCTGACAATGAATGATAAAGAGGACACAGCCCTTTGCCTGTGTTTCTCCCCTTCGTTTGACCCGTGATTTCCTTGTTCGTGCAGGACAATGGCTGGCAAACTGTGAAAGAGACTGATTCATTCTTGTTCATTTCTTTGGGCTTTCTTCTTGCTCACTCTTCTTCTTCCTCCCCCTTCTTAATAACCTCTTCTTCTTCCATGAAAAGCTGGTCTTTTTCAACTCTCTTCTAATTTTCACGATCCTTTCTGCGAGCCAGAATCATTTACATTTACGATATTTACAAAACTACAAATTACAAAACTACAAATTACAAAACTACAAACTTACAAATACAACATCTACACATCTTCACCATGTTCAACCTCGCCGAGAATAGCAAGCTTCGCGGCGCCGGCTACAAGATCCTCAACGTCTTACGGGCATGCAACATTATCGCCCTGTTGGCCGTGGTCATTGCCAGCTGGGTCATGATCGTCATGGAGGGCATCACGGGCCAGTTCTTCTTCTTTGACGCCATGGTCCATGTCTTTACTTCTTCCATCGCCTTCTTTCTTATCCTCACCGAAGTCCAGTTCGGTGTCGTCCTGCGCTACGTTGCCCGTTCGTGGCCCATTTTCAGCTGCCGTGACGGCTTTCTCTGGCTCGGCCTCGCCATGCTCGTTCTCGGCTGCGACATTCTGTCCTGCTTGAACAAGTCTGTCTTTTCCTCTGACAATATTGGCCTGCCACTCTATCGTCTCATTCTGGCCTCGGGCATTCTGTCTCTCATCTTTGGCGTTTGCAACCTCATCGTGACGGTCATCTTCCGTGACGGTCCTGCTCGCCTGACAGCCCGCATGATCCGTGCCGATGGCAACCTGGCTGACGGTGGCAATCTCGGCCCCGGCATCAGCAACTACGATAGCAACACCGACATGGCCGACTACTATTCCAGCCGGTCCAACAGCTTCAAGCGCTACAATGCCAACAAGGAAGACGACTCGTCTGTCTACCCGCATACCATGAACGGTGCCGGTCTCACGGTTGGTGGTTTCGGCGGTCTCGCGGCCAACCGCATCAAGCGCATGACACAGGCCTTCAAGAGTCCCTTTGTATCCAACGAGCCCAAGAAGATGCAGATTAGTGCTCCCATTCCTGCGCCTGAGGACACCTACGACCCCAACCACGGCGAGACCTACCCGCACACAGCCGATGTCGACGTTGAGCATGATGGCTATCGTCAAGAGGACCGTGCCAGTCCCATTCTGCCGGCTGTCCAGCGGCCCCCTACGGCTCTGCACCCGGCCCTGAACCGGCCTCCCAGCAGTCGCTACAGCGAGGCCAACATATCGCGGTTCTGAGTGAAGGAGCCAGTGCGTCTCCTTGATGGATGACGTGACTGCTCATGTGTTTTACGTTTTGTTTCTTGTATTTTTACCATTGCCTCGTCAATTCTTTCCTTTGTCGCAAAAGGGGGGTGGGGGGGGGGCGCCGAGGCGCCGAGGAGTTGTATTTGTTATACGGCCGTTTATATTTGCTTTTCTGCGTTTGCACTCTTTCTGGAGGGAACTCTGATACCCGTATCTTACGTGGAAGCCATGAGCAATACAAAGGTGCATCGTCTTCCAAACGCTTTGTCATCCGGTGTACAGCCATGACACGGTAGGGCATGTGCGAGGCCGTAATTAGCCTGTTTCGGAAGGTGTGCCGGTGGACACGTGACCAATCGGATATCAATTACATAATCAACATGCGCTGGCAAACTTGCTATTTCTAGATTTGTAGCTTCACAATTCCTCCCTCGCGTTCTCGTCTTTTCTCGTTCGCCTCCTTGCTAAAAACAACCCACACACAAGGAGAAGAAGAGGAAGTCCCGTATCGCGCGCGGTCCGATGGGATCTAGCGATCGTTGTTTTCTATTCTACAACCTCCTTTCCTAATTCTTCCTGTTTTCGCGCCCGGCGACAGACCATTTTCGCGTTTCTCCTCGGCTTCGTCATCGGTCATCTTTCCTGCCATCCATCGTACTCTTCCCCATCCACTTGCCTCCATCTTGCAACGGAAGACAGAAAGAGCAAGAGAGAGAGAGAGAGAGAGAGAGAAAGAGAGGACTACCATAGAGACGAGAGCTGGGATCTCGACTCTACTTTTCTCTCTGCCTGCCTTTTTTCTTTTCCAGTGACTTGCCCAAAAAAGAAAGACAAAAGACGAGATCTCCCAAGCTGTGAAGCCTGTTCCTCTTTTCTGGAACCTAAGAACCACAAGCAAGAAGCCCTATCCACCTATATTTTGTGTGGGTCTGGCACGGTTCAGTTGTCCTTTGCCGACGAGAAACGTTCCGTTCTTTGTCCCTTGATCAGACACGCGCTTCAAAGACATTGCAGATTCGTCTGCCGCTCTGGGAGAGAGGAGCGAAGAAGCAGAAGAAGCAAAAGAATCAGAAAAAGCAAAAGAAGCAGAAGAAGCAGAAGAAGCAAAAGCAGCAGTCAAGAAATTGAAGCAGATTGCAAGGCAGTGCTCAGCCAAGCTTTTGCTTTCCACACAGTGGCAATTCATTGCCGGAGAATCTTGCGAGTGGTTCTATTCTACCTCTCCTCCATCATGTCGTACGAAGACCAGTCTGCCGACGTGGTGGCCGCGGATTTCCGCGAGGCTCTCGATGGTCTGACCATGAACTCACGCGTCGAAATCACAACGCTGACTGTCATCGCCCGCGAGCATACGGAATACGCGCATGCCATCTCGGAAGTGCTGCAGGAGCATATCAAGAAGGCAAGTCTCGTGTTTAGTGTCCAGCATCCAGCGTCGGGGAACACCAGCTAACTGAACTAGGTGGCTCCTCCACGAAAACTGCCGGCCATGTACCTCCTCGACTCAATCGTCAAGAACGTCGGCACCCCCTATACGATCTACTTTAGCCGCGGGCTATACACAACCTTTATGGACGCCTATGCATCCGTCGACAATGGAACACGGCGCAAGATGGACGAGATGCTCAAGACATGGAAAGAGCCTGTGCCTGGATCCGTGGATCCGCGGCCCGTGTTTGCGCCAGACGTTGTCCGGCCCATTGAAAACGCGCTCATGAAGGCCCGGACATCGGCTTTGCAGGCGCAACAAGAACATTTACGGAGCGAACAACAGCTTCTCGGCAGGGGACGACCGACTGCACCCTACCGTGAGACGCCCACACCTCCTGGCGGTCGGCCGGGCTATCCTCCCCAAGGGCCGTATCCAGGACCACCAAACACACAACAGGCCTATCCCATGCACCCGGTGAGTATGACGGGCGCGTCAGGCGACACAAAGCCTCTGTACAAACTAACATTTTCACAGGCACATCCGACGACACAGTCAACACCGCAGCCATCAGTCGGACCGACAGCCGGACCCTTCCAGCCTCCGCCAACAACACAAACACCCTTTGCCCTGCTCGGTTCTGCTCCCAGGATAAGCACCGAATCGCTGAATGAGGATATCGGGCGGTTGATCGAGGCCACCAAGGTCGAATTTGCCGAGAAGTCGTATGATGCTAGTGTTGCAGCGAGGCTGAAGGCGCTGCTTGACCTGCAAATGATTCTTAAGAGCCAAAACCTCGAGTACGACAAGTTGATGCTTGTAAAGAACCAAATTGATGCGCTCTCCGTAAACCTGCCGAGCCATCTTAAGGCCCAGTATATCTCTACACCAACACTTTACCAACCACCACCAGGCGCCTCGTCGGCTTCGGCAGCATCAGCTTCGGCATTGGGCGGACAGCCGCAGACTCAGCTGCCACCAGCATTGGCAGCCGCCGCAGCCGCAGCATTGGCAGCAGCTCGAGCACAAGGCGTGGCACCACCAGCAGCACCGATACAAGCACAAGCACCTCCATCAGCACCCCCATCAGCAGTGGCAAACCCATCTGCTTCTTCGGGCGCAGCATCGTCCGTGTCGATCGATTCCCTGCTGGGAAAGGGAGCGTTGGCTGCCATCTTGGCCGCACGGCAGCAGCAGCAGCAGCAGCCACCACCGATACCCATGTCGATGCCACTCCAACATCCACAGCAAGGGTTCCCACCTGCTGGTGGCAATGGCAACCCATTGGCACTCATGGAGATGCTCCGAAAGGCCGGCATTCTCCAGGGACAGCAGCAGCAGCAGCAACCGCCACAAGCGGCAGCACCGACGCCCATGTCGCTGGCTTCCAGTCTGGCCAGCGTGTTGGCCTCTGCCCGAGCACCTATGTTGGGTCCGCGCGAACCTCTACGGGAGATCCAGAACGAGATCTCTTTCCAGTCGGTGTCTTTGAAACAGTGAGTGAACCATCTCTCTCTCTCTCTCTCTCTCTTTTCTTTTTACTGACCACATAGATTCCGTCCCCATTTGCTCCCCTTCTTGTATGACAACCTCGGCCCTCCCTGCACGCAGTGTGGCCGCCGCTTCCAGACAGACGAGGTCGGCCGTGCTGCCAAGACTGCCCACATGGACTGGCACTTTCGCGTGCACCAGCGCATCGTCGAGTCCGAGAAGCGCGGCCAGCACCGCAGCTGGTATGTCGACCAGGCTGACTGGATCCACTCCCGCGAGGCCACCGATGGCGAAGCCGTCGACGGCCATGGCGGTGTGGATGGCAGCAGTGGTGCTGCCGGTGCCGGCGGCCTAGGTGGCGCAGGCGGCAGCTTTACAGCAGGCAGTGGCGCCGGCGCTTCGTCAGGGTTCCCAGGGGGACCCGGCGGCGGTCGTGCCGGCGCCAAAGTGCAGTGGATTCCTGTGCCGAGTGACGGTGCTGGTACCAACCAGGCATGTCCGATCTGCCAGGAACGGTTCAAGATGCAATGGCTGGACGAAGCACAGGAATGGGTGTGGATCGATGCCATCCAGGTCGGCCCGCGCGTCTACCATGCAAGCTGCCATGCCGAGGCCACCAAGAGTGGCGCCATCCGTGACCACCCGGCAGCATCAGCGATGGCGGCGCTGTTGTCAGGCGCTGCAGCGGCGGCGGCAGCAGCAGCAGCTGCTGCTTCTTCATCCATTCCTACCGGTCCATCTGCCATGCAACAGCAGCAGCAGCACGGCCGCAATACGCCGCCAGACTCTGTGCTAGGTAAGCGCAAAGCCGAGGACGTCAATGGCAGTGGAAATGGAAATGGCAGCCACCGCAACCACGGCCACGGCCATGGACATCACCGCGGCAACGCTGCTCAGTCGTCTGCCCAACAGCAGCAGGGCAGCAGCGGTGGTGGCGGCGGTGGTGGTGGTGGCGGCGGCGGCAACGGCAAGAGCAGTCGCGGCGGGCGGAAGAAGAAGCGCGGTGCCGGCGGGGGAGGGGGCGGCAATGGCGGCGGCAACGGCGGCGGCGGTGGTGGTGGCAGACGGCCGCCCGACCTGGACCGCGTGGACCCGAACATTGGCGGGTACCTCAAAGGCGGCGGCGGCGGCGACGATGTACAGGTGGACCTGAATGCGCTGCCGTATTGATGGTATGGAAGCGAGGCCCCTAAACTGTGTTGATGCGTTGATGTCTTCTTTTCCCGGGATTTCGTTTATTGTCCCTTGTCATTTTTGTCTTGTTTTGTCTTGTCTTGTCTTTTTCTTCTGCTCTCCTTCCTGTTCTTCTTTGTCTCCCTGTTGCCATCGTTTGGCGTGGTTACCAAGAGCGTTGCATGGGTTTCTGTCGGAGGGTTGTGCCGGCGTCTTTCTGTTTTTTTTTTCTTTCTTTTTTCTTCTCGTCGTCTTTCGCCTTTCTTCCCTGTTTCCTTCCTCTTTGCTGTCGGGCATTTGATACGGTGCATAGCAGAGACAGACCGGAGGTGCATATGGTGCATAGCAGCAGCAGCAAGCATTAGCATTTACATAGAGACGTTCCCAGCAGACAGCACGGAGTACGAGCACGGCATCTGCATGGACTAACAAAAGAGTAATTGTGGGAAAATATCACATCTGCTTGTCATCGTGGAACATGTTTGCATTGCGCAACTACTCGTAAAGTCTCTTACAGGAACGATAAAACGCTCCTCCCGGTCAATGCCCCCTGCCATTCCAAAACCACAAACCGAAAGATCCAACCAAATCAAGCCATAAATCAAACAATAAAATCAAATCGTAACCAAACCAAACCAAACCAGAAACCAGAAACCAAATACCAAAAACGCCTTACAATGCGAAATCATTCCTGTAGACCAGTCTATCAAGAAGGCCCGGAGTGCGTATGGCAACATAAAGAAGGAATATGGGAACGAAACCTGTCGAGTCCCTCTGACCAGAGAACTCGCATGTGTAATATAAAATGCATAGATCGAGAGAAACATGGAAACGGAAACGAATAGAAACAACACGTCAGCCAGTCTATCAACCAGTTGCCGTGCTGGGTAAAGAATCCTGGAAGATTAAAAAAGAATACTGTGCTGCAACAGTGATCCGTCATGTCGTGATCATTCCGCTCTCCATGAGCTGTAATCCTTTTTTCGATGCTCCGTCTAACAATAATCGTTGGGTATTGTTTTCGTGCCGTAGTGGTGTATCGGCATGCGTAGAAATGGCGAATAAATGAACTGTATGAGAAAGAAAGGCATGGCCATAAAAGAAAGCCAAAGAAAGCCAAATTAAACAACGCTTCAAGTAAACCCTCAAGTAAACCTCGATTGCTGGCCTGGTGGGCTATTTGGTGATTGTGCATGCGTCAGAATACGGAATCTGTCCCGTAGTCGCCGTGTCAGCCTGGCAGACGAGCTGAGCTCGTCATCACCAGTGGTTGCTGCTGCTCCCATCGATGAGACATGGTGCTCCGACTGGGCTTCTGACCGGTACCGACGCAGCACCTCGATACGCTCCTCAACAGAGGCATGGCGCAAGCGGTTGAGGTCGAAAAGACGAGAGGCCCGATGATGAGGGTAGCTGGCAGCGGCAGGATAGACAGTTTCATCACTATCGAGTGGGGGTGGCAGGTTCTCCTCAGAAGAGTTCTGATTGCTGTCTTCAGGGTTCTGCTCGGCCTCAGCAGGACGGAGATCCAGACGACTGTACGAGCAGGGATTAGCAAAGAACATGAAAGAATCAAACAAAGAATCAAAGAAACGTACCATAGAGGACATGTGCCCGACACGTTGACCAGCCACGGGTCCACGCAGTTGGGATGGAACTTGTGGTTGCAAGGCAGCACGCGGACATCTTCGCCCACAGTAAAGTCCTCTGTGCAAATCGAGCAAACCGGGGTGTCGTTCTCGTCTGGCCCTGCTGGGCCGGTACCTGTGGTTGTCGTCGTCGCCACATCCGCAAGACCGCCACTCAGCTTGAAATCCGACCCGGCTTCGGCAGCAGACTTGGAATGGGCCTCGGCGTCTTCGGGGATCGTCGAAAGATAGTGCGCCTGGACGTCACCTGGCGCAAGGTTGCGCGGGGTATCACCCTGGTTACCCGCGCGGCTCTCCAGTTCAATGGTGGGGTCGGGCTTGGGCGGGTTGTTGTCGCCAAACTTGACAATGGGGAGGGTTTCCAGGACGGCGCGTGCAATGCCTTTGGCACGGCTCTGGCGTGGTTGGCCTCCATATCCGCTGCGTGGGCCGTAGCGTTCGGGATAACGGTGGGCACGGGCGGCACCCATGGCAATGATGGCGAGGAACAAAACGGTTATGAGGCCCGTGATGCTGTAGAGGACGCTCATGGCTATGGCGGAGTTGTTTCCGTTTTCGCTGGTCGAGGTATTTGGGTCGTTGCTGACAGAAGTGCTGGTAATGGTGGTGCGGATGCCATGCTCAACGTCCGAGTTGGTAATGTTGAGCGTCTGAGCAGCATCATCGGCCGTCACCATGGTAAAGATGCTTCCGTAGGTCAAACTTGACATGTTGCCGGTGTCAATGGCACAGCAGTTGCCGACTTGACTATAGAGAAGAATGGCCTTGGGGGCGTTGGCCATCAAGGTAACGAGCATGTCGTCGGGGTCGATGAAGGAGTCGTTGGTGTCGTCGCAGCAGAGGTAGGCGATCTCTTCGGTGCCGCTAATGTTGTTGTAGTTGGATTCCGTGACGGCAATCATGTTTCCATAAATGTCAATCGACTGCGTAGCGTCCATGTTAGAGACCTGTAACCCAGAAAAAGAAGAACCACAGCCGACTTACATCGCGTGCGGAATCAGTTTGGTTGAGGCCGACAGTGCCAGTCAGCGGAGCGACGGCAAATGCCAAGGCCAAGATATTGGATCCAGGGGCTGATACTTGGAGCGTCATTTCGGATTCGACCTCGTAATCAGTCACTTCAGCCATGGAATAGATGTGCGGGTCGGTGCTGGCGACGGGCACAGCCAGAACGGCTGCAGCGAGCAGCCACTTGTACAGCGCCATGCTTGCAATGGCAGAAAGGAGAGAGAGCTTGGGTGATTTCGGGGGGTTTTTTTGCGCTCGGCAGAGGAAGACGAAGGATTTTAATCGTTTGCGACCAGCAGAGAATTTGGAATGAGAATGACGGGCAAGTGAAGCGGGTAAGCCGGAGAAGACAGCAGACGAATGCTTGCACGAGTAGTGAGATGGGGCAGCAATCACTGCCACAAGTCAGACAGTCAGAGGCGCAGAAGTCGTCGGGGTTGTCACATAGTCAAACTGGGACATTCCATTGGAGGCTCTTGGGGATTCTTAGTCGTCGATGGGAGGGTAAGAAAACAAGGCTGGGTCGGGTAGAGGACGAAGTAGCAGCAGGGCGACAAGGGCGTGGGCGCGCGCGCGGGGGAGGGGATCGCAAAGAAGGGCTTTTTATGGATCCAGGATGAAGAGTGAGAGAATGAGAATGACGGAAGAAGAAGAAGAAGAAAAAAAGGATGAGTAGAAAAGAGGCTGTGAACAGAGAGGAAACCTTGGCTGCAGAGTGGGACACGACAAGAACGACAGGCAAGAGGTCAGAGCCTCTCCTGGCTTTCTGGGCAAAAAATAAAAGCGGGTCAGCTGGAGCGAATCGTTCCAACAAGGAAGGCACCCGGTCGCAACTGCCACGGCACGCTAAACTAGACGGATGAGATACAAAGTGGTGGACATTCGGGTGTAGCGGCATGTGTCAGTAGCAGGTCAGCGGACGGCATGAGAGCGAAGCAAAGAAACCGAGGGGTGTCTGGGACCAGAAGTAGCAGAAGCAGCAGCAGCAGCAGCAGCAGCAGCAAAAAAAAAAAAGTTGGATGATCCGCGACACAGGTCTGAGACGGTGATGTGTTTTAGTGGTGCTGCGCAGTTAAAGCGTGCGCAGGCTACGACGGAAGAGTCGGAATCTCCACTTTTTTGATCGAGAGGAGGAGGGGAAGGAGCCACGGAGCCCACGGAGCCACGGCGATAAGGTTACTGGAAGTGGGTTTGTCAACGGCGGAGGGCGGTTGCGGCGCTGATTCGCTGCAGGGGCGGCTAAAGTGGTTGCAATTGCCGTGAAGGAAGGCGCATGCGAGCATGCGAGCATGCGAGCGTGCGAGTGTGCGAGTGTGCGAAAGCGCGAGTAATTAAGTCCGTACGAGGAAAGTGTCGGCGCGCACATACGGAAAGTACGTTTGCCGAGCAGCTGCTCCTTCTGTTCCGGCGCAACCGCAAAGTCACATGTGATCACATAAGCCATTCCAAGTCTTATATGGCAACGCACCGACGATAGACGATAGACGATCTTCTGCCGGACCTCTCCAGACAGCCGCGGTCTGTTCGCCAGCAGAGCCTCTTCTCAGCTGGACGATCCCGCAGGGGGGCTGCTGCGTTGCGTCTCAGAATCGGAAACCTGGCAGGCCCCTTGATGATGCGTCATGCTTGACGACTAGGAAAAGCTTCTGCTGGCACTTTTGAGGACCGTGCAGTGATCCGAACAACAAATGACCGTCTGTTCCATGCTTGTTTGAAACCCTTCGCTCTCGCTATCGTCTTCTCATACTGTCTGCAGATCGTATGCGGCTCATGGCCGCCAGAGAGTCAGAGAGCAAAGAGATACTCATCTAGAGAATCATCGTTCAAAACTATCACCAGCTCTCAACTGTGATTTAATAACATCTCTTATTAAATCGACTGTAATCTGTAATCGTAGCCAGACCAGACCCCCTGGTCTTGTCCTAAATCTCCTCCATGTCTGCCAGCTCGTCCAACACCGGAAAGTCGCCTACTTCCACCCGCTCCGGCCGCACAAACACGCCTCGCTTGATTGCTTCCTGTCCAGCTGCCGGTTCCGTGCCCCAGTACCGTGTTCCTCGAATGCTGCCGTCGTTCTTGCCGCCCACCGGCTCGTCCAGCTCAACACCCACCCATGTGCCCGCCACGGCCAGGTTGTCCTTGTTCTTGTCCTGGTCCTCACGGCTGCCGCCGCCAATCTCAGGCACTTCGCCCACATACTGCACAACGCCGCGGCGCGTGTCGTCACTGCCCACACGGCACCGCAGGCCCACGGCAATACCGCGCGCCTCTGCGTCTGCTGCATAGGCAGCAATGCGGGCACGGGCGTGCTCGGGCGCCGCCGGGTTGAAGCGGCCGAGTTTCTGGGCCTTCTTCCAGGCCAGAACGGAGTCGGTCTTGGTCGCGTACTCCTCGGCCGGCATGACGTACTTTTCGACACCGCTGGTGTCGGTGTAGTTGGGGCGGGCGCCGGCCGGACGGGCATCGCCGACGTGGATCTCGGCATAGGGTGCCAGCGGGAAGACGGCCAGCTGCGTGGTGTCCTCGTTGGCAGCCGTGATGGGAATTTTGGTGGCCGACGCTGACGCCGACGCCGACGCCGACTTGGCCGGGGCAAGATGCAGAATCTGCTGCGTCGGCGGGATGCCCGTGATGGTCTCGAGCCGAGTGCGGAGCTGCGAGATGGTCCAGGCGGGTGTGATGCGCCTCTCCGAGACGGCATTCTCGGAGACGACCATCATGGGGACATCTGCCATGGTTGTCATGGTGAGGGAATAGGGCTGTGAAGAGTGAACCCAAACAGAGCGAGATCGATTCAGAAAACGAGAGAATGGGATGCAGTATTGGAAGGAATGGAGGACAACTGGAACTGTGGGTTGGGAGACAGATTGTCGTCGCCTTGCGAAAAACGGTCTTGAAAAATTAGGCGATAAAATGATTGGCTGCCCAAACGACCGCCCTCGACGGAGAGAGGATCGCTGAACGAGCTGGACAGAAGATGTCCTTCACGCTGACCGATGCAGTATTTTGCATGTTGTGGTAGACGCTGCATGCGCGAGAAGTCGGCGCCTGGAAAACATCTCGGGAATGCCTTTCGGATCGTCCTGCAGTCAGCCGCTCTTTATGGCTTTGTTTGTTTGTTTCTTTTTTGCTTCTCTTTCTTTTCTCCTTTCTCTCCTTTCTCTCCTTTCTCTCCTCCCAAACCGCCATACCGTTGCAAATCTTTGCATGCCGTGCCGGTCAGCTCACCTTGGTTCCTTTCCGCTGCACAACACACGGGCAGCGTTTGTTTGTAATTGTCTAGGAGGACGAGGGATGAGACATTCCATAGACTGTGGCTGGCTCTCTCGACAAACTACTTGTATGGCTGCATGTCTTGTTACCGTGGAGGAGCAGGCAAACGGGCTTCCTGGCCCGTCACGGTTGGACAAACACGGCCCAGGGAATGGTTGCTGCACACGCATTTTGTACCACCCTCAGTCATCATGCAAGCAAGATACGTGTAGGAACGAACGGCCCCATCTTCCCGCTGAGGGGCCGGCTGAATTCGCGTTTGCATCTCTGTCGTACACGGCCGCCCCCTCCCCCCCTGTTGGCAGGATGGCAGGATGGTAGGATGGCCTCGGCCCCCCTTCCTTCTATGCAGTTGCACAGAAATAGCAATGGAAGACCCCGGATAGCGGCACCTCGAGGGCAACGTGTGAGTGGGAAGGCATGCGGCAGTGGACTTGTTCAGGTGCTACAAGCCACAAAGCGGAGAGGGCTGTCCGAGGGCGAGGAAAAAGATGTGTGTACGTGTAGAGACGGTGCCATCACGAAGCCAATCTTCCGAGTAGCGCCCGCAGACGGGAATTTCAATTGCACACATGTACACGGGATCTCAGGGCCGTCTTATTGTCCATCCGCTCTTGTGTGTGTGTGCATGCGCCACGGAATGATAACCAGTTCCCTACGGCGGCAACGTGTTCTTGTCGGATTACTACTTCCGGTTCCCTAGCTGCCGGTCAGAAGACCGCGTCCTGCAGAAGGGCCAGTAGGCTTGGAAGGCCTGGATGGTCTGGGCGTCGACGAGATACGTCCGGAGGGAGGCCTCGGCAAAAGGTAAACAAGACAGCAGGAAGCAGAACAGCAGGAAGCAGAACAGCACAACAGCACAACAGTACAGCAACAACAACCCTGCCATGTCTATTGCATAATGCCTTCTGGCGTGGCCCAATGGCCGCGATTGTTGTGCCCAGGTCCTGTACGAGTGCGTGGAATCATACCATGGATAGACGGGACAGAAAGCCGTGTTTGCCGGCTGGCAAGACAAAATAGGAAAACAAACTGCCGTCACGGCTGGCCACGGCTGTTTACCTCGTCCTTCTGGTAAGTGCTGACGCCGGCCAGCACCCCCTCAATTTCCCGAGACGAACAATACGGCATCCGATACGAACACGGCCGGACAGTTCGCACGCGCAGCCGGGGCCCAGACCCAGGCCAAGCCAGGCCAAGTCCAGGCCAGGTCAAGCCCAGGTCAAGCCCAGGCCAGGCCAAGCCCAGGCCCAAGCCCTGAACCTGGCCACCTGCGACAGATGGGGGAGAATGCGAGAAAAAGAAAACAAGAGCCATACAATGTTTGATTGTCCCGGGCCGCGGCCGTTTCTCACTTCTGCATCACCGTCTTCACCTGCGCAGCGGATGCCGCGTGTTTGATTTTAGACGGCCGACCGGTGTGGCTGGCGGCTAGTTGCAGCGAGCCGCAATGCTGCATGTCAGTAAAAACTGCCTTCTTTGGTAGGGCTAGGGCTACATGGTTGGTTTTGGTTTTAGTTCTTCGCTGGCCGTTTTTTTTTATTTGGCCGTTTTCTGTTTTTACTTCTTTTTTTAGTCTATTCTTCCGACCACCACCGGCCTTGGGCCGCAGGTAGAAACGCGTATCGCAGCCGTACGCAAAGCGTTTACGAGTGATTCTCGAGATAGATTGAAAGACTAGAAAACTACTCTGTATACTCTGTAGACATTGTGGATTGTGCGTTCTCGCCCGGATGATCACCATTGTCTAACTTTATTTGCCTCTCTTTGCTTTTTTTTTTGCTGGGGGCAGAAAGGTTCTGTCACACTGCCACCACTGTTTGCATGCGGATCCTGGGGATGTTTGTTTCTGATTTCCACCAGATTGTCCCTCCTCCCCCTCCTGTGCTTCCACGGGAAGCTTGGCTACACAGCCACATGTAAAAATGAGCTGTTCACACCCCGTTACTACTAGTTCTCGCTTGCAGGCCCAGGAACCTGTCTTGCCGTACGAACTGCATTGCACAACCGAGCAAACTGCCCAGTCTGTTCGCCTCTCATTGGCTGTCCCAATACTACTGTGTATACTCCCGTACACAAATGTTGAAGAGAGGGCGGCTAGCAAACAAACGAACGGAAGTATCAGCCAACTCGAGCAAAGCCACGAAACATTGGTCCTGCACCACACATACACCCCCCCCCCCCTCTTTCTCTCTCCCCATCTGCCCTAGTTTGAGTATGGTGGGAATACTCGAGAATTCTTGTCCAACCGCCTCCATAAGCCCCATCATCACACACACACACACACACACGTTCTACAATGTACTTTTACCCACTTGA
Organism: Dryadomyces quercus-mongolicae; assembly: GCA_002215975.1. NCBI lineage: Eukaryota > Fungi > Ascomycota > Sordariomycetes > Ophiostomatales > Ophiostomataceae > Dryadomyces > Dryadomyces quercus-mongolicae. The sequence continues at coordinate 1,053,935 of NIPS01000006.1, read as the reverse complement.
ATTTACCCACTGCGTAACGCGGCTGGCTCGGGCCTGACGATAATTCGAATTCGAATTCGACTTGGAATCCTCACAGAAGCGGCTTCCATGCAAAATAGATGTCGACACAGCTCATGACGAACACCGTTTGATATGCGCACACCGCATTTACAACTGGATAGCGTCTAGCTGTGGCGGGAAGCGCATACATGCATGGCGTCTCATCTGACCTGTATATCAGGCAGTTCCTTTCAAAGAGGAGAAAAAAAAGGGAAAAAAAGGAAGAAGGAATATGAAACGACGTGCCACGTTTCGCATCGTCAGGCACGCATGGAGAATCGAGGCCTTTCATGCGTATTGGTAGAGGCCTTGTCATCTGCTCGATGTTGTCGTCGTGTCCGTCCGTCTGTCTTTGGTCATGTGCACCGGTGGATCGGATGGTGCGTCTGTTTGCCTCCTCGCTGCATTTCTTGCCCCAGTCGAGCATGCCGTGGGACCGTTGGGTATCTTACACGAGAAATCCAATCCATGTTGATGACGTGCCTTAGCGGAACAGACCACCGCAACACTTCTCTCGGGCATCAACAGAACGGAGAGATGGATACGGAGTCTGCCCTTCTTTTGCCCTGGGGGGGGGGGGGGGGGGGGGGGNCCCCCCCCCCCCCCCCCCCCCCCCCCCCCCCCCCCCCCCCCCCCCCCCCCCCCCCCCCCCCCCCCCCCCACAAGAGGAGGAGCAAGTGCCAGTTGGCAAGCTGGTTTCCGATCCCTCGTCGGCCGTTAGGCGGTCTGTCGTCTTCTTCTGTGCTGCGATTTGCACAGCTGCTTAGTCCAGCCATACCTCGGTAAACGTGTCTCCACCAGGTGTTCACATTGCCAGTTAGTGAGCGAGAGAGAAGTAGAGGTGAAGCCCCGTCAGGTGTCAATGGATGAGACAGTAGTATCAAACTGCAATCCCAATGCAGGGTTGGGATGCCAGCAGTTGGAAGTTTGGCTCTTCAGACGTCATCCGCATACGAAGAAGCCGTAGTATAAAAGAAAAAGAAGGCCTAACACGCTAGCCACATCACAAGTACTCCGTATGCCTGGCCCGGTGTAGCGTCCCTGGGAGGGGGGGCGAGTGGAGACAGACACAGCAGGCGTATCCTGTGGTTCATAGGACGTTGACCTTGCATGCTAGCAGGTGCAGTGCAGGCCTGGGTGACAAGTGTCACTGACCGCTCCCGCGAGAACGGAGCGGGAACGACGACGCCACGACGAAACGCGTAAACGACAGAACTCTGTCGAACCCACATCCAGACGGAGGGGCGAGCAGACGAGCAGACAAGCAGACAAGCAAGACAAGCAACCCAGGCAACCAGAAAGGAGACAAACCAGACAAACCAGACAAACACTCGTACTGGCTCTGCAGACAGAACGGACATGTATCTGCTTCATGCATCTGCGTGTCTGCCGGTTCGATGTGTCTTGTCATTATACGGCAGCAAACGCTGACCGCTATTTCCCAGAACCCCTTTACCCGGACAATCGCACGTTTCCAGACCGGGGCCAGCAAGGAGGGGCGGGCGGTCTTCGCCTGCGCATCTTTCTGGACCGTGATGGGGCCCAGGCCCAGCCCAGACGGGAGGGGGAACAGATGGAAGAGAATCGAACAGAAGCGTGGGAGAAGAGTGGTGCCGATGCCGGCATGCGAGCGGCGAGGCAAAAAATCGAAAGAGAGAAGGATCTGGTCGTACGCATGTTCCGTACGATTTTTCGTCCTGGCCGTGAGACGTCTGGAAACTCTTTGCCTTCCTTGCCTTCCGTACTCGATCGACATTGGTTCAAGCCCGGGTTGAACCAGACCGCATCTTGCGGCTGCCACCTGTCGTCTTGTCTCCCAAGCCGTGGGGAGCCCTCATGGATGGTCCCGTCTCCTTTTTTTTCTTTTTTTTCTTACATTTAAAAAAAAGAAGGTGGTTTGCCCCGCAAAACGACATGCCTCATCAGACAACGTCGATTGTGTGGATGGAGGGGTTTGTCCACAACAATGGCCGTACTCCGTAGTCCCGTAGTCCGTACTCCGTTCTTGCAGCACAGCAGAGCGAGGGACTGCTAAAAAAAAGTGCTGGGTGACAAAACGCACAGACATCTGGCTCGGTTGGGGGGCCCAGTTCGATCACCAGGCGCCTCCGTGTTGCATCGCACGCCATCTCAGCCATCTCAGCCATCTCAGCCATCTCCAGAGACAAGCAGGTGCCACCACCAAATGGAGTTTCTGGTTGTGAACAGGCACGAGTACGAGAGTGCAACATCAGGTACGAGCCATGTTCGTCTTCGTATGAGTACTCGAGTACGAAGTATTGTGCGACCAGACGTTCAAGTTCAGCCATCATTCAGCCAAGCGTCCGGGCCGTCTGGCGGTAGGAGGCTGGAGAGACGTGGGAAGGATTGCTAGGTTGCCAGGTTGCTAGGTTGCTTGTTGCCGCTATACTGTGTACGAGTAGTAGCGGTGGGCTGCCAAGCGGTCTCTGGGCAAAGGTGCGTTGTACTGCGGTACTGCGTACTGCGTACTCGTACGGAGTACGTTGAGCCCTGGGCGTGGCGCAGACCGATGAGCGTGACTCAAACTATTCCCTTGTACTGTGTACTCGTACGGAGTACTTGTGCGTCGTACTTCGTACGAGGGTCGGCAATCCACCATCCACCATCCACCACCCAAAGAATCCACCTCTGTGGCTCAGTAACAAAACACGAACGGGCGGCTGACAGGTATTAATACACCATACCTGGGAGTGTTTCGAAGGGTGCCATTTGGAGGCGCGTGCGCAAGATCGTTTGCCGCATGGCGGGCCCCGAGATGAGGGCCGCTAAAAGGGAGGAGAAAGGATGCGGTGGATGCAGTGGATGCGGGAGGCGGAAGAGGAGGAAAATGACGATAGTTTGAGATTTGAGGCAAAAGAGGAGACAAAGTGTACGAGTACGGAGCATTGTATTACGCAGTACCGTAGACAAGATAGTAAGACGGCAAGGCTGGGATGACGGGGAAGGAGCAGGAAGGAGGAGGATCAAAAGGAAGGAGCCCTGTGGCGTCTCTGGCCGCGGCGCCGTGAGGAAGGCGCTGACGGTGGTGTGCACGTGCAGTGCTGTCCGAACCGGGAAGGAGTGCGGTCCTTCTTCCTTGCCACTTACAAGCCCGCCGGGAAGGCACGATCCATTGGATCCATTGGATCCATTGGATCCATTGGCAGGCCAAGTGGGCTGGTGATGTGTTTCCCGTCGGCCTTTTTTTCCTTTTTTTCCTCTTCATCATACGCTGCCCTACTCCGTACACGGCATTCTTCTTCATCGCTCCTTGATCCGTCTCTGATCCGTCTGGGCCCCTGTCGGCCTGGCGAACGGGACACCCGACCAAACCTGACCGGGGTCTGGTAGCTAATAATACAGGAATTATGGGTTCACGCAGAGTGACGATTTGTGTTTTTGTGTTTTTGTGTTTTTTTCGTTCCTTTTTTCCTTTCCTTTTTTTCCTTTTTTTCCTTTTTTTCTTTTTTTTTTCTTTTTTCTTTTTTTCTTTTCTCTTCTCTTTTTTCTCTTCTCTTCCTGGACCACTGCAACACACCGCAGCAGACCGCAGGAGACCGCAGCCACGGAGACCGCAGTCCACAGTCCATAGAAGACCAGCCCGAACGGTCCCACTCGATTTGAATTCCACACATTCATACGGCGTCTTCGGTTTCATAGCAAACAACCGGACAATGCGGCTTGGGCAACAATGGTCTCTCTTGCCACGTCCTCCCATCGCTGCCGGTCTTGGCCAACATCTCGTCTATCCCTGCTCTTGCGAAATGTCCGACTGGCTGCTTTCTGTAAGCCCCGGTCCATTGCCGCCGTTACCATACCCCCTACCCACCTGCTCCACGACTACTGCGTATCCGTGCCCACTTTGAACGACCCCCCTCCTCTTTTCCAGCAAGCCTTTTCCGTCTTTCGTCTTTTTTTTTGCCCGGCGTTGGTCGGTGTGTGATGGGTGATGGGTGATGTGTGATGCTGCCGTTCGGTAGGTCACTTGGGCCGCCGCACGACCAATGGCATCCTGGCTCGAATTTTCTTTTTCCCACGATTCCCTGTCGAAATTCATGTACCTCATGTTTGTTCAACGTCGTACTCAACGCCCTCCCTCGGCCCCTGACCCTTACCAATCGCCTCCAGCATACCACTTTTACCACCACAGCGTGCCAGTGTGCCAGTTCGCTCGGATATAGGCCTACCCGACCTGAAAGAAAAAGAGAAAAAAGAGAAAAAAGAGAAAAAAGAAAAGGAAAAGGAAAGGAATAAGAAAGGAATAAGAAAGGAAAAAAAAGAGAAAAAAAAAAAAAAAAAAAAAAAAAAAAAAAAAAAAAAAAAAAAAGAAAAAGACCCCATACAGGAATGGGGTCCGGAGTATTACGGAGTACTCACACTCCGTACGCAGTTCAGACTGCTCATACACTCTCATACTCCATGCTCATACTACATACGTGTCCTGCCGTGAGACACGTGAAGCAATGAAATCAGACGCGTTTCTTGCAAACCAGCTTACACGATGCGCTCGTTCTTTGCAGCCCTGCAGGGACCCCCGGTTATCTGTCATCCTCGATCAACCATCGACTCGTCCTTGTTGGCATCGACACCGCTCAATCAAACTGCCCTCGGACACCCATCCTCCCTGTCCCCCCGCTCACACCTCGCTTGCCCGCACTGGCCGTCTCTTCATCCTATGTTCTCGTGTCCTTTCTTTTTCTTTGATTTTATTTGTCTATTTGTCTACTTGGGGCAGCTCCTGTCCGATCCTGTCCGCATTGCGTCTATACGAGTCTTCTTTTTAATTGGTTGCTCGGCCTTTCTGTGTTGCATCCTCGCATCCTCTCCCTTGTCTGCCACCCCCGTCTCTCTGCTCTGCTCCTCTGCTCCTCTGTTCCTTTCGCACTCGGATTTTCATTTCACTGTGTACAGACTACCCCGTAACTGCGTCATGGCTTTCATCTACTTTCATCCAATCCTTCCGGCGTCTCACAACCGCCGTCTTGGCCCGCCTTGGCTCTGCCCAAGGGTCTTAAGGGTCTCAAGGGTCTCAAGGGTCTCAAGGATCTGAAGGGTCTTAAGGGTCCTAAGGGTCCTGACCAATGACCCGCATCCCCGCTCAGCTGACCCTGCGGCACTACTATCATCATCAAGAACGAGGGGGGCAACAGGGAACGGAACCGAAAAGACCACCACAATCTCTGGATTGAATGGCCAAAATCGAAGCTAGTGCCTTGAACACACAGGCGTTCAGCGGCAAGCATGCATGAACGCGTGACTTATTAGGTGAGTTTTCCTCGAGGGTGACAACCTGCATGTCCACCCGCGCTTGCGATATCCGTCCCTCTTCGTGATCGTTTCGCATATCTTCAACCCCCTACGCATGCAATCCGGTTTCGTTAGTTAGGAGCATAATTTCAGTGGACCCTGGCCTCGGAAAAAAAAAACTACGAGCACGGAGCATTACGGTAGAGCATGAGCACGAACACTCCATACAAACACAGAAATATCATGCGGCAATTTGCACAAGAAACACTTCTACTACAGCTCACCCCTCAAAGCTTGGCTCACGTGAGAAAATGCCCATGTTCGCTACGTTCATAAGCTTGATGTCAGCACCCGCTGGCCCCTTTTACCCCCATTGCCCCCTTTCCGTCTCTCAGCCCCGGCTGGACTCTTGCCGTGATGACGAACAACGGCCGTCGGGCTCAGCGTGCAACGATGGAAGCCCAGTCCGTCTTGGTACCTGGCCACTTGGCAAACGACGGCACGAAGAACGGCACTTTATTTTTTTGTTTATTTTTTATTTTTCCACCGGATATTTTTATTTTTTATTTTTTATTTTTATTTTGGGTATTGTACTCCGTACTTGTATTGTGTTGGTATTGATTTTGATGCCTTGCATACGACGTATTGCCTGCAGCACGCTGGACTGCTACGGAGCATACAGGGTATTATTAGCAGGGCTCCCATTATAATAGGGCTTTTGCTTAGAACAGGGTCTACGGAGTATTTGATAAAAAGAAACCTTACCTCTAATGCCCGCTTAAGGGCTTCTCCACACTCTTTTTGCTTCCTACACACCCTCTGACCTGTTCGTCCACTACACCCCCTCCTTCTCACGCCCCTTCTCCCCTTTTTTTTTCCTTCGACCCCCCCCCTCTCTCTCTACTACTACTACTACGACTCGTCTCTTCTGCACCTCCAACGCAGGCCAGCCTAATAAATGTCAGGGACAGACAGATTTATACACCGTCACATTCAGACACAACACACCAAGCGGACGGCCTTGTCTTCATGCTCTGTAAAAGGCTGCTCTGCGCCTCTACTTTAAAACCAACCGTTGCCCAGTCTTTTTTTTGTCTACGTTGTACTTTTACCCGCACACCCCTCCTCCCCACGCCGACGCTCATCTTCTTAAACTTCGATTCTTCTTTGGCTCTTCTCTGCTGGTCGTGACCTTTATTATTACTGGCTCTCGTTCTTTGTCTGCCTTTGCGTCGTCGGCTGCTTCTTCTTCTTCTTCAATATACCCTATTCGTTCTTGAGTCGGACACTTATAATTTTTAATCACGACCTCCTTCTCTCCTCATCACCAGGCTCGGCTCTCCTCCACTTCCTTTCCTCTAGTCCGTGTCACACTTACCACTTGTCCTGATATAGTGGCCTAAGTGGCTTTGGTGGCTTTGGCGGCTTTGGCGATTTTGGCAACTTTACTTTGGCTGCTTTGGTGACTGCTTCTGTTCTGTTCTTTTTGTGTTCTTTTGTTCTCCTGCCTCCTGCCTTGCGCCTCGGGCTCTGGACTTTTATCGAGAGCATCCTCCTCACTTTCCAGGATCTCCCAAGAGACAGCTCTGGCAAGCTCGACGTGGCACCTGCTTCGATCCTTCTTCCTGACTCGCCTACCGCCTCATTGTCCTCCCGCATCTCTGCTCTCTTCTCCGGCACTGTCACCCACCCTGAACGAGCCATTCTTTCCGTTATTGGCCAGAGAAAGAGTCCAACCAGAGAGAGAATGTGGACGCTTTGCTGCCTTGACTACCTGATCACTCCATCCTGAGAACCCAGATCGGACGTTCCGGGTGGAAAGACTACTTTTCCAGGACAGTACCGACTTCTCGACTCTTTTTTTTGCTACACCACTTGCTGCTCAACCTTGGCCAGAACGCCCGCTCGCTTTGCACTCAGCCGTGTCAACCGTCAACCGTCAACCGTCAACCGTGAACCGTCCGCTTCCCGGAACGCCTCCCCCCCCTCTTTCCCCCCCTGTCCCCTAACCCGGGAGTAGTCCCTCTCTCGGACACCACAACACATTCTGTTTTCTTTTGCCACGTTGTCACACGTGGTTGTGTCCGCGTGGGCACTGCAACAAAAAAACAAGTCACCCACCTCGAGCTTTTATATTCGCAAGCCGTGGACCCACTGTCTAGACCTCCTCTTGCTCGTTCTGGCCGGCCGGTTCAGTACTTCTAAGGCATCTTCTCCCCCTCCCCTCGTGTTTCGTCCTTTCGTCCTTCCGTCCTTTCGTCCTTTCATCCTTTCGTGTTTTCTTCTTCTTTTCGAAATATCTCCAGGGAAGATTAGTCCCTCTCGTCTCTGCAACAAGACACGAGAGTTTGGTGAAAGGCAGGGAAAAAAAGCAAGACAGCTCAGCTCAGTAATCCAAAACCAAAACACACTGCCAGACCTTCTCCCGTTTTCCAGGAAGAAGCGTCTTTAGGAGGCCAAAAAGCACCAGGACTCGAAGTCAGGGATCTCCCCCTACAGTTGCCACGTTGGCTCTCCTTCTCCGTTCCCCCGTCGACGCCGTCGCCGTCGCTGCCACGCACCCACGCGTGCCCAAGACTGGCAGCTTCAAGCACCAGATTCAGCAGCTCAACACCGCACCGCTCGACTCTCTGCGGACAAGAAACGGTAGCAGCAACGGCGGCGACCCGCGTCTTGCCGAAGCGAGAAGCCCTGGCGAACGCTCACTGTCTCAAGATTCGCCCCAAGCAGTGGCAGTAGACAGGCGTGACAGACGCACCGTCACCGTGGATATCGCTTCTCTTCTTTCAACCCCAGACTCAGATGAGTCCCCGGTTTTGCGATCTTCGCCAGCTATACCTTTTCCCTTTTGCCCGTCTGGTCAGCAACAACAGCAACAGCACCAGCAACTACAACTGCAACAGCAGCTTCAACAGCTGCAACAACAACAACAACAACAACAACAACAACAACAACAACAACAACAACAACAACAACAACAGAAACAGCTGCAGAAGCACCACCAGCAGCACTCTCGATCTGTCTCGCTGCCACCACCGCAGCAGCTGCCAACTGTTTCCTCCAACACCCCATCACCAGCGTCCGTTCCCGGGACTCGACCACGGCGGCAGCCGTCAACAGAAAAAACGACGACCATTTTCCAAGCACCGCTGCCACCGGCTGCGTATCCCGCCGCAGGTAGGCGTCCGCAAGTCCTGTCCAAGGGAGGCTCAGGCCCATACATTGCGGCCGGGGCACGGCGAAACATGCCACCCTACACGGTAGACAGCCCGGCCAAGAAGCAGAGCAAATGGTCGGCCGAGGAGGATGCACTGATCATTGAGCTGCGCGGCAGCGGCATGAAATGGGAAGACATCTCCAAACGGCTGCCCGGACGCAGCGCCATCAGCTGCCGCCTGCATTACCAGAACTACCTGGAGCGGCGAAGCGAGTGGGACGAAGAGCGCAAGAACAAGCTCGCACGACTGTACGAGAGGTGAGAAAAAAAAGAGGGTCCTGTCAGAGTAAACGTTTCCAAGAAGAACGCAAAAAAAAAAGATCTAACACGAGTGAACCCTCCTCTTGAAAAAGATTCAAGCCAGAGATGTGGGCCAAAGTGGCCGAAGAAATGCAGGTCCCCTGGCGAGCCGCTGAGGCCATGCACTGGCAGCTGGGCGAGGCAGATATGGCTCGTCGAGCGGGCGTCACACCCTTTTCCCTGTCGGCCATGGCCGTCGATTCATCCACCGGTCCCCACCGCCAGTCCCCCTCCCGACCGCCCTATGCACACTCGCCAGCCGCCATGTCCGGTGGCAGTGTAGGCGGCAACGGCAGTGGACTGTCGCCACGGTATGGTCGCGGTGGACCAGCAACTCATCCATCACTGCCACCACCGCCGTCACTCATGATGGAGCGGGAAACCAATTTGTCCGGGCCACGACAACTCTATCAGGATGCCGGTGCCAACATGTATCCCTACCAACAGAGTCCGCAACAGCAACATCAACAACCGCCGCCACCACCACCGCAGCAGCAGCAGCAACAACAGCAGCAGCAGCAGCAACAACAGTCCTACTACAATCAGACAGGGCCGGGATTGCCGCCCATCCAGTCGGGTGGACCGTCACCTTTTGCCCAGCAGGACCGCATGGGCGGCGGCGGCGGCGGTGGAGCAGCTCTGCCGAGCTTGGCTGAAATCACGACAGGCGTCAGTCCTTACAGCACGCCGGCCTATTCACTGGGGGCGAGTCCGGCGCCGAGCCAGACATCGAGCCCGGTGCCAGGACTGGCAGCGTTCAGCACGGCACCACGATCAGGATACGGGTTTGGCGGGCCAGGGCCGAGCCCTGCATTGCCAGGACTGTCGTATCCGCCTATGCAGATGGGTGGCGGTGGACCGGAGCTGCCGGGCATCAAACGGCGAGCAAGTCCGAATTTTGAGCCACGAGACGCACGGGAGTCACGACGACGATACATGCCTTCACCTCGATACGACGACGACGGCAGCCGCGGGATGTAGCGTGACGAGGAAAAAGAGGAATTCGGGATCCGAAATCGAAGTCGAGATCGAGATCGAAATCGAAATCGAAACTCGAACGAAGTGAACCGATAACCCAAGAAAAAGGAAAAAGAAAAAATATCTATAACGAATCAAGCATACGACGCGGACGACAAAATGGGTTGACGGCCGGAATCTATACACATACACTCTGAGCGAGCAAGCAATATTCCCTTTTTTTTGCTTTTCATTACGAATTGGACAGTTGTCCAAGACACACGGCGTTTTTTTTCTTCTTTTTTTCTTTTGTCTGAATAACCAAGAGGAAAGGGAACGGGAGAAAAAAAGCAAAACGGCCGCACAAGGACGCTACGCTGCCACGGTAGAGTTTGTGCAGGCCATATCCTCATCGGGACATGAATTTCTTTTGTGTTATTTCTAGCTTTATTTTTTCCTTATTTTTCTTGTGTGTGGCTACTGAGCTGGGAAGCTGGGACGCTGGGATGCTGGGATGCTGGGATGCTGGGATGCTGGGACGGGAAAGAGACAGGAGGATGGCAATGCGGTCACGCCCTCTGTTCTTCTTGGGTAATGGGATATGTGTGCAGGAGTCTGGATGAGACAGGATCATACCGGGAAGGGGGGGTGTGTGGACGGGGTGGACGGGGTGGTGGTGGAGGGGGCAAAAGGGAAGGGCAAAGATGAAGCCCAATGGGGGGGCTGCGGCCAACGAGAGGTTTCTCTATATTAGATTATTATGTTTTGTAAAAGATTTTTCATTCTTTGAAATCTCAGTGTCCGCCGGTCCGGGCATGCGTGTTCTTGTGATGTAGTTTTATTTCTTACACCCCAGACGTCCGGAAACTAACGAAAGGGGGTGAATGGAACATGCAACAGAGAGAAACGGGTGTAGTCTCTTTCTTTTTTCTTTTTTTTCTTTTTTTCTCTCTTTTTATTTTTATTTATTTATTTATATTATTTATTTATTTTCTACTTTTCTTTTCTTCTTTTCTTCTCTTTTTCTCTTATTCTTTTTATCTTTTATCTTTAATCTTCTATCCTTTATCTATTTATCCACTCTTTTCACTTTTCTCTCATTTTTTTCTTCCTTCTTTTCTTGTGCGCGTGAGATTTTTCTGTCACAATTCATATTTTAGGCCGTCATGCGAGCGCGTGCTTCCTGTGTGTCCACCTGACCGCAATGGCTCGGACGCAGACGGGCCTGTGGACGGAAGATTATGCATAGAGAGAACTCACACAATGCACATCGGACTCGTGGACTCGTAAGATGTCTTGTTTTCTGCTGTTATTCCTGTTATTCCTGTGATTTCTGCCTTGTCTGCCTTTTCTGCCTTTTCTGCCTTCGGCTCCTGTCGCCAGCCGGCTCCGATGCAGCTTGCATGTCAACTATTTTCTTGTTGGGTTTTCTCGCTTGCTCGTTTCCTTCATCATGCCTCCTGCAGACACGTGCCCAACTCTCACATGCCAACGGTGACCTGCATATCCGTCTGGCGGCGTACTCCGTCCTCCGTACTCTGTACTGTGTGTATGGCGTATGGCGTATGGACCGTTTTTCGTTTTTCTTTTTTTCTTTTTCTTTTTTTCTTTTCTTTTTTTTGTTCTGCGTGCCTTCTCTCGTTGAAACTAAGGAAGAAAAAAAAAGAGGTCCACCCAGCAGTCTGCCTCCACTTTGGATGTTCCCCTCTAATATGGCGGGCCTTGGGGCCTTGCTGACCGCTTTTCTGGCGAGCGTGGTCGGCACTTGGGCCTCCGTATAAGAGGCGGTGGGCGGTTTTCGGCTTGGCCGCACCGCCACACGGAGAAAGACGGTGATGGACTGTGGCAGTGCAGTTCTGAGCAGTTCTGACCCTTTGACTCTGACCCTCTGACCTCCCGGACCTCATGATCTCAGACCTGTTCTTTCGACCTCTGACTTGCTGGCCTCACCTCTTGACCGCCATCACACCTCACTCAGCAATCACCCACCAGTTGTCCTTTTCGTATCCGCTCTCCACCACGCGGCCGCCCACTGCACGCACGTCCTCTTCCAGCTCGCCTTCGCGATAGAGGTGGTAGTACCGCTGGAACGTAGGCGGCGGTTGTGGCGGCTGCGGCGGCTGTGGCGCCCGCGGCGCTCGTTCGCCTTTTTTCTGCCGTGACGTCTTCACCCACGGCACCAGCAAGTCCTGTTCGCCGCCGGCCGTCCAGCCGCGACGACTCGATGCTTGTTCGAGAGCCCATACGTAGAACAGGACGCGGCCGTGGCCGTGGTCGCCACTTTGACTCCCCCTCTCTTCATCCCGCCGCACACATCGTAGCAACTCGGCCACGGCTGCCTGTCGCCGCGCACGTGTCGACAAATGGTGCACGACGGCAATGCAAATAGCAAAATCGGCACAGCCGGTGCGGAAAGGCAGGTCCAGGGAGTCGGCCAGCAAGACGTCGGCACTCGGACGAGCACGGGCATGCTTGTCATAGGCGAACTGAGCAAGCGCCGCACTGCGATCGCAGCCGAGAATAAAAGGAGACGTCATCTCCAGATATTTGCCGTTGCCGCAGCCGGCATCGAGGCCGATGCTCCCGCGCGGCTGTGCCGCCAGGAAGCGCGCCACCAGAGGCCAGGGCGCATAGCGTGTGGCCGAGAAGTGATCGGCAATGGCATCGTAGACCTCGTGGACGTGGGCCTGTTCGTAGGCTGAGGCTGAGGCTGAGGCCGAGACGTTGTCGTCGTCTGGCGCAGGCGGAGCGCTGGCCATTGTGGGTAGTCTGGTCGACAGCGGGTCGCGTCGTTTCGCTCTCTGTGCGTAGATGACCAGAGCAGGCCAGACAACACGCTCAGTCGACGGAGGCTGTCCGGCGCAAGGACGTGGGCGAAGAAGAGGCCGAAGAGGCTGAAAGAAGCCGTTGCGAAAAATGGAATGGACGTTGATCTATTTTTGTGGGTCCACAGCCAATCGAGTCGATTTCCCGAAAAGGCAACAAACTGTAATAATACCAGTAGGAATCTTTGATTTCATCTACGGAGTACGGATGGACTACAATGGCCTCTTCATGCCCGCCCCAGATTCAATGGGCTGTTCTTGTCAAAGACATCCGTCGTAATCACTTCCGGGTACACAATGTCTCCCTGTCGCAGCGCCTCTTCCATTGTCTCCATGATCACAATGCTCTCGTCCAGAGGCAGCGTCGTGCTCTCGAGCCGGCCGTCGCGCAGACAGCGCGCGCACTCGTCCGCTTCCCAGAACATACCGTGACCTGACCAGGTGGCTTCCGGTCGCGGGTTGCGCGGAATCGGACACTCGACCAACTTGTTAGTTGTCTGTGTCTTTCCGTCGGCCGTCTTGCTCTTCGTGACGAGACGGTACTTTTGCGGTCGGAAAGCCGGCCCGGCCACCTGGATCTCGCCGCCCGAGCCCTGAATGAGGATGGCATGAATGGAAGGGTCCTCGGCATCGACACTGGTGTCGACGCGCAGCGACGTCAGGGCGACGCCGAGGCTCGCGTGACGTGGGAACTGCAAGATGATGGCGTCCGACTCGTCGGCCCCCGTGGTCGCGTACTTGTTCATGACGGCGACGACGCGCGGGGCCTCTTTGGCATCCGACTGCAAGTGGTACAGGATCTGGAAGAGCCAGGTGAGCGAGTAGATGCCGAGATCGAGCGTGGCGCCACCGGCAAGGTCCCGGTTGACCATGCGGTTGTTGTCGCCAAAGGTCAACGGGCCGCCGACGACAGTCGAAGAAGCATTGCTCTCAAACGAGTTATCGGCCACGACGCGGTAGACGGTGCCAATGGCGCCGGACTGGACGAGATTGCGGATCTGCACGCTCAGGGGAAAGAAACGCGTCCAGACGGCCTCCATGAGAAAGAGGCGTTTGGCGCGCGCCGTGGCCACGAGCTTCCGGGCCTGGGCGGCCGTCACGGTAAAGGCCTTTTCACACAGAACGGGCTTGCCAGCTTCGAGCACGAGCATGGCGTTCTGGAAGTGGTGGCTGTGCGGCGTGGCCACATAGACGATATCGACGTCGGGGTCGGCGACCAGAGCGGCATACGACCCGTAGGCCCGAGCATCGGGACTGGCACTTACCCGCTGCAAAAACTCAGCCGCACGCTGCTGCGACGACGACGACGCCGCGGCGACGACGACGTGGTGAACATCGTGAACATCACGAGAAGTCGGATCGATCAGGAGGTCCTGGGTGAAGGCTGAGGGGTCAGCGCATGTCGTTGAACACCCATTCAGGCGCCTACTCACTCTCGGCAATGCCACCTGTGGCCAGAATGCCCCACCGCAACGTGAACGGAGTCGATGTCATGGTGCCTTGCGTTTGTGTGGAAAAGCCGCTGATCTTTCTGCAGACGAAAGAGTTCGGTTGAAATGCGGGGATACCTCCGCGGACACGATGCGGGGGTAATAAGTACCTTCCCTGTTCGCAACCGCGACAGCTCGGCTCTTCCCTCCGGTTGTCCACTTGCTTAATCATCCATCACTACCCTCCTTCTGTCGCCATGGCTGTTCGCACTGCTGCCGGCACTGTCCTCCCCCGTCTCGTCTACGGCACGGCCTGGAAAAAAGACGACACTGCCGACCTCGTCTATGAAGCCTTGGCTGCCGGCTTCCGCGCCATCGATACTGCTGCCCAGCCCCGTCACTACCGCGAAGACCTCGTCGCCGCCGGCATCCGTCGTGCTTTAGAGGATGGCATCGTCACTCGCCGTGCCGATCTCTATATCCAGACCAAGTTCACACCACTGACTGGTCAGGACCCGGACAATCTGCCCTATGACCCGGCTGCGCCACTCGACGAGCAAGTCCGCGTGTCCGTGGAAAAGTCTCTCAAGCACTTTGATTTCGGAGGAGAGAAGGAATCCTATCTCGACTGCGTCGTCTTGCACTCGCCTTATGCCCATCGCCAGGACACTCAGACCGTCTGGCGTGCCCTGCAGGCGTTTGTGCCGCAGCGTGTGCGCAGTCTCGGCGTCAGCAACGTGACCCTGGCAGACCTGCAGATGGTCGTCGAAGTGGCCCGGCCGGGTGTGCTGCCGGCAGTTGTGCAGAACCGATTTTGTGCGCAGTCTGGCCACGACGTCGCCCTGCGGCGGTTTTGCGGCACTCTCGGCTCGCCTAACACGCCCCCACCCGTCTACCAGTCCTTTTGGACCCTCACGGCCAACCGGGATTTGCTGCGGCGGCACCGCCAGGCATCGGGGGTTGAGGCTGTGGCTGCCGGGGCCGGCGTGGCCCCTGAGGTGGCCCTTTATGCCCTGGTCTCGCTAGGACTAGGGGACATGGACCCCTTGTGTCCCATTGTCGTGCTCGACGGCACGCGCTCACGCACACACATGGACGCTGACTTGGCCGGACTCGTCCAAGTCGAAGCCTGGGCCAACTCGGCCAGTGGTCGTGCTGTTTGGTCTGCGGCCGTGACTGCTTTTCGGCAGGTCATTGGGGAAGATGTAACCTGACAATAGACAATGGACAATGTGCAATGGAGCAATAATTACGACCTGCCCATAAAGTACTCCGTACTCCCCATCACCTGGACGCGTATGCTCATTTCACATAATCGAACCATGGAAATTTGACCATGCCACATAAATTCGCCTCTAGACCGTTTTTCTAAATACAGGTGTCCCTTGTCCTGATATCCTTGTTTTCCATAAGACAATGCATCAGACCAAGAAAGGACACAAAATAGCGGTTGACTCAAAACCGCCTTGTTATATATGTACAATAGAAGTGAAAAGATGTACATTCTCAAACCAAAGTGGAGTTTGCCTGAGACTGTAAAGAATCGAAAAAAAGAAAAAAAAACGGTGTAAAACGAGCGACATGAATTGGTAATAAAAAGCAAGATCGATCATCCCTTCAAGTAGATACAACGAATGGAAGAAGGGTATCAAAGATTGTACGTTCCCTGGGGTCATTTTGTCCGTCGACCTGCGCCTTTCATCTATCCGTGACTTCTCCTTCGTAGCGGCTCATTGACCAAATTTACGCGTAGGCATACGTCTCGCCGTACGTGCTGAGAGACGTGGTGCTGACCAGAGAGCTGGTGGCGACCATGAAGTATGCGTAGCGGGTGATGAACGAGTACGTCGAGTTGTTGTCGATCTGGTCCATGAGATCCGAAAGGAAGGTGTTGATCTCGTCGTCGGTGCCCGTGGGAGCGAACTCGGTGACCCACACGTCCTTGCCGCAGGCAGCATAGACGTCGCTGGCGTGCGACAGGAACTCGTCGACATCGGCAGTGTTGTACCAGTGGAAGGGGCAGAAGTCATAGTCGCAGGCACCGTTGCAGGCCTCCAGGAAGGCGGTGAGCCACTCAATACCCTCGCCCGTGGTCTGGCTGTTGGTGATGGCCGGGGTGCCGATCTTGACACGGCCCGAGTACGGGTTCATGTACGTCTGGTGGCCCGTGGCGGCGCTCGCAGCGTCCAGGTTGCACTGGCCGCTGTTGTCGCACTCGTTGAAGCCCAGGAAGTACTCAGAGCCGGCCGTGATGGCCGCCTCTGCAGCATCGTCCCAGCCGGACGCCTTGTCGGGGCTCCAGAGCATGGGGACGTACTCGACGGTGCTGGGAGCGTTCGAGTCGGCCGTGTAGCCCCAGTTGTAGGACCAGCCGCACTTGGTGCCGGTGCCCAGGAACAGGTCCAGCAGGCTGCCGTCGTTGTAGGCCAGACCACGCTTGAGCGAGGAGCTGGAGCTGGTGGAAGCAGTCGTCTCGACGGCCGCAGCGGTCGTAGAGGTGGAGCTGGCACCCAGAGCAAGGTCCACAGAGACGTCGATGATGGCATCGGCCTTGGCGACTGTGGTACTGGCAACAGCCGACGACGTCGTCGGGATCGACGAGGTGGTGGGGATAGACGAAGTGGTGGGGACAATCGTCGAAGTCGGGGTGGTGGGGACCGGCGAAGACGAAGTGATCAGAGAAGAAGTAGTGTAGACAGGCGTCGAGGTGGTGGTCTCGGAGCCGTCAACGGTGACAGTCACAGTGGTCCAGTCGGTGACAACGACGAGATCAAGCGCAGTGTACATGTCACGCTCCTTGTGGACGTGGTTGTGGCCATGACGGTTGATGTTGAGAGCGAGAGACTCCTGGGCGAAGAGAGCGGCCGCAAGGGCGACGAGTTGCTTGTTGGTCAACATTTTGGATGACGGGGAGAAATTTGTTGAGTCGGAAGAGTCAGGTCGGCGTAGAAGCTTCCGGTTTATGCAGGAGAACAGGACAATAGGACAAAAAGGCCTTTGTTTGAAAAATGAACACTGAAAGTGCTGCAAGTGTTTGTAGGCTACTTTGTTTGTTCGCCGAGGCGGAGCAGTCGATAACCGTAAAAAGGAATGTGGGAAGATTGCGCGATCTGTCAAAGACGCAGAAAGAGTGATGCGTGCTTGGGAAACTTCCTCAAGAAAGGGGGAAAAGGGAGTGATGAAAAGATGTGGTCGAAAACTGGCGACCTGGAAGTTTAAAAGAGAATGCAACGGTTAAGGAAACCAGGGTGAAAGCAGGAAATCGAAGGGGAAGGGGGAAGAGGGGTGGATGCGAAGTTAAAAAGGAACGGGGGGGATGTTGTTGCTACTAGGGGCACAACCCGGCAAGAGGAAAAAAAAACAGGCAGGCGCGAAAGAGAAAGGAAGGAGGAGGACAGGGTCGGGACAGGGTAGACGGAGGCGGGGACATTGCCGAAAAGGGCAAGAATGGAAAAAGGCCTAGGCCAACGGACCTGACTAGCAGCAGTAGCGACACGCAGTGTAGCCGCTGTCGTATAATACGGAGTACGGAGTACCACTGGAAGGAGTACTCGTAAAGGCCATGGCACCATTCGTGGACGGCGCCCAAGACGGGCAACCTTGGCCGGGAGGGATCTGTGCTGGCCGGCGGAGACGTCGTGCGCCAGGGGCAGGAAGGAGCGATGCAGGTACCCCCCATGGGTGGGACCCACTCCCCGTCCTGGTGCGTGGCCAGACCGTTTCGTCTCTTCGTTTTCCCTGCCAGAACGCAGAGCTGCTTCCGCATTGGTCCGACACACGGGACTCCGTCTTTTCTTTTCCTGATACTGGTAAGTTCCTGATGGCTCCTTCCGGATAGTTGACTCTTGAGTGGTTGCACCTGGCTGCTATTAGTCGTTCCTTCCAGTTCGGCAGTTCGGTTCAGTTCACTAGTCGCACTCGCACTTGTTGGGCATTTGACCAGCAAAGTCGCTGATCCGGCTTGCCCAATGTGCCGCGGTTGGGTCCCACTAAGCCCACCGAGCCACCACTAGGGACTGCTTGGAACGCCCGTCCGGGTCAAAAACGCCACCCAGGGGAACTGCTATCCAGGAACAGGCCAAGCGCCATGA
The DNA here is from genome assembly GCA_002215975.1 of Dryadomyces quercus-mongolicae. Classification (NCBI taxonomy): domain Eukaryota; kingdom Fungi; phylum Ascomycota; class Sordariomycetes; order Ophiostomatales; family Ophiostomataceae; genus Dryadomyces; species Dryadomyces quercus-mongolicae. Next base: position 1,035,829 of record NIPS01000006.1, on the reverse strand, counting down.
GCGCCAATTGGAGGTATCTTACCGGGTACCTGCCTGTAACCTGCACGGAGTCCTCGTACAGAGTCCTCGTACTCGTACAGGGAATAGATTACAGTGCAGGGTATCGGAGTACAGGCCGTACGGGGAGTACTTTTGACAGCTTCCCGTCCATGTTTCAGGACGGTACAGTCGACCGGTGTCACTAGGCAAGCCCATAGGATCTTACGTGTCTGTCTTGGCAGAAAAGACCGCCAGAGTCTAGAATAGCATTACGAGTACGACTCATAGGGCATTCGCACCCTAGTAGCAAATAACGCAGCCGACAAACGGAAGGATCGCGCAAACGGACGATGCGCTTGACGATAGTGCGTTTTTCGTCTTTATCTTTTTTGGGTCTTTTTTTTCCTATTTTTGCTCGTTCTTTTGTTTATCAACCTTGGCTTTCCCAGCCTTTCCGTTTCATGTCATCCTCTTTTGTTCTCGAAACCTCGTCTTTTTCGTCTTTTTCACCTTTGGATCATCTGGTCTCTCCGTCCCATGTGGCCGTTCGGATGGAAACGTGGAAACGTGGAAACATATCGAAAATGCCATTTTCCGGCGGGGTCTTCCAACGGCCATCACAAACGGACAGATGACCAATCACAGCCCCCAAACAGGGGTTCCTGCAAAAATCGAAGCATTGCGTGTCCCCTGCCAGTTTGTGGCCCATGCGGCTCTTGGCTCTTGGCTCAGAGACGTACTGTGTACGAGTCCTCGCACTCGTAATGCTTGCCCTGTAGCCTGTACTCCGTAGCCCTACGACATATTACTAGGAGGTCACATTTTCACTATTCGAATCTATCGAATCCCAAATCGGATGCTCTTTGTTTCTGTTTCACTCCGTTGCTTCTTGGCAGTTCGTCCAAAACAAAGAAAATAAACAAAAAAAAAGAGGGAAATAAACGCGAAGCAAGCCATCCTCAGACATGGTGGCATGGAATTTCCTCCCTGTGTTCGGTCTACCCAGCCGCCGAACGAGTCGCCAGGAATGCCCAGGAATTCCGACTCGGTGTCTTTCGGGATAGAGGACGCAGGACGCAGGACAGAATGTATATAGTATGTAAGCCTGCATCTTGCTCCTTCACCACCCTATTCTGCCCTCCCATTGGACCACGTTTGCACGGAAAGAAAAAATCACTCCCCCTTTCTCCCCCTGAGCCAGAGAACCCGTCTTACGACGGTAGTACGGAGTACGACGTACGGCCTACGAAGCCCTCTCCTATCCCCTGTAAAATTTCAAACACCCATGTCCAGGACCCGCCAATCCTACTGCGTACCCGAAGCAGATCCTTTTGGAACAGTTTTTTGAAACTCCTAGCGAAATTGTCTAGCCGTCTCCATGGGATCCTCTGCGAGTACTCACACTATACAGAGTACCTTGTACCATGCCAACGGCCGTGCCTGCGCTGTTTTTGTCGCTTTCTGCCTGCTTTCTGCCTGTTTTTTTGCCTGCTTTTTCCATGATGGCCACAGCGTGCATGGCATAAGCGGCTGCGACCCTCAGCTGCGGTACCATTAGTGTGCGTGATTGGCGCGATGCTCGTATCGAGAAACATACTTGGCGGGAACAAGCAACATGTGGCGTCTTGGAAGACCTGCCCCCTGCATTCCTCTCTCAGCTGAGCCCCCCCCCTGAGTTCCCCTCGTCGTCAGCGCCTTTGAATGTCGGCTCGTTCCTTCTTGGCTGTCTTGGCAAACTGCGAAAATCACATAGATCTACGGAATGCGGTAAGAAGCACGATCTCCCAGTGGCCCCCAAATGGTAGCCATCTTACGAGTACTCCGTATAGTGCGTATGAACAGTCGTAATCATACTCGTAGTATATGTACGAATACGGATTACCTGGGCGCAAGACTATTGTACGGAGTACAATGTGCGTGCGAGCCATTGGCACGAGCATGTCGTACTCCGTATTCACTCGTACTTGACCAGGAGTGACATTGGGTGGAGCAGGGGCATCTGTGGTGATCTCCGCTCCTTGATTGTGCAAATTTCCCTGAAGCGGAAGTCTCTCTGTATTACAGGACAGTGACTACAAGTGCCGACGCTCATTTCGTCTGTAATGAAATCTGAGCAATTCTCTGCAGGAGAATGCCGACTGGGTGGGCCATCCTGAGCGGGCCTCCTGGACGTTGCCAGGGAGCACCCCTTTTTGAGGAGGAGTAGAAAATACTCCATATTACCCCCCTGATGTTCGACGTTCTTACGGTGTGCTCTGGAAGGCCCATACCAATCTCATTCGTCCCTGGACTGCGGGGTGTTGTAAGGCTTGTCAGTCTTTCATTTATACCCTGACAGAATATCATATTCCGTACCCCATACAGGTACTTTAACAAGAACATTGTTTATTCCGTACACCCGTGAGATACGGGGTATTCATAACATTGCGGAACAAGCCGTAATATCGCTGTGTTGTGCTTCCGGCACGGATGGTCGGATATTACTTTCCGGGACAGATGCATCCGATGCTCTACACAGTATTATTTAGTAATGCTACACTCGTACGCGTGGCTGCTGCCTCACACCCTTTACAAGTATGAATATACTTTGTACGGGTCCTCCGTACACCTACTCGTACGGGGTATTCCTATCTGCATGATAGCCACTGCTTCAAGTTTAGAGATAGTGCATGAATACGAGCGTTGTTCGTATCCGGAGGACTCGAACAGATACAAATATAGAAACAAGCATCGCATATCTACTCGTACTCATACAAGCTCTACGGGTACGAGCTTGTTTCTCCTGTTCATCATTTTTCCACTGTCGTAACGTTTTTAGGTTGCGGGTTCATCGATATTAATAAACGGGGCTTCGCCATCGATGCGAGGGTAAAACAGGTTTTGGCGAGAGCCTCCTCGTATCCATGTACCAATATCTTACTCCGTACGGCGTCCTCCGTGCTCGCGAGTCGGGTAATATATAGGAAGACGGAGAACGGAAGTTGGCCTGTCATCTCGTGTCCGTCGGTAGCGACAGTCCGTGTGCGATGCTCCGGTGTTGAGCACGCGGAAATGGATCATCTCGAATACGCACAGACAGACGAGTTTTGTTCGTCCCACATGCAAACGCCATCGCATTGCGTGTTGGGAAGGAAGAAAAGAGGGAGGGAGAAAATATGGAACAGAAAAGAAGAAGAAAAGAAGAAGGAAAAAAGAAAAAAAGAAAAGTTTCAAAATTTCAAAATCAAAAAGAAAAAGAAAAAGAAAAAGAAGAAAAAAAGAAAACATCAAGTGATAATGTGCACAAGTCTTATTCTTGTTGCACATCTTACGCCATACTCTACTCCGTCGTAGAGGGGCGCAAGGCGCCCACCACGGGTAGCAACGCAAGGCGTCGGAGCCTTCGTGGTAAAGGAGCAGCCGAGTGGCACTGCGTCCCGTGTGGCTGTGCCGCCAAAGTGTGGCTGAAAAGGATCAAGGCTGGGGAAGAGGGGAGACGGGCAGACAGCATCGAGACGGTCTCATTCTGGACAGCAGTGCGAAGGATGCTGATTGGACGAAGGAACGAAAACCAAAAATAGGACGACGGCTAGAAGGCGCAAGGAGGCGGATCTTGTCTTTTGGCTGGCGTCGATGGTCCTAGACATGCGCGATCGCAGCCGGTTCAGCTCGGCACGAGTTGGCCTGTTGAGATTTTCGAGGCTCAAACTCGCCACCAGTCAGGCGGACGGGATGGAAAGACACGACACCAGACTATATACACCGTGCTCGTATACCACATCTGCACAAGCAAGCAAGGAGTTGGGGGCCAAAGAATGCAACAAGACCGGTCTGCCATGCACCTGACTCGTCTCACGACCATGGAATAGCGGTTTTATCCGGGCTCTCCTTACAGGGCTTGCCAAGGACCCCCTGTATAATCTCACGGCTAAGCACCGAAAGAGGTAAACGAGACGATTCCGCGATTCAGGTCTAGCCCCCAAAGTCGTAGCAATGCTCTCTGCTCTCTGCAGCAACAGACGGGCGACAACAGCATAGCCACCCGTGGCCAGGTTTTTTTGTTTCCTTTTCCTTCTTCTCACACGCACGGCTCGTTCACTGGGCCATTCGGGACCATTCCGATAACCGTCGGCGGCCCGGGGGTATAAGAGTACGAGAATCTTACGAGTACGGTTGCCCAAGCCAAGAAGACGGTCCCGGACTACATAAGATACTATATACACGTGACTCCTTATGGGACTTTAGGGGGTCAATTAAGCATAATTCTTGCTCTTGAAGAAGGCGGCGGCCCCCTCCCTTCGCCCCAATCCCCTCCCTCCCCCCCGCCCTCATTGAGCAAATCTTAATTCTTTTCGCAGGCGGCGCATCGTAAGACCAATTTCGGTGCTGGAAGCAGAGCTGGAAGGCCCGGACAGTGTACGGAGTACAGGAGTAATAGATCGGCCATCGGCCGTCAAAAAAGAGTAAGCAAGCCAAGACCTTGGGATGCGCGTTGTGGTGGACAAGGTAAACTCTCTAGAGCGTGTGGCTGATTTTGTTCTGGGGGGGGAAGAGGGAGAGGCAGAGAGGGAGGGGAGAGGAATTTCAACCCTCCTTTCATCATTGATCTTTTATTTTTCCCTCCGTCCCGTTAAAATTTATCCTATCTCCTCCCTTCTCTCTCTTCTCTTGATTCGTTCCTTTTTTTTCCATTTGCCTTCCTTTTTCCTCCTATCCCGTTTTGTCCCACACCCGCCTGCCGCCTGTCGCCTGTCGCCTGTCGCCTGTCGCCCATCTTCTTCTGTCTTTGTCCTCCCCCCCTTTTCTGGCCTATCTTCCGGTCCATCAACTTCTTTTTTCGATTTTCTACTTTACTACTTTACATCCCTCCCTTTCTTCATCCCGCCGACGCCATGGATTATGAGCCGCTCATGTACACAACGATACCTGCGCCCAACGACTCGATGCTGCAAGCATCCGAATTCGACATTTACGGCGACTATCTGGAGAATGGCGGCGCCTTGCAGCCGCTGCCAAGCGGTGGTGGCGCTCTCACTGGCCAGCGGCAGCAACAACAACAACAGCAGCAGCAGCAACAACATCAGCAACAGCAGCAACATCAACAGAATCAACAGCAGCAACATAATCAACACCACCAACAACAGCAACAACAACACCGTCAGCATCACCAGCATCCATCTCATCATGGCCCGCCTCAACATCCAGCAGCCAGCTTTAACCAAGGGATACTGTACGGGGCGCCGGAATCCGCCGGACCACCGTTGGGGCCGCCAAGTTCAACTACTACTGCGGTGGCTGGCCTGATAGCTTATTCGCTGACGCCAACCGATTCCTTGGCGACCCCGCAGACAGGCGCCTACACTTACGAGCAGCAGCAACAGCAGCAACAGCAACAGCAGCAGCAGCAGCAGCAGCAGCAGCCCAGCCGAGTCATAGGATCGACCACTACCACCTCCGGCGGCGGCGCCGGCGCCATAGCAGCTCCGTCTTGGTCGGCGGCGCTGTCTTTGCCGCAGGCCGCCCCAACATCGGCACCACCCAGCAGTCAGTCTCCCCTGTTGGCCATGGTGGTCCAGGCCCAGGTCCAGGCCCAGCAAAGATGCGCCGAATCGACGGATTCAGCACCCATCCACGCTGGCCCCCCCAGGCTGCGAGGCAAAGGCGGCGCTGTGCTCTCGGCACCATCGCCCACTTCACAGAGCCGACGGCTCGAACGGCGCGGACACACGAAATCGCGACGCGGCTGCTTCAACTGCAAACGGCGACGCATCAAGTGCCAGGAGACGCGACCGGCGTGCGGCCATTGCGTCAAGACGGGGCTGCAGTGTGAGTACCCGATGGCGCCGCTGGTTAACCACCAGCCGCAGCACCAGATTCCGCTGTTCAGCCTGCAAGATATGCGCTTTTTCCAGCACTTTCTGTTGCACTGCTGTCCACATCAGCCGATGGACGAGTCTCTCTGGACGCACGAGATTCCGTGTCTGTCCCATAATGTGAGTGGAGATGAGAAGGAGCGGAAAAAGAAAAGTAAAAATGAGGAGAAAAAAAGAAAAGAAAAAAAACTAACAGTTTAGTATGACTACCTTATGCATGCGGTCCTCGGCCTGGCTGCGTCTGATCTTGTGCACCAAGACCCCAGTCTGGAAGCCGCAGCCATGGACCACCGGCTCAAGGCTATCCGGGCCATCAAGCGGACACTGACCATCGGGTCCAAGCAGCGGACGTCACTTAGCCCAAATGGCAGCGGTGGCGGAACCCAGACTAATCTGGCCCCCACTACCAACAAACATGCCCACGGCAGCATTTCCTGTTCGTCGTCCTGTTCAGGGGCCTCGCCACGTGACGAAGGCCCTGGCATGGTGACCAACACCGGCTATGCTGGTGGGGGCAGCGGATCCCTGTTCGAAGAGGGCAATGCGCTTGTGGCGGCCTGTTTTGCGTTGACGTTTCAGTCCGTGGAGCTGGACGATGGCATGGTGGAATACATGACATTCATCCGCGGCATTCTGCTAGTGGCCGTCCAGATGCACCTGCGTGGTGTACGGCTGCTGTTCCGCCACATGCTGAGCAACACCAACACCGATGCCAACCCGCCCGAGATGCCGCGATCGACAGCAGCGACAACATCCTCGATGACCGTCGGGAGCAAGGCGGCGGCGACGGCCGTGGCAGCCGTGCGGGCGCTGGCGCCGCTGTGTCGGGGCAACGATGTGGCCATGGGGTACCACGAGCTGGTGCTGGAGATGGCCGAAGCGTTGGCGTCGTCGCCAGCATCGTCGTCGACAAACGCGTATGCGGCCGTGACGCGGCACTATGCTTGGTGGATGCAGCTGCCGCAGAAGCAGTTCCGCCGGGTAGTCGACTTGGAGCAGCCGGTGTTTGTATTGCTGGCATCGCACTGGATTGCGCTGAAGGAGGTGATGGCACGAATGGCGGGTGCAGGTGCAGACGCAGCGATTCAGGGCGACAGCTGGCATCGGATGGAAGAGGACAATGAAGACGAAGACGAAGAACGCGGTCGACGCAGTGGAGGCGGCAGCGGCGGCATGGGCGCAGGCGTCACGCGGTGGCTGAAATATCTCAATCAACAGGTGACCGGGGAGTACCGCAAGTATAACCGGTGGCCGGTATGGGTGGAGGCAGAGATGGACCGGGACGTACGAGTGTTTTCCCATTAGGCAGTTTTCATACACCACCGTATATAGAAAGGGGCCAGACATTTGGAATCTAGAGTCGGCTTTCGGGAAAGCCAGGTGCACTATAAGTGTCTGAAAATGGGCAGTGCCGAGGCAGACTGGAGATTTCGATCCAGTCCAGCATAGCCTTTATTGTTTCGCTTCCGAATTTGGTTAGCGTCAGGCTGTTCTCTGTGAGGCTGACAGACGTGAAGGATCATGGCGTGGGTGAAAAGGGTGAAGGGGTATGAGACGACGGGACTTTTGAAACCCAGAGGGTGATTCAGAGGGAGATATATTCCTCCAGCCTTTCATGTTCTTCAGCTATGAAACCTCAGACCGCATGTCATGCACCGGCACGCCTCCGCCCGCTTATGACAGACTCGACGACCAGAGATTCCAGCCGACGCTGCAGCTGCAGTTCGACATGTCCAGCGGACGGCTGGCAGAGCCGATCCCGATCTATGTGGACGGCAAAGAGGCATCTTCAGCTCGCCGGCCAGCCTTTCTCTGGATGCGGCAGTCTCGACAGTCGGAGACGAACGTCCTCGTGGCCGCTGCCGGAGAGGGCGGTAGTCACTGGCTGCACACACTCGGCACGGTGACGCGTCAATCCGGGATAACAAAAGTGTGTCTCAGTGACAGCCAGACACTAGTCCTGCAACGGAAGCACATGTTTGGACAGACGCGGCAGTTTGGCACACCACAGCAGACGGGCGTGTTTGTGTGGCGCTGCGGATCGCGAGAAGAGAGGCGGCAGGCCCGTCGGGATGCAGAGGGCGGTGCAGTCGACAGTCTGCTGGTGCTGGAGCGGCAGGTCGAAGGGGGTCATCGAAGCATGGTGGCGAGGCTCGTCCGACAAGGCGGCACTGGACGACTGCAGCTGGACATGCAATGGGCAAAAGACGGTCATGAGAAAAGGGAATGGACGACAGAATCAAACGAGAAACACGACATGTTTATGGTGCTGGCAGTGACGACGTGTCTAGCAATGTTCCAGAATTAATCAAACACACGAGAAACAAGAAAAACTATTCATACAGATCAGCAGAGATACGAAGTGTCCAGTCTCGTATTGCCCAGTAATATCCACACTTGTTCCATCTCAGTCCATCAGCGCCGCCCCGTGTTTCTCGCCCTGGCTCAGCACGTTAATGTCGATGTCGGCCTGCTCGATGTCCTGGCCGGACTGGCCAGACTGACCATTCTGGCCATTCTGGCCATCTTGCTTGCCGCGCAGTGCCTGTTCAAGCCGCCGACGGTTGCACCGCGCCGTGTATTGGCATGTGTCCGATGTGCCCCAGTCGATCCACGAAGCCCCGCGGCACGACGTCCCCCAGAGATCGACGACAAGCACCCACACAAGGAGTCCCGTGGCCAGGGACACGAGCTGCAGCGACGACAGGCGGTCGCCGGCGGCTGGCAGCGCACAGAGGACGGCGGCAACAGCGGCGCGGTTGGCCAGGCGCAGCGGCTTGCCGAGGCGACCCATGCGGCCACCTGTCACTTTGTGGTGGTGCGACAGGCTGATGAGCCCCAGGGCAGCAAGGGCGACGCCGAGGCCCGTGCTATAGTACAGACGCAGGCCACGCGACACAGTGTCGGCGGCCCGTTCCTGGAAGGTCTCAGTGAGGGCGTCGAGGGGGGCATTGCGGCAGTCGGTAGCGACGACGAGACGCGACAGGGCGGCCGACGAGAGCACAAAGGCCAGGGTGAAGAGCAGATGGGCATACTGCCAGAGCCAGGCGGCTTCGGCGCCGCGACGGATGGCATGGATATGAATATTGGCGCCGTCGATGTCAAAATAGAGCCAGTTGCAGACAAACGCCTGCACGAGACCAAGGACGGCCTTGCCCAGGAAGGCATGCAGCTCGTAGCCGTGGCTGTTCTGGAAGAAGAGGCCGACAATGGAGTAGCCGAGGACGAGGGTGACAAAGGCATTAGTGCGTTCGACCTTGTGCTCAATGTTGATGGCCGGGTAGAAATCAAAGAGACGCGTCAGCAGGGCGGCGCCGACGCGGCTCGTCTGGGCATGGGAGCGGGCGAAGCGAAAGGCGCCGACGACGAGGGCATTGGAAAAGAGGTCAAAGACGAGGGCGACAAACGTGCAGGCGAGGCGGACCGGCATGGTCAGGTGGATGCTGGCGATCCACAGAGCGGCCCCCACGACGGCGATCAGCACCTGGCACAGCATGGTGCCGCGCACGAGCGGCGCCAGCAGGCCGGTCACGGCGTAGTAGAGCGCCATGAACAGCCGTGCTGTCACATAGTAGGCCACGAGTGCCGCATATGTGTCGCCGCTCTTGTCTGCTGACTCATCACTGACCTCGCCTGCTTCCTCACTTTCACTCTCTCCCTCACTCCCCCCAAACGTCTGCACCATGTTGGTCGTCACGGCCAGCAGACAGGCAAAGAGAAACAGGATCTGGACACGGCTCACGACGTCGCGCGTCTGGAACCAGCTGACAATCTGCGTGACGTCGGTCCAGATCTTCCAGCTCAGACAAAAGGTGACAATAAACCGCAGCAGCTCGAACCCGTCAGCCGACTCGGCCGCATGGTCGCCGTTGACCGCAATGATGCCCACATACAGCAAATCAAAAAAGAGCTCAAAGCTCTGCACCTCTGTCTGCTCGCTCGCCCGCCACAGCAGGCCCCGGTGAAAGTACTGCTTGACTGTCGGCCGCTGGAAGAGTCGCATCGCCTCGCCGCCGTCTCGGTTGTGCCACATGGGGGTACTGCCCTCTTCCTCTCCGTCCTCTCCGTCCTCTCTGCTCTCTCCTTGTCCTTCGCCTTCATCCCCCCCTCCCCCCGTCGTCCGCAGCTTCGCGCTGTATCCAAACTTGGAAAAGTTGTGCCCCAGACTGGCCGAGTGGTCCTCCAACTGCGCCAGCTCACCCGACACCCGTTCCAGATCCGACCGCAGCCGGTCCCACTCGTCCAAGAACGCCGATCCGTGCTGCGCCCGCAGCTCTTCGCGCCGTGCCTGCTGCTCTTCTCGGCTCTTCTGTAGATATGTCTGGTGCTCCGACGACCCGTGCACCACCACCTCCACCTGTCCTCCGTCTGCTTGCACACGTGCGTACTTGGCCCGCAGCACTTCTGCCTCTTCTGGCAACGCCACCAGGATTCGCCGCCCGTCGGCCAGCTGTAACTCACGCGTCTTTCTATGTCGTCGCTTCATATTAGACTGACTATTGCTTCTAGAGGCTGTCGGCCTCTCGGCTGTGTTGCCCGACTGGTTATTCATTGTGCATAGTGTTTCTTTCTGATTCGGAAAGTACAAACAGTCGGCACAAACGGGCAGCCGGCACAAATAAATCTCCAACGCGGCACTAATCTTCAGCTCATCTCATCGGCTTTGCATCGACACTTGCACCATAAATCCGATGATCGTCCTCAAGACCCACCTCGCCCAATCACGGGCAAGGATCTGATTGCCATTCTAGGTTCTAGCGATTCTAACAAATCAAATGCCGGTTGACTAAGCAGCCAGCGTGCTCTAGAGGAGATAAAAATACATAACCACAACAACAAGGCTGTCCAGCCAGATAGAAACCTCCAAATGCCTCAAACGCCCTAAACACGCCAAAAACTGGACCCGAACAGGTCAACAGGCCAAACGCCGTTGGCTCTTCATACCAATACCAGACCTGGACCTGATCCTGCCCATTCCATCTCTCTAAAAACTCCTTGCCAATCCCGGAGTCCAAATACAAAAGGAGAGAAAAAGGGAAAAGGGAAAAAAGGAAAAAAGGAAAAAAGGAAAAAAGGAAAAAAGGAAAAAAGGAAAAAAAAATGAGATGAATGAAAGCAAAGCAAAGGCTCCCTGGTATCTTATAACGCTTTGATAACGCTGTTGTCGTGTCTCTTCCGCCAGGAACCTGCCTTGCGCTTGTATGTAGGATTTTGTAAGGTGTCTGTGTGAGTGTGGAGATGGTTGGTGTGTTTTTTGCTGATTTATCAATGTTGTGTATATTGCTGTCGCCGTTGTTGTTGTTGTGGTTCCTCATTGTTGCCGTTGCCATGTGCCATGTTTAAGTACCCCAGTCCTCCGCCTGCTGCGGCTTGTAGTCGCGCACCTCGTCAAACCAGCCTTGCGGCTCGTTGTACTTGTACGCGTGGAACTCCATGCCATAGGGCTTCGGATGGATTGCAAACAACATGCCCAGTGGCACGTCCAGATCCGCAATGTGGTCCCGCGTCAGGTCCATGAAATAGGCCATGAGCACACGGCACACCGACCGGTGGCTGATGATTAGGACGTGGTCCGACACCCGTTCCACTTCCCGCACCATCTCGCGCAGCCGGTTGATAACCTGCAGATAGCCTTCTCCACCGACGCCAGGGTAGATGTACTGCAGCTTGTCCCGGTGCCGCTTTGCAAATTCGCCAGGGTGTCGAATCGCAATTTCGTCGTACGTCATGCCCTCAAACGTCCCGGCGTTCAGCTCATTGAGCATCTCCCACGCCTTCACGTCGTAGTCGTCGTCGGCTTCAAAGTATTCTGCCGTCTCCACAGTCCGCTTCAGCATCGACGTCCACACGCAAAAGTTCTTCTCGTCCAGATCCTGATTCGGCTCCGGGTACGGCGGCGTGTGATCGCCAGGCAGGGGCGGGAATGACGCCCCCGCAATCTTGCTTTCTTGTTCTATCAGCCATTCTCTCCGCTTCGCCGTAATGAAGTTGTACAGAGCCAGGCCGTAGTAGTGTCCACGCTCGGTCAGATTGGAGTCGCCGCCAAGCTTGCCGACCACATTATCTGTGCTCTGTCCGTGCCGCGTGATCCAGATCTGACGTGGCGACAGATTGAACGTCGTCAGGTACGATGCAATGCTGCTGCTCAGAAAGCCCGTCAAACGGTAATGAACAACCTTTCGCCCAACATCAATCAGCTAGAAAAGTCAGTCGCATTCACCAATAGATGGGTAGAAATACGGCATACTTGGATGTATTGGAGCCCATTCTTCTCCTCGTACTCGCCGAGTGGCTCGTAAGCGCTCTCATAAGCCTTCACGCGGGCCTTGAAATCTTCCAACGACTTGGCAGGGTCCTTGTTCCGGTAGTCCGGACCAGAGAGCTTCAGGCGCATGTTGGCTTCGAGCAGCTGGAAATGGTTAGCTGCGTCGCTTCAAAAGACTTGGGACTTGCACTCACATCCTTGTTGTTGCAAATACTCTCAACGAAGAGGATACCCAGCTTGGGCTCGCGCTCCTTGATGTGCTCAACAAGAAGTTTGCGCCGTTGGAGGGTGCTGTTCGTGGCATCGAGGATGCCCACAGCTCCATTGTAGTGCAGAAGATAGTCCAGGAGCTCATCAAGCGTGTCCAAGGCGATTTGGTCACGCAGCTTGGCCGCCGACTCGTTCTTGGGATCAAAGAACTTGGCCGAGTGGTCCACACGCTCCTGCTGTTGTTCTTCTGCAGTCTTCAGCCCGTTGACGCCATTCGTCGCCGGCGCACCGTCATCGGAGCCCTTGCCAGCCTCGTCATTGAGGTCAAGATCGGTTGGCTCGTCGTTCTGTGTTGACGGAACACCGTTGAGCAGGATCATGGCGGCCTGCTTAACAGGAGTCTCGCCAGCCTTCTTGGAGTCCCGGAAGAGGGAGGTGGATGAGGCACTGGTCGAGGGGCGGGTAGAATTCGGCACGGTGGCCGTGATACGTCTCCGGTTTCCCACATTGAAGATGCGGGTGCTGTGCTGCTGCCAGGAAAGGTAGCGCTGGATTTTCTTGGTGATGTAAGACTTGCCACGAGCCGGCAAGCCCACCATGATGATGACCAGCTTGGAGGCTACATCGCGTTCTGGAATATGACCATCCGGCGAGACTTTGGATCGGGTCATGCCCGGGATGTCGAGCGTTGTAGCATGAGGACGGATGCGTGGCGTGTGATTGCCCGAATTCTGTCTCAGCGGAGGACTATGACGTATATTGTCAGCAATGAATCAGCGGCAATACTTGTGAGATACTTTGGCGATTTGGGGTGGTATTGCAGGACGGCGTACGGCGTACAGCGTACGGCGTATGTGTACGGCATACTGCATACAACTCGTACGAGTACAGAGTAGTTTCACCCACGCCGGCTCAGGGATCTTGGAAGGGCTGCCCGCGCTTCCCGGTCCCTAAAAATAATACGAACACGAGAGGGGGGCGAAATCGTATGGAAAAGGGAAATGAAGGCGACAGGTCCACTTACATTCTGGGAGACCCAGGGGCAGTGGAGGCGTTGCTCCTTGCATAGGGTGATTCATAGTGCGGGATATTGGGTCTGATGGTATAGGGCCCGATGGTGCCATAAGAGCCATAGAAAGGGCCGAAACCATGCGATTCGGCAGCCGTGCTGCCATTCAGGGATCTGAGAGCATGGGTGATGGTTGCGTCGGTTGCCAGTGGCGGTACGAGGCTGTATTGCGGCGGCAGCACCGGCTTTTCGTTTGGCGGAAGCCGAGGCGAAGACGACGTCGTAGACGAAGAGGCGGATTCTGTAGCAGCCAGATTTGTGCTCATGACAAATTTTGCCAGCGAAGATTGCTGGGACTGTGGTCGACGTTGCGGTGGAAGTGGGCGGGGAGGCAAACGAAGAACAGCTGCAGGTGATGGAGCTGATGTCAGGGATCAGTCAGGATGAATCGGACAGATGGTAGAGAGTGGAAGGAAAGCAGAATGGAGAGAAGTAGAGGTAGGGGTAGCAGTAGAAGTAGAGGTAGAGGTAGAAGTAGAGGTAGAAGAATGGATGCAGATGATGTTGGAAGAATTGGTGGTTATGAGTTGGGGGGCGAGTTTAATATAGATGCTCGGATGCTCTGATTCTCTGCTGAAGGACAACAGGTTTCAAGAGTGCTAGAGGGTGCTTGGGTTGGGAGGGGAATGGTACGAGGAAAGCAAAGAAAGGGGGGGGGGAAACAAGGGAGATGGCATGAGCGGGAAGGCAAAATAGGATTTCCTTATATATCCCAATAAACAAGGAAGCCGAATTGGGGGGCAAGAGAGTCGTACCTGGAGTCTGACCCGTCTGGTCAGAGACGCGCGAGGTAGCTGAATATGCGGCCATGAACACCTGGCAGGCGGGAATGGATAGGGGCCTAAGATGATCGGTTTTGGAGTGCCTAAGGCTGAGTCACTGGTACTGTGTAGGGGTTGCAGGTATTGCGGGTCCTTCGCCCCTGTAGAAATGCGTTGGACGAGATGCGCTCTTGGCCGTGGAGCCCTGCGGGACTTTGTCCGCCTCCGCCGCCGCGTGCGCTGGCGCGTTCTTTACGAGTAGTTTCTGGGTAGTGCTGCGTGGTGCTGGGTAACGTCTCTCCTGGGCCTCCTGGGCAGGAAGGTGGGGGACGGACAAGTCGGTCTTTCCTCTTTCCTTCTCTCCTCTTGTCTCGCCGCTTTCCACTTTCCGCTCTCTTCTTTCCTCTCTTTGTATTCCGGTTTGGTGTGCGTGTGGGATGCGCCGGCGATTCCACTAATGTGCACTGTCTTTTTGTTGTCGGAAAAATCGCCAGCGAAAGAGCGAAAGGAAGCTCCTACGGCGGCATGAGTACTCGAAACATACTGTTAACGGACGAGGCTTTCATTGGTGCACTTACTTGCCGCAGCGGTATCCGGTATTGTGACAGTGGGTGCTCAAGGTGCCTATTGGCCAGAGCTGGCAAGAGGCTTTCTCGTTTTGGAGGGGTCGATCTAGAAAGAAAGGAATGCGAAAAGCAACGAAAAGAAACAGAAAAAAGGGCCGATGGGTAAAAGGGCAGGCAAACAGGATCCCGATCGAACGCGAGAAAGCGAAGGAACGAGCAAGCGAACGAGCAAGCGAGCGACCAGGTATCCTGGAAGAAGATGGAAGCTGAGTCGAATAAGAGACAGCCACAGATGTCGCGTTGTGCCTGCTCCTGCTCTGCTGATTCTCTGGTGAATGAACGAGCACGAAAGGTCTAGAAATTAAAATCGGGAAGCAGCAGCTAAGACGGGTGTCTCTCGCTTGTTTGCCTCTGCAGTTGTTTCTCGATCCTTTGCTTTTTCTGGTTTCTTGATTTCTTGGGTTTTTCTTGGTTTTCGTTCCCTGCTCTCGGTCTCTTGGCTGTTCGCTCTTTCTTCTCCGTTCTCCGTTCTTCGTTCTTCGTTGCTGGCAGCTCACACTCGGTCTCGTTGTCTCGCGGTTTCGCTCCTTCTGCTGTGTAAGATTTCAAAGGTTGCTCGCGGAGCGGCGATTACTCTTTCTGGTATAAAGATGGGGGTGTTCTGCAGATTGGTAAGCTCGGACCAAAACGAGATGGGCGTGCATGCAAAGTATGGAGCAGGTGGGAAAGCGTTATCGTACGGACCAGTTCGAGGAAACAGAATGAGGCAAGAGCGAGAAATTAAAGGAGAACGCTTCCATCGCGGGTTTGTAGCCAGAATTTTTTTGACTCAACACTATTTCGCAAGTATTATCAATTACTCGTACGGAGTACACTAAGATCCACAGTTCGGTGCACTTGTCTACATACTGTCCTTGGCCTGGTTTTTTTTTTTCTTTCTGTCATCCTCCAGATAGAGGCTAATGGATTTTTTTTTTTGGCAAGGCACTGGCCACACCACACCACTTTCTTTCCCTGGCCAGGTACGAGCGCGAACCGAAGTGCTCGCCCGCGCCAATACGACCACATGCGAGATACGAACGCCGGACGCGGGTGGGGAAAGAGTGAGCTTGAAAAGCCTTGACCCTGTCGCGAGAGAGAGAGAGAGAGAAAAAGAAAGCTTCCTGCGGACTTTGTCCGTGCGAAAGTCGGAGGGTGAACTAACCTCGAATGATGCACATGGCGCGGGGGTGAGGGAACATTGAGAAAAAAAAGAGGCGCTGGATGAGGCGAGCGGAGAATCCTTGGCAATGGGCATGGGCCATCCTGGCTTACGAAATCACTGAAATCACAGTGGCGATAAAGGGGGCTCTCGGCGATTACGAGTAACTGCACTTGGGCAAAACTGCCTATTGCCTACATAGTACGGAGTACAAAGGGCTGCTTTGCCTGCTTTTTTTTTCAGTCCAGTCGCGATGGCCGACGCTTCCACGCGGTGGTCTTGCGATCGCCTGTTGGCGTCATCATCTGGGTGGCCCTCTTGTGACCCTCTAAGTGGTCCGAGGGGTCCTCTGAGGGGTCCTTCTGAGCGACCCTCTCGTTGGCCCAAACGGGTACCAGAAAGTGGGTGCTTGACAGCGACCAGAGCCCCTCTTCAACGGAGTATCTCTCGGGGGAAGTTTTTTGTGCGTGTTTGGGATGTTTTATGGGGAGCACCGGGCCTGGTCATAGCTCTGTGTCCTAATAGTAAATGTACGGAGTACGTTCTTCACACACACACCTGTACAGGGTAAGCGAATCGCATCTTCAAGTCGGATATCCGACAAGAAGAGAAATATCCGTCTACTGAGCCATGCAAGTCGAATACGAGCGATCACGAATACTCCGTATCGCGTAAGATACGTGAGCTCGTCACCGGCATCGCCCACCTGAAACAGTCATCGAAAAAGTATTCCAAAAAAAAATAACGGAGCCAGAACGGAAAAGATACTCCGTACGGCAAATCCGGACAGTGGCACGTCGGAAAACTGGACTGGTGCATTCTGGTGCTTCTAAGTGCTCTTGGTGTGTTCCGGTGCTTCCTGGCGCTTGGTGCTCTACACAGTAGATGCTCTCGGTGCTCTAGGTGCTCTCGGTGCTCTAGGTGCTCTCGGTGCTCTCGTGCTTTCCGGTGCTTCCTAGCGCCTCTGGCGCTTCAGGTGCTCCCCTGGTGCTCGCCTTGTCGCAGACTTGCGCAAAGACCCTTGGCATTTCTCTGCCAACCCCTCAGCAGCTTAGCAGCCGAGAATGCCTACGCCATAGCAAGCCTAGCACGACAAGCCTATCTCACCGTGGCATGCCTACCATGGCAAGCCTACCATGGCAAGCCTAGGCCTGACAGGCCGAACAGAACAGCCCAAAGACAAAAAAGCTAATAATACCCGCATGGCACATCAGATCTCCAAGAGACCCCCACCCTGCAGCAATGGACGGCACATCCGCTGGCCATCGGCCGCTGGTTATCAACCGCTGGACGATCCGCGGCACAAAAAGGACCGTCAGCCGGTGCACAACATGTGCTCATGCACGCCGCCGCCGTGTTCCCACTCTTCGATCCATCAAATTTCACTGCCGTCTTGGCTGTAATACAGGGTACGCAAAGCTGCCGCATGCCTCCAGGGGGGGGGGGGGGGGGGGAGGGGGGGGGGGGGGGGGGGGGCGGCCTTGCAACGCCACACACGTATCTACTATGTACGAGTAGCCACAGGATAAACCACGCCAGACTCGCCACCGACACTGCCCTCGTAAAGCCTTGTGTGATACCTTCGGACTCTCGGCGGCCGTGCCAACAGGATTTGCTGGCAAGGCAGCCTGCAAAAGGCAGGAGATCCTTTCTCGTCCACATGTCTGGCCTCGGACACAAAAGCCTGCAGGTCAAAACCGGTCCCTGGCCACAACGGTCACGATACGAGCACGAGTATTATGCTCTGCCACTCTGCCACCCTGTCTCTCTGCCACTCTGTCCCTCTGTCCCTCCGGCCCCTCTGCCCCTCTGCTCCGTACCGCTTTGCCCCTTTGCATGCTGCGTTCCGGACCGCGTCTCGAACTCTCGACTCTGTCATAGACTCGGTCCGTGGCGTTTGCAGGATCTTCATCCCGCCAGGGCCTATGATTTCCAACGTGGTAACCAGGAATGCCGCTCTTCCGCGAAATGGTTCGGCACATGGGTCTGGATCCATTTTATCTCTGCTCCGTATTTGGAATCCTATGAAGCCGATAACGCATCATCTATTTTGTCGTTGGTGGGTCATGGAACTTCATATGGGAATGTTTCATTCCCTCGCATCAACGAATAGGCGTAACAGGATACATTGTGACAATGCGTTTGCATATGATTGCGGTCTCCGGTGAAGCCCCGTTTGGTATGCCCAACAACACCAGCCCCATATTTGCACGACTGGATCCTCCGACGGAGGCAAAGCTCTCGGGTTTTAAATGGCAATTCTATTATGAACTGACACTTTTTCCATGAGTGTTCCATAGATAAAGCATCTCAACAAAGTATCTTACGGAGTACTCCGTACTCCATACACTCCATACACTCCATATAGGTGGCCTGTTTTCTTGCTGATGTAATGTATATGGGCTGTTTTTAAGGTGTACAGTACGGAGTACGGAGTATTATGCAAGTGCCGTCTATGTTTATAGCTTAAATTTATTCACCTAGTATCTTACTCTGCATCTCTGTGTCGGCAATATACTCGTACAAGATAGGCTCCGTACATGGTTGTTTGCTGGAATAAAAGCCCTTTGTCAGAATGACATGTCCTTACACACTGTGGCGGATGAAGGTGACGAAGCGAAACTACTCCGTAGGAAAGAACTAACTGATGGGCCCACTTTTCTACGCGCGCTGCTAGTCATTTGCAGCATCACCGAAAAAAAAGTCGCGAAGAGCAACTGCATGGATGATAGTACCGATGCGCTCCTTCCCTTCCCATTGAACGCATTTCTCCTCTTCTTGTTTCCGCCCTTGTCGTTCCTGTCATTGCTAGCTCTCCGAAGAGCACACATCCAAGAGGGCGTGACTTCCTGGACGCCGTCTACAAACACCCATTCGTGGGGAAGGCAAAAAGAAGAAGGGAAAAAAAGAAAAAAAGAAAGAAAGAAGAGCAGAAACAAAAGAGAGGAAACAATTCGCCACTTGCTCCTTCCCTACACCTCTATTATTTCGTCGTCTTTCATCGGCTTTCTGTCCTTTTACGGGCCTCTGCTGGACGTTCCTTCCCCCAGAACATTTTCATTGCCCCCCCCCTCCATCTTCCCAGCAGAACTGCACCTTACGGCTCCTGCATCTGGACTGGATCTAGTATCAAGACAACAGGCAAGAAATCCTTATGATTGCATGAGGAGGCAACCGCAATGTCCAAGATCTAGGAATTCTTTCTCGGCGTCCTCTTCTTGGTTCTAGACAACAACCGACTCTAGCTCTCATATCCTGGCCGACCTCACCCACGGGGTTCATCCATTTCCATTCTCTTGCCGAACGCATTTTCTCTTGGCTGGGAATGAGGGTCAGTCCAGGCAGGAAAAAAATACAGAAAGCAAAGAAAGGGCCACTTGAAGAAATCCACAAAAAACGACAAAACCGCAAGGCGGACAGAAAGATCAAATTAGACGGAACAACACGAAAACACCATGACTTGGGACGCAGATTCAAACATGACTTTTGTCGCCCAAGACCCCATTACACAGAGTCTCGTGCCGGCGCATATCGAGCCCGGTGTCCTGATTCCTCTCAAGACGACACTGGAGCTTCGCGATGATCATCAATGCGGTCAGGCCTTGATCACGCGTTCTCCCATTCGGTCTACTAGTGCTGTCATCAGGTAAGTGGCACAGCGGCCAATTCGGCGTATTTGGGCTGCGTGCCTAATCCAGGACGTTTCTTTCTAGCCTCCTTCACGAAATGCTCCCAGAGGAAATTGTTAAGGGCATGCCTCATCTGCGGCGCTGCGCGAAGCCTATGGACCTGCCTGCGCATCTCAAGTCGCAATTCATGAACGACAATGCAACGAGCAAGCAAATTCACACGGGGAAGTCCAACTGGGTGTATGTCTTGCTCGGACTCGAAGCTACCCTCTCCCAGCAGGAGATGGCCGAGGCTTTGTTGAAGGTGGAAGGGTTTGAAGAGGGGGTGTTTATTGCCTCGATCCCGGTGCCGCTTCTGGCACCGACCTCTCAGATCCAGGCCGCACTGTGGACTACGCAATTCTGGCCGACCATGTATCGGAAGAACAATCCGCTCGGCCCGCATCCCAGTATGGTGACACGGGCTACTGACGAGATTGCCCAAGATGCGCCGGTCTGGATAACTCTCGCCCATGACATGGCCATCAAGGCCAAGGAATCTGGGTACGGCGAGGCGATGGGTGCATGCATTGTGCATCGTGGGAGTGACGGGCCGCGGCTCGTAGCCATTGCCGGGGATGGTCGTTGGCGGCATCAGCCGAAGGGATCGAAGACAGGCAACCCTATGGCCCATGCTGTGCTCCGCGCTATGAGCATGGTTGCGCAGAAGCTTGTCCGTGCAGAGAAGAGGAACCAGCGCAAGCGGAGCATCAGCACACAGGAAGACAAGCAGGACAGCGAAGCCGCTGCCCATGCCCTGGCTGCTGACAAGGAAAACATGGATCCAGCGGACGACGTGATGGACACGGGTCGCCCGGCACTGAACGAGCCACCCGGCATGATACAGTGTGAAGTGCAGGATCGGGTTCGTGATCGTCTCAGCCGCAACCGGGACCGTGGACACGCCGGACATCGGCAGCACCTGGCGTTTGAGCCCTTTCAGGACAAGCCGTTCCTCGAGGAAGAGGAGAGAGTTTTTGCGGAGGAGCATCCGACTCCGGACGGCTATCTTTGCCACGGTCTTGAGCTATACGTTACCCACGAACCGTGCGCCATGTGTTCTATGGCAATTCTTCACTCGCGTATGGGCAAGGTGATTTTTGCCAACCGCATGCCACTCACGGGAGGGCTTAGTGCAGAGGATCGTGTGTTTGGGCTGAGCCAGCGAACCCATGGCGGCCAAGTCACAAATGGACAGGCAGACGATGGCACTAAGTACGTTGAGCACATTGAGCACATTGAGCACGCTGAGCACGCTGAGCATGCAGAGAACATTGAGAAAATTGAACAAAGCGGCGCGGGCATCCATGGGCTTGGGCTCTTTTGGCGCCGCGAGTTGAACTGGAGTCTCCTGGCCTGGGAATGGGAGGCTCACTGCGATTGCCAACCGTTGACAATGGATCCCAGGACCCATGCATGATGGAAGGGGACCACCTGGTGGCTGCAATTTCTGCCCCTATCCCCTCCGACTTACGAGTACGACAATCCGTTTTCTTTTTCGTTTTCGTTTTCATCATCATCTTCTTTCTTTTTTCCCTTCTTTTTTCTTCCTTCATCCCTTCTTTCTTTTGCATCTCCGTGTCGGGAGTATGTCACGAATTATGGGATCGAAGGACACACGCAGAGGAATTAGGTAGTTCTCTTGGTTGGCGTTTAGTGGGCAGCATGGCACAGGCTGCGCGGCTGCAGGGCCACAGGCCACAGGCCACAGGCCACAGGCCACAGGGCCAAAGGGTCAAAGAGTCGGCCAAAGTTCCAAAATGGCCAAATGACCAAATGGCCAAATGGCTAAATGGAAGGAATTGCTGCTGCGCGGCATAACGAGGGCATATGGACGCATTAGGGAATGATGCACAGAAGCTGCGTGTTTTACGACTTAACGTGTGTACGAGTTACGTGCCGGACAGTGGACAGTGGTTGTCACCAATAAAGAGAATTAACACTAGGCTACAGCCACGGCTAAGACTAAGACTTTTACGGCTATCATGTGAAGTACGATAAAGGAATGGGAGTACAAGAACACAGCGATCGGGTTGGTCGCTGCACGAGTGCAATGCGGGCAAAGTACTCCGTACTCCGTATTGTATTATTGTATTGTACGGAGTTGCAGCAGAGGATGATGGCCTGTGGCGGCAGACATTTTCCATTTGGGAGTTGGGAGTTGTTCAGCGTTCCCTGTTGGCTCGGCTGAAGGGGGTGAAGGGATGGGGGATGGGGATGAGGGATGGGTGATGGGTGATGGATTATGCAGGGGAGTTCTAGTTGGCGAAGAGAACTCGTCCTTTGGTCCATTTGGCCATTTGGCCATTTGACCATTTGAAGGCTATAAGACCACCGCCAAATATGAGGCCTGTCTACTGCAGTAATAAGTGGAAATGGGGTGAAAAGAGGTGAAAAGAGGTGAAAAGAAGTCGGTGACGATGGAAGTCCATTTCGTTTTTTATTCTCTCTTTTTTCTCGCTTTTTTTTTCTCTTGTTTTTTTCTCCTTCTTTTGGCTTTGGCTCCTCCGAGACTGCGCGCCCGCCACTTCCATCCCCCCCCCATCTGGGTCAACCCTTTCTCTATTCCTCCTCCTCCCCTTGTCTCCTCCCTCTTTCTTTTCCCCATCTGACTGCGGTATATTATCCGGTGACTACCGCTCGCATTCCTTCCCCCTCTTTGCATTTTGTTCTCTACTCCTCTTCTTCTCTTTCTTTTACACGGAACACGCGTACCTTTTTCGTATATTCTTTTAACGAGATTATGCACTGTATTTGATCCTGTCAAGAGAGGCACGAGTAGTGCCGGACGCCCTGCTGGTAGCCGAGTTAGCCTGGCGTTTGACTGATACGACAGCCTCCAATCACCACCAGCCAGCCTATACGGCCTCTGAATATCTTGTCTGCAAGAGCAGAAGAGCGAAGGGCAGCAGAAAAGAACAAACAAGCAAAAAAAAAAAATAAACGAACAAACGAACAGCCAAGGCGGTAGCTCTAAACAGTGCTATTTTCTAGCTAAGACCCGCACAGGCCCAGCGACTTATAGCTTTGGCGATTGGCGGCAAAGCGACCAAAGGTGACTGTTCAACCGCTAAACGGAACCGTCGACATTCCTCTTCGCAACACTCTTCTCTTCCTTTCCAACTCCTCCTCCCTCACTTCCCTCTTCCCGGCAAGAGGTAAGAAACTATATCAACAGTTGGCGCTGGCGGTGGCCGTGCAGGCCTTGGCCTGTTTGGGACAAGGAGGAGAAAAACGGCAAGGGAGTACAATATTAATAGGAAGAGACCCACAGCTGTGTCGTGCCCCCCAGGGCCTTTCCGCCAACGGAGGACAGTGAGAGAGAGAGAGACAACACCTCCTCCGGGTACGTGGCACACGACGACACTAACGACGACGACGGCCACGAAGACGACCAAGACGACTGAGACGACAACGACGACGACGACTACCACGACCAAAGCCGACCGTGGCGGCAGCGTCGGCTTCTTTTCGCCTTCTCCTCCTCCCTAGCCACGCGCTGTGGCCCCGGCACCTGGCAACCGCCCTCGCGACCGCCTTTGACACAGTGGTGCACCGGTTCCCTCCGATCAGCACCGCTACCACTACCACTACCACTACCACTACCATGCCCCCCAAGACGAGTGCAGCCACGATCGCCGCGGCAGCCGCTGCAGCGGCGACGGCCAACGCAGCCTCGGCCTCGGGAAACAGTAGGAGGACGACGTCGACGGCTTCCGGACGGAAGCGGAAGCTCGACGACAAGAATATGCAGAAATACTATGCCGTGCGAGCAGGTATGCGGCCGGGTATTTATCTGACATGGCATGAATGCCAAGCGCAGATTGCCGGCTTCAAGGGCGCTCAGTGTAAGTTTCTATTGTCTTCAGTTTTTGTTCTGTCTCGCGCTTCTTGCTTCTTTCGTCCCTAACGGCCACAGTCAAGAGCTTCACCAATCGCGACGATGCAGAGGCCTTTGTTGCCGGAAAGAATCCCGACGGCGGAGCCAAGGATAAGGGCGAACCTCGATTCTACGCGGTCGTGGTGGGGGACGAGGCAGGCATCTTCACCGACTGGCAGTCTGCCTCCAAGGCCATTGTAGGGGCTAAGGGCCCCAAATACAAGAAGTTTCCCACACGAGCCGAGGCAGCCAACTTTATCCGCATGTATGGTAGCGCAGCAACGCGACATGCCCTGAGCGGCACGGGCGTCACGGTCAACAGCGCGCCGGTGGCGGCGGCAGAGGAGGAGGAGGAAGAGGAAGAGGAGGAAGAAGACGAAGAGGAGGACGAGGACGAAGAAGACGCAGCACAAATCTTGCAGACGGCACCGAAGCGGACAAAAACCAACAGCGGGGCAGCAGTGGCGGTGACGTCGTCGCCAGCGTTGATCAACATATACACGGATGGCAGCAGCCTGGGCAACGGCAAGCATGGTGCGTCGGCAGGCATCGGCGTGTTTTTTGGGCATGGCGACAAGAGGTGGGAACGGGGTTGGAGAACAGAGTTGCTCCATGCTTCCAGACTCGATGTTTTTCTGATTTTCTGATCAAAAAAAAGGCTAACCTGTGGATCGACAGGAACATCTCGGAGAGGCTCAAGGGCGAGCCGCAGACGAACCAACGTGCCGAGCTGACGGCGATCATGCGGGCGCTGCAGTCGGTGTCGGTATCGCAGCCGGTACGGATCTTCTCGGACAGTACATATGCGATCAACTGCGTGAGCGAATGGTACAAGAGCTGGGCGGCCAACGGTTGGAAGACACGGGGAGGCGATCCCGTGATGAATCAGGACCTGATCCGGGGCGTGCGGGCATGCATTGACACGCGGGACAAGGCCGGCACGGCGACCATGTTCCGGTGGGTCAAGGGACACAACAGTGACTCGGGCAACGTGGCGGCGGATCTGCTGGCGAACCAAGGAGCACGGCTACTGACGTAGGAAAGGCTGGGAGGATATGGTATCCTGGAGTTTTGTTATAGGGTATTTCAGTTGGATATAGGAGCGAGTAAGCTCGGTAGAGCCAGCGGCAGAACAAGCGAATCATATTGGGATCTCATCGTGTTGTCCGGGCGGGCTGCAGGATGTTGCAGGATGTTGCAGGATAGAAAAGTGGACCCGTCTGCGGGTTGATAAAGCTAGTGCCATTTGAACGAGAAATTCGCAGATAGCTGCAGAATATCGTCACCGTCCATTTGCAAAGACTTTTGGTTCTGCTGTCTCTGTTGTCTGCAGAGCTTCCCTTTCCTACGGTCGTGTTGTGATTGTCTTCTGACCTCCTCTGATCTCTGATCTGGATCTTGTTCCTCTGATCTCTGTCTACACAACTTTCGTCTCTTCTCATCTCTTCTTTCTTTTCTCATCTCTCTTCTCTTCTCTCTTCTCTCATCTCTTCTCATCTCCACGGTCCTCCAAAGAGGACCGACAAAAGAGTGGCGTTTTTTAGAGAAAACGCCTCAGCACCTGTGCATCGCCTCCATGATTCAATAACATTTGCTTTCCACCTCGCTCTCCGGTCAGCCGCAGCGACTTCTGCGGCCCCGAAACAACGACTTTTCCACAGTCGACACCTTCACCAAGACAACTCCGGCGTCAGCTGACAGGGCATTTAATTCTGTCTGATCAAGATGCCGACTCTCGCACCCAACGACTTTAACATTGTAGTCAGCGTCCTCGGAGGCTGGGTCTCCCTCTTTGGACTCGTGTCGTATCTCTGCAAAGAGAACTTCTACCTGTCCGAGGCGTGTAAGACTTCCCTGGCATTGCGTCTTTTCTGTATATCTTTTTCCATATACTCACTTACCTCCAGTGATCTCTCTCCTCGCCGGCGTCGCCTTCTCCCCTCCGGCCGCCAACTTCGTCAGGCCCCTCGAGTATGCCGGTTCTCAGGCCAACGTCGACGCCATCACGCTCTACTTCTCGCGTCTCGTCCTCGGCGTCCAGCTCGTCCTTGCCGGCGTCCAGCTGCCCAGCCGCTATCTATACAAAGAATGGCGCCCCCTTGCCCTGCTGCTTGGTCCCATCATGACCTGCATGTGGTTGGCCACCGGCCTGCTGGTCTGGGCCCTCGTTACGCCGCGCATGCCCTTTCTGCATGCCCTGGCCATTGGCGCCTGCGTCGCCCCGACTGACCCTGTCCTGTCCAACGTCATTGTCAAGGGCCGCTTCGCCGACCAGAACGTCCCCGTCGCCCTGCAGCGCATCATCATTGCCGAGTCTGGCGCCAATGACGGCCTGGGCTACCCGTTCTTGTTCCTGGCCCTCTACCTCGTCCAGTACACGGGCTACCCGACCACTGACGCGGACTACCCCGTGCCCGCAGGCGGTGCTGCCACCGCCATGGGTCTCTGGTTCGGCGAGACCTGGGGCTACACCATCCTGCTGAGTGTTGTCTATGGCGCCGTCATCGGCTACGTGGCCAAGGAACTGCTGCACTGGGCCGAGCAGCACAAGTTCTGCGACCGCGAGAGCTTCCTGGTGTTTGCCATCTCGCTGGCCCTCTTTATCACGGGCACCTGCGGCCTGTTGGGCAGCGATGACGTCCTCGCCTGCTTCATTGCCGGCAACGCCTTCACGTGGGACGACTGGTTCCGCATCGAGACCCAGGACGACTCGCTCCAGCCAACCATTGACATGCTGCTCAACGTGACCATCTTCATGTGGTTCGGCGCCGTCTGCCCCTGGTCCCTGTTCGTGCACGGCCCCGTGTCGCTGTACCGCCTCGTGCCGCTGGGCCTGCTGGTCTTGCTGCTGCGCCGTCTGCCCTGGGTCCTGGCCATCTGGCATTTCCTGCCGCAGATCGAGCACATGCGTCAGGCCGTGTTTGTGGGCTTCTTTGGCCCCGTGGGCGTGTCGGCTATTTTTTACCTGTACATTACCCTCGAGTTCCTCGACAAGTTGTCGCCCACGGGCTCGGGCACGGACAACCCGCGGCCCGACGTCGCCCTGCTGGGCGAGACTGTCACTGTTATCGTCTGGTTCCTGGCCATCTGCAGCATCGTCGTGCACGGCCTCAGCATCCCACTCGGAAAGCTAGGACTGTACCTGCCGCGGACACTGAGCCGGGCACTGCCGTCGACGTCGTCGCACGCAGCCGGCCACAGCACCAGCCGGGACGGGGGACTGCCGCCGTTCCACTTGGGCAGCCGGATCAGCACACTGGTGCTGCGGCGGAATGCACGGTCACGCAGCAGCGGCGTCGGCAGTGTCGGCAGCAGCAGCGGCGCAGGTGACCGGCCGTTTGTGGTGGCGTCGACGCCGTCGACGCCGACGGTTCCGGCGGTGCCGACGGCAAGCCACTCTGACGATGTGGTGATTTCTTTGGGCGAGGGGAACGAGAGTGCAAGCAACGTGGCGCGGGCTGTGTACCGCATTGGAGGCACGATTATTCCACGCAGCGACACGGCTGGACAGGCATTGTCCTCGGGAGAGCTGTCGTTGCACCGGACGATTCGATTTCCTGATGACCCGGTGTGATGAGGCTCTTGCCTCTTACTTTTCCTTACCTCTCTTTCTTCTCTTATCTCTCTTTCTTCCTTTTCCTTACCTCTCTTTCTCTCCCTCTCCCTTCTTTCCCTTCTTTCCCTTCTTTCCCTTCTCTTCCCTTCTCTCTTCTTCTCTCTCCTTTCTTCTCCCCCCTTCTTCTCAACAGTATCATACAATTGTAGACTGCAATTTTTGATTTTCCATTTGCTCTAGGCCGTAATCGAGCCGACTATAGCGTTTGATTGGATGATTCATATACCGTCCGCGCATGCATGCAACAAGACCCTCATGCAGGCGGCTGACTGCCCCCACCGCGGCTAGATACTCCGTATGCTTACTCCGTCCGAGGACTGATAACAGTACTTGCGTTGGTCCACGAGTTCATGTCTGAGATGCAGGAAGAAGATATCCTGACAAGGATCTGATAGTGATGCATGTTCGAGTTGACCCTGGCTGCATTGCTGGAACAGCTGGGCGCAGCCAGCCATGGGAAATAGAAATAGCAACGTATGACCGGGAAATTGTCTTCTATTTGGGTTATTTGGGTTATTTGGGCTATTTGGACTATTTGTGTTTATTTGTGTTTATTTGTGTTATTTCTACTTGTATGCGCAGCTGTCGGCACGTAGCTGTCCACTCGTTTTCGTTCTCGTACTCGTATAAATACTACAAGAGAAATACTCGTACAAATACGGAGTACAAACATGCAGTTTCCCTGTACATCCCAACCACCACTGTAACGCTTCTGCATACTTTGTGCATACTCTGCTCCG
Source organism: Dryadomyces quercus-mongolicae (assembly GCA_002215975.1). Classification (NCBI taxonomy): domain Eukaryota; kingdom Fungi; phylum Ascomycota; class Sordariomycetes; order Ophiostomatales; family Ophiostomataceae; genus Dryadomyces; species Dryadomyces quercus-mongolicae. Next base: position 1,008,022 of record NIPS01000006.1, on the reverse strand, counting down.
TTCTCGGTACTCGTACGCACCCTGTTCCCCCCGCAACGTGTCCTGACTCGCATGCTGTCATACTGTCATGACCATCCTGGCCTGGTGCCTCCCACCGACGAAAAAGGGTTGGGATTCCTTCTAAATAGCCTAAACCCTTCCGGGAACCGGCTCCAGGCAGGCACCACTCCCCCTAACACGACCAATCACGAGCCCCAGGGCCCTCCCCCTCCTCCCCCTTCGCTCGCTCGCCGGACAGGTCAAGCAGGATCCTGACCAGTCACAGCACCCCCAGAATTTCTATCCCGACCGCCCTTTCTGGGGGGACCATTGCCACAGCACGAGTCTGCGCCCTACGAGTACGAATACTGCTACTAACTGTGGATGGGGACCAAAGTACTCCATTCCCTTTCTCTCTTTGAAGCATCCACACGAGTCACATCCTCGTACGCTCTGTGCTCCATCACGTTACCTGCACTACACAGTACGTACCCTTCCCTTTTTTGCCCTTTTTTTTGGCTTCCATTCAATCGGGCCATTACGACATCTTGCCAGCGCTGCCCTCCTCTTTTCAAACCACTCACGTTCTCTTGGCTGCTAAAAGAGAGTCTTTTTTTTTCCTCTTCACTGACCCGATTTTTACCTCCTTTTTTTTCCATCAGGTCTCCACTCTCTTGCCCTCCCTCCGCATTGTTCATGTTCGGAATGGCCTGTGGGTGAGACCGATAGCGACGACACGACGAACCGATCTCTCGAGCTTGGATTCTCTCGCCTGTTCCGATCGATTCTCGCCCCCTGTCGACGTCGACCACTGATTTCAGACATCTCCAATTCATCGCGACGACTTGGCCGTTCGGCTGCCCAAAATCCCGTTCAACATCGGGCACACATCGGCTGTCGCAGCCTTAACGGATCCTCGTTCCATTGCTGTTTTCATTGTTTTCCCGTCTTTCGGCACGCGATATTGAAGTCGACATCGATCCGGTCCGATTCGACGTGGATACGACAACAAGGACAAGACACACTTTTGCACTTCAACACAAGGACATGTCTGCTCAAGACACCTCCTTCGAAGCCCTCGCCGCCTCTCCTGGCGACTTCGCCGTCGACTCCGAATGGATGGGTGATTCGCCGCCTGCTCTGACCGTTGATTTTATCCAGAACTCCCACAACCATTTCGTGGATCCCCTCGCCAAGCAGCCACAAAATAACCCAGCCAATGGTGGCGGGGGCGGCGCAAACGGCTCAAGCTCTCTGTCGCCGGACGACGGTCCGGCCACCCTATCCCATCCCACTGCCTCTTCTCCAGAATCCTTCCTATCCTCCTTCCAAGACTCGTCTTCCGACATCTCATCTAAGCAGACCTCCATGTCTGCGCACTCCAGCCTGGTCAGCGGAACGCCTGCAAAGAAAGGACGGGGGCGGCCGAGGGGTTCAGGACGCTCCACCGGCGCACAGTCAAAGCGCTCCGCGCGGCCGCATGCTGCGATCGCAGCAGCTAAAGGCGACAAGGGAGACGGTGATGTGCTCATGGGAGATGGAGGGGCGGACCTGACCGTAGCTGCTTCCGAGAGCACAGAGACTACACAAGCAGACTGGAACATACAGGACTACCTGCGTCTGGACGACGACCAAGAGGCTCACGAACACGACGACAGGAGCAGCTACCTGCAGCAGACGCCCATGGCCAACGGCGGTCATGACCCAAGCACCATCGACCCCAAATCCATCCAGCGGACGCCGAGTCTTGCCATCAGTGATGACATTTTTGGTGACGAGACGTCCCGGAATCATACCGCTGCCGGAGCTGATGCCAGCCTGAGTCCCTTTAGCGGAAACAACGCGTCTCCGTTTGAATTTATGAGTGCCACCAGCAGTCCCAATCCTGAGGATCCTCTGCTTCAGTCATTCTCGACGCCACAAATGTATGCTGGCACGAACACCGGCCCCGGCAGCGGAGACCAGCACGCGCACAGGGGTCACAGCAAGGCGCTTTCTGTGGGTGGCTTCTGCAAGCGTTTTCTAGGCAGATTGTGTACCAGTACTGACCCGGGCCTCTTGTCACCGCAGCAATATTCTCTCAGCCAGTCCATGAACAACTTGAAGACGTCTGGCTCCCGCGAGGTTTCTCCCATTTCCAACTTTGTCTTCAGCCAGGGCCCGTCTCCGCCAACCTTTCTCAACAACGCGCAGTCGCCTCTGGAGAACTCGGATTTGCGGTTTAGCCAGTTTTCGGGAACGGCTGTGCCGACTATGCCCATGGCTTCCAATTTCCTATTCCCCGAAAGCGTCCCCACAAGTCCGGTCTCACCCTGGGAAGGCAGTGCTCTGCAACACCAGAGACTCGCCCAGATGGCCATGTTTCATCCCGGACAAACGGCTGCTGCCGTAACCGGCTTCACAAATCACCAGAGGCGGCCGCTGCGCTTCTTTGTCGGTGCGACACCCCCCAAGTCCCGTGTGGAGACGCAGATACCCATTATGATTTTCGTCTCTGCTCTGCCACCCGGCGTTACTAAGCTTCACCTTCCTCCACATACCATCTCGAAGCCGAAGCTACTGGCAAAGGGCCCCGTAGATCGATCTCCCGACATGCTGGAGCTACACACAATGGTGGTTTGCACGAGTGCCATGCAGAATGACAACAATCGTCGGCTGGCATTGGAACGTGCAGCCGCCGCCACGTATGCGTCGCGGCCGCCTGGGCCAACTGACAGTACCGGCAACGAAGACAGTGACGACTCTCGGTCTACTAATGGCGGCGACATTTGGATCTGCAAAGGCTGCATCCAGCGCGAGCGGAAGCGGGCCAACCGCAAAAAGTCCAAGAAGCCAGAGGATGACGAAGAATGGAGCCGTGACGAGCACCGCCGCATCATCATCTTCAATACCAACGAGATCAAAGACTGGCAACGCCCCACGGCTGTCGCCCTGTCTTCGCTGGACGAGAACGCAGTTGGTAGCACCATTGAGGCTTTTATCAGTGTCCCCATGCGCATTACCTGCTACTGTCGTCACCACGGCGAGAAGACGGGCTTTCAGGTCATCTTCACTCTCAAGGACTTCCAGGGCAACGTCGTTTCCCAGACCATGTCCCGCTCCATCATGATCACCGACGATCACAAGACGCCTGCCGGCCCAGGCACGACCTCGGCCACCGCACCGTCTTCAGTCGCAGATGGGGATATTTCTGCCGGCACGGGCGACGGCCAGGAGACCGTCTCGTCCAAGGCGGCCTCTACTGCTGCTAAATCCACTTCCAAGGCCAAGGCCAAGACCATGAGCAGTTCACAGTCCACGCCTGATCTGCCCACGTTGAAGCGAAATTCAGTCGCCTTCTCCGAGTCGCAGGCATCCGAGAAGCCAGGACTGCTGGCAACGGCTTCCGATGCAGCATCGTCCACAGCACCCAGAGCGCTATCCCGGGCAGCCTCTCCCAACGGCCTCAAGGGCCACTCTTCCAAGAAGAGGAAGTCAAATGGTGGGCCGTCGCCCAAAGTGCCGTCCGGCCTGACCATGACACGGATCGAGACGTCTTTGTCGCCCCAGCAGCCAAATATGCAATCCTTCCCAGGTGCTTCTAGCGATAGCCAGAGTCAGACGGCCGGCTTTTCCAGTGCACCGTCGTTCTTGTCGCATTCGACTGGCTTCACCCCTGACTCGATGGCGGCTGCCGTCGATATGGCCTTGATGACGGGCAACTCGGGCGACCCGGACATTGACAGTCTTGTCGGCATGGTTCCCATGTCTGCCGATTCGCTGGTCCCCGGTCCCTTGACACCAAATAGCCACGCCGACCAGTCGCATGGCCTGCCAAACGGCAACCGGTCCGGCAGCTTTGACAATCTGGCCATGACACAGAATGCCCTGTTCTCTGCGCCAGGATCAACGCATCCGAGCCGTCCTCCCAGCCCAAGCACACTGGCTGGCGGATCGATGCACATGTTCCGGCACCAGATCTTCCAGCAGCAGCAGCAGCAATTGCAGCAGCAGCAGCAATTGCAGCAGCAGCTGGACCAGGCTCATTTCTCGCAGCAGTTCCAGAATAGTCTGTTTAGCTTGCCCATGACCATGTCTCAGCCGTCGACGAGCCCGGCTTCACACCAGTCCGTGATCCACAAAATTATCCCGGCCGAGGGGCCCAAGTCGGGCGGTATCGAAGTGACGATTCTGGGAAGCTCCTTTTACCAGGGCCTCGACGTCATGTTTGGAAACCAACGGGCCACGACGACGACCTTTTGGGGAGAGAGCTCGCTGGTGTGTCTCGTGCCGCCGTCTGCCATTACAGGTCACGTGCCCGTTACACTGCGGCAGCCGAACCAGCAACGGCCATCGCCGCCGTTCTCGGCAACCCAGCAGCGGGTCACATTCAAGTATTTGGACGACGACGAGCAGCAGCTGTTGCGTGCCGCCCTGACTGTGCTCTCTCGGAAGATGACGGGCAAGATCGAAGACGCACAGGATGTGGCACGGCGCATCATTGGCAGCGAGACGACGACTTGGGGCACATCTGGTAACAGCAGTGGCTCTGCGGCGGGCAGTTCTGGCAACCCGACAGGCTACTCTGCCAGCCTGCTGACGGGTGCCAAGAACCCGCATTTTGAGTCGCAGCTGCTGAAGGTGTTGGAGCTTATCGACCTGGACGACTCCTCCAACCAGACGCGTCTCAACATGCAGCGGCGGACCACAGGCCACAGCATGTTGCACCTGGCCTGCGTCCTGGGTCTGCACCGGTTTGTGGCCGGTCTGTTGGCGCGCGGCGCGAACCCTGATGTCCGGGACAATGGCGGCTACACGCCGCTGCACCTGGCGGCACTCAACAACAAGTCCGAGATGGTGCGGCGGCTGATCCATGCGGGTGCAGACCCGACGATGCGGACGCTGTCTGGCCTGACAGCATCCGAGGTGGCGGCCTCGCCCGAAGTGGTCCGGGCCATTGAGCACTTTACACGCCACGTGCGGTCGCGGAGTGGAGGTTCGCGGCACAGCCGGGCCAGCAGCGTGGCGTCTCTGCGCTCGCTGTGGGAGCCCATGTCGATGGCGGCTCTTCGCCGGGCATCGGTTGGTGTCGACGGCCGGGATTCGGACAAGGCGGGTGCCGAGAACAGCAGCCAGGCCGATGTGGACTCGTCGTCGTATGCGGCATCAGGTGACGACGAGGAAAGCAGCAGCCAGGAAGAAGGGGGTGCCGATGGCGAAGAGGAGTGGCTCGATATGCGCGGTGACTCGCCGCTGCGCAACAAGAGCATGCACAGCCGACGGGGCACGCGAGACGACACAAATGCCAATGCACACATGCCGTCGGCGGTGGCGACAGCCGGCGGTACTGCCGAAGTGCCGGCTGCCCTGGCGTCACCGGCGGCGGCGGCCGTGATGGCATTCAAGGAGCAGCTTACGGCGCAGTTCCAGCAGCTGGTGTCACAAATCCCGCCGATGCCCAACAACCCACTGCCGGACTACTACCAGGCGTATCTGAACTCGACGGCCTTCCAGCGTATTTCGTCGTTGGTGCCCAACATTCGGCCGAACTCGTCCGACACCAACAGCAACCACGACCACGACCATGGTCATGGTCATGGCAGTGCCAAGGAGCTGGAGGGTCGCTGGTGGGATCTGTCGGCGTTGCGGACGGGTGCGGCGCCGCCTCCGGCCTACGAGGAGATCTTCCCGCATAAGGGCGGCGCCCATCGGGATATGGACACGAAGCAGGCGATGGCGGCAGTGGCAGCGGCCGAGGCGGAGGCCGACAGCAAGTGCGCAGCGCTGTATGATCAGCAGGAGTCGAGCCAGACACGGCAGAGGAAGGGGAAGGCGGTGGAGCAGCAGGCTACGGAGACGGAGGAGGAGAACGAGATGGACAAGGGAACATCTACGTCGACGTCGGCATCGGCGTTGCCGGCGCTGTTGCAGATTGGACGCAAGCACCAAATCACCAAGGAGCAGCAAGAGAACTTTTTGCGGGTGCACAAGGAGAAGCGCAAGGGTCTACGGTCGGACACTCTTCTTTATACTGTTTGGGTATGTTTTTTTTCTTTTCCTTTCTCTCTCCCTCTCCTCTCTCTCTTTTATCGCTGACCATCAGATTCCTATGCTTCTTGGAGTGATCCTTCTTTGGTTCTCGGGTGCTCGAGCTTGGGACTTCTTCCCGTCTGTCAAGTTCAATGTGCCCTATGCGACGAGTCTGGGGCCTCTGCGGCCAACGGGCGGAAACGATGCGGGCAGCAATAACTTTTACGGCCAGCGGGAGAAGGCTGGTCTGGATACGCCGCCTCCGACAGCAGTGGCCGGGGGCGGGCATGGCAACGACAGAGGTGTCCTGGATATCGTGGACGGAATTGTGGTTTGATTGTTTGATGGGTTTGAAAGGCAGGAAATGCCGGATTGGATTGCGGTTCAGCGTTTGGGGACTAGTGGCTCTTTTTCTTTTTTCTTCTTTTTTTTTGCTTGTGTCTTTCTATATTATGATGTTTCTATTTCCTTTTGGTTTCTGTTTATCTAGCATCGGCGCGGTTGAGCCAGTCTCGGAGGGCAAAAACGTTTCATGATTTTGCAACAAGTGCTGTTTACTACAAAGTATTCCGTATTTGGACCTATATTCTAGATTCACCCAGCGCTAAGACTGCTATCAAGCGCTATCGTCCAGCGGGTTCTCGCAGTGGTTCTCACCGCCCAAAAAAATCGGCAGAAAAAGTTGGGCGAAAAAAAAAGTTGGTCAAAAAGGAGCTGGTACAAAATTTCAAGAGACCTCGTACTATTCGCATACCATTGGCGCCACGCAACACGTACGCATACCTCGTTCCGCATCGATTCGCATACAGACGTACACGATGGCTCCAGAGGTCAAGGCCAAGGGAAAGAAGGCCAAGGGCGCTGCCACTGCCGCCGCCACCGCCGCCAGCACGACACCCCTGCGGAAGTCTAGCAGGATATCGGAGCAGAACGCCGGGAAGCGAAAAGGTTTGATTTCGGCCTGCCTTGACGGAGTGGATGTGTGACTGACCTTGTGTGTTTCTATGCGATCAGCCGCAGAAGATGTTTCGCCTGTGACCAGCAAGAAGCAGAAGCCCGAGGCAGAGAAGGCAGGGAAGCCGGTGAAGAAGGCTGAGAAGAAGAAGGCCGAGAAGGTTGTGGAGGAAGAAGAGGAAGCGGTTGCAGCACCTGTGAAGAAGACGGAGAAGAAGAGAAAGGCAGATAAGGCCGTCGAGGAGGAGGAGGCGCCCGTGAAGAAGGCGACTGAGAAGGCGCCGAAGAAGCAGAAGAAGCAGAAGAAGGCCGTCGAGGAGGAGAAGGAGGAGACTCTCGAGGAGACTCCCGAGGAGGCAGTCCCCGAAGAGGACGACGACACGACCAAGGCACTCGTGCAGGACCTCGACAGCGGTGACGAGGAGGACAACGGCGGCGCCAGTCTCTTCCAGCCGGGCCAGGACGTCGGCAAGGCACCCGTGGCCAAGAAGGCGACTCCGGTGGTCAAGACTACTCCCAAGGCTGCCGCTTCCAAGGGTGTCGTCGTTGCCAATGGCCATGCCAGTGACGGCACCCCCGGCGTCGTCTACATTGGCCGCATCCCCCACGGTTTCTTCGAACACGAAATGCGCAGCTACTTTGCCCAGTTCGGCGAAATCCGCCGTCTCCGCCTCTCCCGCAACCGCCGCACCGGCGCCAGCAAGCACTACGCCTTTATCGAGTTCGCCGACGCTGAAGTCGCCGCCATCGTCGCCCAGACTATGGACAACTACCTCCTCTTTGGCCACATTCTGCGCTGCGCCATCGTCAGCCCCGACCGCATCCCTCCCAACCTCTTCGCCGGCGCCAACCGCCGCTTCAAGGCCGTCCCCTGGAACCGCATGGCCGGCCGCCAGCTCGCCCTGCCCAAGTCTGCTTCCCAGTGGACCGGCAAGATCGGCCACGAGAACAAGCGCCGCGCCAAGCGCGCCGCGCTGCTGCAGGACAAGCTGGGATATGCGTATGCGGCGCCCGGGCTGAAGTCGGCGGCTGCGGCTCTGGAGGCGGCTGAGAAGCCGGCAGAAAGTGCAATCGAGGCCGCCGAAGAGCCCAAGGCCATTGAGGCAGCCAAGACTGAGGAAGCAGCACCGGCTGTCGCGGCAGAGACTGCTGTTGCTTCTGCTGCCCCTACCCCCGAGAAGGTAACAGGCAAGGCGGGCAAGGCCAAGAAGGGCAAGGCCAAGAAGAGCAAGGCGTGACGGAGACAAGGCCGGTAAAAAAGCAAATGGGTTTCATACAGTTTCCTTTGGGCGTCTTGTGATTTTGTTTTTATATTTTATAGTTTGTGATAGTCCTAGAAGACATCTATTCACTAGGCAAATATGTGCAGCTGCAGCAGAACAAGACAGAAGCAGTGCAATGTGCAATGTGCAATGTGCAATGTGCACTCATAGCGAACCTGGACGCTCGAAGGGAAAAGCTTTGCAGTCTTCCAGAAAGGCCCAGGATTATAAAGAGTGCTGGAGTTGTTCTCCTTTGTCCTCTCACACGCCTTGCGACATGCAAGAATACCACCATATCAGGAAACCATTGGTGTGATTCCGCAGCTAGGCGACCGCTTGATTGTAAGTCAAGCAGCCTGAATCTGGGGTTGACAAAGTTTTCAGTTTGAAGAAGAAAAAGAGAACGTGCAGGGTCGCGAAGCAAAAAAAACCATAAATAGTGGATTGGTGTCAGGTCTCGGAATGCTGCACACAGTGTCTCCACTTATGTCTCACCTGTGATTGGTGCAAACGGAGAATCCGCACATAAATACCAGCCTCCCCTAGCCACAGATATGTAGACAATTCTGTACCGATACATACCATTAATCTAGCCCCTTTTGGTCTACCTTACTCCCTACAGTGCACCGCACTGATCAATGCATACCTTCTGACAATTGGTAAGGACCCGTGTATGTGCATAAATGGCGGAGCCGGTAAAATATTCTTCCGCTCACATACTAAATATGGGTCCTAGATCTTCCACGAGGCTTCGTTACGAGCACTATTCGTATAGTAAGCGTCTAAGAGTCATGTGATATAAATCGTTGCACAGCTGTGGCAAGATATATCTTGTCTTACAATTAGAAAATCACGATTATAATTTTCTTTTATTTGTTTTTGGTTTACTTCTATATTGGAAATTGTGTTTGTGCCATTGCAAGCCCTTCAATACCTCTCTTTCTTGAGTATTTGCGGCGTTTACAAAGTACTTTTTTCGCTTCTCATTCTTTACCATTGCTACTTTTGAATTTCTCATATTCATTGCTTTTTATTCAAACTAGGCTTTCCTTGGACCAGTCATTCCAAGAATCCTTCCAGTTATTTACATCTCATTTTACCTGGACGTCTCTGGCTCCGCTTTGTATCATTACATCAAGAGATCTCAAAATCAAATCCCGGAATTCTTGGAAAGATGCCTCTTCGAAAGTTTCACAACTCTCATGACACAGAACGACCCGTCAAGCGCCGACGGCTTGCAAACAAATCACGGCCTGCAACAGCTAGAACGCCCTTAATTCTTAATCACCCACCAACCACAGTTCTGGATGTCTTTGTTTTTGGAAACGGAGAAGCCGGTGAACTCGGTCTTGGGCCTACGGTTACCGAAGCCCTCCGTCCGACCCTGAACCCGTTTTTGAGCCGCGCCAGCTCAGGCAATGTCACGGGCTTTGAGGTCGTCCAGGTGGCCTGTGGTGGTATGCACAGCATCGCACTCACACGGGACAACCAGATTGTGACCTGGGGTGTCAACGACAACGGCGCACTCGGACGTGAAACGGCCTGGGAGACCCCAATGAAGGATTCCGCAGCAGACGACAGCGACGACAGCGACGATGAGTCTATGCTGAACCCCCGCGAGAGCACCCCGACAGCAATACCCGCGGATGCCTTCTTACCTGGAACCACCTTTGTCCAGGTGGCAGCCGGTGATAGCTGCAGTTTTGTACTGACAACTACCGGTACCGTCTATGGCTGGGGCACGTTCCGTACACCGGACGGGAAGGAAGTCTTCTCTCAGCGTAGCAACAGGGGCAAGAACTACGTCCAACGGCAGCCCACACCGGCGCTCATCTCTGGCCTCTCCAACATCACACAGCTTGCCGTGGGTGCAAATCATGCGCTCGCCCTCGACATCCGTGGCCGTGTCTGGGCCTGGGGTTGTGCCCACCAGAATCAGCTGGGCTGCCGTCTTCTCCGGGAAGACCAGAGCTTTCCGCATGACCCTGTTGATGGACGCCTGCTGCAGGTCGCCCTCGTGCCTCGCTGCGTCCGGTTTCCGGGAAACGTGCGTATCCAATACATTGCGTCCGGCGAGTATCATGCCTTTGCCATCGACACACACGACCGTGTCTGGGCCTGGGGCCTCGACGCGTTCGGTGAGACCGGTGCCGACCCTACGGGCATGCTATCCGGCCGCAATGAGGACCAGCCGGAGCCGCCATTGATCGAATTCCCAACTGAAGTGCATGCGCTGGCCAACCAGAGCGTCGTTGCCTTGGCAGGTAGCGGACACCACTCGGTGGCTGTCACCGCGGATGGGATATGTCTAGCCTGGGGCCGACTGGATGCCGGGCAACTGGGGATTCCGTTTGAACCGGGCCACCCGGCCGTGCAGACCGACGATCGCGGCCGGCCACGCATCTGTCTACTGCCAACAGCCGTGCCACTGAAGGCGAAGCGCAAAGACAGCGGTGACGGCTCTGTGTCCTTATTTGAATCTTGCCTTGCTGCTGCTTGTGGGACTGAACATACGCTGATGGTCACTCATGCGACCTCCCACACAGCCTTTGGGGCCGGCTTCAATGAACAAGGCCAGCTAGGGTTGGGAGCCAATGCACCCGACGAGGTGACTACGGCGCAGCAAATCGGCGGGACGGCATTAAAGGGCCGCTCGTTGACGTGGGCCGGGGCAGGCGGCCAGTTTTCGATGTTGGCTGGGCTACATACGAATAGATAGGGCTGGCAAAGAATCAGCAGCGACATATTAATTACATCAACTTTTTAGCGATGCTAAAAACATAGTTATATGGAATTCAAAGAAAGGTTTGCTAGTTTAGAAAGCTTTAATATATAGATATTAAAAGTTGTTATTTGTCCCGTAAATTGTCTATAAAGAAGATAATATATTTCAAGGAAACTCAATATAAAGTAAAATATAATAACGTAGTTGATAAGCGAGTGGATCAGACAAGCGAGTGGATCACTTCCTACAACTCTCACAACAAGAAAGCATTATTACACAACCATAACAATTAAAATCAATTCAAACTATTCGGAACTGTATACATCAGACATTTCTACTTCCTTCTGACAAGTGCGCGCATTGTGCCCTCTCTCACCGCATGTGCCACAGCGCCGTCCGCCTGGCTCGGCCCTCCTCTGCCGACCACCCCTTGCTTGTATTTCTTGCTGTATTTGCTCCTCTACGCCCTTTTCATCTAGCAAATCATGTCCTTCTTGAACCGTAAGAGATCCTCCAAGTCGTACACGTGTCTTTCTGGCTCTCCGGCGTTTGCTTAGTGCCGCATTGGC